>OX454332.1:59674314-60874314 GCA_949716465.1 Chalcosyrphus nemorum
GCTTTGCGTTTTCTTTTTTATTTTATTTTTATCCATTATTTTTATCACTTCTTATCTGTAACGACTTGTGAGGCACATTCGAGGAGAAATGACAAACTATTGCCGAACAAAGTGATACATAAATCATAATACCATTTATAACTGGAGCAATAAAAAGCAGAGTAGCGTGGTACCAAGGCGCTCTTAGGATCACGGCAGGATTTGAAAAGATTTCCCCATTTCTTGGCAATATGAAATTTGCTCTCTTCCTAGAATTCATGCTGACTTATGAATATTTATTGCATGTTTATTGAATTGGCGATGGAGCCGAATAGCGTTGTGCAAAATTTGTTAGATGCTCTTGCGCCATGATTTTCATTTTTACAAGTTCGATTAAACCACAAAAAACAAATTAGAACGGATGGCGTCTGTCGATTTATAGCTTCGCAGTTCAGTGGTAAGAAGTAAAGTTGGAGCAGTTCGTATTCCGAGTGAAACGAAATGAAAGCCATAAATAAGCATGAAGAAACACATTCGACAGTTTGGTAATGGAGTTGTAATTGCTTAAAGTAGTATAAGGGCGAAGCACCTAGCTTGGGAATAATAAATAATTCTGTTTTGATGGACTATGGCTAAAGAAGTCATTGACGGCTGGTTCAACGTTTAAATAGACAATTTGACTCCAAGATTGAATTGATTTCGTCAACCTTCGCAAAAAATTGTTCAGAATTTAGAAAACCCTAGATTGATGCGATTAGAAATAAAGAAAAATAAAACGTTCTCCTTGCTCGACACCGCATTTTATTAAGATCCATTTTTTCAGGGTCAGAAAAAGTCCGATACTATCAAATTACTTTATAACAGGAAATAGAAAAAAATGCTTAATGGTCGGAGGTCACTTCAACTTGGGAAATTTCTTGAGTCAGGAAAAATGCCAAACGACTAATGGTCATGAAAATGCGAAATGAAATCAGCTTAGGAAATAGCTTGAATAAAGAATACTAATTTACGCCATAGAAGCAATTTGTTTAGCTAGAAGTAAGATTGTTGGGTGGAAGTAGATTTTCGAAT
The DNA here is from genome assembly GCA_949716465.1 of Chalcosyrphus nemorum. Taxonomy (NCBI): domain Eukaryota; kingdom Metazoa; phylum Arthropoda; class Insecta; order Diptera; family Syrphidae; genus Chalcosyrphus; species Chalcosyrphus nemorum. The sequence goes on from OX454332.1 coordinate 59,675,365, forward strand.
GGTTAAAGGCTTTCAAACTTAGATATCGATCATGATTTGTTACCAAGAATGTATCAAATCATAATATGTGTGAGAGAGTATTAATACTTATCATCACATCAATCTTAAATTAAAAATTCCCAATGCACTTCATGTGTTCAAATTATTTAAGCAATCTAGATCGGGTGGCTATTCGAGAAACCCATTTGTCAAAAACCCCTTTACTCATGGTATTTTGAAGTCTGTTCATGGAAATTTCTGTATGAAAATCATGCAAATACTTCCGAAAGGCATTTTCAGGAGAAAATTAATTTCTTTATTCGAGTAGTTGTGAAAATATGTGTGCCTTGCTCAGTATTCTGCATATTTTAAAATTGAATATTATTTGTACAAAGAAGATTGAAATAAATAGATTTAATAGGTTAAAAAATTTAGTGAGAATATATGTTTTATTTTTGCGTAATTGGTTTATGCGTGTCATATTAATAATAGTAATCCTAATCCTAATCTACTGGAATGATTCATCAAAGGACAAGGTCCCTTGAGGATCCCATCATGGCCTTAATTTTCATATACCTAGCTAAACATTTTCTCTCTTAGGGTTAATCTCTGGTCATACGGCTTTCTGTGTCTCCACTTGCTTCTCTTAGTCCACCTTCGATAAGCTATGTTGTACATACTGTTGATTTTGTCGATAATGATCCTTGATGGAAGTTTAGTTGATTTATTGGCCAATCTATCAACGCATTCGTTGCCTTCAATGTGTCTGGGTACCTAGCAAAAGCTTATGCGATTCTGCTTGCATAATGCCAATCTAGCGTTTTGAGCACAGCCTCACTGTCAATGAAGATGCCTTATTACACACTAATCCTGTTTCAAGTTGTTGCGATCTTTATGTTCGAATTAAATTGGGCCAATAAAGCCATTAACCTCATCCACTCCATATAGTCATACTCTAAGCAAGTTTTCGCTCTTCTATATTTAGTGTTGGTTTTCAGAGGCCAAAATACGGCAGCTTTGCTATCTAAACTGTCGAGAAGTCACCTCGCGAGGATACGAGGACTTTGAGGTCTATTTAATCAACAACTGTATGAATTGATTCATTTAGTTTCTTTAGGTGAATGTATTCTATTCATTGCACCGAATAAGTGTACAATAAAAACGTGCATATGCAACATTAAATAAAGTGCGGGATCGGGTCGTACAAACTTACACCTATATCTCTAAGTTTTTTCTGCAATTAAGATCCATAAAACCAACGATATAATACACATTTTTTTAATAAAATGGCTATAATTAAATTACTGTTATTACCAACTTTGTCCAAAAACGTGGTATGCTATCTCATAGGACTTCAGAAAATTAGTCCCAATCTGAAAATTAACCAACACTGTCTTAGTCGTTTATATGAAAATGGCATTTTGTTAAGTTGGCTGTAAGCAAGGTCCCGTTGTGAGCCTTTTTGGTCTGAGCCGTTTTCACGTAAATCGGATTTGTACAAAAAAAAAAATTAAAGTAAAGTACCGATGTTAACAATTTCGGAAGAAATATTATATGTCATTTGATTAAAATTTTTGAGTCCAAATCGAATATGAAATTTAATCGAAATCGTTAGAGCCGTTTTCAAGAATATCGTATTTTTGTAAGATTGGCCAAAGAAATTTTAATTTTCCCTCTAGGAATTGTCACAAAGACCGTAGATATGAAGTTTGATCAAAATCTGTCCACCCGTTTAGGCTGTAGCTTCGTGCACAGACAGACAAACAGACGGGATCGGAAGACCCACTTTTTTGGACTTCTCTATAATGGTAATGTCCAAATTCATCAAAATCTTGAGATCGAAAATCTGCACGAATGCAATACATACTTGCCATATGTATGTTATAGCTGCAAGTAAAGAGACACTTTCGTGCACTACTCATTCACTTAATACCACAGATAATCATATACTTATTATTTATTATGTGGGCTAATACCGAAACAAGTAATCTGTTTAGTTTCATTATTACGACTAAATGCTTACTCTGAACAAAATGTGTGAAAAATAAAATGAGTTTACCGAGTAAATGAATGAAGCATTCGACTGAAAGTACTAAATCCATTTTATTAGTAAGGCATCTGCATATGGGATTTCCATTACGAGTCTTCATGCAGCAATTTTTTACTTGTTAGATATAAAATTGGTTTGTTTACAGGTGTCAAAGAAAAACTATATGTTTGCTAAAATGCACTAAACAAATTTCACGGTAACCTACCACAGCAAAAATAAGGTTCTAAATAATACGTCCATAAATCGAGAGAGAAATCTGTTAAGTTCAACCGTTCCTTTTCGTACTGAAATCTGAGAAACGTCAACGGGAGGTATATAGTTGTCATATAAACTCGAAGGGAAAACATTTGAATTTTAAACAAAATTCTAAAGCAAAACGCTTGGATACGTTGTTAGGTGGTTGGAGAACACCACAACTGATTCAGCCTCCATATGGATATTTGCTAATTTTTTCTGCTTCGTTAATTCAAATAAATTACTTGCCTGTCAAACCTTAATTTCTGTCAGTCGCTTGACAGTTTTCATATTCTGTGGAAAATTTGAACGAAAGCAGTATTTTTGGTTTCGGCCCATTTGAACACGAACGCTTACAGATGTTTGTAGACATAATATTAGGTTCGCAAACGTTTGAATATAAAAATCCAACCCTAATTGCAATGTCATATCAAAATCAAAATCCGAGAGCACTCATAATTGCTGGACGAAACTCAGCAAAAAGTCATTATTGGTGCATTATACAAATCATGACTACGTACGACAGCGTCCAGAACCATAATTCAATCATGGTTGGAAGTTAAGTATGCAAAAGGGCCTAATATAAGTTACACAATAGGCATATGGATATCGCGTTTAGGCAATTTGATTCAATTAATCTTTGTTTTCACAATCATATTTTTTAAGTTAAGTTTTATCTGGCACAAACGTTTTTGAGTTGATTGGAAATTATTTCAGTCATTAATGCCAATTGTTCAAAAATGTTTGATTCAGTGGGCATACAGCTGCAAAAAAAAAGCCTACCAAATCGAACTAAGACTTACCAACCTACCAAAGCTGAAAAAAACCTGCCAAGCTTGGTAGGATCCATAAGATGGATGACCATTCGAATCCTACCATGATATTCAGGTTATAACTCACCTTACTAATCAAGAAGTCCACTATCGCTGAGCAAAAGTGAATTTCATATAAATTTATAGCCCATTTTTAGGTGCTTGCATTATAGCCCTACAAATCAATTGTGGATTATAATCTGTTCGAGTTTAAATAAAAATTTAAAAAAAAAAAGATAAAATAATTTGATTTGATTTTGAATATAATTTTATGATAATTCCACATGAAAACATGCCTAATCACAACATTTTTTAAGGTTAAAATGTAAGAAAAACATTAACTATTGTTGTTGTAATTTAGTGTCATTTTTTATTTTCAAAACATTTCTTCTTTTTTTGATTCGTATTGAAATAAACTTGCAAATTGTAACGTTTGGACAAACGGATGTTGACCTTTAGTTAAAAATTAATGTAGTTTTGTGTCCTACTTATTATGTATAAAATTAATTTATCGTAAATACCCAAGATATTAAAAATTTGGGGTTCTCCACGATTCGCCTAGAGAGAAATATGTTTTGCGTCTGGCAACACTAGATTACTGAGTTGCTTAACCTTAAATTGATAAATCAAGGCACTCAACCTTATTACTGCACGGACGTCCAAGAAATCTTCAATTCCACTTTTCAAAAACGTGTGTTGTTCTCCTAGATCGCACGATTGACCACATGTATGTAATTCCTCTATATATGTATTTGCCTCTTAAATGATCAAAGACAATATTTAATGAAATCCACCCGCAATATGATATATCGAGTCTCATCACTGTTTCAGAAAATCTTCTTTTTTAACGAAAGATACTATAACATTAAATTTTGGTACACATACGGCACTTTATGTGGGCTCTATATTTTTTTGGAATATGTAATATTTTAGAACTATGTATTGCCCCAGGGTACAACACTTTCAATCCATGTTTACCTACATTCATTGCAAAATGTCAATCCACAAACTCATTAACATAAAGTTTCATAATTTTAAAGATGCACAAAAAATGGCTCATTTTGTGACAAAGTATAATTAATGAAATACATTTTAAACACTGCTTAACATAAATCTACTGCCAAAATGTCCATTGTAAATATATCACAAATTGCAATTAAATTTTCCAAATAAATACTGTAATAAAAAACCAGCTAATAAATAAACCAAAACAATTAATTCGAATAGCAATTTATACTCATTTGCAGCCGCAATTAAAATATTATTAACCTCAGTAAAATGACAGTTGGGTGTTACATACCTTCGATACAATATCTGATGAAACTTGTCACCAAAATTGAGCTACTGCTTTAAATAAAAACTGTATAAGCCTTTAATGTGTTTTTTTCTTCTTATTTTTAATTAAACTCGAAAGTACGTGGCTTAAAACTTTCCCTGCTTAATGAAAATTTCTCTTTTTTTTGCAGAAAACTCTGGCGCCATATACATTTTCAATTTCTGCTGATAAACGATTTATTTTACTCGCACAAAACGTCGTCAAACTCTTCCGGCACTCGTACTTGGCTCAGTACACAGTGTTTGATATTCAAACGAGGTGAGTACGCGAAAGCACTTAAGGAATCCTTGAATCAATATTACAAAATGTATCTATCGGATCTTGTTGGCTCTTTTTGCTTTTTCTCTCTTCCTTTTCCTGTTTGTCTTGGGAACACAGTGAAAGCATTAAAATAAAAATCGACGCACACGCTGATGAATGGCCGTATCTGCATTATGCAAGATTCACGCCATCTGGTAACTATCTTATCCTAGTATACAACTACGACATATATTATATCCCGGGACCACGTTCAAATCAAGTGTATCGAGTGACGAAGGATGCGGTGCCGGGTGTCGTCTACAATGGTATACCCGATTGGCTTTATGAAGGTGAGTTAGCCGTAGGACTTTCTTCTCGATTATTTTTGAATCCTTGTTTACTTTGTGCATACACACATTTTTCCTGAATATATAGAGGAAATTCTACAAACGAATCATGCCATTTGGATGTCAGACGATGGCCATCTGATGCTTTATGGTTCGTTTAACGATTCAATGGTGCATGAGCAGCAATTCGCTTGGTATGGTACAACATCGAATGGTGGCAACGCGAATGCATATTTGTATCCGGAAATTAGATCGTTACGGTAAGTTTTATAGTTTTGCAGTTTTGCATTTTTCAGGGGACATTAAGGTTTGCACCACACATTGTATAGTTGAAATTTATGAGGACACAGTCATTTGGTTTTTATGGTAATTTGAAGACGTCATGAGAGGAACCTTCCTTTTTCCTTTACATTCTAACAAAATTGTAAGCTTAATGCTTGGTTTTCAAATTTCAGTCACGAATACTTCAATTGAATGCCAAAAACCTCACCGTTAGTGTGATAATATATCAACGTCAATTACTATGCAAATAGGAGTCTGAGCTGTGAATTAATTGCGTAACTCATTAATTTAAGAGAGCTTAAGGGTTTCCATCATCAAAGGAAAGTTATTTTTGGCTATATCTCCCATTCAACCCTGTCTTCTAACAGGTGTCAAACCTGTTGCTTGGAAAGGGCTAATTAGTTTGACTAATGATTTCAACCTTCTCTAGTTCGTCCCTTATATAGATTCGTTACTCATTATCCCGGAATGTGTCAATTACATTGTTTTCAGTGAGTATTTTACGAAATCCCAGATCGTTTCCATCAGACTAAAATGAGCAAATAAAAACCCATCTATCGCATCCGACTTGGATCTCGAATAGATCCCAAATCTAAATAAGGTTATATCCCCTTATTTACATAACATTCCCTCCTATACAAGGAGGCACAAACAAATTCTCAAACAAGTACTTTCATCCCTCGCAGGAGATTATAATAAATTCAAAACTTGCCTCTCCCCATATCCGACTTCTGCTCCAGAACCAGCACCTGTGAGGCCGCCGCAGTTTGATAGAACAAACGGGGTGGACCTGTTGCGTGTCAAAATAAATGTTATACCATCTAGGGTATACTTGCCTGCTGTCGAAAATGCGTCGGAAATTTTATATGCGTAGGGATAATCGCAGATTTAAATTTTATGCAAGCTCCTGAAATAGGACTCTCGCCAACTTTATCCTATTCGGTTTGATGTATATCATTCAGAGGGAAAAAATCCCCATTGTGTGTCGAAAATGGAATTCAATTTGCCTCTGAGGGAGCATACTCCCGCGCAAACCCACAGTTATACACAGAAAGTAAGCTACGTCGTGATATAAACTGTCTTGAGGATTTTTTTCAAAGACCTCATCAAAAAAATCCTTGTGTGGATTCGAATCTACGGGACTCAAACAATACAGTAAAGTGTGCGGATGCATGTGTTTATAGGTCATATAAGAAAAGTCCTTAAGCCCATAAAAGATTGACAACAGCTGATTGAAAGCAATTAACAAATAAACTCTCATAAACACCATACCCATCTTAACACCTCCTTCTGTGGATTCAATTAAGCAAGACGGAAAAACTGTGTGCCCTTGGCACGCACGTAATTGGTCTTTCACACGTATAGGTGTTACGCGAGGCAAGAGATTCTGGCCTTTGATCTAATTAGGGTGCGGAATCCCCCCAAAGACTCAATCCTAAAAACGAGTGTGTGGGTAATTTTAGCAGATTCAACCCCCTTCATACGCGTGACATTCGAAACGCCTTTGATTAATTAAACAACCTTTGTCTATGGAGTGGGATGTAAAAAAAAAAAAAAAACCAAATAATAATTCAAACATAAATTAAGTATCTTTCTCTTTCCCGTAGGTATCCGAAACCTGGTACACAGAATCCGACTGTGAAGTTACGTGTTGCTGACTTGGCGGACCCGAAAAATATTCGTATACGAGATATTAAGCCACCTCAAGTTTTGATAAATGAGTAAGTTCTCTGTTTTGGGGGAGTTCGGTCGTATTGGGCGGACAGATGTGCGATGTCAACCGATGTGGAAGAAGCGATTTATGCCTTTGAATAATTTGACTCATCCTTCTTTTTCCATTTATTTCTCTTGACAGGGATCACTACGTAACGAGTGCAAACTGGGTGAGCGAAACCGAAATTTGTGTTGTGTGGTTGAATCGACCGCAAAATATATCAGTGGTTAGTGTGTGTAAGAGCCCGGTCTTTATGTGTATTGAGGTGAGTTATTTTAAGAACTAGGTTGCATTGTTGCGCAGAATTATGTAATTGTACAGAAATACCTTTCCAACAAGTGATAACAAATAACAAAAAAAGACGATAACTTTTGCTCATTTGACAGAAAATAGGAAAAAAGTCATACATTCCTAGATTATTTTATGAAAACGTCATATTCGCGAACATACCAGAAACGTTTGGAATATCTATCCATAGGTTTATATGTACATATATCCGTCCGAAAAACCTTACACAGTTGTAAAGAAGCAAATGAAATGAATGTTTGTATAGGCACACACTGGCTGTAGTAATGGAATTTCCATCACTTCTCAGTTCAGTTGTCAGTTAAACTTATTTGTGAACAAGTTTCAGTTCAGTTGCAAAGTAGCTGGCACCAACCAGGGCAATTGTACATAACAAAACTAGTTTTGTCAGTATCAAGCAAAAGCTAGTCCGTGGAACTCTTAATAAGCGTACAAGGAATTCCCTTCAAAATAATAAGCACTGCTATAGTCAGACACCACAAGAGACCCCTCTTCCAGTTTATATGTCGTACACTTGTCTTCAAAAGTTGAACCTTGCTGTGAAGATCTACGTGACAAACTGACAACCATAATTGTTGCTTTCCAAGTTTCACTTAGGCTTAGCGCTTGATGCTTGTAATTGCAGTTGGAAATTTAAGGCTATTTTAAGGCTTCCGTCTTTCGTCAAGTGTTATGGTCTCTCTCGTATTGCTATCTTTTTTTTTAGTGTTCCGGAGCTTAAAAGGAAAGACAGAACACTTATGGGCTTGATACTGTGTCTGCTTGTCCGTCTGTCCGTCAGTCTGTCACTGTCCTTGTAACTTTTGAACCGTTAGATACAGAGAGCTGAAACTTTCGCTATGTATACATTATGTGGGAGCCCGCACAAAATGGCGGCACAGACTTTAATTTTGGGGGCGTTTTTTTCGGCAAAAAATATTATTTTATTTCCCATCATGAGGCATATTAAATTAAAGAGAATTTTGCAAGCGCTCCATATATGTAAGAAATATTTTTTTCTGACAAAATTTGTTGAACAAAAAGCTTGCCAGATATTTTTTTTTAATTTTGGGTTTTTTTCAAAAATATTTTAAAACTCTAAATGCTGTATTCCTTCGCATGTCAAGTATTGCCAGTGTTTTACTTTACTTAAACCATTTAACAAGCAAAGTACTGTTACATGCATTTTTATCCAAAAACTTGGTACGCCTAAACTAACTGAAATTTTGGTTTCAAAATCGTTAAAACCATTTTGGAGAAAACTCCGTGTTTGTGAAAATGGCGCTACGTGAAGGAACTCTAAGAGTGGGGCTAGAACAAAAATTTCAATGTCCCCTTTAGTGGCCATGCAATAGCTCCCTAAATTGAAGTTAAATTGATTCACTCGTCATACAGACAGACAAACAGAATCGGCAGACACACTATACAAGCTTCTCTATCAACGTAATTTCAGAATTATAATATAAAATGTCCGGAACACTATTGCACTAGGCCCTCCTCGCATTTTCCCAATTTTTTACTTGCACCTATAATATAGCGCAAGTATTGGATTCGTGCAAAAATTCGAGGTCGAGATAACAATGAATTCTGACATTACGATGATAGAGAAGCTCGAAAAAGTGGGTCTGCCGATTCTGTCTGTCTGTCTGTCGGTCTGTCTATCTGTCTGTGTGTATGTACGCTGGACTGCAGCCTAAACGGCTGGACCGATTTGCTTCAAACTTCATATCTGAGCTCTGTAGGGTCGCAATTCGAGGCGAAATCGGAATTTTTGTTCTAGCCCTGTTATTAACTGTACTTTACTTAAGGTCAATTACAAAAAAAGACAATTTTCTCGAAAACGGCTCTAACGATTTTGATTAAATTTCATATTCGAGTTTGTCTAGACAAATTCTATAAGATGGCGTACCACGTTTTTGGCTAAAAATACGTATAACGGTACTTTTCTTATTAACTGGTTTTAGAAATATGGCTATTACTTGGCTAAAAATCAGTGGATTTTCACCAAAATCGAAATGTGGGCAAGATTAATTGTTTAATAAAATGTGGCATTTAAACTTATGCAAAATTTTTAAAAATATTTTTTCAGAAATTTTATTTTTTTTTTTTATTAAAAATTGATTCATTTCCAACTAACAGCCTATAGGTGCAAGTATGTACGATCCAGTAGTGCACTTTATTATAATTGGCGACACTAATTGGAAGAACTCTTTCAGTCATACGCAAATAGTTTGACCAATCACCGTGTTCAAATAGCAATTCCCTCAACAAATTAATTAATTGTAACATAGAGAAATATTAAGGATAGACCATATAAATTTTCAATTTATATAGAAATGATCAGCATCTCTAACCAAGTCGATCTGTCACCACTTTTGGCCTTTAAATTTTGAGCTATATTGATGAAATATTGTATGCGAGGTCCTTAGAAAAGGATACACCCACTGACACCTTTTGAAAAATTCAGTTTTTGCAGTGATTTTATATGAAACTTGACAAAACTTACCTTAACAAATATGTAGATACATATTTCTTTGCTCGACATATTTTCCATACATTGCATACGGCTATATTTTTGGAGCGTTTTTCTCAAAAAACTGTTTTTCGACGGTTTTATTAGGATAATATCACTTCCTTGGAACACTATAAACAGAATATGCTGAAAAATTTTCAAAATCCGCCCATTTCGATGTCCACTTTTTGTTAAATTTCAGGTTTTGGATTATTTTTTTAAGAAATTTGAAACAAAAACTTTTAGCAAGTATATTGGTGGAAGTAGGAGCTATATATGCATATAGAAAAGGGGTAGCATATCACACAATCCGTTTCAGACGGATTGTAACATTTGTTCGAGAATCTTTCGGTTTCAGGCTAAGGCAATGAGCGGCGAGTGGCAGAGCAACAAAAAGGTAATGTGGTCAGTTTTTGAGCTGTAGTAAGTCTAATGATAGTGTTGACATACATATATGTATATGTACGTAGATATGGCCTGAATATCGGTCTTCATGTTGTCGAAGATTGTTTGCCATAACCTGATCCTTCGGGTTTATTAGATGAACATTTTCTTCTTTATTAAACTTAAGAACATTTAGCAAAAATTAAAATGACTTTCAAGTAAAACACTATAGGAAGCAGCACTATGACAATTTCACAACTAATTTTACAAATAATAATTGTCACTCATCTTTTTGTCGCTTGCCGCTTGCCGCTCAAAATGTTCATAATTTCATGCGCAATCCACAAAATTTTCCTTAAAATCACATTCAAGTTAAATGGAGTGCGAATACATTATTTAATTTAATTTTACTCGTACATGCACCCTACACAAGTTAAACACACGTGATTGACACTTGAACCTACACCCTTCCACTGAATAACCCGAAACAACAATATGAACACCTGTCACAAGTACTACGAAAGGCTTATTTAAATCCAAAGATATTAATCGCCACAATCACGTTTAGTTCACCAATCTGCTGACAGATTCATTTTCCATCGGTATCCTTATCAATTCGAAAATCATTTGCGAGATTACATTGTAATCCTTTAAGTTTTAGGTCAGTTAAACAAAAAAAGAAGGATTTAATAAGCTATTCCACGAAGACAATCATAATCCTGCCAAACAAAGACAATGTTCCTTATTTAACTTTTCGTTCCTTTCAAAAGAGTTAAAAGATTAAATCAGGGAATAATCAAACTTCTTCAGTCATCTCCTAAAAACAGTTAATTCATTCACGTACTTCAGTAAGGTGACAGACTTTTGTGTTGTTGTTTTGTAAGTTTAATTATACTGGTAGTAAAAGCAACCTACTCGCTTTATACCACAAGTATAGTATGACTAAGGACATAATATCACATTCTTCTCCTGACAGTTCAGATAGAGCGATAAGGATAACAAATACCCCATAGAACTATTTATATTTACTAACTACTTGAATTTTGTGACCACTGACTGCACAGTAGAGGCTCTCTCAGTGTATTAAATACATACATAACCAGCCCGCATCAATATATAGAACAAGCAAGTGTTTGCTTGAACAAACTTTCATTTCAAAAACAATCCACAGATTGCTAGTTTCAAAGACAGGGAAAAGTGCTAGTAACTAAATTAATTTCATTTTCTTTCAGAAAGTGTGCATCTGACATTCAATTTCAGGAAAACTACTCGAAACATTTTCCATCACTGACGCGATATTAATCATACTCGCGTATCCTTGTCAAGCACATACAAACACACAATGTTGTTTCAAGTTTCCTATAACACTAAACGATTCATAATATTCCACGCACTGCAGAGAGTCACAATAATCAAAACAACAAGCATGACACAGACAAAACGGTCATTTATCACAACAATACGTCACGTACGCCTCGTCCTTATAATTTACGAGATCCACTTACTCGTCCTCCAACGAATGACGGATTTCCAAGACATTACGTACAAATCTCAATCATCTGTCAAATGAGAGCAAATTCTTTCGTTTTCATTTCCATAATTCTTCGCAATTTCATATTCATAATCTAGCGATGCGACCTTAATTCATTTCATTTAATTTTAACTTTATTTTGTTTCTAATCCTGAAAAATGCAGACCCATCGCATTAGTGGCGACGGTCGTGGTTGGGTTGACACAATTTCAGTTCCTTTGTTTGCGTCAAATGCTTCGTCGTACATTGCAATATCCCCGCTACGGGATGGAGCTTCAGGTACTTTCTTTTAGTGATATACAAAAGTATAGTTCAGTCCTTGATGTGTATCTCATCTTCTTTTCTAGGATATTTTCGTCACATAGTTCACGTGCACGTGGCCAAGAAGAGGGTCCTTCCTATAACTCACGGACGCTATGAAGTCAACCGACTGTTGCACTGGGATCAGGTTCATAATTTTATGTGAGTCCAGGAAGATGCTCTTTTTTTGCGGAGAGAAATGAAAAATGTTTTCCCCCATTTCTGTTTAAAGCTATTATCTAGGTACACCAGAGAGTCTGCCGTCACAACAGCATCTGTATAGAGTATCTGCGATCCCACCACGACTGGGGGCGCCCCTACAGTCACCCGAATGTTTGACCTGTCCACCAAATGAAAAGGTTAATGGGGAGAGCAACACGAAACCACCACCGAAACTGGTTACCGCATGGGACGACGATTGGGAGGATTCAGAGCCGCTAACTTTTCCTCCACCAACACCACAAGCGACGGACAAAAAACGAAAACGTCCTGCACGCAGTTTGTCGGGTCCTACTGAATGCTTGTATCACACAGCCAAGTTCCCAAAGACCTTGAGTGCGGACTATGTTCTGATTGAATGCTTGGGACCCGTCATTCCAACCAGTGGCATTTATTCCGTAGGCAGAGAAGCTAACAACAAGGCTTTGGAACTCCTCATATCGGTGCAGAACAACACTCGGCTGAGGGAAAGAGTGGCCAAGATTGCTCTTCCACAGATTAAAACTTTTCCAGTGATGATATCTGGTGGATACCATGCACAAGTACGACTTTTCATGCCACCGGTCCTAAGAGAAGACGAAATAACGCGGTATCCTACAATCCTGCATGTGTATTCTGGTCCCGGAACTCAGTTAGTCGCTGACAAGTGGCACATTGACTGGAACACATACTTGGCAGGAACAAAAGACTACATTGTGGTACAAATTGACGGTCGAGGATCTAGCGGGCAGGGCTACCAGCTGCTTCACGAAATCTATAAGAGATTAGGAACCGTCGAAGTATCAGATCAGCTCGAGGTTAGTGAGTACTTAAGAGACAATTTGCATTTCATCGATGGGCGACGAATGGGTGTCTGGGGATGGAGCTATGGCGGTTACACCTCGGCTCTTGCTCTGGCCAGTACGCAATCTATTTTTCAATGCGGCATCAGCATATCACCAGTGACTAATTGGAAATTGTATGGTAAGTTTCGAAACAACACAAAATGGATCACACTTTATCTCATGCACCATTCGCTCCAACCAACAGATTCTACATACGCGGAACGCTACCTTAGCTTCCCCAATGTGACCGATAACTACAAAGGATACGAGGAATCCGACCTAACAAAATACGTCGACAACCTACGAGAGAGACAATTTCTTCTTATTCACGGGACAGCGGACGACAATGTTCACTTTCAGCAGTCGATGGTCCTAGCGAGAGCACTCACCACTAAGGGTGTCCTGTACAAGCAACAAATCTACCCTGACGAAGGTCACAGCTTATCCGGTGTGAAACGACATCTTTACAGGTCGATGACGGGATTCTTTGAAGATTGCTTCAAGAAGCTGGTAAGTAAACTTCCCCCACAGTGTGTATTGTTATGTGAAATGACTCTCTTTACGAATTTCCATGTTCAGAGCTACCAGAATGTGTCCGAAGGGGTGCCGGGCGACTTTCTGGACTTTCACAGATTCTATGCGGCAGAATGAATCACTTACGATTAATTCGAAGTGAACGGGGAGCGAATGTGTGAGAAGTGAAAAGGAAAAAAAGTAGAATGACAGAGGAAGAACGGGAGTATTTCTCGCGCAAAAAGTGCCTGAACGACCAAAAAAACTATTATCACTATCTCCACCCTCTACTCCTTGTTTATTACATGTATTTAGGTACTTACACATTAAAACAGACTTGGTGTTCTATTTCGATGTTGTGTTGTGTCGTGTGCGTGTGTGTGTTTTGTTATTCGATGATTGGTCGTCATTTATGCCCGTATTCTTGTTGTTGTTGTGGTTTGTTCGTGTATACATATTTTGTTTGTTTCTTGTTATTGTTTTTATTTTTTGTTCGTATTTCTTTGTGGTGTCGTTTCCAGTGTTTACTAGCCTAATGGACATTTGTCATTTTGTATGTATTAATACTATTTTGTTTGAAAGAGGGATAAAACGCTTAATGTCATTTTATGTGGGTGTTTATCGGTTAGACTGGTGGTGGATTAATTAATCATCTGAAGCGAATAAATCACGATTTGCAGCGATTAAGATGTTTATTCGGGTGCATATGCGATGGCAAGTATTGAATCCGAATCGCCTATGGGTTTACTGATGGAGAAATTAACAGATTTATCAATTCAATACACTCCCGAAGGACATTGAAATAAAAGATTCATTCTAAATATAGAGAATGATTGATTGGGCTTGGTTTTCTTTTTGTTGGCGGTGCTACTTAATACCAACGGGCGGCAACATTGTTACCCCATTATTTCGTGTGATGAATGACTTTACTTTCTTTCATAAATTGACCATTAAATCAAATAAACGGCCTTAAGTAATTGGGGGAAAAAAGATGAAATTTGAAAGATTTTTTTTTTTATGGTTATGATTTAAAAAGGATGGTATTTAAGGTTTTATTTATAGCGCATAACCCCAAAGTGGACCTAGTATTTTTAAAACCACAAGTTCAAGTAAAAACCTGTTCGAGTATTATGGTCCTAGATGATGTTTTGTTTAGAAGAACCTATAGGTGTCGTGGCTAGTTTGGAATCCCAGAGAGTATTAGAATGACATACAAGTCGGCTTGAACCTGTAAAAGAATAAAATAGTTCAACATTTTAATTTCCTTTCCTATGACTGATTTAAATAGTTTATGATAGAAGATACTTGTTTTTCCATTTGGCTTCCTTAAAAAAGAGTTTAGACCGGACCTTGTGCGTTCAAATCATGAATTCTTGTTCATATCAGAGATACTCAGCACTAAGTTCTGCGCGCCATCTTGTTCGTAGTTCTGCAACGCGTTTGAGCTCTCTCCAACTCATTCCCAAAGAGCTCGATTCCTCCTCGACATAGCGTATTTCGCAAAGGAATTGTCTCGCACCGTAGGGTGTGTCCAATCCACCGCCACTTTCTCCTTCGTATTATTCCTGACCCGATCTCGTTTAAAGCTGTTCGTTGGAGATACGGTTCGGCCAAAGGATCCTCAAGATGACTCTTAAACATTTGTTTACAAAGACTTGCAGCCGGCGTGTGATAATGGTGTCCACTTTCCAAGTACTGCACCCATAGAGCAGTACCGATTCTACGTTGAAGCGAAACAGTCGTAGCTTGGTTATTAAGCTGATAACATTGCTTTTCCAGATGGTGGACAGCATGCCGAACGCAGCTTTGGTCTTCAGTTCGGTTTCACCACGGTTTACCAAGACCACACTTCCTAGGTATAGAAAGTTGTCAACTTTCTCGACTTCCTGTCCGGCAATGTTAAGTTGCGCGCTGGTGTCAGAAGTGCTCAGGGCTTTTGTTTTGGCTGTGTTAATTTTGAGCCCTACTTTGTTTGCCTCAGCTTCTAGATTCTGGACCATAAGATGGAGGTGCATTACCCGATGTGAAAGTAGACTAACATCGTCAGCGTAGTCTAGGTATTTAAGGTCAGATGTCATAGTCCAACGAATTCCATGGTTTCCTTCCGTCAATGCTGCACGGAGAACATCACTGATTACCACTAAAAATACAGCTTTGGACTTGAAATTCTTCTGACACCTTGCCATTGTGCAAGACGTGACACTTACTGCCCTCATACGTAGCCTTAATAATAGCTATGAGTTTTTCTGGGATAACCCTCCCGCGCAAGGCCAACCAGATAGCATCAAGTGCAAAGCAGCCACATATTCTCACTTTCCTTATCGGAATATACGTCTTAAATGTTATTTCGTCGACGTTTACATAAGCTATAACCTTGCTATATATTCACTATAGTGAATGAATGAATTTCGGGCGTTTGGTTCGATCTGGCCTTAATCCTCAATCTTTGACTACTTTTTTGAAGGTAATTCTGATAATTAGGAGTAAACATTCGTCTGTTTGGAATACTATTTATGAATCTACAACCTCTTTACGCTATTTTTGGCATTTTAAGTCTTACGCAGACTTTGTGGATCACTGATGAGTTCTTTAATCATCATCACTTAATGACTTCGTCGTTATTTAACTTTAAGGCTCTTTGCATCGAAAGCAGTAGTTGAGTATTGGTAACACACCTTGGAGTAAACCGTTTTAATTTATGGCAGGCAAAATATGTTCAACGAGAATCTTTACTAGCAGTGGACATTGTGAAGAATTGTATTAATTGTGATGAGTGTTCAAAATAAGTGATTTTTTAGTTCAGTAGTATGATCTTCAAGTAGTTTGGTTAGGCCAAGCTCAAGCTAACTTATCGATCTTTGTTGACAATTGCTGGGAATTGTTGAGATGGCTTATTCTGTTTGGACCAGAATTTTTTGGAAGTTTTAAGCGTGGCTAGTAAACAAAGGGCTCAAACGTAGCTAGAAAACTTGCTGCGAACTTTCACAAATCAGGAATTTTAATGCGAAATAAAGCAAATGCGAACGTCCATCTTAGAACCATATGTGTAGAAAGCCAGTTCCTTTTTTGCTATTGATTACTTAGCTTTTTAGTGTTCCGGACCTTAAATGGAAAGACGGAACACTTATGGGTGTGATACGGTGTCTGTCTGTCCGTCAGTCTGTCACAGCCCTGTAACTTTTGAACCGTTAGACGTAGAGAGCTGAAACTTTCGCTATGTATACATTATGTGGAAGCCCACACAAGGTGGAGGGAATACATTTCATTTTGGGAGCCATTTAACAACCAAAGTACCGTCACATGCATTTTTATCCTAAAGCTTGGTACGCCTAAACTAACTGAAATATGAAATTTTATCAAAATCGTTAAAACCATTTTGAGAAAACTCCGTGTTTGTGAAAATGGCGCTACGTGAAGGAACTCTCAGAGTAGGGCTAGCTCAAAAATTTCAATGTCCCCTTTAGGGGCCTTGCAATAGATCCCTAACATGAAGTTTGAAGTAAATTGGTTGACTCGTCATACAGACAGACAAACAGAATCGGCAGACACACTATAACTAGCTTCTCTATTAACGTAATTTCAGAATTGTTTAATATCTCGAGTTCCAATTTTTGCACGAATTCAATACATGTTTTATATCGAAAGTTAAAGTTAAAATGGACTGGAATGTCAGCACAGTATTACTAGGACATACCTACGACTTGATAGAGTTGGTTAGATATTACATTGTTCATATTAAAACCAGTGTTAGGTGTACCTTTGCAGGATATGGATAAATTGCCTTCTATTTAATGATAATATAAAATGTCCGGAACACTATTGCACGAGGCCCTCCTCGCACTTGCCCAATTTTTTCTGAGTGGCCATGGGGTAGTAGTAATGTATTCGGTCATTGAATGAGAGGTTTGGTGAACAATTTCCGACCATATCCATTCAATTTTTACAGAAATAAACGCGAAAAAATCTGTGAATTAAGAACGAATGCAAAAATCGCACACAACACCCTTCCTAGTCAAATTGGATACCATCCATGGAGAACAAATATTGAAATATAATATCATCTGAGTTTCAAATACCACTTTCAACTAAATAACATATCAACTAATGCCCGTGCGCTGTAAATCAGTAAAAGGGTATTTACATATGTATATCCCCTTTGGCAAGTGCAGATTAAAAAAAGTTTATCAATCCAGCTCTGTCGGGAATTCTCGAGCGTGAAAATTGAATGCCAAATTTAAACCAGATTGAAGGCGTTCAGCCTCAAAGTGATTTTGACGTTTCTATTGCTGTTGGTGTTATTCTAATTGATCCCGATGAACGTAGCCTTATTTTTGAACTCTGGAAACACTTAATTTTGTTTTAATTGCATATGCATCAGAGGCGCTCTAAAAATGACTAAGTCAGCTGCTTTAGGCTCTTGATGTTGTTACCCAGTGACTCATTTTTGACAGAATTTTTGTACGTCAATCCTGGAGTGTTAGTGATGTTTAACATAAGCATCCCTTCCCATCTCACTG
The DNA here is from genome assembly GCA_949716465.1 of Chalcosyrphus nemorum. Lineage (NCBI taxonomy): Eukaryota > Metazoa > Arthropoda > Insecta > Diptera > Syrphidae > Chalcosyrphus > Chalcosyrphus nemorum. The sequence continues at coordinate 59,693,444 of OX454332.1, forward strand.
ATCATTGTCGTGTATTGTAAGCGAAATTGTGAGCAACTTACGGATCTAGGTCTACGATATCATCATTTTAACCGAGATTCAAGCGTCTGGAATCTGTCCGATCAGCCTTGCAATTGGTTAGACGTTGGGTTTATATTCCAAAACGTCTGTAGGAGCTTCAGAAGGAAGTACCTTCTGTCCTATCCTTTTTATTTTAGCTCTCTAGTTAAGTCGTAGAAATAGAAAAATGTGTGACCAATTATCCAAGAAGTAGGACAATTGCAATCAATCTTGGCTTCTTACGAATCTGAAAATACGCATAACATAACCAATGAATGGCTATATTGCATATTCGGAGTTTCAATCTAGACGGTATTTTATAAATAATGTTTCACATTATTTAATGTCGGACTTATATTGCCTAGTACCAACAGAATATGCATCCATTTTCCCTTTAAGTCTCTCCTTGGTGATACGAAGTCATGTCCATAATAATTGCATTTTTAAATTACATCACGTTTGTATAAAATGACGTCTTTAACTATTTTCGGGAGATGATATCACTCTTTCTTTGGTCAGAAGGTGTCACAATCACAAGGGAATTTTGAAAAAAAAAAAAAACTAAGTAACCATTTGGTGGTCGACATGAGAAGTATCATAGTTAAGGGGTTTGGTATCTTATTGCGTCCCATTTGAGCTGATTTTTTTGAAAGTTGTTTAACCGAAAAGTGTGTACTTACAGCGATTTTCCAATGCTTTGGTACCGCTTGTTGAAGCAAACAAATTTTGATATATAAATAAATGCATTAAAATGGATGGCTTAGAATATTGTCAAATTAATAAATGTATTGTTAAATGTTTATTGCTTTGGCGAAGCTTAAGTAATTTTTGCAATCGCTTAGATATAAATATGTATTATGTTTAAACTTGCTTTATTGTTCAAATATTGTTCCTTATTATTCGTATTATTTTTTTATAATTGTTTCAGGTTCCGCCAGAAACGAAAGCTGGTCTTGGAAATGGCGGTGATATGCAACAGCAATAAATTCTCAAATTGATAGTGATATAAGTAGGTATTACTCGTAAATTTTCCTAGTTTCGAAAATATTCACAATTTCAATAAGAAAATATACGATATGTTTCTTAATTCGAATGCAAAGTACACAAAATACATAAACCAATATTTTAATAAAAAAAAAAAATGGTTGTGAATACATAAAAAAATAAAAAATTTACCATTAAGATGTGAAAAAAAAGTTAAAACGTTATAATACCTTGTTTTTTGTTTAGTACCTAATGTTGTGCTTAAAATCGTTTTAAAAAATCAATAGAACCAGAGACCTTCAAACCTCTATTTTTACATACGAATCCTTAACCTATTACTATGTCTTCTTCTACTAGCAGAGAAATTCCTTACTCTCCTTGGTGATACTTTAAGTGCCAAAAAAAAATAAAAGAATAATAAGTATATCCTTATAATGTTATATGTGTATGTGCGTATAGAGTTCACAAATTAAAATTGTAACTGTTTGTTTTCGAAAATCAACCCTCAATGGAAAATAAAAGCTACCAAAGCTTATATTTACCGAAAGTATGAAAAGGACAACACTCCTCTTTCTTCTTGGAGGTGTTCACATCTTCTTAAATTTAAATCATCTTCCAAACTTCTTCTAGCTTAAATTAAATCCGCCGCTGCAATGATCACCCCCTCGCTGTGTATTCTTTGTACAGGGAGCAAAGTGGTAAAAAATTGCATGAAAGAGGTGTAGATAACTGAGCTAAACGTCGTTACTCCTGGAGCCGTTACTAGGGTTGATGCCATTGAATGAGCAGATTTGAACGAAAAAATACGAGAAAGTGTGAAAGGTGCAGGTCGTTTCTGCGATGGAAATGAACGGCAAATACACTTCCCCCGGGGTTGTTGGTTTTGGAACACAAAGGCAGTACCAAAGGAGAATGATAGCGTTTTAAACGTAGACGAATGAAGGTATTGAAATGTTTAATCACACAAATGAAAGTGTTAATTGTAACTCTGCCACGTGTGGATAATTCAGCAAGGATTAGAAACGTATGTGACTACTTATGAGCAGTATGATTTCACACTCACACTTTTTTTTTCTAAGAAATCAAAGCAACATCTGCTGCACTTGGAACTATTCATATTGTCCTGGAACAATCTATTACGATCAGTGGCCTATTTCACCAACTACAAATTTGTGTTTGTGTACCTGAACTACAAATCTGCAATCTGGGGCCTTGGTTCACAGCAAACGATTGTAAAGCACAAATATGATGAAAAGTAATTGCCTGATTATTCTACAAATTTTGTTAAAAAATGCCTGTAAATACAAATTTGTAAGTTGGTGAAATAGACCACAGATTTCAAATTTGTAGTCGATTTCCATAAGCACAAATTTGTAGTTGGAACTTGTATTTGGTGAAATAGGCTACAGGGCACTGTAAAACAATATGATAAGTTCACAATACTTGTAAAACTAGGCTCATAGTCACAAATTTGTCCTCTTGTAGTTCACATTTCTTGTCAAATTTCAGTCGACACTACAAATTTTTGTGCCATTCTGTTATATGTACGCCTCTTTGTCGAAAAAATATATATTTTATGCAAAATTAGCTAAATTTTATTACTTTTAGTTACATTTTACACTCCTGCGGTATTTGCCTTTCATTTAAATACAACACACCTTTCACAAATGCCTTTAAACATTAAGCAATTTTCCCTTTACATTAGCTTATATAACCCGCATTTCCATTTCGTGCCTTTAACAAATTAATTGTTTAAAAAAGATAATTTGAAATCTTTTCACTTTCTCCTAAAGCCTAATTACCTACATAACCTTATTTCAGCAAAACAAAAAAACAAAAAGAAAACCTATGAAATTAGAATATTTAGTATTAAACAAAATCAGATTATAATGCATGCAAATTAGATGAACCAGTTCTTATTACCGTTAAATTCCTAACCAAACAAAAATTACTATAGAAAAATTAGCAAAAAAGGGAAACCCTCTATAAAATATTATTATGCGATAAAAAAAACAAATCTCTTCTCTTCAACTCTTTGACTTTTAAATATACTATTCAACAACTCAGGTGTTGACTCCCCGAAATAAATTCGGTAAGCGAAAAACTTTTTTTCCCAGCGTCAACAAAAAAATAATTGAGTTTTTAGCTTGGTATAATTAAAGAGGCATAAAACCCGATTCCACTACATTGCATAGTACGCATTTTCAAAAGCAAAACGAGAAAGGGAAATCCTTTTTATGGCCGAACCATAAAAATTAACTTAATTTTTATTCACAGGAACCTAATCTGTATTCGCCCTATCTTTTTGGCCTATTTAACCTATGAAAAAGAGCAATAAAGAAACTATATGTTCACAGATACTTATTCTAGTGGTGGTGGAAAGCTACCCTTAAAAAATAAAAGCAATTTAACTTTTAGATAAGGAAGCAAAAATATATTCTTTAAAATAAAATAAAAATAACTGACTGTAAATGTGTAGAAAGTAGACAAATTATATTAATTTGATTACTAGAGTAATAAAAAAAAAACAACAAATTGTAAATAAATATAATAGAAGTAGAATATATTTAATAAGAAATATCTCAAGCAATTTATAAACAAAAGAATCAAATTTAAAGTTCAGGTGTGTATGTACTAATTAGACACTTAATTCTGTACAAAAACTCAGAGCTACCTATTTCAGTCACCGAACTCATGTCTAAGAATTTTATTGCATTAGTTAAGATATAGAAAATAAAATTATTTCTAAAACTAATTCTGTACAAATTATATAGATTGTTCCCTTTAAAAAAAAAACTCGTTATTTAGCTTTAAAAAAAAACACGTAAAAACTTTACAATTGTTAAAAAAAATAAATATCCTTTCAAAATTTGTGTATATATATAGTTTAAATTTATAGGACGTTTTTCATTTATTTAAATTCCAATAAATTTACCATTGTGATCTTTTTCTTCAATATCAAATTATTCCCCTGTTAAAAAAAAGCCATTAAAGTATTATTTTAATTTTTAAGCAATAAATTGATCTTTAATTAGATGAGAATGTAACTTTGTTTTATTTCCTCCATTAGGTTAATAAGGTAAAGAAAAAAGAAAGCACGTTCATCGCTCTAGACCAACGAGAAAAAAAAGGCCCACAAATGTCATACTGTCGGGATTATTAATTGACATCCAAAGGAAATCCTGCTGATGCTCCTTATCCCTCCCACGTTGGCTATACCACTGAATGTGACAATCATTATACATGCTTGTTACAGAATTTGATGTAGGTATTGGTACCAAGGCAGAGTGTAGACGGAAATTCGACTTTCTGTTTGACAAGGAAAATCACTTTTCCTTTCGAGGGATGGCTTCAGAAACGCCTATGTGTCACACAAAAGTCTAATCATATAGACCCACTCCGAAGGAAAGCAGACAGCTTGATACAAAAATAAATGTCGAGTGTAAGTACGAATTAGAAAAAGTGTCAACCGCAATAAAATGATTTGCCCTTCATCTACCCTTGAAAGGTTTTATTTTAAAGCTTTTTTTTTTAATGACCTTAAGTGAGCAAATCAGTTTAAATTATAGATGCAAAAGCCAATTATAACCCAGCATCCACATCTATAACATGCTGTCCGTCAGACTAGACGCGACAAAGGCTAAGTAAAAAGCAATCAATTGATAACGAACAACATTATTCGTGCATGTTACGGGCACAAGTCGGGTCACAAAGAAACATGAGAAACGTGTCCTCTTTCCACATGGAAAGTGGCTCCGATCATAGAACAAGTCCGAACAACAGAGACAAAGCATGGTGACGCGTGATAACATGTCATGTACACAAAAACACCCAGCAAACGACGTAAGAAAAAAAACCGAACCGAACGCTGAATAGGATATAAAAAATATATCTAAAAATACTTTGTAGAACCCTGCAGGATACACGGGGGACTTGCAGAATTGCAAGTGGCATGATGGTGTGGCACAAAAAAGGGAGGAAAAACCCGACACAAATTGTAAACTCGAAACTTCTCTCTCACTCTTTCTTGCCTAGATGGCAAGGGTAGGAACACAATATGGTTAAACACCCCCCAACGCCTTTTATCGGAACAATCATCGGGTGATTGCAATTCTTATGTCGTGTCCTATCCAACCTACATTCGGATGACGGCGATGATGCAGTCCGAGGCTATGTTGGTGTTTTCCTTTCTTTTCGATTTCCCGCAGTCAACCATGAATAAGGGAAGCACAAAAAAAATAAAAAAAAATAAAACAGTTTTGCAAGTTTGCCATGGACAACAGGGTATCCTGCATCCTGTGGCTGAGGTTAAATAAGATAGAATATGGATCTGAAAAACATTCATGTGTATACACATACCATTCTTCTGTTTAATGCCTTAAAGAAATGAATGGCAATGGATGGCAAGTATTTAAATTATTCGCTTTGCAACAAAATGAATGGTGATGTGTTTTAAACGATGCTTTGAAGTACTTGCCTTATAAAATATTGTGCTGAATTCCTCTCAGATGCCAAGCCCACAAACGTGTTGGAAAATAAGAAAAAAGAGTTTTCTGACAATTACACTCGACAAAGTGACAATGATTAGCTCACATTGTTTAGTTAGCTTCAATGTACTGCTTGTACAATTTGGTGGTGAAGCAGTAAGTGGTTATACTCGGGCGTATACGTGACGGAAATTCTGATGTGAGGAACTTCTAAACTAATAAGAACCAGTGGAATGAAGAGCCATACATGACTTCCATGTTTATTGGTAGAAGAATGTACACCGCACACTCGCTCGAAGTAATTTTACCAAAAAATAAGTTACTAGGAAATGGCTGGAACGATTGTGTCTAAATCTCAAATTTGAGTTCGTTTAGATAACATACCAACTTTCATGCTCAAATGCGCATATCGCTGTTTTACTTATGTTGTTTTTCATTGGTTTTAGTCAAGAACTCGCTTCCCCTAGTTTCCAATGGAACATGCAATTCGTCGTCCGGTTGTTGGGAAAAAGAGGCTATTAATTTCAAAAATACTGTTTAGGAGATGATGTTGGTCTAATCAATTTCTAATAGAAGAACTGTGTTGAATTGTTGAAAATTACGAAACAATTCTTTTTGAAAAGTATATCTGGCAAGCTAAAGTTTTTGTGCCATGCAAGAAAAGTAAACTAACTCGCCATATTTCTTCTCCAATTGGACATTTTGTCCCTCCAAGCACGAGGTTTGAGCACATTCCCGTAGACTTCGTTGGTCCATTGCAGTATTCTCGAGGACCGATGTTCTGTTTCACTGTCTTTGATCGTGTTTCACGCTGGCCAGAAGCCTATCAACTGGAAGATTCATTCGCCGATACACTGGCGAGAACTCACATCAACGAATGGATCTCCCGCTACAGTGTCCTCCTCAAGGTATCATCTGACCGTGGTAGACAATTTCTGTCTAATTTGTTCCAGGCACTAGCTCAATTGTTTGCTATAAACCACCTTACAACTACTGCATACCATCCTACCATCAATGGCATGGTAGAGAGGTTTCATCGACCGATGTAAAAACGCGATCAGGAACACGAGTTCGCCTACCAGATAGACTTAGTACAGATAATGAAGGAATACAATTTATTAGTGACTTATAATATTACATGGATAAGTCAGGGGGAATGATTTAGCAACTTATCAATCGGGTAAGACAAGGTTACACATTCTTTCACCAATTCTATTCCTTTTGGTGATTGGCGATGTGCTCTGTGCATCTCTGTCGCCGGAGAGCGAAGGAATTCGATGGACTCTTACATCCCAACTGAAACATATTGACAATGCTGACGATGTACATATATGCTTACTTTCTCATAGAATTGTGGATCTCCACCAAATGATGTGGAGAGAAAAGCAGGCGTCATCAGGCTGAAAATTAATACTCCAAAAACTAATGTTATCAGCCTTGGTACACCTCCTCAGCTCAATTGCAAATTGCTGGACAACCGGTAGAGAGAGTAGACGATTTCCTCTATCTTGGGAGTATTGTCTCGACGGAAGCTGGAAGCGAACTGGATACAGCTAACAGAATCTCTAAAGCGAAATCTGCATTCGGTATGTTGTCCAAGGTATGGCGAAGCAATGCAATCAGCTGAAACACTGTTCCGTTCTAACGTCATATCCGTGCTGTTATATGGATGTAGCCCTTGGAGAGTGACCATCAACATAACAAGAAAGCTACAAACGTTCGTTAACAGGTACCTACGTAACATCTTAAGGATTTTCTGGCCCAACCGTATCTCTAATGAACACCTCTAGAGAACCTATAGGCACAATAATCCAACGACGAAAGTGGCAATGGATTGGTCACACGCTCCGAAAAGGTGACAGTTCCATAGCTAACCATCTTATGCAATGGAACCCGTTAACGCAGGATGGCAGAATACCCGGCGGTTCGAGGAGGACATGGCGTAGAACGGTCGAGATAGAGTTGGGAAAAAGTTGGCGAGAACTGAGACACATTGCCAGAAACCGTACACGATGGCACGAGGCCTTAGGTCCCACAAGGGAATATAGGGGATAAGTAAGTAAGTATGTAGCGACTTGTCATCCCTTCTTAGGCTAAAACAATGTTTTGAGTGGCAAGCGGCAGAGCCGCAGAATTCTGAGCGGCAATTCTTGAGCGATTATTTGTGAAAATGTCGTCGGCGAGTGCTGCTCGCCGCAGTCTTGTATAAGAAAGTCGGTTAAACATATACAGAATTATGTTAAGTTTTAAAAAAAGAAAATTTGGTATTCATCCAATAAACCGAAAAAGATCAGGCTATGGCGAAATCCACCATCTGTATAACAATCTTCGACATCATGAAGACCGATTCAGGCAATATCTTCATATGTCAATACAATCATTTGATTTGCTGCTAGAAAACGTTCGTACCGAAATTACAAAACGAACTTCTGAAATGAAAGTTTCAACGTTAATCGTTGCCATGATGATTTCTTGCCGCTCAGCGCTACACTAAAATAGTAGAACAGAATTGAAAACTGAGCGACGCCGGTCTGCCGCTCAGCGCCTACGTAGCCGCAATCATACAATGTCATTTGTTTTAATTTTCTTTTTTGCCGCTCAGAACGTGGCCTTAGGTACTTTGAAATACATTTGCGAGAGTAGAGGGTTTTAAATATCTTGAGAGTAGTCTCACAATCGATTAAAGAACGGAACTGAGTACAGTCAACAGAATTCAAAAGGCAAAGTCTGCGTTTCAGATGCTACCCAAAACTTGCTACCTTGCAAACTTGCTTGTCGATTGCAACATTGAATACGGAGAGTGACCGCTGCTATCAATAAAAAGCTGCAAGCGTTGGCTATTAGGTGCGTACACAGTATATTTCAAATATTCTGGCCAGTTTTAACAGAGAACCAGCCTCGAGGCAATATACAGAGTCGACTAAATAAGACTAATCAATATTAAATACATTATTTTTCATTCTTTTTTTTTATAATTGAATTCTTGGAAACACATCAACGTGTTAAAATTATTGATTTTTTTGTATTCTTGTCTTTTTATTTAAGATCTTCTCACACAGTTTTCATGATCAGGTGTTTAGTCTACCGTTTTGAGGCACAGGCTTCAGTGACCCACCGTCTAGGAAGAAATATTTTCTTTGCACTAAAGACAACGTGGAAACTGCGCGGCAAAGTGTTACAAATGATCCATCTGTCGTTCGGGTCAATTGGGCATGTTCAAAACAACATTGCCAAGAATTTTAAAGTTGGATATTAAGATTCAACCATCCTAATTTGTGTTTCCAACAAGATGGAGTGACTGCGCATATTGTTAGGCAAACTATGGTCCTTCTGCATGACATTTTTGGCGAACGTTTTATTTAAAAAAATTTCGTTCACCAGATTTATGTACGCCTGGCATTTTTAATGGAGATATTTAAAAGACAAAGTATATGTTAAAAAGCTAGTGACTATTAGACAGCTAAAGAAGAATATTCAAGAAGAAATACACGCCAAAATAAAATTTTTTCATAGTAAAATATATTTTGGTTGGTTGGTTATAGATGAAACGCTTGCAACTGTCGTACCTGGCATGGAGAAGCCTGCATGTTTATTTGGCTCTATTTTATGACATCTAGTAGTGAAGAAATTCTAGTGATAAAATAACATAAACATAAAGCTTTTTACATGTCGTGTACTACAAAGATGCAATATTTCCAATTATCTTAAATGTACTCGAAAATTTCCTAATATCAAGAATCTTCGCTTTGATATACATAAGTACATTGAAGTCTACCTGATTCAACAGTTTATAGATCTAATTGGCTGAGGTATAAATCGTTGTACTGGTATTATCAAAAATGCTCTGATTAATACCTGCAAGTGACTATCTTCTCACAAATTTGTTCTTAAATTAAGTATTAAATATAATTATTGCTAAAAGATTTATAAATTATCTGACAATATGTCAAATATTGCATCAAATATGTACTCATATCGCTCAACGTTCAATCTAAACTGAAGCACATAAAGTGCAATCGATATGCAATCTCCATGGAAATTTCACCCACACGTAGGTACTATTAAGCAAATTCGCAATAAAATCACATCCATGTCGTAGGAAATTTCCACACGTTTTCTGCCAGTTCAAACAAAGGAAGTTGTCGACAATTTTGAAGCAATTTCAAGACAATTAATCCGCACACAAACGACTTGTGCCTTCGTCAACCATTTTGTGCAAGCTAATCATATGGCTTAAATCGTGCAATCAACGGTTCACCTTTCACCAAAAGATGCATAGTTAAGAAGAAAGATTTCATTAAGATATTTAAAAGACACTCTCGAAATTGATTCAAATCCCAATGCACACTGATCCCCAACGTGCCAATGGAGTGCCATGCGAATTCAATATTGTAATTATACGAGGCTCCACTTGAGGATTATGAAACGATTTGTGTTCATGTGTAACCATTTGATACTGAAGGAAATACGAATTTAATATGCAAAGTAGCTGGCAAAGTTCAAGGATTGAATTATACAAATCTCTGAAACAATACTAAGAAAATATCAATAAAGCAAAGCTCCATGTTCGGATTATCTATGGTCGTCCAGATGCGCCGGATGGCCTTCGCCTCTTATATCCCTACCACATGATGCACATTGGATTGGCCTTTGAGAAGGGGATGATCGAGACCTGGAAGTGAAGGAGAACACTCGACACAATGGCATGTTGTTTTGGTTGCTACATGTGCTTACCCCCTGCAGATACAATACTTGTAAATATACGTGGCAGCACATGTTCAACATGGTATTTGGAAATAATAAATAACAAGACCCGTTCGTTACGTGAGCGGACAACAATGATGACAAAAGTTACAACGATGAATATTGACAGCAAAGCTGTTCCGCCGTTTATTTCGTTCTGTAAGGGAGGGAGCACAATTTTATAGAAATTAAATATGCGAGGTGCCAAATTAAACGCCAATTAGATTCATATGCATATCTTTGAATATTAAAACTGAATTGTGGGGATGCAGATAGAACTACAAAGTTCTTTTATATTGTCAACGTAAGATTATTCCGCACAATTTCTTTGCTAACCACTTGAGTTCCTAGGTGCCCAAGGTGTGTAAAAAACCTCCCCATTGGGATAGCCCCAAGTAATACTTCTTATATTGCTTTCTTTTGTTTCTAAGACTTTCAGGTCTTGAATTCAAGGATTACTTGGCACCATTTGACTCCCATGAATCCGGATTTTAACACATACTGTTAGAGACAGAGTGAATGTCAACCAAACTACCGAGGAAAAGAACTAAGTACACCCATCCAAGGCCCAGTTTTACTTCTTAAGGGCGAAACAGAGACGGCTCGTGTTCAAAAGAAACAAACGTTGAGAAGAAGAAAGATGGAAGTTCCAACACCTATTGTTTTTGAGTTAGTTATCTAAAGTAAGTTAAATTATTACTATATTCATTTTATTCAACCTTGTGCAACTAAAAGTACTGAATCGACCACAATAGGCTTAGTGTAACTTTCTCATATGTTAAAGCTCATTAAGGATGCCGGTGTTTGTTACAAAGACAACAATGTCCCTGGGTAAGCTGGCAGATATTTCTTCAGTTTCAATGTAAAATTTACCTAAGTAAAAGTGATGTGTTTTGCGTAGTAAAATAAATGTATAGGGTAAAAGCATTAGTACCCGGACAGATGACACAAATCTTAACTTTGACTTCTTCTAACTATTATAGCTTCAGTGAAAAAGTTTGGATTTATAAATAATGTAGATAATTTTAAAAAGATAGTTAAACTCCTCAAACATATTTATTACAGTGGATAATTGTTTTTTTTTTTTTTTTTTAATTCTTAAAAAAAGTTCTGTTTGCGCTTGTTCCGGGACAGTAAAATTCAGTGTCCCGACGGTTTAGATTCAGAAGCCGGACACCAAAATTTATATCATTATTTTCTTTCATTATTTAAACATTTTATACGAAATTTATTTGCTATTTTGTTAATTAATTATTCAAATAGTAAGTACATAAAAATAAATATATGTGCATGTATTTACATACGTACTTGTTAACTATAAAAATAATTCATAAAATATATCTAATATAAAGATAGTTTATAAAATAAATTATGCCTTAATCACATTTTTTAACAAATTGACATTGTTAATACTTAAGTGCATTATTTCCTCCTAGATTATGCTCTTCAAATAGTATTCCAGCTTTTTAAACATTATAAAATAATATTTTTGTGACGACGGCCCTGCCTTTGCTTATGCTTTCAGCTTCTCTCGTGGCCAAAGAAGGATTTCTTTTCATAAATGATTTGAGCCATGGTCGATCATCTTTAAAAGTTTTTCCCTTCTCGAGTTTTTAGCATCTTATTCAGGAGGTCATCAGTTTTGACGGAAACCCCATTTGAACATATCGGTGCACCTCTCAGCAATTTAACTTTCTGCTCGGTGTTAGTACGGATCGGGCCACTTTTTGTTTCTTTTTCACGAAACAGCCTTTTACCCTTCGAGGGTCATGAAGAGTTGATCGAAACAAACCATATTTGGCAGCTGGTTTTCTTAAACTCAAATTGTTGTCTTCTAAAACCCGTGTTAAACTACTTTCCTCCATTTTTATATCTAAAAAAATATGACATTTTTAACATTTTACACGTTTTAATTCGTTAAAAAAACGATTGTCCGGTTCCTAAAACTTATTTTTCAGTACCCTGCAAGCCGGTTTCTTAGTTAAAAAACACTGTCCGAATACTGAAATTATAAAAAAGAACTGAAATTATTAAAGAAACATGCAATATCTTTTATTATATATGGTTTAAAAGTATTAAAATATGAATTTTAAATTTGCATTAATGTTTCAGTTTCAGTACCTGGACTCTGTTCGGAAACTAAAATTAGTATAAAATTTGGGCTCCAGTATCCGGACGCCAAATAATTTGCAAATAAATTAAGAAATTTGTCTTTTTAGTGTTCCGGGTAAGACGGAACACTTATGGGTTTGATACGGTGTCTGTCTGTCCGTCAGTCTGTCACAGCCCTGTAACTTTTGAACCGTTAAACATAGAGAGCTGAAACTTTCGCTATGTATACATAATGTGGAAGCCTGCACAAGATGGCGGCAATGAATTTATTTTTGGGAGCCCTTTTTTGGGCACCTTGTATGAAGGGCAAAGAAAAATTATTTTGTTCCCCATCACGTGGCATATCAAATTAAAGAGAATTTTGCAAGGGCTCCATATATGTAAGAAATATTTTTTTTCTGACAAAAATTTTTGAGCAAAAAAGCTTGCCAAACATTTGAAAAATGTTGTCCCCCCCCCCTAGCGGCCAGACCATAAATGCTAAAAATATGAAAAAAATTGGAGATACATAGAATTTTATGTAGATTGTGAAATAAGTACGAAAATTTCTGTATCTTATATATTTTCTGAGAAAAATTAAAAAAATGGGGTATCTAGTTACCCCACTGTATCTCCCCCAGGTTTCATGTTTCCTAAATAATTTTTACAGTAGGTCATTATTGATACTAGGATTGGCTCAAGGTTTAAGGTTCATCTAAATCCGCTAAGTAGTTCCCGAATTAAAGATTTTAGAAGAGCGCATGGCCTTCCCTATATTCTCATCTCTTCTCTTGCTGCTGCCTCCTTCGATTTCGATTTTTCAAAAACTAAGTCATTTGCACTAATGGATCGTATATGTTAGCTCTATGCTGCTATTGAAAGCTAAATACGTTAAAAAAAACTATAATTTTTTTTTAACTTTGGGTTTTTTTTAAAAAAAAAAAATTTTCTTAAATTTTTAAAACTCTAAAGGCTGTACTCCTTCGCATGTCAAGTATTGCCAGTGTTTTGCTTTACTTAAACCATTTAGTAAGCAAAGTACCGTTATATGCATTTTTATCCAAAGGTTGGTACGCCTAAACTAACTGAAATATGAAATTTTATCAAAATCGTAGAAACTATTTTGGAAAAAACTCCGTGTTTGTGAAAATGGCACTACGTGAAGGGGCTCTAAGAGTAGGACTAGAACAAAAATTTCAATGTCCCCTTTAGTGGCCAGGCAATAGCTCCCTAACATGAAATTTGAAGTAAATTGATTCACTCGTCATACAGACAGAAAAACAAAATCGGCAGACACTATAACGAGCTTCTCTATCAATGTATTTCAATGTATTAAAATACTTAGATTTTGAAAATAGCGTCATTTTTTTTTAGGAAAAACGCATTTCGCTAACTGAAGCGTATTTCGCAAACCAGTCCATCTATTGGAAACTGAGTGTGTGTATAAAGAAAACATAGAGGTTTGTTTTTTGATATATTTTGTACACTAAAACCGCAATATTTTTATATATTTTAACAATAAAAGACGAAGTGTCCGGATATTAAAACTGTCCGGGTACTAGTGCCTCTACCCTATTCTGCTGATTATTCGTCTTTATAGCACATTCTGCAATATCTTGTCTTGTGCTATGAGATATATTTTTGAGTTGACAGTGACTTGTAAGTAAACCTGTGGTAATACGAATCTGATAAGTTTTAGAAGTTGTTAGGTTTTTTTACGCGAGGAGTTTGGATTGCCTGTTACCTTTAGTTACCATCCTGTAAAGGTGCGTTCTTTCTTTTGGCCAATTTTGAATACAGATTTTTATAGCGCAGATTTACAGTCCACAGAATGTTGGCTACTTGGTTAACTATTTCATTTCCTTCATAGCCGCTGTGTCCAGGTGAGATTAACTCTGTTCTCTGTGCTGCACAAAGTTTTGAGTAGAGAAAGACTCATACTTGTTTGGACATTTTTTCGTATGCCTTAGTATGCCTTAGTATGCCTTTCAGGGAAAGTCTGGAGTGAGGAAGGGATGTTTATTCAGCCTCTCTGATTTTTCTTATATCAGAAGTCTAACAAGAGCCCTCAGAAGGAGGATAGAAGGCGAATAAATTCTCTAGATGGAATCAATGGCGGAATCCATGGACGGTTTGGCGAACACCAGCCAACATCTTGGATGTGCGCACCATTTGAGGAGCAAAAGTTGACTCTGACCACTATCTTGTTGGATATCGAGGAGTCTCGCGAGCGCAACAACAACCGGCAATTCTATCGAAAAGCCAAGCAGCTGGCAGCTGGCTACAAGCCCGGAACGCAGACTCTTCGAAATAGCGAAGGCAACCTAGTCACCGACGCACAGGGTATTGTTGATGTGTTTAAGCAATACTTCCAGCAGTTGTTTAATGGGCAGCAAATATAGAGAGTGATAGGGCAAGACGAGAATCCACATCCAGTCAATGAAGAACCAATGTCTCCACCCAGTATTGAAGAAGTTAATGAAGCCATCAGAAAATTGAAGAACAACAAAGCCGCTGGCTCTGATGGGCTTTCAGCTGAACTCTTTAAATATGGAGGTGATGTCTTGGTAGGGTGCAAGTCATCAATCAAGTATGGGTGGAGAAACGCATGCCCGACGACTGCCCCTATATGCCCCATCTTCAAAAAAGGCTATCCTATCCTGTTAAATGTCGCATATAAGATCCTGTCCAACGTATTCTGTGAACGTCTAAAACCTTTCTGCAGTACACAAATCGGCACGTACCAGTGTGGCTTCCGGCCCGGCAGATCGACAATAGACCAAATTTTCACACTCTGACAAATCCTGGAAAAGACCAACGAATTTCAAGTCGAAACCCACCACCTTTTCATCGACTTTAAAGCCACCTATGACAGCATTCATTGTCTTGAGCTCTACCAGGATTCAGGATACCAACAAAACTTATCCAGATGTGTCGCGTAACGCTGGAAAACACCCGATGCTCTGTGCAACTTGGAAACAACTCTTCGGAGCTCTTCCAAACACGCACCGGATTCATACAAGGAGATGCGCTGTCATGTGATTTCTTCAATATCGTGTTAGAGCAGATAGTGCGCAGGTCAGGTGTCAACACGGAAGGCAATATCTTTCACAAATCCGTCCAACTGCTGGGATACGCATACGATATTGACATCATCGGAAGATCCCGACAAGCCGTCGTAGAGGCGTTTACGTCTATTGATAAGCAGGCGGAACGAGTTGGTATTACAGTGAACGAGGACAAGACGAAGTTTATGTTATCAACAAACAACAATTTATCTATCCAAAACATTGGGCAGAACGTCACTGTTGATAATAATATAATTTCGAGGTAGTTAAGGAGTTCACCTACCTCGGATCAAATAATAATCCTACAAATGACACCTTTGTAGAGATCCGACGAAGAATATCCCTAGCAAACCGCTGCTACTTCGGTTTGGCGAAACACCAAATTAATGCTCTACAGAACGCTCATCTTACCAGTCCTGCTGTATGGAGCCGAGTGCTGGACGATAAGTAAGAAAGCTGAGCAAATATTGCTTAGAGCGAAAAATTCTCCGTCGGATATTAAGTCCCATATGCGAGGAGGGCGAATGGAGGAGAAGATACAACCGCGAACTCTATGAGCTGTACCAGGATGTGGATGTAGTCCAAAAAGCCAAGATACGCAGACTAAATTGGCTCGGCCACATCCAGCGAATGGACAACAATGCTCCAACCAAGAGGATCTTTGAATCCCAGCCCCCAGATTCGAGGCGGCGAAGAAGACCGAACCTCCGGTACAAAGATCAAGCTGTCGCGGATGCCAGAAAACTGGAAGCAGCGTGCCCGGGACCGCATTGGATGGAAAGCAACGATGTCTCAGGCAGAGACCCTACAAGGGTCGGGAGCCCTTTAAGTAAGTAAGTATTGGATAAGAACTCAGACGAAACAAAACCGTCCCAGAAAAGTAAAGCCTTTATGTGGCAGAACTAATGCCAAATATGTTCAGGCTGAATGAATTTCATAATCATAGCTTCCAGCGGTTTGTCATTATTAGACTTCTTACTATAAGAAGAGAGAGGGCGCCAAATAGTGGTTCGTGTGCCCGAAAAACTAGATGTTCGTCGTGTTCGCGAGACTATAGCCTAAATGGCTTCACCGATATTCATTTCAAGCTTCACAACTAAGCTCTGTAGGGTCACAATTGGAAGCGAAATCGATATTTTTTTTCCAGACCTATTCTTAACTATACTTTACCTTACGGATGATCGATATTTATGTAGAAGACATCATTGTTGGCCGACTAAACATAGTCTGTGAAGTAACTAAACTGAAATAAATCAATTAGCAACAAGAAACCAATTTCCATTTCATTCCACAACAAACCTATTTGTTAGTTGCCAACAATTCACAAACACAAATTGATGCTGTAAATGCCAATAAATTAGTTTCCGGCCAAATAGTCTGTGTGTGACTCTCTTGGTCAATATTAATTCATTTATCAGTGACCATTGGTTATCCTACAATCACACAACCCCAAGCTGACCTTATACCAGATTGCTCTTGTCATATTGATGGACAAAATCAATTAACCGATATTTGAATTTCGTTTCTCCATCGATTTGCCATTCCCAGTTGTATGAATTCAGGTCCAAATGTTACAGAGTCACATACATATAGAAACAAGTTAATTTTTTTCCTAAAACTAAGCTTAAAGTCTAAAAAAAAAATCTACACAGGTGGTAAAATGAAATCCTTCTTATGTATAATTTACACAAATGCCCGCCACTAGCATACATCCTGCATGAAACGCACATCAAAGGCCACCCTGACCCCGAAATAAAATCCATCTACAGTGTCATCTGGTAAAAATAAAACTAAACATATATTCCGTATATGTATTGTATCCATATCATAGCCGATGATGTGAACGTGTCCTCACCTTGGTGCACACAAAATGGCTATGAGATTGAAAAATTCCAACCAGGTGTTGGTTTTTTGTATAAATTTAGGGATTTCCGGCGGATAGTTGCTTGAGGTTGTGAAATTTTTCAGTAGGTATTTTGCACTGTCGTCATTTTTCAATTAATCCTTAGCCAGATGAAATAAAAACTTAGGAATGCACATACTTGCATTTCTGTGTATTCAATTGAATAAGTATCATTAAACATGTGACCGATCTGTCTGGTAACTTATTTCCACTTTAGTGCTTCGTTTACGATGTCACCACTGAGTTTGGTCTTTTATTAAGTGGAGGACGAACTTCTGTTCTGACCATTTCACAGTCATGTGGAAAATCATGCCGAAACTTATTTAATGTTGATGGAGAAGCTTCCATCGATACCGTCGCCAAACTATTTCGTTTATGTTGTTAAAAATATCCAAAACCACAAGGTTATTGGGATTTGGTGCAAATTACTTTAAAGGTTTATGAAATATTGCCTCGATACTAATGTAACCCCCTTTAGGCGGATGGTGAATAATAAAAGATTTTGTTTGAAGGTTTAAATAGAATCAAAATGTTTTTGTGGCTTTCAAAAACCACACTTTCGACATCATAAACAAAATAGCAATCTATCTACAACTATACATCTATGTTATCATCTTGAAACGTGACAGTGATTAAATTCAAAACAATTCAAATATTACCTACATTATTATCTATATACATATGTATATGTATTTTATTTCCAGAATAACAATTTGGCATACTTTAAGAATTTAATATCCATGGTCACATAGAGGCCATAAAGCAACGACTTCCCTTCGCTTAGTCAATCCTCCCCAGGGCTCAAGTGGGTGCTCTGCCCTCTCTCGAGTGTATCTTCGGTTAGAACAAAAGTAACATAATGGCACTCGACAAGACGACAAGTAGTCCACTCCCTTACCTTACCCCCCCCCCCCCCCCCTTTATTTGGATGTCATTTCTATAGAGAGATATATTTATCTTTCACACCCTGTCAATTGTTAGACAGATCACTTGAGTGTGACTTATGCTGCAGAGATGAAGACCGGAACTATAAGTAGGATTCTCCTTTGAACAAAAAGATAAAAATGAAAAACTTTTTGCAGTCTTTTCTTAGAGGTATTTATTCAAATCAGAGAGTGAAACAGGCAGACAATTTTTGCTCTACTTGAACTTGCTCTCTATACGTGCAGACAATGAAAATGGAAATGCGGTCTGAGCTTCGTTGTTATCCTGTTTTACGTAACCAAACTTCCGGACGGAAGATTTGAATGCTAGAATGCCGAGGAAGAGCTAAACAACAGAAAAAAAGTTTATTTCTTTATGGAATAGGATACGATTTCAGCTCTAAAAACAATAGAATGTGAATTGGCTGTATGGAGGGTAGATGAGAACAATAGTACGGACTGTGATATGCTTAAAGCAGTATTGGGTGTTAAAGTTATTGTGCTTTTGATTGCCGTGAAAGCGGAATATCATAATTAAAACGCGCTCAAAAACATATTTGTTTAAATTAATATTCGCCAATTAGAGGGCGTTAAAATCAGCTATTTCTAAAATTTTAAATATTTAAACTGTCAATCAGAAAACGAAAGCTGTCATTACGAAAACTTGCCTTTTTATATTATGAAGCCGAACTAACCAAATTGTTGCCAAACGTCCATCTGGTGCATGGCAAGCTCCCCGATTTGGTTTCAGGAAAACATTATGGACTTTTAGACAAAAATCATTTTCAGTAAAGAAGCTAAATCTACCTTGTTGCGGGGCCAAAATCTACCTATGTATGCACTCAACATTCTGGCTTGGTATCGCTTTAGGGCGAATAGGATAATTGAATAGTAGCAACATCGACAGCTTACTTACTTTTTGACTGGTGCATTCTTGTGATTCTTTTAACTCTTACCTTGGTTTTAAGAATAATAAAAATACCGCTTTAATATACACAGTGATTCATGGCGTAACAGAAAGATTTGGAGTGGTGATAGAACAAGGTGCAACAGAAAAATGCACGGGAAGGTGAGTCCATCTCTCACCCTTAAAATGAGTTTACATATTCTTACTCTTTAACCGAATAATAGAAGATTTTCAAGTCGTATGAACATTAAAAGAATCAGTTAAATGCCTTATTGAACGGTTTATTCATGTACACACAATTACACTTTGAGTAAAAGTATCTTTTTATATAATAAAGGTCTTTAACAGCTTATTTTCATACTATTGAGATGAGAAAAATTATTTACCTTTCTTTTTTTTCTTTTTTTTTTAATTTGTGTTAATAGTCAACGTTTTTGATATGTTCTTGATGTTATAGATTTTTATTTATTAACATGCGTCGAATCCTAGTACCACAAGTCTTGAGAATGAAGGATATAGATAGAGTGATAGGTCGGAGATCTTTGCTACTAATGTTCTATCCACCTTGAGAGTGAAGACAACATATTTTCGGGATATAAACTAGGCCAAAAGAACACCTTAAGTGAGACATACCTAAAATGTAAGAGGTTATTCATTTTTACATACATATTCGTATTAATATATCGATAGTAAAACAACCTTTTGGGGTTTGGACAAATTGCATAAAGTTATGTACGAGTATGTATTTCCAAAATGGTGACCGTTCTACATATATGTATGTATATCTCCGACTTGAAAGATCAAAAGACTTTAAAAAGACTTCAACCTAGTAAATCAGTCACTGACTTCAACTGACTTCAAGAAACTGAATGCAATCAGTGAATGCTATAGTGACTTCAAGTGACTTCAAAGAATGCAGAACAATCAAAAAGATTACATTCTTTCTGACTTCTCCATTCTGAATGCTAAAAGTGATTGCTGTCAATGAATGGTCATG
This sequence comes from Chalcosyrphus nemorum, assembly GCA_949716465.1. Lineage (NCBI taxonomy): Eukaryota > Metazoa > Arthropoda > Insecta > Diptera > Syrphidae > Chalcosyrphus > Chalcosyrphus nemorum. The sequence goes on from OX454332.1 coordinate 59,713,586, forward strand.
ACTCCAAAATGAATGGTGATTTATTTTTTTTCAATCTGAAGTCTTTATTGAAGTCAATGATCAATGAAATGATCAATCATTTTTCAGTGCATTCGAAGGAATTTTATTCAAAAATGATTGTATTCTTTTACAGCTCTGCATCCAAGAGTATTTACCGTTTCAGAAAAACTCTCTGTCCTTCGGATACGGCATAAAACTGTAGGTCCCTCCTGAACGTGCAGAAATAAAGCAATTAGTTCCAGTCGATTTATAAGGTTTGAAGCTATGTATATCGATTTTTTTATTATTTGAAATAAAATTAAAGAAAAACTTATTGCGCATTCAGGAACAATGTACAACTGTCCACCAGCAAACGTTACATTTGGAATTTAAAACTAAAATCAGTTATTTGATGAAACTTATCTGACTCGTTTTAGGTAATGTGGGTATCAGAGATGTAACGTTTGAGAATTGAAGTCATCAGAATGCGTACTTTTGATTTTGAATTCATGACTTCACCCTTGGACTCGGACTTCAAAAAATAAATCACCATTCATTCTGAAGGATATGATTGAACCAACCATTTTAACCAAATCAGTGATTTGAAGTCCCAAGAATTAAATCTTTGTGACTGCACTGCATTCTTTGAAGTCACACTGAAGTCAATAGCAATCACTTCAAGTTTTTAAGACTTCTAGTGACTTCAGTATGACTTCAAAGAATGTAGTGCAGTCACAAGGATTGAATTCAGTCATATACTTCAAAATGAATGGTGATTTATTTTTTGATGTCCGAGTCCAAAGGTGAAGTCAATTGAATGAACTCTTTCATTTGCAGTCTTTGGGGAGAAATCACGGAATGCATTCTCAAGAGATTGCATTCTTTTTCAACCCTGATGGGTTTGTACCTTTACTTCCTTCTCTCAACTTGGGCTTTAAAGTGATTTCTTCTATTTTAATCTTCTTTGTTCGACAGTAGCTTGTTTGTCCTAAGCTAGGTCCACCTACCGTTTTCTGAGTTTTTCCATCGCGTGCCGTTGCCATTCTTTTTTGCCAGTAGCTCTGACTGTCTTTTGTTCCTGATTGTCGCATTGAGTTCGAGCATGGATCTGAACCGTTTATGCATGAGGAAAAAGCTCTTCGAAAGCTCATTTTGGTGCTTATCCCAGCTTAACGAACATTTCGTTAAGTACTAGAAGTTGTTGTATACGATTAGAGCTCAAAAAGCTGTATCTAGGAAGCTGAAACAATAACAAAGACCTTTTATATGTCAACAAACTCTTACCCTCTCATAAATAAAAGTAGGTTAAACCATGAGCTAAACATTTGATAAATTTAACACACGTTAAATACGGCGGTTAATAAATAGAAGATAGTTGGAAGGTCATTGGATGCATCTTCTTTCCTTTTTATGGTCAGGAGTATAAGGATCATAATTGGTCCACTTGGGTCCACATTTCCTTATTTTTAGAAATATTATGACCTTAAGGATACTAAAAATGTGTGATGACTTCAATGGAATATGTAGTCCGCACTAAGTATTTTCAATTGCAGGGACAATTGAACACACATAATCAGGTACAAGCCTTAAATATTATAAATGATGCAAAACTAGTTCTTGTGTTTAAGCGACTTTGCACCACCAACTGAATACCAAATGACATGAACGCTCATGTACTGTTTCTTTTACAAAACTATCAAATGAACAGCCCGTCGATCAATATCACCCCACTTATCAAAAGATTCCTCCACTTTTGCCTGGGATACACGCGGATGTCCACTTCATGTTGAAAAAACGGAGGAGCGTTTACTTACCGCCAACAAATTCCCGCGCTATGCTTCAATAATTTAAATCATCACCACTACAGAACAGACCACAGCTCCAGCTATAATAATAAAATCAATATCAAACAACCTATCAACCTACTTGAGGCCGCCAAGTGCACCATCATTATCAACAACAGTGCAGAAGCCGTTCGTCTATCACACTGCCTAAATGACTTGACACTATGGCATAACTCACATGCCACATGCTCTGACGGGGTTTCCCTCCCTCTCGGAAAAAAAATTCTGTAATCGAAACTGGTTAATAATGGAGAACGCATCCGCAGACAGACGTCCGTCCGACCGTTCGTTCGTTCGTTCGTTTGCTTGAGGGACCCGCACTGTGTTTTTCTCGCATTAATTTTTGATGAGTTATGAAAAAAAAAACCTACCAACGAGAAAGATACTCGAAAGAGAGGGAACAAAATCCACAATCGCTTTGTTTCCCACGGTCCCACGGCCCCACCATCAATGGCCTGGCCGGTTGTCTAGCGAATACGAATAGCGAAGAAGAGCTTTAATGCCGGTGCCGGCAGTGTGAATGCCACTGCGGACGTCGCCCCATTCGACACCACACAACGCAACGTAACTCCTCTCGGAGTGTCATCTTCAACCAACAAAGTGCTATTATATGGCGCTCGGTGCACACAAACAGCACAGTTATGTACTTGTTTAGATATAAAGGCGATGGGCAGCGAAAAATAATAAAACATAATTTGAATAAATGTTGAACGTCATTGGAGGGAGATTTTTTGAATGAAAGTATGAGGTGAGCGAGGGAGGAATAACCAAGGTGATTGCAGATTGACTGCCTTTGGAAATGGAAAAGAAAACTTTAGAGGAATTATAGCACACTTGAGCTAGTCCTATAGGAAGCTTATTTCTATCCATGCGAATTGAATTAAATATGAGACTACAAGAAGGCAATATCATTTTGTAGGAAAAAACCTATTAGCTTATCACAAGCAATTCATTACTTTAACTAAAATCCTCACTCTTGGACATGCAGTGTTAAATTGTATTACTAAATTATAGGTCTGTTCGCGTACTATATGCAATTTGATAATAATTTTGCAAAAGAGAATAAACGTATGAAATGTGTCATATCACTGTACTTTCAAGTTTTCTTCTTTAGCGCGTTCGTTTACATTTTCATAATTTTACTTCCTTACTTATTTTTGCAAAGCTAGAAAAAGGATTGAGAAGTCCAAATGTGGCTGAACAGATGTATAAAAACAGTAAAAAAAAAAACCCCACAACTCAACCAGTTAGTCCTGGAGTCCATGCATTTTTCTAACTAGACTCAAGTTACATAAGTCAACTTAATTTGAATCTGGTACTGGTTTCGACTATGCATATGAATGTAGTCTGTTAAGAAACAACTCACCAGCAAATTGAAATCGTTCTGGTAAAGATTTAAATCATCACTTCCCACCGAAGATTCTCATATTAGCTTTATAAGATTTTTTTGCCACTATGTCGGAAATTGTAGCTGAGAAAGAACAAGGGCACAAATCCATTGAGTCAATTCAATCATTCAACCCCAGTATGAAGGTATCTTCCTAACTTCGGTCCCAAAACAGAGTAGAGTTGAATCTATTGGACTCGATTCGCGTTTTTATCAATTTTAACCGAATTGATAAATTCATATAAACGTGATATAGCATAATTTTAACTAGTCACGAATTACCACCCAATAATTTTGGGGATGGTATTTAGCAGCACAATTTTTCAATTTTACTATAATTAATCTTCAATAGCATATCTTAATAATAATTTAAACAAAATATCCAACTAACTCAACAGAATTGAGCTCAGTATAAAATCGGTTTGAAAAAATCCATTGAAAATTCCCAAATACTAATCGTTTCTAAAGCCACATGTAAATTCGAACTAAACGGAATCAACTTTATTCTAATTTGACCCTAATTATGAGTTTCACACATAATTCAGTAATTTTACCAAAATAAAATATTAAAATTCACTCGCCTGATTTGGCATCACTTATGAAATATTTACAACGCTGCACTAGCTTTCTCTTTTTCACTCGCAGTGTTTCTATCAAAACTCACAGCGTACAGTCGTAACAGAAATTCCTCACAAATTCAAATATTTCATTATGCCCTTAAATCTAATTCCTAACCCATTTCACCCTTATTTCCAAAACACTTAGCATTTAATGTGTATAATTTCCAATTGATTACTTAAAGTCTCCATTCAATTTTACTTAATAATATCGAAGAACGTTTCACCCACCCTACACTGGGCACCGTGGGAAAATCCTGCCTGCACAAACAGGTGTTTTATACACATCGTTGTGTATGTGCATTTTCCCACAGCATTTCATTGCTCTTTCTCCTTTACCCCAATGGTCGAATGACACTGGCTTACTCCCTTCATCGCACGGACGACGCTTTTTTCTGAACGCAGTGCGATAAAAGTAGTTTGTTTTGTGGGAAGTTGTTCAGTTCGTGTTTACATTTTCCCGATTGAGCTTTGTCAGCTTGCTAGTAGAGTGGAGAGTTTGTTTTCCCATTTGAAAAAGGATTCGCATCTAAATTATCTTCAAAGGATAACCTAAAGATAAGAAATTACAGGAAAAGTTTGCCACTGACCGTCGGTAGTACTATTGGAGAGTGACGCAGTTCAGTGTGCTGCTGCTGTCGATGGTTTTTTTTTTTTTTTTTTGTGTTGCCGTTAAGATGTTGACAGCAGCTGTCACTTTTGGCTTCGCGTTCAAAAAGGATTCGCTGTGAAAAGAACAATTTCGTGTTGTTATTTTTGGTTTCTTTTCCTTGGTTTTTGCAATTTTTTGTAGGTTTTAGTGGATTATTTTTGAAAAAAGAACTGAATTGTGCCAAAGATCCTCGTCCTGTGATCCACTAAAGCTAATTTCTGTGATATAAATGCTGAACGAGCGTGTCGGTGTTTTCGCGTGACTTATTCGTTTTATGGAACTTCGCCTGGACAATGTGGATTAAATGAAGAGCCTGGGTTCAGACAATTATTCAGACGCCACTGGTATGCCGCATTTTGGCTTGGGAGGCGGTGGCGGTTATGCACAAACGCCGCCGAGCCCACCCCAGCATCATGGAGGTAATGCGCTTCTGCCGCCCAGTCCGCCGCAGCATCATCTAGCCCTGATGCCGGCCGCGAGAATGACTGGTGGAGGCGGAGGAAATGGAGGTGGATTGCTTCCTAGCGGATCTGCTATTCCCAATTCGATTTATCGACCGCATATCGAGGACAAGAAGCTGACGCGCGACGCAATGGAGCGATACATGCGGGAGAGAAATGACATGGTGATTGTGATTTTGCACGCCAAGGTAAGACAACGCTTAGAGGCGTCAATTAGCAGTGGTGTGTGTTTCCTTTCAAGAAAGATGAAGATCGATTGTTAGTTTTGATAGCGTCCCACGAGTAATTAATGGATACCATAGCCTAATGCTGTTGTAACTTTCTTGTGTAGTTGAATTTAGAGTGGGTTTCTTTTAAATGATTCTTTAGATTGGTTTAGCATTTATCAGACACAATTATGCATAAATCGGCAAACAAATTCAGCATTGCGGAATTTTTCTTGGACCAATAGAAGGCCCCAATAAGGAGTTGGTGCTTGGTTTTTTTATAATCTGTTTTCTTTGATACCTAAAATATTCGACTCTGTCGAAGCCGCGAAGTGGTTAGTGCGTTCAAAATTCGAATCCCCGAAAATCATCAGACAAACATCCAAAAGTATTATTATCATGAGAAAGGTTCTCAAAACATTCCTCTGTCCTTTGGATATAACATAAAATTGTTCCTATTGTACTAGTAGAAAACTAGGGATTTACAAATAAAGTCATCGGTTTCTAAAAAAAAAAAGGGTTCAAGGTTGTCGGCAGAGTACTTTTGGAATATAATTTCATATAAGTAAATGTCTGTCGTACCTACGAGTAACTGGCGTAGTAATTGTCTACCGTCTGACCTGGTTATCACTATCTGTGTTCCGGGAATTTGCATTATTCATTCTTTGAGACTTTCCTACTAGAAATCTGTTGAAGTTTAAAAGTTGGAGTAAATACTACAAGGCCGTCTCCTAAGCAGATCGTTGAAATGCGTATTGGAAATTCGGTCAGAGCACTGGGGTTAAGATTCCAATCTTTTCAATATTATATATGATGCCTAGTGTATAACAAGCATAAAGCCACATGGCAGCATAACTTGATACCTACTTTAGTTTTTATTCACCAACGCTCACAAAAGGATATGCTGATTGGAGGATTAATTAAAATCATAAGTAATATTAATGTATTTTTTGAAGACGATACGATAGTGTTCTTGCTTCACTAAGGTGTAGTATAAGTGACCGTTCCAATCCGTTCGAGATTCCAAACGCACCTATAAATACTTTCTTTTCCAATTAACCTTTTTCGATTTCTTACTGATTCTGCCTTTTGAATATTTCTGAATCTGGAATATGCCGTGAATGTATAGAAATAGAAATGACAAGAAACAAACAACTGTTTTCTTCGTTAAAACTGGATTTCCAGGATATGCTTATTCTGCGACTGTAGTCAGATCGGCTTAATACAAATTATATTCCCTGCTTTGATTTCGATCGAGAATCACTGTTTGTTCAATTACACATTTGATTCTCAGTTTCCCACGTCTCGAATTGAATGTATTTTTTTATTCAAGCACAAATTGTAGTATGTTCGGTTTTTGAAACCTTAATTAATTGTTGTATTGTAATGCATAGGACATTTCGCCATTTCATTAGACTTCTGATCACTAAATAGTAAGGCGATATCAGAATATTCGCTCATTACATTCGTTGCTATTTTGTATTTGTAGATTATTTTCTTTCCACTTTTTTCCCACAAATATTTTTTTAGTGTTCCGGACCTTGAAAGGTAATATGGAACAGATGAGTTTGATACGGTGTCTGCCTGTCCATCTGTCCGTCAGTCTGTCACTACCTTGTAACTTATTTCAAGTGTTTTAACATAGAGTGCATAGAGTGAAACTTTCGGTACGTATGCAGGAATCCGCACAAGATGGTGACAAATAAATTTAATCTTGTGGACACTCTTTAAGACACCTTGTATGAAGGGCAAACAAAATATTTTGCTCTTCATCATGTGGCGGGGCGTCCAGGACACTCTTGCATTAGAACATTCTAGCACATGGCCTACTTTTTTGTTTATAGCTTTGTCCAGTTACTGAAAAGTAGCACAGGGCAGAACACCACAAGTTTGTGAAATCTGTCAGAACGGATTAGAACAGAAAATTACAACCTTTGGACGATATTTGTTCTCATTGAACGCATAATTTTCTGCATACAGTACAGAGTCACTGAACAAAGCTGAGCCGAGATGTACTTTTCTCCCATTTTGTCGGAAACTGTTTTTATTCGGCATTAGTAATAAACAAGCAGCATCTTTTGGCTTATTTACACTAAAGAAGAATGACATTACGTTGACCCGCGGATTGTAATACATTTGGTATTAGTTCGACTTAACGGTGTTGGAGCTCTTAATATTAAAGACCAATCAATTATGGCTTATATACATACAATACAATAACTTTTAATTTGCAAATCTATAGTATACTGTATTATTGAGCGAACCACTTTGGTGTTAATTAATAGTACTCATTCTCTTCTATGCGTTTGAAGCTTTTTTTTACAATTATTTTGCCGGGTTCACATTACACTGGTGCACAAGGGATTTTATTTTGTCTGTGACACAGCAAAATGCTATCTTTCTATCGTCGTTAATTTTTTTCTGACAAATTGTCTAAATTTGCTCGGTGTTTTTTAATAAAAATGTTTTGTGTTGTAATGTAAACTTATTGCAAGAAGAAGTCAATCTCGTCGTCAAGTTAAGGCCGTAACGGAAAAATATAAAACTCTTCGTCGTTGCTTTCTAAGTTGCTTATTTTCACAAATGTTACTTGGAGTTTGATTTTATTTAATGTCATGTCCGACGAGGTAGATTGATAGTCAAAAGAAAATAGAATGCTTTTGCCTTTATTTCAACGAAATCAGTTCCTTCAAAAGACAAGTGTGGCCACGCGCTTACATGTGTGTTGAGTGAAAAAGGCTCTTATTTCTAGTCTGTTGTCTTTTAGCGTATCTTCTTCTTAAATTCATCTTAAAGATCATTATTAGCGAATATCGCACATTTCAAATGTTCAACAGTTCTTGGTCCATTAAAATAGATAAAGAACTAGCAGCATAAGCAATTTTTATATGTATATATATTTTGCTATCAAAATTGTGGCATTTTTTCACCTACATTTTCAAATCCTTTCATTTCACGGACGTACTCTTAATATTAAGTCTAGAACGATTTTTCCAAGGTATTAAGTGTGATGTAAATCGGTCTTTTATTATGTTTAAAAATACAATTACATGGTACTTGATTCTTCAACCTTTAATTAGAATTTTAGCTTCCTATTCAAACGCAATATGTGTAGTTTTTTTTTTTTAAATCGAAATTATATATTGTTAGATGGGTCTTCTGCTTCTTTAAATGTGAAAGATTCTATTTGCCGAGAGATTCAGCAAAATACACTTTGATTGCTATGAAATAGACGCATTTATAAAGGGTGCACAAAATCATGGCTTCTAGGGTTACTCAGCGGAATTCTCGACTTAGATTCCTTTTATTTGCATCAAAATATTTTGGTACATCTCTCGCTTATGTTGTCAGTCTAGTTACTTACTTATGACCTGCATCCCCTTGTCAAATATTGTCAGTTTAATACTAAGCGAAACAGGATCTTATCTTACCTTTCTTAACCTGAAAGCAGTGTTTCCAAATTTTCTAAATTAATATCGCCTTTTTTGAACGCATTTTATAATTTTGCGACAGTAATATTTTATGCGCATTTTCGCCTTTTGGGAAATAGTCGGCCTTTTCTATTAGAAAAGCTCAAATGGAGAAAACGATTTTTCTATTGCAAATTTTAAAATTATGGATTGCAAATTTTGTTATAGTTTTATTTGAAATGTGTCTTATGCGTCCTTACACCACGCAATATGTTGTGTAAGGGCTTTATTGCACAATAGTTTCAGTTTGCTAAATATATTGACAAATGTTAAAGAAATTTAATATTTTTTGGAACTTCTTCAATATATTTATATATTTTTAATATAAATTTAACATTAGCGTGCTCTGTTTTCTTATGTATGGGGAAACCATTTCCACTAAACAATTGAATGTTTCTTCATGCATTCGAAAAAAGTTTTGGTAACCACGAGGTTCAGCTCTTATGCCTTTAGTAAATGACAATCTTCCCCGGTGTTCCGCGTTTTTTATAATAATGCATCCCAATTCTAAGAAAGAAGCTCATATTATGTATAAATTCTCCGCAACAAATCCTTCTGCTGTACACTCCAATTTCTAATATTTTGGTTTTAATCCTGGTGCAGTCTAGCAGTACAAAACGTTGTCGGTATATTTTCAATGCTCATTTTGATGTATACTCATCCACTCTATTGCCTTTTACGCAGTACCAATAATTCATACCGCATACACATATGGTGCACTCAAATTTGTGGAGGTGTCCAACAAATGTAATTGTGAAATGTATTAAATGTTTCATCATACATTTTCCTTTCCAATGTAATACTTAATAGATATGTATGTATCAAGAAAAAATAATATTCTAGCTACAACTCGTTGTACAAATTAGCATGTGGTTGCATAAGAAATAAAAACGAAGTACTTAGTTCATGTTTGGGTCTATTTGTAACCACCAAAAATCAATCAAAACTCAACGGTCCACCACTATGCTTGATCTCATTCCAATTCAATTATTTGAAACTTTATTGGCTCCTCCGTTGTAATTCACAACCCCAAAGCATTATCAACTTGACCACCAAACCGCTTACCCTGATCTATTTTATCAGCAACCTTCGTACCACACGCTCCTTGTGCCTTTGTTTTGACTTTTGTTTCGCCCACAGAAAATCTATTAATGTCGCCGATTCTGGTACCTGGAATTGCAATTTAATTGCGTCCCCTGAAATTCTGTGGTTTTTTTTTACATCGTGCTTCAGTAGTACATTCAATTCAAATTCAAATGCTGCATACACAGTCTGCAGCCTTCACACTTGGTCGCGCTCTCAAATTATTCGCAATTGCAATTTTATTAATAAAAAAAAAAACTTTACCGTGAGAGATGGTCATGACATTACCTTAATGAAGGTGCTAAATGAATCACATATTTGATTGATTCAAATGTCCGCAAATCTGTCTCAAGCTTTTCTTTTTTCCTTCTATTTCCGTAAATGTTATCAGGACTAGGCTCTATAATAATTCTTACTGATTTTTCGTTCGCTGAATTCCAGGTCGCTCAAAAATCCTACGGCAATGAAAAACGTTTCTTCTGCCCCCCTCCATGTATATATCTATTTGGCAGCGGTTGGCGACGGCGCTATGAAGAGATGCTGCAGAAGGGCGAAGGTGAACAAGGAGCCCAATTGTGCGCATTCATTGGCATCGGCAATTCCGACCAGGACATGCAACAATTGGATCTCAACGGGAAACAATACTGCGCTGCGAAAACGCTTTTCATTTCGGATTCTGACAAGAGAAAACACTTTATGCTTTCGGTAAAAATGTTCTACGGAAATGGCCACGATATCGGAGTATTTAACTCAAAAAGAATAAAAGTAATATCGAAACCGTCCAAAAAGAAGCAGTCATTGAAGAACGCCGATCTTTGCATAGCTAGCGGGACAAATGTGGCGCTCTTCAACCGATTGCGATCGCAGACGGTCTCAACACGGTATCTGCATGTTGAAAATGGACATTTCCATGCAAGTTCTACCCAATGGGGAGCATTCACGATACATCTGTTAGATGACAATGAGAGCGAATCAGAAGAGTTTCAGGTAAGACCTGACTTAGACCTGACATCTTGAATATTTGTATATGAATTCTATTATAGGTTCGTGATGGATATGTGCATTATGGTGCTACTGTTAAATTGGTGTGCTCCGTGACAGGAATGGCTCTGCCTCGATTAATTATTAGAAAAGTAGATAAACAAATGGCACTGTTAGAAGCAGATGATCCTGTCTCTCAATTGCATAAGTGTGCGTTTTACATGAAAGACACGGATCGCATGTACTTGTGTTTGTCTCAGGAAAAAATCATACAATTTCAAGCGACGCCCTGTCCTAAGGAGCCAAACAAGGAAATGATCAATGACGGTGCGTGTTGGACTATAATTTCCACCGATAAAGCGGAGTATCAGTTCTACGAAGGAATGGGTCCCGTTTCGTAAGTGAATTTGATTGGTACTCACATTTGAAGCAAACTTCATGTGATTTATTTTAGTTCACCAGTAACACCAGTGCCAATAGTAAACTCGCTGAACCTAAATGGTGGCGGAGATGTCGCAATGTTGGAGCTAAGTGGTGATAATTTTACTCCACATTTGCAAGTTTGGTTCGGTGATGTCGAGGCGGAGACTATGTATCGGTGTACGGAAACTCTTCTGTGTGTTGTTCCAGAGATCTCACAGTTTAGAGGCGAATGGCTCTGGGTAATAAAATCTTTGTCCATATATGAAAGACTCTAACGCTTTTTCTTTTAAATAACTTTAGGTTCGCCAGCCAACGCAAGTGCCTATTTCTTTAGTACGAAACGATGGTATCATTTATGCCACAGGACTCACTTTTACTTACACTCCAGAGCCGGGACCACGTCCACATTGCAATCAAGCCGAAGATGTGATGCGTGCCAGGCACAACAATAACAACATCAGTACGATGAGCAACAATAACTCTGCGATGAATAACCACCATCAACAGCAGTCGCAGCAGCAACAACAACAACAGCAACATCAATCGCTGCCCTCTATTTCCGATGTCCAATGGAATACACACGGTGGGCTTCCTTGAGATCTTCGGCAATCGAAGGTTGCCTTGGCATTTTCTCTTATCTCGAATTTGAATTTATTAACAAAAAAGTATTTTATAGTTTCGTTTCTCCATGTACCAAGTAAATATTTATTTTTATTTAGTTAATATCTTCACCGTACTATTTTTTTCATTGTTTACAAGCACCCCAATCCATGCGATAAAAGACAGTCTCTTCTCATTTTTATATTAGACTCATATTTCTATCCACTTGCCAAATATTTAAAGAAAAACACATGTCCCTGGGCCTGGACTCTTCTTTATTTAACGCGATGCGATGTTCTCAGTTCTCAGTTCATTGTAAGCCCTTAAGCACAAAATACATATGTATCTATGGTCATTTTTTGATTGACTATATAGCTTTGAGTTTGATGTTTCTTATAAATTTCCTAAACTATGTTCTCTATCATCTTATTTTTTGATAAATTATACAAATAAACAGAAATCTATTTTGCATATAAATATTATAAAAAGAAATCGAAAATATTTTTTACCTATACTATGCATTAGCTTTTAAGCAAAATTAAATTACATTCAACTGTAAGTCCTTAAGAAAAACAGCAACAAATGTGTACATATAGTTTTATACATCAATGTAAACCTAAAGAAAAAAATTTAACTGAACAAAGAGACAGAAAATCTAATTAAGAAAATCTTATATAAAATAAATTATTTTATAAAAAGAAGAAAAACTTTTATGTGTTTGTTACTATTTTGATAGATTTTTTTTTATACAGATTGGATTTAACCTTCATCGTTCTTCTCAGTTCCTTGACAAATATTTAACTCGTGTAAGTTATTAAAAATATTTTATTAAAATAATTCAGAGAGCATGTAAGTATGTTGGTATGAAAAGCGTACGGAAACAAGCTGGCGTAAAACAAGTTTTATAGCAGAAACACATTGACACAGCAGCAGCAACTTTGACAACCGTGGGGAAATTTTTAGAACCTATGCTCTTCAATTTAACAGAACACATTGACCACAGCAACAGCAACTTCAACGTTAGATCTAAGTCCTAAATCGTGCTCAGTTGCTGTTTCTACTACCAGTGTTTCTACTATTAGTGCCTAGTTTGCAGTCGTTTTTGACGAGGCGTTGGTACTAAGGCGTTGTTGTTGTTTACCTTAAAAATGAGCTTAATTTACGTTGTTAAACCACCTTCTCAAAAGATAAGGATATGAATCTGACAAGAAGTAACTGAGAAGAGTCTGGCACCAAATTACTACAATAAACAACGAGTAACACGTCATCGAATTGTGAGGATTTGGCATGCCGTCTCGTAGATTTGCTACGCATTTTAGTTCAAGAAATTTCTTTGGCTGGTTTGTTAAATCTGTCAAATTAGTGTAGTGTAGTGATCAACCCGTTTGCTTACTTTTTCGTCGTGAATGGTAATCTACTAATTTTAGGGCAAAAAGTACCCGAACCTAAAGGACTGTACATACATTATGTTATATCGCCATCTGAAGCAAAAAAGTCATGAGTACATGAGTGCTACTCATTCACTTGTCATCGATTTCAGTAATTCGGACCTGAATTCTGTCCACTAAATCATCATCTCATAAGCTTCGTTGTGTTGCACACGAATGGCTTTAACGAAAGTCGATGATAAGTCTACTAAGCTATCGTTCACAAAGATCCCGTCACACACCGTCAGGAAAAAAAAAAAACTAACGCGCAGGCTACTGGCTGGCTTTGTTATTAGAGGAATTGCATAAGTGAAAGGATGGCAAATTGTCTTTTATCTGCTTTAACAAAGGCTTATTTGCTTAACCTTAAGTTGCTCATCATTTTAATTACTTGTTATCCAAAATTAATTGTTTGAAATTGGGGTTCTACTCTTTTATTCTTTTGCTTTTAGTTTGGTATCTTTGTTGTCATGATGAATGCATTCATATACAATGCGGCCAACCGAATTTTTTGCAAATAGATTTAATTCGCGCGAAACGTTCGACTGGCGAAGAGTAATAGCGCCCTAAACGACATACTGTCAAGTACAGAAATTCATTCATTAGCCGAACAACACGTATGTGGAACAAACTTCCAAGCACCATTACAGCCTTCAAGCATTTAAAGCCAACGTGCACAGATACCTCCTCTGTTGCTTTTCCCCCTTTTCCAAAACGCCCGCGCCCTGAATCATCAGTAACAGCGAAATTTTACAAAAATTTACGAATTTTTATGAAGAGCTGTTCGAGTACGGAGAATTTTCGTAGTTTTTCGCAGAAGAGAGCGCTCACAAGAGAGTAAGAAATTTCCCCATGCTTTTAGTGCAAGAAATTTCTGTGGGCTGGTTGATGAAAACTGTCAAAGCTGTCAATCCATTGTATTTTCAACTTTTTCTTGTTCAACCCGTTCGTTTACTTTTTCGTTATTTTAGCTCTCTCGAGAGAATTTTACCCCCACACTTCGAAATTTGATCATTTACGAAATTCTCGAAACTTTATAAAAAGTATGACTAAAAAAATATGGTTTATGTCAAAGCAATTTTCCACTCTTCAAGAGAATACATAAATACAACAAATTTGCCAATAGATTCAGATCTTTTTCGACCTCTTTAGCTTCTTTAGCCCCCGCTGATACTTACTCTTAAAAAATTAACTTTCTTAAGTTTTTACAATAATGCAAATGGTGAACAAGTTTTTGGTATAAAAGTGTATGCTACAAGAAATTGGTACTTATTCGAAAACGCCAATGGTAATTCAAAAGGTCATAAAGGAGAGTTTACGTAAGTTTTTAATCTAGAAATATACATACATATACATATGTATCAAAACAATTTCATTCTTGTATTCAATTCTTAAACTTTTAAGAACCATGACTATGTGCAGTACGTCACCAAAATAATAGTCAGATCAAAAGGTACAAGTAAAACAAATAGAACACTCAAGAAAAATAAAACGAAAGGTATAATAATATCATATCAATCTTCAACACCATCAAGAACAGTTTAGAGTCCACAATAACTTTCAACTTAATTAAAAGTCAAACTAATGCTTCCTCCCAGTTTTATCTCACATTTTACATAATCCATCACTATAACCCAAATCCGCTGCGGAAGTAATTAATTATTCAAATATAATTTTTATTTCTTCATCTGGAAGTTAATTAATAGATTTTCTGCATTATTTAATTTGGCAAAACAGGGCTGTTGACCCTGTTTCTCAGGGGTACCATTCAGAGAGCTTAGTTTCGCAAGGAGCTAAAATCAATCTGCGTTTCTGCATCTGTTTAAACCACAACTCACGTGGGAAAATTTAATGAGATTGTGGGAAACTTTTCAAAACATCCGGAATATGGGGCGTAATTTCCATCTCACAGCACAGCAAAGGCAAAGCTTCTTGCTTGTCGTTTCAATATTTTTACAATAATAAAAAAAAAAAGAAACACAATTTTTTAGTAGTCGCCAAGTTTCCCACGAAATCCAATTATTATACTTTTAGATAAAAAGATCTGATTCGGTTATAAGACAACAAAAAAAAAAATATCCTAAGTCACATGCACCCACAAGTTAGAGGGTATAGTTTTTTTTTTCTCCTCTCTACTGGTGTAATTATACAACCTCCTATTGGGGCTGAGAACTTTTTAAGGCTGTCCATTGTTTTTAAATTACATTGTTAGATAAGTTAGAAAATAAACTATCTCAAGCGAAAGGAGGAGATTGCGTGAGAAAATTTAAGGTTTTTTTTTTACTCTGTATGTGGCACCGTGTTTCGCAGATGAATTTGTGAAGCGAATTTAATGTTTTTGGAGCAAAATATAATTAAATATGTACATTTATGGTGGCTGACAAGTACTACATATGTAAGTACTATGTACCTAATACCTAATGGTATATAAAACTTAATGCTTAAGAATGCTGTAGTTTATAAGATATCTAAAATAATTGTTTATGTTGAATGAGTACGTGAAGCGACGATAGGTATTACAATAAAGTTACCGAAGTATGCACGGAGCTGTAGTATTTCGAAGTTTTGAAATTTCTGAAAAGTAGTAACCAATCTCGACATATATCAATATTACAGCCATCAAATCGGTGTATGTATTTGCGGCAAAGTCTATAATTCATTCATTCATAGAATCCCTGTGCAATTAACAATTTATAAAATGAATGACAATCCATAAAATATTGTCTTTTCTAACCTGCCTTCCTACACAAAAATTTACACTATCAATAGCTGAGTTTCTAACACTTTGCTAATCTAGCGGCTAGAATACTTTTGCACCGAAAAATTCAAATTATCCACTGAGAAGCATTTTAAAATGTTTTTACATTGAAATGAAGCTTCATAATTACAGTAAGTAATAAGTACAATAAAGAAAAAAGGAATAGATTAACATTTAAATTGTTACATTGGCCGAGTTCCTAACACTTCGCTAATCTAGCGGCTAGAATACTTTTGCTCCAAGATGACAGATTTGTCGCTTACGAATCTAGCGGCCTCTAGGACAAAATCTGTCATCTCGGTGCAAAAGTATTATTATAAGATTAGGATAATTTGAATTTTTCACTTTAACACCTTCTCATTCTAAACGCTTGTGTCTTGTGTACATGCAGAAATGTATACCAGCCACAACACGTACAGTTGTGAGAAGATAGACCTTGGCCGGCTATATTCTGCTTATGGCTAAATATTTATTTTTATTAGGTATTTTATTTTATGTATATATGTATAGATTAACATTACATTATTTATCTAAGTAATGTGCCTATTAATACATATACAGTGCCTAGTATTTCTCGGTCGGAAGAATAAAATGATCTTTTCACATTGCCTACGATTCTGTGGATTCCATTGACTATACACATATGTACCTATGTACTTTGCCTGTAACACTTGCATTTAGGATGATCGGTAGGACCTATGAATTATCATATAGCAATTTTCTGCCACCGTGATTTCTGGAGATATGAAAAGAGCTTCACGAAGTAATATGGCTGAAAAATTCAAATACGTGGAGTCGCGATATTCGGATCCTTGTCGTTATTGCACTTCTTGACTCTAATCTATGAATTGATGTATGTACATATTATTTTTTTACTGCAATTTAAGGCAGAATAGTAAATATCTCGTGGTAAGAATCGTGAAATTTTTTATATTTTGTTGAACGCTTATTCCATTTTTTATTTTTTATTTTAAAGATCAATAGATATTTTTTTGTAAATAACAATTGCAGGACTTGAGTTTAAATACAACATTTATGTTTTGAACCCAACTTCAGAGATATGTATGGCATTTACTTCCCAGACTAGAGTAAGGAAAATCACCATCATAAAGTGTTATGCTCTAGATGATAAAAGCTGATGTAAATAGAATTTTTATAACCAGTTAAGCGCCGTAATGCGCCAAGTAATGCCACGATGGAAGTACTTGGATACTTGGTCTTGGATACAGAAATGATAACGGCGAGCAGTTTTTGGACTTCTGCAATACCAACCGCCTAGTCATTGTAACTCTTTCATTGACATCCAAAAGAGGCGTGGACAAAAGCTAGATCACCTTGGCTTAAAGACAGAAACAATCAGCAGTCCAATGCAGTAAATAGAATATAAATGACCATTTGAATTCTATCGCACGTAGCTTTCGGCTGATATCTGAAGCAATCAAGACTCGGAAAAATCGAGCTAGTAGTCAAATATCGTGCGAAGAAGATAGAGGTGCAACTTAGTGTAAAACGTAATATTCGTATATCGACACACTGTATTCAAGGGCTAAAGAAGCAAGGAGTTCATTGGTGGTCAGAGGTCGAAACAACATTCGATAAAGAGTCTAGACAATAACGTTTTGGTTTTGTACGAGGATGACCTCATTAGATGTTCTCCCTACATTTAGCTATATAACATAATCAAACAATGGACTACTGGTTTCAGTGTCTTCAAGACATAAGCGATACGGGTCCGATTGCACATGGCCCTTTTTTTTGAGATGATAGTTGGGAGAGCAATATCTAGTTAGGAAGTTTTGGTGGTTATCTGCGATGTATTTTGTGCAGCAGAATACAACAGAAAGTCGAGAAAATGATAACTTCCTTTATGTAGAGGTCTGGTTTCACCCTTACTGTTGTAGCACCTAAACGCGCGCAGCAGAATCGGGAAGGAATACGGAAAAAAAACTCGAAAGAAACGTTTCAAAAATATTTTCCTATTTCAATTTTCAAAAACATTTCAGAAAACGGTTCACAAAGCGTCGAAACCGAGCGAAACATTTCAAAAGCATTTAAGAAATGTTTTTGAAACAATGTTTCAGAAATTTTTCACCCGTCTGGTTGTGGGTGCAGTTCTAGAAGATGGATACTTCATAATTAAGAGGTTAAGAATTAGATAATTTTGACAATTTGTCGACATTGATTTGAGTGAGACATACATAATTGAAGTAGAATCATGTTCTCAAATGGCCATTTGTTGCTTTTTAAATAAAAAAGGGGAAAGCGCTTTAATTTTGTCAAACTCAAAAAATCTTTCATAATTTTTTTTTAAGTTGACCCAAAAGCTTGAGTGGTAATAAATCTTTTGCATACTTTTGCATAAAAACTCATAGTTTGTCATAGTTCAAAGAGTGGAAAAGTAATAATGAGTAATAAAATTACGAAAAAGTAAATCAATACTTTGGAACAAAATAACTGTCCAATGTAATAAAATACAAAATATATCCAAACACACTTCTTGACTTATTTAACACTCGTTGACTAAGAGAGCAAGATATTTCTCTATATGTCAAAAGTAATGTACTAATTCTATTTGTTCTTTTGAGAATTCTAGTTATATTTTTCTAATCATATGTATAACTATCCAATAGAAGTAGAAAAGAAAAAAATTAGGCCATAAGCACACCTTAGAGAGCCAAGGCCTTGCTTCCCATACCTATACGACCTGTGATTTAAAATTTTATGCGGCATCCGAAGGGTAGAAGGATTTTTCTGTATTTTAAGTTGGAGCCCCATGCACATAAAAAAAAAATAAGTGCACGACGACCCGTACGTACTTGCACCTCTGTGCTGTTAGTTGGAAATTAATGAACTTTAAAAGAAAAGTTATATGAAAAAATATTTCTTTAAAATTCTCCATAAAATTGAAGACCATATTTTTGCGTTTTTTAAATTTTGCTCACATATTGATTTTGACCAACATCCATTCAATATTAAATAAAGTACCGGTATACTCTTTTCTAGCCAAAAACGTGGTAAGCCATTTTATGACACTTATCTAGACTAGTTCAAACATGAAATTAAATCAAAATTCGCTTCATTGGCCCACACTAAAAATTTAAATGAAATCGGTTGACCCGTTTTTTAACAAACCGGCTTTTAACCAAATTGGCATTAAGTGTCGTTATAACAAATTTTGGCCATTTTGTAGCATATATATAAACTCGATTCGGTATGAAGTTTAAACAATATCAAATTTAAAAAAAATTGGACAAGTGCAAGGAGGGCCTCGTGCAATAGTGATCCGGACATTTTATATTGTCATTAAATAGAAGGCAATATTATTCATATCCTGCATATGCACACCTCATACTGGTTTTGATATGAACAATGTAATATCTAATCAACTCTATCAAATGGTAAAACCAAAAATACGTAGGTACATATGTCCTAGTAGTACTGTGCTGAGATTCCAGTCCATTTTAACTTGCACTTTCGATATAAAACATGTATTGAATTCGTGAAAAAAGTGTAACTCGAGATATTAAACAATTCTGAAATTGCGCTCGTTATAGTGTGTCTGCCGATTCTGTTTGTCTGTCTAAATGAGTGAATCAATTTACTTCAAACTTCATGTTAGGGAGCTATTGCATGGCCCCTTAAGGGGACATTGAAATTTTTGTTCTAGCCCTATTATTAGAGTTACTTTAAGTAGCGCCATTTTCACAAACACGGAGTTTTCTCCAAAATGGTTTCAACGATTTTGATAAAACTTCATATTTCAGTTAGTTTAGGCATACCAAGCTCTTGGATAAAAATGAAAGTAACGGTACTTTTCTTATTAAATGGTTTAAGTAAAGCAAAACACTGGCAATACATGACATGCGAAGCATTTATAATTTTAAAAACTTAAGAAAAAAATGTATTGGAAAAAAAGCCAAAGTAAAAAAAAAATTATAGTTTTTTAAAACTTATTTAGTTTTCAATAGCGGCCTAGAGCTAACACATACGATCCATTCGTGCAACTTACTTACTTTTTGAAAAATCGAAATCGAATGAGGTAGCAGGAAGAGAAGAGAGTATAGGGAAGTCCATGCGCTCTTCTAAAATCTGTAACTCGGGAACTATTTGGCAGATTTGGATGAAACTTGAAATTTAAATGTTTGGCAAACTTTTTTGTACAAAAAATTTTGTCAGAAAAAAATATTTCTTACATATATTGAGCCGTTGCAAAATTCTCTTTAATTTGAAAATGAAATTCATGGCCACCATCTTTTACAGGCTCCCACAAAATGTATACATAGCAAAAGTTTCTGCTGTCTATCTTTAACGGTTTAAAAGCGGACGGACAGACGACAGACAGACACCGTATCAAACCCATAAGTGTTCCGTCTTTCCCTTTAGGGTCCGGAACAATAAAAAGTATCGTTAGTGACGCGATTGGCTAAAAATGTGGTAAGCCCTATACTGCGTATCGGTGCAAGTAAAAAGAGAATTTTAAATTCATATTATGTATTACTGTTAAGAAAATAAAAGAATCTGCACTTGTAAATATGATCGTCTTAAGATTTCGAAACACGCTTTTTTATTCTTCTAAGTTCAATTCTGACGAATTATTCTTCTAATCGGTAGACCGAACACACACATCTATTTAATGTGTTCAAGGGTTTCACCTTTCAATGCGTACATCAAGCGAGGCTGCCCAACCGCTGGGCCAGTGATCAGTAGTTTGTGGGAATTTACCCCTTCTTTACATTCTTAGGAGAATTCTTGGATTCATGTACATACATATTTCTTCCCGAAAATTCTTTCTCCAAGAAAACTAAGAAGAAAGAAGATAAACGAAAGACTTTAATTCAAGGGGATTTTTTAACAAAGTATCTAAAGTGGCTCTGATACCTACAACGACAGAGAGATAGTAAAGTATTTTGTGTGCCTGGCAGTAATTAAGAGTTTACCTCGACGAGTGTCAGATAGGTGGAGGAAATCAGTGTGGGAAAATCTTTAAGAAATGATAATTTTTCTTCGTTTTCCCTGTGCCAAGTTATTTTGATTTTACCTCAGAAGTATATAAAATTAGATGGCAATGGCATAAAAATTGTAACAATGCAAATTAATGGATTGAAGTCGTGTGGTGGATGTGTTGAGAGTTGCGAGTTGCGAGGGAGAAACCCACTGTTTATGTAGGTTCGTGTTTGGTTTTTGGGGGAGGGCTTAACGTAGTCATAAGAAAATTAAAAACTACCGTGGGACCGGGGAGTCGATGGAATCTTTTCTCTTCCTTGTTTCTGGAGGGTTTGTAAGTTATTTGCACGAAATAAGCGGTGAAAGGGGTAACGGGGCGATGCATTTTCCCACCCTCTATACGAAACTGCACAGGAGTGCAATGCTAATGATGAGAACTGAGTTTTAAGAGCGGATTTCCCTCTGAAATGAAATGCTTGGGATTACCACGTTGTTATAACTGTATCTAAATATATAGTTAGGTCTAGAGGAGCAGAATTCATTCATTTTTGTAAATTTTTACTTACCGTCTTTTGAAATTATTGAGTTGAAATTATATTTCCCTTTGAAGTGAAGCAATTATTTCGTAAATTTTATTTATTAATGCTGAAGTAGTTTATTGAATAGTTTTAGGTCCCCATACTTAAGCATTTTTTGTGTTTTTCGTGTCTCTATATAAATTGAGTCTAAATCCAGAATTTTCTTTAAAGCTATATGTTTGTGAATCTCCGATGTAAACTAAGTTCAAGGTTAGGTAGTTAGGCAACAGGTTGTACTTTGTGTTAAACACGTTGTACATGATCCGTTGTTTGATGTTCAACCATTTTAAACAGGATAGCAGTATTTCTCGTAGCTTTATTTTGCAGCACTTGGAAACCCTTTATATGTTCGTTGTAACGCTAAAGCAAAAGCAAAATTCAATATTTGGTTTGATAAGTGCAGGTGTTGATTTTCTGCTCCAAAACGATATTGAATAAGTCGCATGACAGTGAAACTTCTTGCCGAAATCCGGTCGAAATCTGCTTCTAAGTTGCACAGACCACCACGAGCTTTCCAAAGTAAGACGACACAATTCGATAAGATTTGACGGTATCCCGAATTGATTCCTCGCCTGGTAGAAATCGAGACAATGCGGACAGTCGATTATAAGTATTAAACTTCGACTTGAAATTCGTTGAAATTCGTTAGCTCTCTCTACCAAAAACGTGATAAGTCATTTTATAGAACTTTATAAAAGTATGTAATTCAAATATAAAATTTAAACGAAATTTATTTCAAAATTGTTGTAAACCATTTTAAGACTCACTTTTTCGATATCTCGAGTTCGATCCAAAGGAAGTAAGATCTGCGCAGTTTCTGTTTAATAATTCTTCTTGTTTAATTCAGTTGAATTTGGACATAACATACCTGAATATAACAACTACTAAATATTAGCATTCAGCAAGTATTGTACAAAGATATTGAACATACACCACCTTCCCAATGGAACCATCAAGAGCAGACTCCGACTCATTAGCTCATTCCGTTTGCCCAATGGTACTGTGAACCGGGACTCAAAGAAGACTTATCCTGAACCCATAAGCCATCAAGTAGATTTTCTATTTGCACCTTCAAGGCTATAGTGCCAAATTTAATTTTTATTTATTAGCCTAAATATCAGCATGGCTATCAATGAGGATGGTTATGGTGTTTAGCGGTGCGAAGAAGGCCTACTGGAAAACACTGAACGATTCTGGCAGCTGATACGACATGGAAATGTTGATGGAATCAGAGAATATACACCTATTTGTCACCTGGCATATTTTTATTCCATTACTACAGTTCAGTGACTGAGCTGTGTAGTTGTGTTGATTAGTCACCAGATCTCGTTGTTACGAACTTAGGATTCTGTTGCAACAACAACACGTTCAAAGAATAAATAAGTATCGTATACTCCCAACAGCAAGTTTATACAAAGACGACATCAATACAGGTATTTCAAAAATTCATGGTTTTGAGGCTATTTTATTACTTTTAATAGTTGCAACCAAAGTGTTGGCCCTGCAAGTGCATCTGCGGAGGTAAAGAAAATAGACAGCTCAAATACAAGTGTAGGTGATGAACAAAAGACCAAAATTGAACAAATAGCATCCCAAGATTCCACCATTGATTCATAGAGTGTAAAACAGCGTTGTTCCTTTTTTGTGAAAAAACGAACGTTCATTCCACAAAACATCGTCTGCGATTTATGGAAATGTGCCTCAGCTCTTTCCAACTCTTTGCCAGTAGCAGTGATTCCTTCTGCACTGTTCGGAGCCACGTAATCCTTTGACCACCACGTATCCTGTCAACCTGGGTAAGCTTATTCGATTGCATGGCTTGGTTAGCTATGGATCTGTCACCCTTTCGGAGAGTGTGACTTAAAGGTGTTCGTTAGAGATTCGGTTTGGCCAGAATATCCTTAGGATGTATCGTAGTCACCTATTGACAAACGTTCGCAGCTTCCTCGTGATAGTGACGGTCACCCTCTAGGTACCACATACATACATACATCCATACATTTAACGCATTCAACGTTGGAACGGAACAGTCGCAGCTTGATGTTTAAGCTAATTGGATTGTGGAAAGCATCCCAAATGCAGATTTTGCTTTACCTATTCGACTGCCTATATCCAGTTCGATTCCGTCATCGGTTGAAGCAAAACTCCCAAAGTACTAGAAAATTTATACTCTCTTAATTGTTTCTCCAGCAAAGCATGTTCGAGTTGTTGAGTTCGGTCGTAGGACCTAGGCTCATCATTTTCGTTTTTTCTGAGTTAATTTTCAGCCCAACGACGTCTGCTTCCCTCTCCATATTTGCTGCCATTTAGTGAAGGAAGGTCCAATACTCTATGAGGCAGTAGGCATACATCCAGATCGTCTACGTAGTCGAGGTGTTTGAGTTCAGATGTAAGAGTTCATCGAATTCCTCCATTTCCTGTTGATAAGGCCGCATTCAGGACATCGCTAATCACCAATAAAAACAGTATTGGTAAAAGTAAGCAGCCTTGCCGAACCCCACTTTGGACTTCGAATTAATCAGACAGCGCTCCTTTGTGGAAGACGTGACGTTTGGACCCATCATACGTAGCCTTGATAATTGCTATTATACCAAAAAGGAAATCATAAAAGATTTTTTAACAGTTCCAATTTTTGTATGTGATTTCATAACATAGTAAGACATTTCGCTGTTCACAATCGACATTACCAATCCCATAATTCAGATTTGTCGATCGTCTTTAGATAAAAGCCGCTTATCGATTTATAATAATCTACAATCACAATAAGGGCCATTCTCAGAATATTAATAAACAAGACAATGTCGTTAGATCTGACAATCGCCATAGCATAGCTTACCGTATTGCAATATAGCGTATGCAATAATTGGATTTTTTTTCCTGAATTAATAATACGTGTTAACCATCAGTTTAAGCAGAATCTTGATCTCGACACTCCCTTAAGCAGCAAATTTTAAGTCATTTGATTCTATTGGACTAGTTGATGACTGGTATATTTTAGAAATCTAAAAATTCAAATTCAAATTTGAAACCACAAAATGTAACAGATTAAATTATCTTTAACGTATAAAAATAAGTCACATTGTGTTCGACATTGATGTTCCCCGTAATGTGTGAACCGATTTTGTTTCTGAAAATTCGTCATGAAAGGTGACGTCCATGCCAATGTACATATTATATGGTCTTTGTAAGTGTATAACGAAAAAAGTACAAGGTTTTCATGCATATAAGGTTAAAATTCTTTTCGTTTTTGGGCCTTAAGTTTTGGGCTAAGTCGAAGAAATTTTGTACATGAGATCGTTGAAAAAGTAAGCAGTACAAGTGTAAACAGATATTAACTTGCTCTGCGAATCATCCATTCATTGAGTATAGCCACACCTATTTTTAAGGGCGATTTTCTTTAAAAAAAACATTTTTTCTTCTATTTCCATCAAATAAAAAGTTGCATACATAACCAAAAATCTTAAGAATCTGCCCACTACCATGCCCACTTTTTTAAAAAAAAATGTAGTTTATATATTAAAGGGAAGAGATAGGGTATCACAAGATCTGCTCCAGGCGAATTGTAGCATTTCCGTGTGTTTATTGTTATTACACATTGGGCACGTTCCGAACTTTAGGCCTACTTTTTGAGATAATGCCTAACATATGGAACGGCAAACGAATTTTTGATAGTTTGTACATTGACTTAAAAAGTAGGGAGAATTTTCTTACCTTCAAATCCAGTCCACTACCTCAAAAAGAAATGCCTAATTTTGTAGTCAAAAGTGAATCTCTCGACCAATCAGAAACGTTTGACTACATAGTGCCTAGAACGCACCCATTATTAGCCATCTCTTAATTAGAGCTGTGTAAGTGACGTAAAGTTATTACCGATACTCCCAGGAGCAAACAAATAGTGTTTGCAATTTTTAGTGCGATTTCCTATCTGCCCTTCGGATACGGCATAAAACTGTAGGTACCTTCTGTACATGCAGAAATGTATACCACGCACAACATGTACAGTTGTGAGAAGCTAGGTCTTGGCCCTCTATGGGCTGCTTACGGCCTAATATTTATTTATTTTTATTTTATTCAGCTTAAACATTTCATAGCAAGTGTGAGTACAATGTACAAAAGGATTAATATTTTGGTTAGTTTATTAGATCCAGTATTGCGGCTTCAAAAATATTTGATTCTATGGAAAATTACTAAATTTCTCATTTATAATAATTCTTTCCAAATAAGGCAACTAAGCTAATGTAAAATCAAAAAATATAAAACATTTAACATTTTTTCCACGCGAGCGAAGCCGCGGGCGATCAGCTAGTTTTAAAAACATGATTCGTCAATGACTTCTTTTAGGTGGTAAATTCATTTTTAGTTATTTTTTGGGTCAACAAAAGCTGTAGTGGCGTGTAAAGTTAACTTCAGTATATTCTACCAAATAAACATAGAAAAACTTGTCATCCATATATTTTTTTACAATTTTCAATAAAAATCTGTAATGATGCAGCAAAACACAGTTCACAATTCTCACTATAGTACATAAATATGTATATAGACCGCTTGTGGGAGTATCCAACGAAATATATTTCATTTTGATTGGGTAGAGCAATCTCCCAATGCAATGAAGGCATTTCATGCTCTTTACGCTTCGTTGATCATGTAAATTGAAATACACATTCATCGTAGATACGACTTTATTTCTGTCCAAGACATCATGATGAGTAGACGCTTCCTCAGCATACGAGCTGTCATATTTTAAAATGAATATGTTTAATAGAAAGACAACTTAAATTAGTTAATATAATATTTTATTTCATTATAAACATTCTAAAGTAGTTCATAAATATTACAAATCTCAGTTCGATTTAAATATGTTTTTTTATCATTTATAAAACTGCTCTTTAACACTAAAAGATATTAAATATTCTATTTTAAAGTTAAGACAAAAAAGGTTTAATTAAGTCGAAGAAGAAAAAAAAAACTATGATAAACTAATTCCATACGAGAAAACACGCACATAACAGAAAGTTCAGACAAAAATAGAAAATAAAATAGTGTTTTTAAATTGGCCAAACGTAAATACAAAATACAAAAATACGCACTCTATGTAGTTACATCAATTATGTATTGGGAATAAATAAACAAATTTTATTTCAATCCAAGAAATTTATATCTAGTTCGCTCGTATTGTTCGATTTTTATTCATATTCGTTAACATTAATGAAATGTATGACGTCAACAGATCGTCCATCTTATAGCCAAGTGAGGTTTCGCACAAAAGTTTCGAGCCTCGAACCAAATTGCCTATTGTCATATGGAAATAAGTGTTGCCGGAGGACCAATTCGAGATTCTGGTAAACGGATGCGTAACCAGGATATCCTGTAATTAACAAAAAAGTATGTTTACATTATGAAATGTTGTTTTATACACAAAAAAAAAGTGCATAATTACTTTAGTGATAGGATTTATTAAGCTAACGCCATGTTTGTTTATAGCGATAAGGAGCATCTCCGGGTAATTCGGTTCAGTTGTTTGTTTTACTTCGAAGAATGCCGATCCAAATGTTGGCCATCTGCAAAAAGGAAATTATATGTAGAACTTTGAATCAATTTCTTCCTAATGTATGCATGTAGTATTATTATAATCTTTATTAACTTATAATAAATTACAAGGTTAATAGTAACTACAGATAGAACTAGCTGTCAGGGCATTTGGCTATTTGTTTTTTAAGGACACTTAGATAATTGGTTCTGGATTCAATTAAGAGTAACTTAATATTATAGCCCCCAGGAGAGATAAGTATGTCAATTTGGAAGGAATCGTGGTCACAGCAGGTCTGTTGGATGTGGGTGATCGAATGGCCATGGGGTTGAAAGTTTCATAATAGTGTATTCTTCCTTTTCGTTATTCAATTATCCCCTATCCTAGTGTTTCAGAAGCTTCTATATTCCTTTTAATAACGTACCCAACCCTTTTTCGATTTTTTTTTCCAATTAACCTTTGTAAATAGGTCAAAATGTTACCCTTTTTTGCATATACTTTTTTTGATACTATCCTTCCGCTTTCTTATATAAAAGGATCAAAATGTGACCTCAAATTTTTGAATGACAAGTGAAACGCAGAAGTAAAAAGAACGTTCCTACACAACGACCGAGTGGCTTGGTATGGTATGGTACGAGGGACACGCACCAAAGGGGTCCTTTCACGGGGGCCTATTGCTCCATTGTGAGTCCGGGTCATCAATCGTGCTTACCATATTTTAATTTGGTAGCAGTTCGGTTGGTCTTGTGTTGAACCAACCTGTACTCTTGATAAGATAAATCATGTTCCCTAGTGTAACTTGCACCAAATCATCCAGTTCTCTGAAAAATCTGTTTCCCATGTAGCGGAAGCGACGGATTTGGAGGTTGGGCCAGTCACATAGCAGGTGTTTGCCTCTTCCAATTTCTTCTGTATCTTTACAGCTTCATGATACTGATTTCTTTTTTGATCAAGGATAGGAGGCTCTTGGTTCATTTATCGTCTAACTTTGCGCATAAGCTGCGAGATATCGCACCATATCGCACGACAACCAGTCACCTCTGGCTGGCCAGGATGTGTTGATCTTATCCGCTGTTTTTCGGTCTATTCTAGTTTTCAGTACACCAAAGGCTACTTCTGTCTGGGTGAGTTCTTCATTTAATGTTGACCCGTTTCATGTAAGTTTCTCCACTGTTTCATTGCTTTTATTATATCGTATCCTCTAGCTTTCGAAATACATATATGGAACTGCCCTAAAATGCATGTTCTTGTAATTTGGGATTTTATATACAATTTTTAGTTTTATAAAAGCAGTTTTGTGCTACTCATTTTGTTGCTTTTAACAGGTTTTCGAATATGAACTTAAATGTTTTAAAAACAGATGATATGATAGCCAATAGTCAACAGACACACATCGATTTTATCTTGCGACTAGAACATACAGTTCCATAATTTACTACACTCACCTATAAACAATTTTTAAGAACGCCACCTTTGCATCTTCAGAGCTCATGCCACCATCCTGATTGTATGAAGCCACGATCGACCTCTTCCAATCGTTAGAGCTCTGCATTTTGATAATGTCTGAAGGCACCAACTCGCGTATCATTTGCCTGCAAAAAAAAAACAACAAATTCGTTAAAAAACATGCACATGAACTTATCAAAGCCAATCAACATACGGTATCGCTTGCAACTCCGTCTTGTTGTCTCCAAACCTTACTCGATATACGAGAGCTGCTAACTTTGAAGCTTCCTCGCGGGAACATTTATGATATCCTCGCAAGAGCTTCGGCAGCTCTTGATGATAGTGGAATATTAAATCCGCATTTCGATCCTTTCCAGGCACCGTATTCGTCCACAGTTTCTTCATGAAGAATACTTGATAAGTGAACTGTGGATTGGAGCCATCCCTAATCGGTCTAGCTTTTTTAATCCAATCCGTCAAATGGCGGACGAAATCGAAAAAGAAATCTCCTTCAGGCACCGATATCACCTTATCGGCGATCTTCACAAACAAACTGAATCCTTCGCTGGTTCGCAGGCTAAGTCGCTGCGATATATTGTGGCAAAAGTCTTTGGCGCGAGTAGATGAATCCACCTCAAAGGCTTCATCCGTATCATCAGGGAAATATACCTTATGGAAGATCTGTGTGGTTTTGTGCTGAATGGCCTCGACTTCAACTTGATGAGGTGGGTATTTACGCTGACCATTTCGAATAGTTTTCTGCAATCGATGCATTGAGTCTTGTGAAATTGGATGGCGTCGCGAACGAAGGAATATCAAGAGTTCCTTTAGTAGACTTTGACTGCAGGCGAATAGACCTGTTGCTAGCCACATAAGTTCCCAACCACGCTCCTCTGATATCCGATTGCGGTTATCGGTAAGTTGTTTCATAATTTGACAGTATATCTCATCTCGGAGAATTTCGTGCTTCAGTGGAGCGTCGAAAATGTGATCCGTGATCTCGTTGCCCATGCGTGGACGCTTCGATGGTAGATCACCCATATATTTCAAAATGGCGGCAAATGCAAAGCAAGCTTCTTCTGCCAATTCTTCTTTACTTTGCAACTTACGAAGCAATGGAGCCTTAATTGGTTCCCGAGAGTATCGCCAAATCTCATCGCTTCCACGTTTCGATCCTAGAGTCAGGGTCTTTGACATAGTTCGTTTTGGTGGAAGACGGAAGTGATCTAGAGCGTACTCCATGAGCGTGTGAGGTCTATCACGCGGTTCAGTGCCGCCATTTGAAACCATACTCAAACGACGTCCATGATGTGCCTCTTCAACATTAAACAAAGCCAATATATCAGGCGGTGGTTTGCTGAGAGTCGGCAGAACGTAGACTGTTTCCGCAGGGAAGTCTCCTCGCTCTTGACTGCGATCACAACGACCAATACACCAACCATTGTTGAGAACTGCATCACCAGTTGACTCATCTTCCAGAATAACTAAATCCCCCTTGAGGAACGATAAAAATGACGAGCCATCTGAGGGAGCACGATAGTCTTGAATCGCAATCACATAGCGTGACCTAAAATATAAAGTTTGTAAAATATTTTATCTCTGTTTGTAGGTTTTGGTTCCCAGTTACCTCTTCTTTAATCCGTCTAAGAAATAAACCACCAAGTCACGGATATCCTCTGCGTTTGGACTTTGAAAGGTAAATTCCTCTCCGCGTACCGTTGACAAACTGAAAGTCTGTGTAAAGACTTTGTTCGTTTTTTGACTTGAAACTGCTGTGATCTCTGGGAAGGACAACTCCAAGAGAACTTGCTCTTGATCATCAACCACATACACACCAGTCCAGTTAACAGCTATAATAACGTCGTTTTTCGGCAGATTGGGACCAGAATTCCTATAAAGTAAAATGAAAACATGTAGCTTATGTTTTTGGTGAACAGTAGAATAACTAACCTATATGCTTCGTAGAACCTTGAGAAAAGCAAGGGCCACTTATACTTCGCATAGCTCACGATGTCCTCTTTGATTTTCAGTGAACCAACTTTTTCCTTGACGTAGTAACTCTTCTTGTATGCTTGCAGTACCAAAGCGGCCCAGCGG
The DNA here is from genome assembly GCA_949716465.1 of Chalcosyrphus nemorum. Classification (NCBI taxonomy): domain Eukaryota; kingdom Metazoa; phylum Arthropoda; class Insecta; order Diptera; family Syrphidae; genus Chalcosyrphus; species Chalcosyrphus nemorum. The sequence continues at coordinate 59,744,066 of OX454332.1, forward strand.
TCAATCGCTTTCTCGACACCCGTTAAACAAAAGTCTGGTATAAAGTTTGGAAGCAGAGTAAACAATCTCTCCATTGACATATCAGTTCCGTATTCGATGAAATACTGTTGTGCGGCTATCATGGCTAGATCCTCCTCTTTATCGCAGCGATACTCGCCGAACTTAACTCCTCTAACAACTTGCTGATAAATCAAATTTGTCGCAACTTGATCATTCGTGGGATCATGCCATGGTGCGAAAATTTCTTTTCGGAAAAATAGTCGCCAAGGAGCATTTCTCTCTTGTGCGCCCTGTTCCTTTGCATACTGTTCGCACTGAGAAATTGCGTCCATTACATGATCACCGCCAGAACCCAATGACGAAACCTTATCGAAGAGGGCTATGTACAGAGAAAATCCGAACTGATCCATCAGAGCTATTTTATCCGAAAGTTGATTACACAGTTCTCGAGCTGTCGTTGCAGAGTCTGCAAGCAGAGTCTTTGTGTTGCCATCCATGAAGGTAATAGGCAGCATAATTGGCTTCTTCGACTTTGTTGCTTGAAGCTCCAACCAAGATGGAGGTTGATTACGAGTGCCATTATTGAAAGTCCTTTTCAGTCTTTCTTCGCAATAGGGCGCATACCCAGGGGGTCCCTCTCGAATGAATGCCCGCAGATAGTTTACAAACTTCTCAGAAGGGGCAAAGCATCCCACACACAATGAGAGAAGAATCCAGCCACGAGCATGGGATGACTTCGATGGGTTATTACTCAGTTGCTTGCAAATTTGACAATAGATTTCATCTCGTAACTCGGCTCGCAAAATGCCGTGACCGATGATAAAGTGGAGCTTTTCCAAATTCGACGTTGGTCTAGACTCTAACCACGACTGATAGCTATCCGCTGTATACTCTTCGTCCTGCAGACGACGACGAACGTCTTCACCGAGTTTGTTCTTTCGCTTCAACGTCAGCGAAACTAACTTGTGGCGGATAGATCGAGGTTTTTGCTTCAGGAATGCTTCAGGGTCCAAGCCCATCAATTGGGCTTCTTGGAATTCCTTAAGGAGAAAAAATATAAAGATCTCTGAGACTCTAAGATTTATCAACTCTTACCTTGCTCCTGATAAAGTTTCTTCCCAATGTTGCTGTGACCTTTGACATCACGGAAGTGTTATCCCTGTCCATGGTATGATATCGCGGTTCTGGTAAATCTCCTGTGAACCGGAGGATTGTAATCCAGAGAGCTTGTGCGGCCAACTGATCTCCTTGTGTATGCAAGGGTAAAAGAGGGTGCTTCAAAGGCTTCCTTGAATACTGATGATTAGTGTTGCCTTGAAAGTATGTTGCTGCGAATTTCTGAAACTTAAATTCTGACAAGTCTTCCTCGTCCTCCGAAATGTGCATTGGACCGATAACGTCCTAAAAAAATTAAGTACTTAAATCCACAACTATTCCTAATAAATTACATTTAAAAACTTACATCCTGATTAAGGTGATTGCCATGTGGCAAATCTTGAAACACTGAAGTCTCCCGCCCTCCATGAGGCGTTGGCGCCTCGCTACTAGAATCTGGCAGAAAATCAAACATTGCCTCAACTAGCTTGCCATCATCGACTGGTTCATCTTGTTTTCTTGCAGCATCGTTTATGATATTCTTCTTCACCTCTACTCGACGCCTTTCCTCAAGCTCCTTCTCCATTTCGTGGCGCTCCAGTTCCTTCAATCTCTCTCGATAGTGCTGCTCGGCGATCTCCTTTGCATGCTTGTTTCCTTGATGTTTCAACTTTTGTTCCTCCAATTTTCGAAGATGCAATACCTCCGCAAACTGTTTATACTCCTCCCTAAGTTTCTTATACTTCCTCATGGCTATCATTCGTCGCACATGCGATTGTATCGTGATGATCGCCCACATCTTGTGCCCATATTCCCGACGAACAAGGTAGCCACGACAATGCGCCTGTAGACCGATAATGCGGCCACGAAGCTGTCTAAACCGATGACTCAGCACACGTGATCGTATCAGCGCCTGAAGCCGCATATATCCCACAACCATAAGCTTATAACGCTTCCGTTGAGCATAGCCCTTCCAATGCTTTTGAATCATTATAGCGGCGGCTCTCATCCGAAGGAAACGACGACGGTACACCCAACCTCGTATAGTACGCTGCAATATCAGAATCTTACGTGTCAAAACTCGATCCCTTTCCTGCTCCAAGAACAAATCATGGGCGTCTTTCAAGAACACCTTTGTGTGACCTAACTGATAGTCGGACTTTCCCAAGACTATCGAACAAATTCGAGCTGTGGCCTTTTGACAATCGGTGCGATGGGCTGGCGGAACACCGGGAATCAAAAACCGATAACGCTCAACGAACTCTCTGAAGCCATGGCGAATCGGATAACCAGCTCGGCGAATCCTTATTGTTTCCATCATTCCAGAGTAGCGCAACTGTCGACAGCACAGTCCTCTATCGAATAACATTGGTTTCTTCACCTCGTTAGGCTTAATACACCGAATGAAAAAAGGCTGACATGTGCTCAGTGTCTTCATTAGGGCGTCCAAACTTTTCTTAAACTGTGTCGATAATGTGGGTGTTCTCTTCCGGGTCTCAGCACCCATCTCAATGTCATTGGCGAAAATCTGCCTGAGGAACTTATTCGAAGACTGACTCACTAAATGCAATAAATCTGGACTAAACGTGTCTCGATTTTTCTCGAGAAATCCTCGTGTGTCATAGAACACCACTCCAGCGAAGTGATTCAATCCGAAACTGGTGTTTATGTCCGACTTTGGCTTCAGATAGTTCTTGTGCGTGCCGTGTGTTTTGTGCAATTTTGCCAGCATTGTCTGATCGGTACCCTTGGGGAAGCGTGCTTCCTCATCAATAAGAGCCATAATATTAAGTTGCTTGATTGCTATCAAGTCCAAGGCATCTTGATTGTCAACAAACTCTATGTGCTGCCAATTTATAGCCTCATGGTTGTACTCCTCTTGTTCCAGCTTAAATATGTGCTGCACAAAAAACTGTTGTAAGTTTTCGTTGGCATAATTAATGCAGAACTGTTCAAAACTATTTTGATCGAAGTTTTCGAAACCGAAAATATCTAGTACTCCAATCGCGTTACGAGATGTCGCTCGAGGTTTATATATTGCTGCGTTTATTTTCTTAACTATGTGAATAAAGAGACGTCCATAAATTCCTTTAACAAAAGCGTCTCGCACATCGACAGATTGATCACGGGAAAGCGTAGATATAACAGTTTCACCGTGAGCAAAAAGAGTCCTTCTTGTGAGTGCATCTATCAGTGGATTGATAGGAAGACCCAACAGCGAAGCAACTCTTTCCACATTGATGTGTTCCGGGATTTCGGTGGCATCTAAATTGTCGACTACAGTCGCCTTATATTTTATGTTGCCGCAATGGAGTAATGCAGCTAAGAGTTTGATTATTTCCCAAATTTCAGAATCCGAAAAAAGGAGTACTTTCATGGCAGACCGTATATCAGAGAATTCAGCCGCATCGTCGCGTCCCTCACAGGTTATACAGTCACCACCAGTTAGATATCTGTAAGTAGATAAGAGGTAAGTAGTCGTAAACTATCAGGGAGAACTTTTATCTAGTTTTTTAAATACTCTACTATTTATTTTAAGTCTACTAGGTGCACTTGACCTTATTTAAATAGCAAAAGCAGTATTCGAAAGATATATTCTAAAACCTTAATATTTATTTATTTTTTTTTTAAATTCTGTCAAATTCTACTTCTTTTATCTCTGCACTTTAATTATTTTTACTTGCACCTATAATAAAGGGCAAGTATTGGATTCGGGCAAAAATTAGAACTCGAGATATTAATCAATTCTGACATTATGATGATAGAGAAGGTCGAAAAAGTAGGTCTGTCTGTGTGATCTGGTCTGTGATCAAACTTCATATCTAGGGTTTGTGTGCTAATCCCTAGAGGCGGAATTGAAATGTTTGTTTAGTCGATTTGCGCGAAGACGGCACAAACGATTCCGTTCAAATTCTACCCTGAGACTATTACAGACACGTGCACAAAGATGACTTGCCATATTTTGGCCTTAAGATTTGCTCGAAAACGGCTTTAACGATTTTCTTTAAATTTCATATTTCAACTATTTTAGTAAAGCTCTATAAAATGGCGTACCAAATTTTTGTCCAAAATTGTTAATAATGGTACTTTGCTAATAGCCAACTTAACAATATGTTTCTTTTCTCCTAAACGGCTCCAACGATTTCCCTCGAATTTCATATTTGAATTACTTTTATAAGTTCTATAAAATGGCTTGCCACGTTTTTGGTAAAAAAGAGTTAATAACGGTGCTTTATTTATAGCCAAATTAATAAAATGTCATTTTCATATAAACGGCTAAGACAGTGTTGGTTACATTTCAGATTTGGACTAATTTTCTAAAGTCCTATGAGATAGCATACCATGTTTTTGGACAGAGTTGGTAATAATGGTGCTTTAATTAGAGCCAATTTAACAAAGTTTTGCTCTAAAAAATTATATTAGTATATCGTTGGTTTTATGGATCTTAACAGCACAAAAAAGTTGTTTTTCGGTCTTTTAAAAAGCGAATCTTTCTCTCTGACCAATTTATCGACCGGTTGCACTTACTTCTCTTCTATCATGGAAATAAATCGCCAGCTTATCAAATATCTTGATTCACAAAAACTCATTAACAAACAATATGGTTTTTGTAGTGTCAGGTCGACAGATGATTTGATGGCATATCTCACTTGTCATTTGTCGAAAATACTTACATGTGGCATCAAAGGGTCTCTTATTTAGTGAATTAGAAATTACCTTTCAGGGCGTTCAATACAAATGGCATCAAGTCTGATATCCGCCACATAAATGCTGGGTGTTCCCCAGGGCTCAGTTCTGTCTCCAACTCTATTTTTAATTTTTATAGATAACCTCTTGTATTTTACTAGTGGCGCGTCCATGATTTTCGGCCGTATAAGAGGAACGGCAACGTATGTTAAACTCAACAGAGTGCAATTCAATGCATCCAAAACACAATGCTGTCCTCTATCATTCAAGCGAAACCAAAACCCCAACCATTATCCATGAATGGAAATTGTATCGCGGAAGCAGAGACTTGCCATTCTCGATATGTGTATTAATAACCATCCTCGATGTCTAGAATTTACCAAGCGATGCAAGAAATATTTCTTTGTCTGATTGGTCTCAATTTATAAGACATTCATCCGCCCTAAGCTGAATTACAACGCCCACATCTGGCCTGGTGCACCCCGCACTGTTTTGCACTTACTACATAGGGTCCAGAAGTGTGCCTTGAAACTTGTAGGTAATAGAGACATTATGGGCTAGAACATCTAGGAAATATTTCATCTCTTTCTCTGTTTTATCGCTTTTACCATAAAATGCTCCAGCGAAATAGCCAACTGTATTCCTCCCCTTCAAAATGTTACCCGCAATCAGTGATGTCAGATTTTTCTTTGTCTAATGTTTTTTTATAAAATGTGTTGTTACGTTTTTATGTGGCAGAACCATAATTGTAAAATGTCCAACGGACTTACTAAAGGGTCCAGTTTTCTATATCAAACGGTTTTCACTAAATGACACTCTGTTGATTCAGGAAGTGTTTCGTCTTTCTTCTTTAAGAAACAGAAACCTTAAAATGAAAATCTGTAATCGCTTTTAAAAAGAGCTGATTTTCGACGGTTATTCTTTCCCATCGAATGATAAATTCATCAAAATGGGGAAAAATCCCCACATCTCTCATTGCTGCGCGCAATACGCGTCACGCTTTGAAAATATAGTAGTGGTTTTATAACCTTCTGTAGGCTTGTCTTAAACAAATCAGTATACTCCTCACTTAATCTAAAAATGATAAAACAACATTTAAGCCTTAACCTCTGTGTAACTCATGCATCATTTAACTGTAGCCATGAACGTATGTACCTATGTACGTTTAAAATTAAACATCTGGTAAATATAGGTATATATCACCTGACAATAAAATTACTGGTCAAGTGAAAAACTACACCCCAAACCACCACTACCAATAGAATGACGTGATGCGAAACTTTAGTGTTACTAAGGCAGTGTGTGTATGTATATTTAAAGGCTGTCATTAATAAATATAAAGCTAATTCATAAATCTAGAAAGAGAAGCTAAACCTAGAGGGGACAAAGATCAAAAGGTCAAAAATCAAGAGCAGTACCTATTAAGCAAACTTTTTTCAACATCAAGATGTTATACAACTTTTTCTTAATCTTTTGCAAGTACACTTTAATTAGTAGCAATTGCAGCAACGACGAGAAAATAATAAAATAAAGTTAATAATGTTATTTCGAAGAGTACTATGCATGTATTTATGTGCGTGAAATATTTAGATACTAAAATTAACTACTAGAAAAGTATTTGAATAAGTAGATAAATAAACAAACGTTTGACTATAAACAGCCTTTAGAGGATTAATGCCTAGATTCCCTTACGTGTTGTGTGGGGTATATCTACTTTTCTACATGTACAGATAGTCCGTGCGCAGTATTAACGCTAGACGTTAAAAACACCTTAACTGTGCTCACTGGACATGCATTCGCAAAGCATTGACCAGATAAAGATAATTACGAACTACTTTACCGACATCAAGCTAAAACACCAGACGGACGATGGCGTAAATTACTAATACGTCGGCGCGGGTGTTCTGCAAAGGTCAGCCCTTGGACCTGCCCTGTGGAATATCATGTACGACGGTGTTTTGTCTTCACTATCGCAAGAAGTTAATGTGATGAGTGATGCTGACGATATCCCTGTGGTGACTCTAACCAAGGATATCCACAAGAAAGAGTCCGCCACGGATGAAGCAGTCACCAGAATCAAACTCGGCCGGCCTTGAACTAGCTGACTAAAAAACTGAAGCTATCTTGATAACCAACAGAAAGAGTATTAAATTTTACGGGTTGGGAACTATACAATCCGGTTGAAGGAGGCATTAAAATACCCGCAAGTCATGCTCGACAATAGGCTGAAATTCAAAGCGAATGTCGAGTATTCGGCAGTAAGAAGACTTCACAGAAGTAGCCAGTGCTTTCTAGGATGCAGCCAAACATCAGTGGCTTGGATACGCAAGGCGAATTCTGCTATCCAGAATAGTAAGTTCCATCCTTTTGTATACTGTCTAAGTTTGAGCGAGGGCACTCTCAACGAAGAAACTTTCATCTACTTACAATCTTTACACAATTAGAACAATTTACGGTTTTCGAAGAGTTTCGGACGAAGCAGCCTGTGTTGTAGTTGCGATGGTCTCTATCGAAATTCTTGCCAATGGAATGAAAAGGATTTGCATTAGGCCTATCGCGAACCGACAAAATACGAAACTTACGAGGAGGATAAAGGAAGGCAACATTTATAGCACTCTATCAAGCCAGGTGGGGTAAAACGGTCATAGGTAGATGGAAGCACATTCTGATCCCCAACATTGAAACCAACACAAAAAGAAAGCACGCAGTTCCTATCGGCAACAGGGGGCTATTGAAAATACCTCCACTTATTTGGGAACGGCAGATCGACGACAGATGCTTGCAAAAGGCCGTAGACTTTTTTTTTAGAAACTAGTAAAATAAATTGTAAATAAACTTGTAGATACAAATTCAATTTTTTCCATGTATTATGGCTTTATAACTGAGAGCAAACATTTCCATTAATTATGGAACACAACGGCTTGCTAGACTGGCTTCGAAGTAGCGCATTCTGTCACTTCAATTTTCCAAGACCTTGTCGATGGTTTCGGGCTGTAGCTCACGGCTTGCTTGGGTGATATTGGCCTCGAATCGTTTCCTGATTGTTGTCATAACATCGGTCATTAACTGTTCCCCACAAAAGAAAGTCCAAAAGGATCAAATTAACATCGCCCAGACGGCTGATAACACGATTTGGGAATTTGGTGCGCAAAAGATCGTTTGTGGCATGAGCCAGAGGTCCTCCAAATCCATATCTTCGTCGACCGAAATGTTATTGAGTCTCACATTCTCGGATACCTCTTTAAGTTAAGTTTAATCATTATATGCTCTACAGATGCGAGCACAATTTACACGTAATCACCAAAATTACCGCAAAAACATATTGAAAAATAAATATTCAATCATAGAAGTAAAGTCCATGAAATCAAGATTCGTCTCCTAAGAAATAACACAATTTTTCCCGGCCTCACTTCTTGCAAGTGCCTGACAGATATCACAACATCACCAGGTACAACTGTCATATGAATCTTATCAAATCTTCTGTCTTTGCAGAAATGTATAACTGAAAGTAATGTACATACATATGTATGTTGTACTCCTTAAAAGGCTAGTTCAAATATTTCCCCCTAGAGTACTAAAAAAAATACTTACTTGTAATCACCAGACATCCCCAAATCCAGTCTTCTTTTTTCGTCCCCCGACAGTCCAGCTAATATGCAATAAAATATATGATAGTTACGTTCACTATGATTCTGTGAGACTATTCGAGATTTTTCTAATAAATATTGCTCTATTTTAGCACCCTCTATGACACCATTTCCACTGAAGTGTATATCTATATATTTGCCAAATCTAGAAGAACAGACATATTATAATTTTTTGAAAACTTATCAGTAAACGTAAACACAAACCTTGATGAATTGTCATTGCGTACGGTCTTGGCATTACCGAACGCTTCGAGTATAGGATTAGCTTCGAGAATTTGTTGTTCAATCCATGAGTGCTTTCCACTAATTGCAGCCAAATATTGTAAGATCAATTTCGTGCTCTCGGTCTTACCCGCTCCAGATTCTCCAGAAATCACAATGCATTGATCTTGCCGATAGCGTTTCATATGAGCATACGCATTATCGCCAATTGCGAATATATGAGGAGGAAGTTCCCCGATTTTCCGCTCCTTATAGAGTTTAATCTGTTCTGCTGTATAGATCGGAAGAATTTGGTACGGATTCACAGCTACTAAGATGGAACCGGTGTAGGTCTGCAAAAAGTTTATTTAATTTAGACTTTATTTATGTTCATAGGGAATCCACTTACATAGATTAAGTTTTCTTTATATCGGATAAGAAGATTTCTAAGGATTCCAGCTTCATGCAGGTCACCCAATGAAATCATATCCTCCACACCTTGAACCGATGATGCATGCATCGCTTTGATGCGCCTCTCGGGCGCAAGCCATACCTCATCACCGTCATCGTCACGCACTTGAATGCGACGTCCTTCTGCTGAGATAACACGAGCTCCAATGGCTACATCGAATTCCCTGCCCGATACGGGTTCGATCCAGATGTAGTCACCCTGTAAGGCGTATGGTACAAATAAATAAAAATAACTTAAATTTCTTCCACGGATGGCAGATTAAATAGGTCATGTTAGTTACGTAAATATGCGAAATGAAGTTGTGCTTGGGTTATGGGTAATAAGTTCGATTGTTTGAAGAAAATCTTTGAGATTATCTTTCACAATTACACCTGTTATATGAGCGAATCCGAATCCATACCGGAGATCATTAGGTGTGGTATTACATGTGCTGTGTGCTATGCAGTGCCATGTGGCAATCAGAAAACATACAAAAAGATATAGATATCTACAGAAATGAATGAAATGGGAGCGAACGGATGTTTTAGTTACGCTTAGGTGACTCCCAAAAGACCACAGTCGAGAGGGTTAATGTACCAAAGTAAGGCGGTAAGAGAATGTAGTTTTATAGGCAGGTACTACGATTACGAGTTCATTCTTGAATATAAAATCTTTTTCGAATCAAATAAGTTGCTTGGATGAACAATTTAAATGTGTAGCACATTAATTTGTTCTCTAACATTTACGAGAAAGTAGATTAATTCACTTTTAATCGCAAAAGCATAACAATTTAAGAAAAACGTCGTTTATCTAATGAAATGAATCTAATGTCACTTTTTTAAATTTCACTTTCCACCCATTCGTTTGTTGTCCGTCGAAAATGACTCTGTTTACCCAACAAAATAGTGTCATCATTAGACAAAAAGATACCTTACAAAATGATGCAACCCATCATTAAGAAAAAGGGAAAAGGCTACAAAAAGTCTCAGCGGCAGAAGTATTTTACCAACTTATAGTTGAACTGTAGCTTCCGGAAAGAATTTGAAAAAAAAAAAACGCTTGAATGAGAATGCACTTTTAGATTTCCAAGTTCACTTCATTGAAAAGAAAATATTCGGTTCAGAACGATGTGAGTTTGTATCTTTTTCAATCACAAACGCCGACTATAGGGTGCTGATGGATGTTACGATTTATAGAAAAAGAATAAGAAAGCTGTTGTAGGTCAGAGATGATTGATTGTAATGAATCTACGGTTGTTATGTGGGGAGAAAGTTTAAGTAGTTTACACAAGCGCCGGTTGAAAAAGCCATTCCAGCTGTATGCCGAACCACTTGAAGTAAACTGTGAAATTTAACTACTCTATTCTAGCAGTTGTGATTTCGCTTCGTCGTCATTATAAACAGTGTATAATTAACAATGTACATATACCCACTCGTATGTTGGTCATTTGCAGTGATGCCAAATTTGATATCGTCTCATACTTACAAATAACTTTTAGAACAAATGGTGACTGAATAATTGAGTACTTAGCATACCTATGCAAACTTCTAAATCACTGTGACAGAATAAACATTAACAAAGTTCTCTTTTTCTTTGTTTTGACGTGTTTCACAAGTTATGATCATGTGAGAAGCAGACATACTCCCAGGTGAAATTTTGATTTTTTTTAAATAATAAACAATATACTCACTCGTGTTACTATAACCATTTTTGACCTTCATTGACTTCAAGCGTTTAAAAATCCAGATCTGTTCTGAAAAGAAATAAGAATTGATACATTATAAACCTTAAACTGGCTCAGTATATACAGTAACATACAAAATAGGATAAATAGTGAAACTTATGCACATATGTCTAATTCAAAGTTGACGTCTTTTTCCGCTGAAACTATTCTGCAAGAATTTCCCTTCAACTTGCTGTAACTCTTCTACACTCCCTTGAAACTGTCCACACTAGCGAGCACACTTCATTTAAATATTTCAACGACATGCATTTAAATCAACGGCAACAGTAAGTAGTCTCGATACCCCATTTCCACTGGCTTAACCATTTATCAGTTTCAAACTTGCCAACTCGACTTTCCCCCTCACAATGGGACGACTTCGACGTTTATGCAAATTGCGCGAAAAAGAAGGCTAACAAATTGCCATGCAATAAGTAAGTGAAGCATTTCCCTTAGGTCTACCATCAACTGGCAAGTTCACCTATTGTTTAAAAAGATCGCACGAGCTATGTCGCTCCACTGGTTGTCTCCATAGTCCTCTTCAGCGAGGTAATTTATTGTAGGCGCAGATGGCCCGAGATAGGATTTCGCTCATTACTCTAGACGCAAATACTGTGATATCTCATGAGGGGCAGTTTGTAGTATGAAACCGGTTAAGTGGATAATTGTTTGCAGAAGAAATGATTCACGGAAATTAAGTGGTTATTTCCATTACGGTGGAGCGTGCTTTTGTCTTCTTTATTGATTTGTTATACGTTAGCTAGGTGACACTTAATACGATAGTGATTGTTACGAAAAGAGATTCACGTATTTGACTTATGGTGCGTTTTCATTTGAGAGTACTGTCGCTAGCTAACTTTCGAGACCCCACTGTATGTTTTTAGAGTAAGTTAGTTTTCGAATTTACTATAGTTAGTTGTATGCTATGTTAAGGTGAGCAAACCTATAAACTATACTAAATTTGTACAGAACCCGTGCCATTAAGTGTATATGCGTCAATCGAAAACAGTCAGCGATTTCATGATCTTGTCAATGTTAAGACTGCAGGAGGATTGCATTTGGCATTGGCCGAGTACCCAACACCTCGCTAATCTAGCTGCTAGAATACTTTTGCACCAGGATGACAGATTTTGTCCTAGAGAATCTAGCGGCCTTTAGGACCAAAAATTTACTAGATTTTAGTAAACCCTAGCAACGGAAACCTTCGCTGCAAAGTAGTAAACCCAATTAGTACTTGCATAAAACGTAGTAAATAAACTAAGGAAGTCAAAACAACCAATAGCTGTCTGTATTTTTGCCTTTTGTTGCCAAAAAGTTTCTGAATTTGTAAATCGCAATATGTATTTCTTTATTTTATGTGCTTTTCTGTACTGTAAAGTTTGGCGAAAGTGGGGATTCTTATGTGTGTGGTGATTTATGTATTTTGTATGTTTTTAATTTGACAGAAAATTAAAAAAGAATGCATTTCCCCGTTTATATGTGAGAATCGATTTCGAACTTAATTGAATCAGGATTGAATCGATCTGATTACAAAATTTTTTTGGATCGGATTGAAATTTTCCATGGAAATCGAGGATCGAAGGATAGAAAGATCGAGTTTGGCAGGCAAAGAATGAAGAGAGCAAAATTAATCGGTGTGGTGTCAGAGAACAAAAAGGGGTTGTATTTCCACACGAATGAGACATACTGTAAAGTCATAAGACTAATATAGCTATAAGGGTTAATTGTTTGGTAAAAGCACCTCTGCACATGCCGTATATTACACGATTTCAATTCATTTCGAACTCGATCGAACCCAGATTGAAACCTAATTCGTTCTTAATCCAATCTCACAACCTGCTCATATAAACAGGGCATGTGGGATATATGTTTAGTACTTTCTAACTCTAGTTGTACGTTTCAACTTCTAGCGTGTTTTACCAATCTAGCAGCTAGAGAATTCCAGGCGTAGGTAGGAAGGTATGAGCTGATAAGAAGCTTGTACCAGCTTATCTGCAAAATTTGGTCGGACGAAAGTATGGCCGATGAATGGAACCTCAGCGTCGTTTGCCCAATCCTGATCGGAGACCCTCCGAACTGGGCCAACTACAGAAGTAAAAGTCTTTTCAACATCGCCTATAAGATCCTGTCTGCCGTATTATGTGAACGCCTAAAACTGATCGTCAATAACCTGAAAGGTCCTTATCCTAAGGCCTGGAAGGTCCACCATGGACTAAATATTCACACCCCCTCTTTATCTATTTTAAAGTTGCCTATGATAGCTTGTATAAATAGAACAAAGTTATACAGAGCCATGTCTAGTCTTGATATCTCTGCCAAGCTCGTGTGACTGTGCAAAATGACGTTGGAAAATTCCCTCTTTTCCATCAAAGTTGCAAGACTGTACAAATACTCACTTACGCCAATGACATTGACATAATCGGAACTAAGCGGGCCGTCAGAGAGGCATTTGAGCCCTATCTCAAACTACTAAGGTAACTATTTATAAGACACTAAACATCCCAGTTCTGTTGTATGGCGCATGGTCTTTGAAAGTTCTTGGAACGATCTTTGGTCCCGTCTGCAGAAACGTTGAGTGAAGAAGAAGATATAATACCGAACTATACGGTTTATACAAGGACATCGACTTGGCCAGAAGAGCATACAGCGATTAACTTAACTGGATATTGAATAGATATTCAAAATATTTTGAATTCTTTTCTTATTCTTTTAAAAACGGTTACCACCATGCCTTTTAAAATATCAATATTTTTATCAGCACATCATAAAGCATCATGAACCTGCCAAATAGTCTTCAGGCGGAGTTATTCACACATTTACATCAACAAGTCCATCAACCTAAATCATACCTCACTGCAAAAGAATTTTCTTCCAACATTCACACTGTTACCCAAGTAGAGAAAGAATCCTCACACGTCCGCCAACATCAAGTCAATGCAACGCATACATATGTACTTACTACCGGAAAAGAAGCGACAACTTCACTTCGTACAAAAGCATAAGAATAATAATGAAGCATAAAATAAAAGAAGACACTTATTTCTTTGCGCATTCCACCGTTCTTAACGACAATATTAATTACGCGCAGACGGTGAGGTGACTGGTTGGCTCTTCGACTTGGCTATCTGATTGTAGGTTTGGACTATCTATCTACAGATGGAAGAGTCTCCTTTGAATTTGTTTCCACAGGTAAAAAAAGGAGTTAAACGACTTGAATAGCCCGTCGAATAATAACAGGGCACCCCCCAGCAATCGGGTAGAACTTGTTTATTCTGTTCAACTGCCCAAGAACCTTCTTTCTGGTGCTAAGTGTACGCAAGGTAACTCGAATTTCAAGTTTCGACATCTTTTACTTCATTTAGGATGTGTTTTTTACTTTTTTTTTTTTTTTTTTTTGAAAATAATCAACAAGTGTCTCATATGCGTTGGCCAATGTAACGTTAGCCTTAATACAAACGATTGTATATTTGTGTATAGTAGTGTCCGCCGTACATGGTGTGTATTAATCTTTATTTTTTCTGCACTTACTCAAGTAGAAGGAATATTGTCTTAACGGTTATTTGCCGGGAATGTGTGAGCGTAGTGAGTATGGATAGCTAGTTTATTCTATGGATTGTGTCAATTACATAATCGCACAAAGACCCATTCCATGTTGTTATTCGGTTTGGAATGATATCACAAAAGGAGATCTTTTATGGCCATACACGATTATATGCACATGTGTATGTATACCTACTTAAAAAAAAGTATTTGCATGATTCTGACACCCACCAGTTTTCTTTCAGAGTACAGCTCGTTCGGTTACTTTTGAAATTAGGTCAGAATCGGGCACACTGCGTTTAGTCTAAGAGCTCGTTGTAAATTTTGGTTGCAAGAGGTAACTATGAATTTTGCATAGTAGATACATAGTTGCCCTAATTTCAAATCTGGCCATCTGGCAGCTAAAAGGTGTAACTGTATATTAAAAATGCATACGTCTTATTTCAGTACAGAAAAAATGAATTTAACTAAGTGTATACTTAAAATAAATTGAGTGTAAGCTCAGTAAGGATACATATGCACATGTGAGCGAAGACAAATGTTGGGCTCTATTCGCTTTAAGCAAATTATCCGCTTTATTATTAAACGCCCGTGCCCTGTTAATCAGTAAAAGGGTATTCACATCCCCTTTGACATGTGCAGATTATATAAGAAAAGCTAACCAAACGATAAACAACTCGATAACCATAGAAATTCCATGAGTTGAGAAATACATACAACAATGTCAATGTCTTAACTACGCAAGGAGTTGCAGAAGGCTCATGAAAATCAGCTTTGCCTTATCATCTACCTATATTTTTAAACGTTGTGATTTGTCTTTAGCGTTAATTATTGTAAAATAAAATATAATAAAATGAAACTGTTTAAGCAGCAAAAACAAAAAATGTTACTCCTTGTACATTGTTAAAATAAACACATTACCAATTTTCCAAGCTTTTTTTATTTTTACCACGTTTGTCCATTTTAACAGTGACATGATAAAAAGGAATTGAATAAGACATAACTCAAAACGGTTTTAGGTTTTGAATTTAAAAAACAAATTAAGGTACGCTGCTCATGATTTAAGTAGTGATAGGCAAATCTTAAATTCATAAATAGATTGCCTATATAACGGTTTTGGAGTTGTCAAAACAAATACATATGTACTTCTAGTGTCACTCAATAATTTTACTTAGGTATTTTTTATTTATTTTATTCCATTTCCACTTTTTATTTAAATTCACTGGTTTACATAAAATATTTGGCTAGGTAAGACCAGAAGTGATGCAAATAATATTCTCAAACTAAGCTGCCTTTTTGCGCTTAAAAAAAATAAAATTGCTATTGAACTTTTGAAAAAAAAGTCCAAACCTGAGATTACTGTATAGTGTTAAAGATATCAGTTATTGGAACAAATATGTGTGATCAAAGTTACTTGTGTGAATTGAAAACACAAACAATGTGTCACATGGACCACTTCTGTTCTTAACTAGCCATTTACAATTTGCATGTTAATGTGTGAATTAGTTTTCACCAGCAAATCGGCTATTTATGTTATTTGTCTTATGTAAAGGACTGTTATAAGGTAGAAAAAACTCTGATTTCACCTTAAATTGTGGATCGTCCGACATTAAACAGGAATTTTGAAGCAAATTCGTTCTGTCGTGTTAAACATTGTTTTGAAGCATGACACTTTGTCCTCAGAGTATATTCAAATATAGAAGCCATCAAATTACGTTTTTCTGTGTTTTATTTAAATTTGAGTTCTCCGCCTCTAAAAAACCATCAATACTTGTTTCAGGAAATTCGTCTTTAACAAATAACATACATTAAATCAATAGAAGTAGGTCTTCATAGAAAAAACCTATCTGACCTACATATGTACCTGAAATATTTATTGAAAAAAAATGTCTTAACATTTATTATCTGGAATTGCAACAAGTATGTATACACGTTTTTAAAAATGTGACCTGAGATAAAATAAGGAAAATGCCATCCCAATTTCCAAGTAGACCAAGTTGACTACATACATATGCAGGGCTGTCAAAAATAATTTTTCTGCATGTAAACTCTGACCAACTTCACACGTGGCCAACTCGCTAGGTTGTACTGTATTTTTGTAAAGAGAAGGTAGGTATACTCACACGCCTTAAAAAACAAAAACAAAACAATTTCATGATTTTCATTTACCTATAGTTTATACGAATTAAAAATTACATATTTTAGCTCTGCGCTTTTTGCTGAGATAGTTTTCTTATAGTCAAATTTTTCTTCCTTTTTATGTTTCCACAAAACAATTTCGTTAAGTACAGAAGCACATATTAAAATAAAACAATTCACTTTTGAATTAAATATGTAAATAAAATGGCTGTTCTATTTCATTAAGCATTGATAATTTCGCTGAGATCTCTGAATTTAAAATTTAGGTAGGTACCACGTGCGCTATTTTCGATCACCACTGTATCTTAATACTTGTATGTAAACATATCACCACCTCTGCTGCATAATAAGCACTCTCGAGGATGGTACCCATTCTCTGGCTGTGAGTATATGTACATACATATTACTAAGATCGAAAACAAAATTTGCAATTCAAAGAAGCGAAATGCACAGAACTGAAATTAATAATTTATAAATTTGTGCCAGAGTTCCGGTGCTTTTATTTTACCTAAAAAGAAGTACATAATTTCATAACAGTCTTTATTTAGAATTCATGCAAAAATTCTTGTTAGGACCTTTGGCGAAATCACATTGAGAAAGTTTTTGCCAAATTTAAACTCAAATCAGATTAACTTCACCAAAACAGACAGCTACGTGAGTTTCTAGCTTTTTATTTGTTAAATGAACTGTCACGGATTACCTATACATTTCTATTTTCAGCGGAGAGAAGACTTAATTTAATTAGCCGATATTAATTTAGTTGGGAATTTCTTAATTTCTGTTAATAAAATTTGCTGTGCCAACAAAAGAAGTTTTAGATAATAACTCTTTTCAAAAGAAAAACAAAACTTAGACCAACAGATGGCATTAATTCAAGCTTCGTGTCGATCGGCTATTACCTTTGACGTAAGTTGCATATTACAAACAGCGGCAAAGCGTTCATCGAAACCAGTTGATTGCCGCAACTGGTAATTTTACCGTAAACTTCAACTTCACCGCGATTTTCTTTCGATTTTATGTTTTTCATTTTTACTTTGTTGTTTTGTGGTAGTACGCACCAGAGGAAGCAAGGTGCACTTATTGCACGAAGAAAACCTTGATCTTGTGTATGTGTGTGGTAATAGGAATTTGCTGTGGTTTTTGACGTAAAATGTAACAATTTTATGTGTATGCGCTTCATGTTGACCCACATTCTGTTGAGAAGTGATTTGCATAACTCCGGGAGACGACAGACTTATAAATTGTGATCATTTTTCTTTAAACACTTCCAATCAAGTTTAAAATCTATTGATATTTACACGTAGAAAGTACATACATACAGTGTTGGCCAAAACTAAAGCAACTAATACACCTCACAATTGTTTTAAGATTTGACAAGTGCTTATGAGCCAGAATATTTTTATATTTATTTTTCCCGATATCTCTGAATATTGTAGATTAGTATATAGAATCAATAAACGCTCTTATGAGTAAATTAAAAAAACAATAAATACAAAACTGAATTGAAGTCCATTTTGGGCTGGCCAAAACTAAAGCAACTTTTCGTTTCTTTCTTCAAAAAACGATTTTCTGATACGGAAAACAAAAATTAACCGTTGTTTTGAGTATATACTGCTATAGAAATGCTGCCAATGAACAAACAGGAAAAAATTGGACGATTTTCGGGTATAATTTTGGTGTAGAAGACATAAAAAGCTGCTCTAACTTATTTTGTAAAAATGGCAAGGAATAGTATTCTGAACGGACAAAAAAAGAATTCTGATTTTGAATATGGAATTACACAAGGAAATCTATGCTATATTATATTCATAAATCAGTGAAACGTCGTTTAATTAAATATTATAAGGCCAGCAAATCCGTCAAAATGATTCATCGAGGTGGCAGGCTAGGAGTTAGGACGTACTGGGAAGATAAATATGTGATAAGAAAGATTAGGAGCAATCTATTCATGTCATCTGAGAGTTGAGATACGAATTGAACATGAATTTCCGCACCAGAACGATTCGTCGAAGGGCAGTGAATGGTGGTCTTCCATTTTTCAGTGTCGTGAAGAAACCTTTTATTTCGGTCAAAAACAGAACGGCTTAATTCAAATTTACAACTGGCAACATCAACTGGACAGTGTCTAAAAGGAAGTCAGCTCTATTCTCTGATGAATACAAATTCAATATTAAGAGATCGGATAGATTTCGACGTCTTTGACGGCTCAGCAATGAAGCACCTACTTCTCGATATTCGATGGGTATGGTCAAACATGGAGGAGGCTATGTCATGGTCCGGAGATGCTTCCATGGATATGGAATTGGCCCAATCCATAAAATAGATGGAATTATGAACCGATTTGTGTACAAAACTATCCTGTAAGGCGTTATGCTGCCACATGTCGAAGAGGAGTTGCCTTCGAAATGGGTACTTCCACAGTATACCGCACCTAAACATACCTCAAAATTTGTAAAAAATTGGTTTCAGGATAGAAAATTTGGGATTATGGAATGTTCTCCGGAACTTTATGCTATAGAAAACCTCTTGGAGATCGTAGATCGGAGAATAGTTCGGGATACATATCGAAATAGGGGGCCTTTTCACTCAGGTCAAGGAGGCATGGAATAATATCCCCAGTTCCATAATTCAAAGTATTTTGGAGAGTATGCCTAGGAGGTGTGCAGCGGTGATCTGAAATAATGTTTTTGCATTAAAATATTGAGTTTAACACAACGAATTTGAATATAAATACAATTTTGGTATGGAGTTGCTTTAGTTTTGTCCAGCTGAAAATCGGCATATTTTAGTATTATTTGTTTTTTCTTTGTTTTTGTTATAAATAAATGGATTTTTTTTTCATAATCTAATTTTGGAATGTAACCACTACATTCCTACATAAAAATTTTAAGGAATATATTTTCATTTAAGCAATTTTACTCATGTGTTTGTTGTCTGTGTTTAAGTTGCTTTAGTTTTGGCCAACACTGTATGTATCTACACCGACTTTTGAAACCATATACCTACATATGTATTTATTTGTGGATACCTACAACTGAAACCGACAATGGTAATCAATGCTGCACGAGAAGGTTAATAACCACTTGGACACTCGAGGGGGATTAGACATTGAATGCGGGATGGGTATCAAATTTCATGTAGAGAATTGTTAAAGTCTAAAACATTGTACCCAAAAATTGGAATGATTGTTGACAAGAAGAAGTGATTGGCAACTATGACCATGACGATGTAATGGCACTTGTGGAATTCTATTTTTATTTGGCTAATTCTGTGTAATATTTCGTTACGGCTTTATAGCGTTGTAAAATTGCTCTTCAGATTCAATTATGAAATATTTGTAATGACAACCATTGACATTTGAATGTAACACTACGGGAAGGAAGCGAGCATATACTATACATACATATGTACATATGTACAGCAATATAGAGCAAACGAAAAAATAGTAAATAAAAATTATTATTCTTTCACTCTGCCTCCGTTCTCATCATTCTTTAGCATGGGTTTTATAGGAAAGCAGAAAGAACCCATAGGTGGTGTATTGCCCCCACCGGACACACAATAGACAGCAACAGACAACAACCACTTGCCGGTCGGTCGGTATCACCACTTGCATATGTGAAATTCGTTCCAAGCCAGTGGTCACTGGAATCTAGAGTAACTTCAGTTTGTATATTTGAACAGCTCAGCGGTTGAGGTGTGACTCATGAGTTTATGGATAGTTAACAAAAAAAAAAAAAAAAAACTAAAACTGATGAAATGCTTCCGGCAACGGAACGACGACGTGACAGAAAGCTGTCTTTTCTTTCAGCTAGAGAGTGATATTTATTTCGGCCTCTGGTGAAGTAATTAATATTTCGTATTCTCATGAGGCAAACTGAAATCGAAATTAAAAGCAGATTTTCTAAATTCTTTCACGAAGCAAAGGTGCATTTGCCCAAAAAGTAAGAAAATCGAAAGTCAGACAGACGTGTTGACGTTTCGTTTGACCTGATTTATTCAGAATACTAATGTGCAGCATGAAGCGGTTGCTTCACCCACTTTTGACGTGTCTGTTTGTGCCTGGAAAGCTATTTGCATTTTCATTTTTTGCTAATGACGGCCATAAAATATTGTTTCACACTAAATTATCACATTTGATGAGTATTATACGAAGAAGAGAAAGGGAGTGGGAGAATATTATTGTAGCAATTTGGTTTGACATTTTTAATGAGGCTCTATCGCGTCAGATTGATAATAACCATTACGTCTTCCAAGTAAGCTGTCAATTGAAAGTATTCACCTCAGCTATGTCAGAGAGATGTATTATTTATCATCTTGGGAAGTCTCGCCAAAATAGATCACCAGTACGACGATAGTCGCCTAATGGAACGTCATATTATATAAAAATTAATGTTTGTCTGTATGTCCTTTATAGAATCGTAAACTATGCATTTGATCTTGTGATCATCTTTAGCAAAGTTGTTGTGCATGAGCCCAGAAAGATTTCAGAGCTGGTACGACCAAGTTTCGACAGATGGCGCCACTGTCGTTCTCTAAATTAACATACATATTTGTATGCGTGAGGACCTTTTAGAGGGCGAAGCAAGGCGAGCACGGGTCCAAAGCGGAGTACGTCAAGGATGCATACTGTCACCGCTGTTATTTTTAGTGTTTATCAGTGATGTTCTCCATGCGCCATTGACGGAAGGAAACCATGGAATTCGCTGGACTATGACGCTGACGGTGATTGTCTACTTTCACATCGGATAATGGACCTCCATCTTATGGTCCAGAATCTAGAAGCTGAGGCAAACAAAGTAGGGCTCAAAATTAACACAGCCAAAACAAAAGCCCTGAGCACTTCTAACACCAGCGCCCAACTTAACATTGATGGACAGGAAGTTGACAACTTTCTATATCTAGGAAGTGTGGACTTGGCAAACCGTGGTGGCACCGAACTGGTTGTGTGCAGCAGAATCGGGAAGGCCAAAGCTGTGTTCGGCATGCTGTCCACCATCTGGAAAAGCAATGTTATCAGCTTAAGAACCAAGCTACGACTGTTTCGCTCCAACGTAAAATCGGTACTGCTTTATGGGTGCAGTACTTGGAAAGTGGACACCATTAACATGCGCCGGCTGCAAGCCTTTGTAAACAAATATTTAAGAATCATCTTGAGGATCTTTTGGCCGAACCGTATCTCCAATGAACAGCTTTATACGAGAACGGGCCAGGAATCTTTAAACATTACTATACGAAGGAGAAAGTGGCCGTGGATTGGACACACCCTACGGCGCGAAGACAATTCCATTGCGAAATACGCTATGCAGTGGAATCCGTTCCCCCAGCAGGCAGAACAGCGGGACGTCCTAGGCAAACGTGGCGCAGAACAGTCGAGGAGGAATCGAGCTCTTTGGGAATGAGCTGGAGAGAGCTCAAACGCGTTGCAGAACTACGAACAAGATGGCGCGCAGGCGTTGTTGACGCCCTATGCCCCCCGAGGGATTAAAGGATTCAAGTAAGTAAGTAAGTATAAGAGGAAAAATATGCTATAAATGTACTTATAATTCTATTATACGCTATATACATATGTAAAAGTTAGAACACTTAAATAAACAAATAATTAGGGATTTCCATATGAACCATTGTGTGCTGAGGTCATATTCTATCTGATGATATAACTATTGTATGGTAAATCCTATCATCTACTGGAATATTACATATGTATATGCAAATCATTTATGTATCCTTCATTAAAAAAAAAAATATATATATGCATATGTTCCATACATATGTATATTAGATAATAGCCATAATTAACAATATGTAGGTACATTTTTGATCGAATTTAACTTTATTTTAATTTTAAGAACCAAACTCAAAATCAAAGAACTTGAATATTAACAAACATATTAAACATGATAACTCAGAAAGCTATATTATTCACTCACTTTCCTGGGCTGAAATTCAAAATCCAGATTAAACTCAGTTTGAACCAAAAATTAAGTCCAAATTTAATTTAATTCGTTATATCCGAACTTAAACCCAGGTTTACGAACGTGGTTGGCGTTCAATCCGATTAAATTTTCTCTGGAGACCAGTTTCAATTCTTTAGCTCGTATTAGACTTTACTTTGCTGAATTTTCTAGTTTTGAAAGAACCAAAAAAAAATACTTCATTCGTGAAATTTTATGACTTTGTAAAATTTTCGGAATAGCCGATGGAACAATAGCTGCCTATCTACTTATCGTCTTCTACATGAGATTATGTAATGCATAAGCAGACTTGCGTTGAAGATTACGATGCAATAAGTTCCATACCTATCTTCGGCTCAAAAAAGAAACGTTCCGTTAATTCGACAAGAGTTAAGAGCCAACCATAATAAACATTGGGAAGCATAAGCTTTTGTCATAACTAAATGTTCTGTCAACTCCAAACACTGCCGATAATACTTTTGCACGCATAGCTACCCGTCAGAAAAATCTACAATTTTTTCGCTTTCGTTGTTGGTGTTTAGTTTTTATTTTTCGTGCAAAAAATGGATAGTAGCAGAAATTTAATAAAATGAGCAGTAATCATTCGAACATTTCCAAATATAAAATATAAGCAAATATGGGAAAAATCATTAATGTAAACACATAAGGGTGGGTAATTTCTACCAACTGTCAAATGCGCATATGAAAAGAGCGACTGAGAGCGCTCTCTCTAATGTTCGGTAATGTTTCCGAAAGTGAACAAAAACTGAACGAATCGACGCTAGGCTTATTATGTGTTGGCTCATAAGATTGTGTGTATTCGTGGGTTTGCATATGCGTGCATATGCAACCAAAGGTGATTATGTTTCTCACTTTAGATAATAATAGACGTCAGTCTTATAATTACTTAGTGCAAAGTAAGGGCTTAACACATTGTTATAAAGGGTCCGCCAAATAACTTTTTTTTTTTGAAAATGCTATAAAAAAAAACTACTGAATATTTTTTCAAATTTCTTTTTTTATTTGAAAGTACAATCCTTCCGGTTAATAATGGAAAATAACTTCATTCAAATGGCTGCCTCGGCTGGCCATGCAGAAGCCTACACGATCGGTCCAATTTTTAAGCACATTATCGATTGTGTGCAGCTGTATTTCACGAATGGCTTCACGAAGCGGACCCTTTACATGTTATTCTGTGATATTTAAAAAATAGTTTTAAATGTTTTGAAGCCAAGTTAAATGCGTCTTCAACCCACCGACCTTGATGCATTTCTTGAGGTGAATATTATGTATTTGTGTTCATAAGTTTAAATTCTTGGCCGCGGACTACACAAAAATAAATGGTCGGGATTTGATGTGCCATACAAACAATAGACTTAATCTTTGTCGGACACGTCAGCTTCTGAAGTGTATCCGATGTAGAACGTTCAAGCTTCTACTAGGTCAATATAGCACAGGTATAATTGTGATCATATGGAACTTTTTTTTTAAATCAGTTACGAACATTATGTTTAAATTTTAAATTCAGTTTAATTTAAAATGTGTTTTAAAATAGTGCAGGCTGTTGACAGAAAATTCGTTTAAAACTTTTGGTAGGATCTAAATTTCATTTTTATAAAATAAATGTTTTTGTTAAATTGCACATTAAAATTTAAAGTATTTTTAGGTGCCTAATTGTAAACATTAATTAAAAAAAACTGTACACTAAATAATAACACTGTTTTAAAAGTTACAATGGACAGTGTTCCACATAGGTAAATTTCCCCAAATTTATTGCCAAAACTATAAAAAAAATTTCGTTAGTTGTTTTTTTTCAATGCAAAGTTGTTTACAAATAACATGAGCTTTGAATTTGATTGTTCATGCAATGCATATTGTAACTATTTAATTAGTAGATGCGTCTAAATTTCAAACTTTAAATTTGAGTGCATTAGCAAGTTTGGTTTGTGAAAAGATGTAGTTTTGCTTTTTTATTTTTTATTGCTTTTTGGGCGATTTGTAAAATAATTTGCCATGGATTCTGTTCCTTATGGTATGTATAAAGAGATTGATAGCCCTTTTCACAATATTTTAAGCGCGTAATAAATTTTCAAGCTATTTATGATAATGTTTTTGAGCTGTCAAAAAAACGATTATTTTTTCTTTGGTAATGTAAAAGTTAAGTTGATTCAAACTGCTTCGTAATGAAAATAGTCTCAAAAGAAAGATTAATATCTTTGAAATAAGAAACAATCATAAAACATTGCGATTTTTTGTGACTTTTTGAGAAACCTTCTAAAAGGTGTTAAGGACTCTGAAAAATATGTTGTTTTTTTGTTTAACTAGGGCTATTTTTGACACAGAATCACGGTCAAGTCTAAGTTTTCTTTCAAGAAATCAATTTTGTGAATTTTTTAGAAGCTGTACGTCTCGTGACATTAAAGAAAATAAATAATTTGTTCATAAAAAAGGTCAAAAACGAAACCAATATCGAAATTTCAGAGTAAACAAAGAAAATTGTAACTGATTTTCCTTGTATGCATGAGTATGATTTTTCGAATGAATATCTCCAACTGCCCATAGAAATTGGCACGCTCGTGATGGGGAAAATAAAGGAAAAGTATGAACGATGGCAATACCGCCCGTCGATTTTTCCTTGATTCTGTTACCTACTTCTTTGGATCTAACCAACAGAGATGAAAACATTACATGCCGATTTCGGGTTGTTTTACTGACAATATCCAGCGTATATCCAATACAAATCTGACGATTTATGGAATATTGTTTCATTGATACCGCAAATTTTAGTTTTTTGAGAAAAATTTTAAAAAAATATTATATTAACTATAATTTTGTTCAGTTTTTATCAAATTTTCACTTGTGTGTGTGTACCCTCGTCTATTCATAATCAAAGAGGCAAATTCTTAAGTAGGCTACACACTATCAGTTTTCAACTGACAGTCTTGCTCGACTGATGGAAAAATGATAGTGTGTAGATAGAAATGATAACTGAGGATGGAACTGATGGCGAGAATGATGAGGGTTGAAATTTTTCGTGGATTTTGCTGGAGTGACGGAGAATGCAGCATGTATGTGTATGATGTGTAGGTAGATTTCATGATTTGGGTCGAGCGAGGGTCATATTTGATAGTCCAGGCTTCTGTGTCCCGGATCTTTCCACTTTTTCACACACTTTTTTTTGTTGTTAGTGCAATAATAATACTCACACACGCAATTCCTTTATCATTCATTTTAAAAAAAAATATCCGTATGCGCCCAAAGAAGACAAACCGAACAATGAACAAGAAAAAAGGAGAAAACCTTCGAAAAAATGACAAACCTGGAATGAAATGATGAGAAATGACAGTCCAGGACTGTCAGTTGAAAACTGATAGTGTGTAGCCTACTTTACTGTATACCTATACAAACAAATATAATTGGTCACATAGCGATTGCTGAATTTCTTTTGTAATTGAAATTTAATTATTCTCCATTTAGATACGGTAAAAGACTGTTGAACAACACAATTCATTCAAATACCAATTTGTTTATTATTTACAGATTGTACGTATTGTAAATGAAAATAATTTCAAATTCAATGATAAAACGTGAATTAAAGATACAAAGACATACAAGTTATCAAGTTCCGAAGTTCGTAATTCTATCTTAGATTTGTGTATTCTTAGAATGCTATATAAATTACATATGTTTCATTTTGTATCGTCTCATGTGACGACAGCTGTTTTATAGGTAGATTATTTCTACAAGCGTACAACAACATACCCAATGTATGCGATAAGATTCCGTAGATCGATTTTGAGGTCTCCCCTATCACATGGCAAATATTATTGTTGATTATCGTTTCTACACAATTGGCAATGTTTGTACAATATTGTTTTATTCTATTATTATTTTTTCCCTATAATTACCCTCAAATCCAATGTCATCCAAAAAATATATAGCAAATAAGATAAGAAAAAGTACCTAGAAAAATTACATCACCATTGGTCGCTCATTAGCCGATACTAAAAAGTTATTTAATTGTTTATTTACCCTGACCAACATTGATAGCTAAATTGCTTTAAGCTTTCTTAACCAATTTTAATGAAAAAAAACAGTCATTTAATAAATATTTAGAAAACACATACACTCATATGCCTTTTATGAATGTAGACCATCCAATTGAGAATGAAAGATGACACAGACCTAGTGAAAGTATTGTTATCGGTCTCATGCCATAAAGACTGACACGCTTGTGCATTTGAAAAAAAAAAAAATACATACATATATATAATAATAAAATGTATATTTGACATTCCATTCTCAGTGACGTTTGCTATTTCACTGTCTTTCCACAGCCATTACCTGCGCATCGACCATGGTCTTCAACAGCCAAAGACAGATGAAAGAAGCAAACTTCCAAAGAAATGGAAACATGGCAAAGCATTCCGAACGAGGTTAATCAGATTTGTAAGAGATGAAAAAGAAAATATGTTGATTGATTTAGAATTGTAACTTTGTATACAATGAATATAGGTATACAGAATTTTCAGTTTTGTTCTCTTTTGGTCTTTCTTTCGGATTTGAATAATCAATGGTTGAAATGAAATGCTGCTGCTTTCTGTTTCAGGGTTCATCTGAATATGATAATATGCAACAGTTTTGGAATACATACTTCTAAACACCTGGGAGAAATCAATGCCCGACATATACACAGACAGAATTTCAGCCATTCTAGTTAAAAACTATTGGACGAAAAAGCGAAAGCTTATTAATAATCAACGTGCTCTGTAAAAAAAAAATGTAAATGACCCCTCAGTGGGTGATGTTGACCGCATGCAACGATACATTTTTTATTCACAATCTTAGACAGGTTATTGACCTGTTTACAGAGAGTATGGAAAAAGAAGCAGAATTAAAGTTTAAGCACTGCCCTTCAGAAAAGTTAGGTATGTACAATGGTGTCTCAAGTCCCAACATCAGTACACATCATCTCTGTATTCCATAGGTTCTCTCTGTTTTCCATAGGTTCTAAAATTGCATTGTAATGAGAGTGACTGTAACAAATTTTATAAGTAGTTATTTTCCAGGTAATGACAGGCCATAAAAATTGACGACCCTATGTACGTCTTTTGAACAAACATTTACTTCGCCAGTATTTTTAACTTTATTTGTATTTATCTGCTACACCAGACTCGATTATCGAGTCCCTACCTTGAACTAGTATAATATATTTTCCCCTTAACTTAATGATTAATAGAAAAAGTAATTTCATCCTTCATTAGTACGGTATTATATATAATATCTCTGTGCAAGCTGTGTTCAAGCAATAAACAAATTAATGTCTAACTACAAAAAGAAAATGAAACATATAAACACATGTTAAGCAAGTGTGGTGATAGCCTAGTCCATTTCTCACTATATTGCCAATGCCAATTTTTGAAAAAAAAATGAAAAATTTGGCAATTTTTACTTGTAGAATACTATCTACTTTATATGAAGGTGCTTATGCCTTGCTCCGTTAAGGATCCGTCTAAGTCTAAGTTCTGTTCTGAGACCTCAACTGAAATGATATTTTTAGGTCTATTTCAGTTAAAATTAGATTTCCCTTGGAAAGCTTAAAATATTTAAAAGCATATTTAAAATATTAGGACATACATAGGTACATACTTGCACCTTGGGGCTTGCATGTCATCTTCAACAACGAAATGTTCACGGATAGTGTCAAGCTTGCGCGTTTGGGTGGCCATCTTTATGGCTTGTATTCGAGACTTACACCTGATGTGCTGACATCAGATTCAAAAGATAAAAGTTCACTTACATATAACTATTTTTTTTACTAATAGGATAGTCTTTTATTTTTACGGACCACATGATGAGATGACATGGCATCACATTAAATGATCAGATGCCAATTGCAGCGGCGACATACAGTGTTGTGCAAAACAAACGCAACAAATTCACCTTGTGCATATAAATGTAAATATTTTTTTTTGTTCACTCTTTTTGTAAAAATCTAAAAATGCACATCTATGTAATAATAAAACACAAACATAATAGGGTATATTCTAGAGCAATAACAATTTACTTGCCAATAATTTATAACAAAAGCTACGACACTAACTTGTGACAGTGTACAAAACTAAAGCAACAAAGTGTCGATTTTCCAAAAATAACGTGAAATTGCTAGCGGGACTTTTCCAAATTCTCATAAGTTCTCAATTAAGTATAAGGAAGTGAATCCTGGGTCAGTTAAAAGGATATCTTTGTTGTCTGTGGAGCTAAAACAACGGCCCAAAATTATGTAACCGATCACATAAAATCGTAAATAATTACGAATTTTTGAAATAGAGATATTGAAATTTCTATTGGTAAAATATTTTATATAAACTGATCCACTGTATCGCAATTAATTAAAAAGTTTAAAACAACGGAAAATGTAAATACAGCACATTTGGGTGGTCGACCTCGGAAAACTTCAGAAAAGCCGAATAAAAAATTTGGGTTTTTAATAAAATTAAACATTTCTGTCTTCCGAAAATATAAAACGATTTGAAAAGTTATAGGCCAGCGAAAAATCCATCTGAATTTGTTGATAGAAATATGGAGAACTGCCTTTTCAGTGACGAATCTTACTCCATTTTGGTCAATGCAGATGGTATGTGCACAGTACGGTATCGGAAAAGAGTAAGACTCAATCCTCAGAACTGCAAGGTATCAAGAAAGCATTGTGATGGTAGTGTAATACTATGCACATATTTCTCAGCCAGTGTTGAACCCTTTCACGATATTGTAGGGATAATGGATCGTTTGGCATACAAAAGTATTTTGGAGATGCAAATTATGCCACATGCTGAATGGATTAGGCCTCTTGAATGGGTGTTTCATCGTAGTAAAGACCCGAAGCACACATCGAAGCTGGTTAAGGACTGGTGCAATTTGGTGCAAGTTCTTGACTGAACTTTGCAGATAAAAGTTTCCAAAATAAGTGAGAGCTGTTTCAAGCATTAATGACAAAATGGAAAAAAATACCTAAAAGCACAATTTCAAATGTAATAACCTTAATGCCACGCAAATGTCCTGAAATTATTAAAATAGTGCCTCCTATACCAAGTAATAGCCTTGTTGCTTTAGTTTTGCACACTGCCATGAATTACACATTGTTGTTTTTGTTAAGGCATTCTCGTAAATCAGATTTTATTGGTTTTAAAGTATACTACTATGTTTCTGTTTCGTTATGGAATAATTGTGCGTTTTTGGTTTTTTTAAAAGTGCTTTAGATAAAATAATATTCACATTTATGTGTGCAAATTAAATTTGTTGCCTTTGTTTTGCACAACACTGTACATTGGTCTACCAATTTCTGCACTGTCTACTGGGAAAATTATTTTAAGACGCGGGGAAAAAAGGGCTTATACTCTAAACGGATTTTTAGCTTCATAATTAAATATCGTTTAAAACGAGGACATTTACTTAGGGATGTATGTATCGATGTATCATATTTATTGACAATTAAAAAACCACAACAACGTATTCAAAGTTTGTAGGAAAATTAGACGCCTGATGAACCTGGTAGAACAGTAAGTTTTATATTTTAATTGACACCAGTAGATCCCAATAGGTGTTTAAGGAAAGGTTAGAAACGCATTAAGAAACATTTAAAAAATAATTTTAATAATAATCATGTAGACTATGTAAATGTTTTGTTGTATTAAGTAACGTTTATGAACAAAAAAAAACACGCGGAATTAACATCTCTTTACCCTAATGGCAAACAATTTCATCTAACTTTCTCCTAACGTCTCTTCCAAGTTGTATTTATTCCAAATGCATACGACATTGAAATTCAATCCCTCGATAAAACAACCACCACATAAAAGATATGCCCGAATTCGTAATACAAGGAAGTTTGTTTTGTTTCTTTGAAACCATGTTCAATAGACGGCTATCCCGTGGAATACTTTGACATAATTCGTATTCTGAAAACGTACTATGAAATTTATCTGTGTACCTATATCTTATAGTGACTGTTGCATAACTGAAGGCCAGTTGTGAATGAAAATCGGTGCATTTCGCATGTGAGTTGACAGATATTTGTTTTCTTTTTAAAGTATTACTTGTTAGGATCCTTTCACTTTTTATCTTATAACTTGTGCGCTTATGCACATAAAGATTCAGAAAAAAGTTTTTGTGTATGCATAATCCATGTTGGTAAATATGAAACGATTGATGTTATGACAGCAAATGTTATTTGGGACAGGATGAATAGATTTCCAAACAGATGTACATTAAAATGGAGATAAAGGATTATAGCAAGCAGCTTAACCGCCTAAATATGAACATCATTTTATCCTAGTGAACCTGCTTATCAATCGAACTTATACATATATGTAAGATGAATATGGGTAGCAATAAGTTAATAGAATATGTATGTCTATTTTATGAAAGGAACCTTTTCTGTGCAAATAATAATTGATCCAGTTTTAATGGTTTTAACTAGGTACACTGGAAAAGATTCAGAAAGCATATGACAGCGGGAAAAAATGGGGTCAGGATCCACCATCGATCCATTGGCTATAGAGGACGCTAGTAAAGCCTGTACTCTCGCTTGAGGCTATTGTATAGTGGAAGGCTAGTAGGTACTAGGAAGCTAATCATATGGTAAAGACTCGACGACACTCGAAATGTTATTGTACTTTTTGTCACCTAACACAGAATTCGAGTTTTGACTCTCGAATGTAGGATTTTTAACAGCCATAGCGCCGTTCTTTCCATTCCCAAAATTCGAGGGGAATCGAATGATTTTTAATAAATTATCGACTATAACATACCGCACGAATAATTGTATTTTATTCTTTAAACGGTCTTGTTCATAGTGACGAAAAATTAATTACTTTAAAGCAACAGATAGATGGCAGTGTCGCAGATGAGCCGACGATTGTACCTAGTGTCTTAAACTTCTTCTTGAATACCTGCAGAACCTGAACCTAGAACTTAAATTTGTCTCATATAAACTTCAATTAGCCAGGGATTACCGGTGGTATCATTAGCAAAACTTATATCAATAGAACAACAAATTCTCAAACACCTACAGACATAACCATCATTGCATCATTCGTAGCGTAAGCTGCAGCCTTTACGATCGAAAAAGAGTGACAAAAAATTCTCTTCATATTTTTTTCCCTGAATCACTTCTAATGTCCATAAATTTAACATTCTTCTCCTTATACATACATATATCCTTATAAATTTATATTTGAAAACCAGAAAAAAAACAGCCTTTTCGACGCTTCGCAAGTCCCATACCAATCTTATCCGTTAAAGACTATCAACATTAAATTAAATTGTATCTACGGTGCGGTGATAATTTGATAATCGAACAACTTGCACAAACAAAACCGGTCACATTCAAAAACCGGACAGAATAGTAGCAGGTACATGGAATCCAAATTTAAAGATGTTCCTGTGGCACTGTAAATAAAGTAATCAACATCCCAATATGGATGTCAATACGAAAATACTCTACCATTTGCAACTTTGTAGTCTTAGGTACATACCTACATACATATATACATAGATATACGAAAAACAACCAAGTGCCGTGAAATTGACCAAGCGATTTGATGATCAAATCATTTACCAGCTATTATTAATATTTTAGTGTGGTACCTAATCTCAAAACTGTTTACTTAGGTATTTTTTTTTTTTTCTTCTTAAAATTTTTTTTAGTTGTTTGCTCTTTCTAGATTCAGAAATCTCTTCTGAAGCTTAAGAGCATCTCCTCTTTGTATCTTGGCTCTTTTATTGAGATTTTCACCATAACCTAAAAAGCGATATCAATTTCACCAATACAACTTCATTTCTGTAATTGTTTGATGGTGTTAAATAATACAGTTAACCTCAATTTAGAGAAGTTAATAAAGAGAAGTTAGGTGTTGGAATATCTTTCACAAAATATCTAAATGAATGATGTCTTATACTAGTACTGAAAAGTGCATCTTTGTTTTTATTCGACTTTTAATGACATTGAAGGGGGTACGAGTATCTATGACTACATCATTTTATTTTTAATGAATTGACGGATCACGGATGTACACGTAGCTCACAAGTAAACGAATGTTATGGACAGGAACACTATTGGGCGTAACAACATGGTTTTCAGGTTTTTCCTTTTCATACTAAAGCCGTTGACTTGGTTCATTTTGTGAAGCACTTTGTGGAATTTACGTAAAAAAGAATCAAATAGGGTGTTCTTCGTCTTTAAACTTTTTACTTCTATAACAAGATTGTACATATGTACATAGTAATGTATGTGCGGTTTGAGTTTTGCCACTGATAGGGAATTTATTCTTCGCGCTATAATCAGCGAGATCTATCTTTATAATCAAAGGTTTTGGTTTTGACATCGTATTGATATCAAGTAAAAAGTTTTGACATTGGCGAAGTTCATAAGTAAATAGAATTTAGATAACACCATTGTAATTTATATGACTCTAGTCACAACTACGTCATTGGAAAACAAATTCAACAACAATTAACTACGATGGTTACATTAAAAGTGTGGGGGGTACTTTAAAGTGTAATTTTGAATGGCATACATACAACTCTGTTCAAAAAATAACAATGTCAATCAAAGCGAGTGTAACATTCAATCGGATCGCATTGAATTTATAAATTTTTTAAAGTGAAAGGGTTAGTTAATAAATTGTTATTATTTGCACACGTGTTCATAAGGTTTATCATTCTTTAGTTACAAACGATTTTTATTTTAGAAAAGTACAGGAAGGAAATACGTACATAAGGTATTGCTGAGCTATAATAAAATTTGATACAGACAAATCGCTAATACCATGTAAAAGGAATAGATGTCCTTCCGAGTAATCGAAAGCTATTTGCCCAAATCTGCATGGCCTTCTTTCGCTAAAGTTACGATTACTAAGCTTCAAGTAAATGAAACGGAACCGACTCCAGCTTCATGGACAGCATATCAGTGGCGCGTCCGGAGTCAAAGAAGAAAGATAAGCTCAGAGGGTCAGATAGAAATAAGTAAATTAGGGAATCGATTATATAACATGGCAGAGGATCAATGTATAGTCTGTTTTTCCTGGAATGACATTCGACCAATTAATAAGTTTAAGGGACTTCTCAATACATGGAATTCATCGAAAACGTTTGAATAGGCGAACAATCATAAGTTTTTTTATCCCAAACAAAAATCTATGAATGGAATGTAGATCATACCAGCAACGCAACTGCTCTTCGTAAATAAATAACGGGAAAGAATACGCTTCCTGGATTCGACATTCTATCTAAATTCCTTAAGAAGATACATACTCCTACTTGCTCATGCAAATGCATGTACCGATCTATATCAGGTTGTCTACAGTCAGATTCATTGCATGTGGTTTTGGAAAAGCTACACTGTCCAAAAGACGCTAGTCGTACAAGGAATCGAAACAAATATATCATATCTCATATACTTGGCCAAATAAGAGTTTTTGCTTGAAATAAAAATATTATCGACATAAACACGTCAAGCCCAATTAGAACGAGCCAAGGCTTTTCGTATTCGGCTTCATTAATTGTCAAATTTTTTTTCAATAAAAATCGATTAAGGTCATTCAACAGTTATGTTATACTCATCAATAAGCCAGCGCACACAATTTACATACATAAGTGTGCATGTATAATTTATTATTTAAAATTACTTTAGATTGATACCCAGGTACCTGTATAAGTTCTTTACTGTCACAACAATCATCTATTAAAGCATCCAACGATCTATCTATAAGCTCTTTTTAATGATCAGGTGACTTCCCTTATTCACTATGTACACATTACACCTAAAGTCAGATGAGAGAGAACAAAGGCTAAACAACAGACCTGTGATCAAACATCAATGTAAACATTGAGCGAATTATTCCCCACCCCTAAAGATAAGTATTACTTAGTGAAAAACCGTTTTTAAGTCAAAACTTACCCTTCTATCTTGAAGATTTATCAATCTTTAAATCCAAAAAAAAAACGTATTCACCCCTCAATAAATTGTGATACCGTTAAATAAAATTCCAACAAATGCGAGTGCGTGTGCGTGCTGATCTCTTACTTAATCCTTAGTAAGACATTTTCTTCATCAATTCTGCTAGATGTTAGGTAGGTAAACGTTTTTTTTTTGCTCTTTAAGTACTTTAGCACTTTGCAACTGGATAAACTAGATACAAGATACGAATACACCTGGTTCTCTACGGTAACAACGACTACGGCGACGATGACGACGGTACGGCGCGCGAAAAAGAGAAGAACGATGGGAAGGTGAATGCACTCTTTTTTTCCTCTTTTTCAATTCACTATTCTTCTGTAAATATACTTTTTTCTTTTCTTATATACTATATTTTTCATTGCCTGGGCATAAATTCATTTTAACTTCTTTTTTAATTTCTTTTTTTTTTTTCCTTATATTTTGCTGACTATCTTGATTTTATTTAACTTTATTCTAAACAGATTCTTTGGTAAATATTGACACCACACTGAAGTTTAAGATACACTTTTAACAAATACAATGAGGATAAATTAATCAAAATTCTAATCCGTTAGATAAACTTCAAACGTCTGGTCACTTTTCAGATATACAGTATCTTTTTTTCTTTTATAAGACGAATGGTTGGTAGCAGCAACGACTTCAATCGACCGCAGGTAAGAGAAAACTAAGCACGGATCGTTTCACCACATGAAAACGTATCCATCGTATTCGCGATTGAATGCTTCAACAAATAATCGCCCTCCCACCGTACGTCGCCGCATCCCCGCCTTACCTGGTTATACAGGGAAGAATCGGCTTGCGTGTCACCGAAACACACACTGAGAGCTAGCAAACGAGCTAGAGGAACAGATACAGATGCAGGTAAAAAATTAGTATGTGGTGTAAGCCTATCTTTCGTTTATGTTACACAGGTAAAGAAAGTACCCAGAAGAGAGTGCACACAAGTACACCAAAACTATACACACCTGCGTGGTGTACTTCACAATTGCAATCTAGTGAGTCCGCGGAATTTACGGATATTATTATTTTCAATTTCTCTGTATGTTTTCCTCTAGTCTTACCTTGCTTGATTCATTCACCGGCAGAATTAGGTGAATTGTTTTTAAGGTATGGTTGTGTGCGACAAGCCGTGTAGAGGAAGTCAGGTGAGATTTTAGTAAGGAAATTCTACTTTATTTGGCTGGCGATCGCTGTACCTGTACATATTAATTGTCTCTTCAGCCATTTATGGTGGAGTTAGACACTCTCTTTTACAGGTGAAATCGTAAAAACTCTTTTGGTTTATCTCTTTTTGTGAGTACCTACGTGAGAGAGAGTATTCTTTGAAGTAAGCGAAACAGAGGTTACCTTTGGTAACAGTTGGTCACGTTTGGAATTTTTGAAACATTTTTGAACGCAGTGGTTACATTTGGAGTTGAGAATTTGCTATTCTTCTTTATGTTAAAAGATAGCACAATGGCAATTCGATAACGCCATTACAAAAGAACGACAGAAATATTTTATTAATTATATCTACAACTTTTGGCAAAACTTCGAACTGTATAAAATAATTTTAAGCTAATAAAAACAAATAAATAAAAAATAAAAAAATTAAATATGTATAAGAAATAATTTACATTATATAATATGATGTGTTTAATAAAAATATTGTTCTTTCTTTACATTTTTTAATAAATTAACAAACAAACAGTTTATACATTATATGTGCCTATTTATCATATTCTTAAGGAAGCACCACAAAAAATGAAGTTGTAAAAATTGAGGAAAATGCTGTAGATTCCGCTGACAGTTTCTGTTGTGAATTTTGCAATTTAGGTGTGAAAATTACAGCTTAAACTTTGCTGTTAATTTGAATTATAAAAACAGTATATTTTTTATACAAAAAACTATTGTCTACGCGAATTATAAGACTTAAATTATAAAGGTATCAATTACACCAATTTTCGCTCCGCCTGTAAGTTTCCAAAATGTGCAATAAATTGTAAAATCCGTTTATTAAATTGTAAAATTTACAGCACATATTTTCGGGGAGAGGAATAGATTTTTAAAGAACAGAACAGATTTTAATTTCTAATTTTGTAATTCGATTCAAACTTTCTTATTATTCGTCTTCAAAAAGGACGGTACTAAGAATCCGCTTGGGATCAAAGCGGAACCAATCAAAATTGTGGAATAGTCGATTGGCAACAATTTTTAGGTCAGTTTAACCTTTATAGAATGTTGAGTGCGTGTTGAAAGTTCCAATCATAAAGGCAGAGAACAAACGGAAATTGTTATCATAATTCTATGATAAATATTTTGTACTTATTTAATGTGCTAAGTAAATCGAATATGTAATTAGTATATGCCGGATACGTAACATTAAAGCCAAAAAACTAGGATAGGCATAAACTTTTCATAATGGAAATCGCCTACGTCAGACCGAATATTAATCATGGTCATGGCACAAGTGGAAATTCAGATAAATTCATACAACCGCAATACATACTCATTCATAATTTATTAACCACACATTTATTATTCCAATGTATTCCAAAAATATGTATCTATTCGCCTTGCTCATTGTTTCTACACGTATCAAGTACCTACCACATCCTTCTAATGCACTTAGATGGATGACTTGCGCAGTAAGTGCAAACATAAATTCGAATTACTGTTTTTTTTTCTTTTAAAATAAAACAAAACTCCAAATAAAATGCTTTAGAATTCAAAATTTATAGCTATCATATAATTATTTTTTTATTTTTTACATTTCATATTAACTAAATTTATAAAAAAAAATGAAATGAGTGAAAACTAGAAAATCACTCACATTGTGAACACAGCCTTTGTGAAATTAAATATTGGAAAGTGGAAGTAGAAGCTGTCGTTTTGTTTTTTTCCCCTTCCAGTGGATAGAAAAACGACCGCGAGAGAAAAAGTGTATTTCACATTGTCTCGTTTTAAAAGGATAAGAAGCAACATGGATAGTGATCAAAAGAAGGAAGATTGTAAATACTGGGACAAATGTTACCAACGGAACGAGGCGCATATCCAAAAGTACAACCATCCAAAGAAGGACGTTGCCCCAAAGAAGGACGAAACCCATGAGTCCTGTGATGAACCATTGGTCGATGCCGAAAAAAGTGACGAGATAGACAAGGAAATGGATGACAATAGCCAAGAAAAGGGTAATAGTAGTAAAGAAGATAATAATGACGACAAGGAGAAGGCTGATTTACACAAAAAACGCAAATCACCCGAGACCACTGACAACAACGGACATCCTACCAAAAAGAGTAATACTCAGCGCTTGTGGCAGCACCCAGATGAGGACTACTCTGAGCTCTTAAAGAGCAACAAATTCATTCACGCGAAATTCTTGGTAAAAATGCCCAAAGATTTCTATCAGTTCTGGAATTTTGTTACTTCGTTGAAAGGTGTAGATCTGGACAAATTCAACTTGCAGTTAGTTGGCCCGTACGACTTCTTGGCTGGAAAGTTCGACGAAACAGAACAAAAAAGTCCTGGTGACTACTTACGGCATTGGCGTTTCTACTACGACCCACCCGAGTTTCAGACGATTTTTGTGAAAAAAGATACCGGCGTCCACTATGGCTACTGGAGGGACGAACCAAAGGATGAGCAGGGCCTCATAATTGCTCGAAATGACGCTTCTAAAGGATGTCAGTTTGATATTATTGCAACAAATGCTTTCGACGCTTTAGCATACTTTTTGGAGAAGGACTTCAAAGCGACCCCTTTCAACCGAAATGATCTGTCTACAATAAGGAAAGCTGTCGACCAATTTGTAAGTGAACATAAAATAGTTCGAGTACCCTTACACAGGGTCAAAACCGAACGCTCAAAAACAATTGCAGCAAAAACATTCCACGGAGTTGGTATCGTTGTTCCAGTCGACAAAAAGTCAACCATTGGCTATCGTCCGTTGATAGAGAGCGATGCTAACTTAAAAAAGATAATCAGTCTCCTCGAGGAAGAAGGAAACTCCGACGCTGTCATGGAAAAATTACAGCCCGTCATAACTGCATCAGTGATTGCATTGGACGAGTGCGACTTTGGTTCAAATCTGGAATTGGGCATTGATCTCTTCTGCAGCGGCCATGAGCAGCTACATTCAACGATTGAGCAACTTTTGGTACCAGCTTACACACTTCTCGGAAGACCACAGTTTCTCGCCATTTTGAAAGCTCATTTAGAGGGTCGACGGAAGGGTTTTCAACTCAGTGTGCTCAACTAAAGTTCCCATTTTATATTATATGTATGTATTTATTTTTTGTAACCATATAAAATAAAATAATCTATCATTGGTGTCGTATTTGTTTCGTTCATTATTTGTAACTTTTTTTTTTTGTGACAAGTATAGATAGAACACATACTTACAGATTGACTAGAATATTAACTTTTCTTTTGTGAAGTGCTCCGACCGATGGAAATGAACGTAAAGTATCGCCGCTGCCAAACGTGCTTGTAACTCATACAGGTTCATATCGTGCGCCCATTCTACTCTTCCCCAAAATTTCAATTGGTATTCTTCCTCTAGTCGCGCCAGATGTACTGCTTTCTCGACGGTAATATGTTGTTCAATTACTGCACACGCGAGGATGATCGACTTTAAAGTATCCACTGCGAAGATAAATCCTGAAAACATACACTTTACTTAATCTCCTTAGCCAATGATAAGCATTAATCTTTCTATACAAAAGCGTAACCACTGTGTTAAGTTCAAGGATATTTTCAAATAATTATCATCAATTTGCATATATGTACATATGTACGTTTCATAAGTCAACTTAGTCTATCAAAACTTAGGAAGAGAATCAGTACTTTCAGCACATCTTTCTCTCAAGATAGTTTAAATTTTGTTTCTGGAATTTAAGGAGGCTGTAAAAGCATGTGAGGAAGAATCTTTTCCATAGGTTGTTGAAGCAAAAGCATTTAATTTTATCTGATTCGAAGGTATTCGATAGTTGAGAAATACTGAAAAGTTATTCAAAGCTTTGCAAACGCAGAAACGGAGACAAGTCTTGCAAATTTGGCTTTAGGTAGAATATCATATCAAAACGGGGTAGGTATGTACATTTTAACGGGTTCGAAAGTAATTCTGATTTCACTGTCTTCCCGCTAAGATACAATTATTACGCTTTTGGCTTCTCAATATTGTACCTTGGTAATAGGTTCTTCAGTCTATTTTCTACCTGATACCTAACCTTATCGACTTTGAAGCAACCACTTTCTTTCTATATATAAACCGTAAACATCTCGCCGATCACAGCATCATGATTGTGCTTCGTATAGTAAGGCTTAAAAATATCCTATCAAGTTACTAACCATAAAGAACATCCTCATTGTGCGACAGGAAAAACTTAGACACTTTCATTTTGTCACCATCGGACACAGTCGGCGGGGATATGCTATGGGTTTTTTCAATCGTCGTGTCGTAACGCTTATTAAACCAGTCGATTATAGGGTCCCATTCCTTCTTTTGAAGCTCTGAAAGGTCTGCTTCGTCCTACAATATACATTTCGTACTGATTACATTATATCCAAGATAGTCGCAACTTACCTGCGACTGGTACAAAACTGTATCGGTTGGAAGAAAGTTTAATAAATAATTAACCATGTCCGGCTTAGTCAGGTTATTAGGATTATCGATGGCGGTGAAGCACAATGCCGACAAGTGCATGGAAGATTGCACAATAGTTGCCTTTTGGTTCGCCCACTCCGTTGCCACAGCAATAGCCATTGGTTCGCTCTTAAGCGTGAAGGGATTTCCCTTAGGGGTCTTCAACTTCTTATGGTCCAATGTTATTTCATATCTCCCATCGTTGTACAACACGTTCGTGTTTTTGTAGAAGCGTTTTGGTGCCGCTGAAACGGTTTCATAATAAACATGTATTTCTGGACAAAATATTTAATGTCTCACCATAAAACCGATGTGGGACTTTCAGTTGTGAAACTTTGCCATTCAGAAAACATTGCCGCAATAAAGCTAATGTTGAGTTCATGATTTATTTCTATTTTTCTAAATTTTTAAATGAATGAAATTGGTCTTTTACAGCAGTACCACACAGGTGACAAACGTCACAATCACAAATAACCCATTAATAGATAGTCCACTCCCCCCACTCTTCCCTAAAACACCAAAAATTGAGCGTAAGAAAATGCTCTCTTTATTTCGTATCGGTGAATACGTGTGATGAAAGATTTGAAGTTTAATCAGCCCATCTACAGGTCCAAAAAAAGGATTATGTAGCTGGCGTGTAAAAATCTGACGTTTTAACGAGGTGAGTTTCTTGTACCATATGTTATTTGTTTTCATTTTCATTTTTGTATGAAATTATAATTTATCTGCCGAAGAAATTAGCTGCAAAAGCAAAATAGGGTAAGTTTCTTTCAATAAAAACACTAAATAAATGTTAACTAATTCCTAGTGTCTTTTAGGTAAAATAAAATAATGGAAGTTTCCTAGCAGCTACCAGAAACGGGTGGAAGAAACACATTTCAAGCATCAACGCTTCATTAGGCCATTCAACCGGCCATCTATAAGCTCTGCACGAGTCCCTATCGTGGGTATATTGTCCCATCAGCATGCTGTATCGCGAGAAGGTACCGTATATGAAGGTACAAAAGTGTTCTTTCTTAGGTATTTGCTAAAATGATTGCATTACGTTTTTTCCAAAATACAGTGCAAAGAAGTTCGAAAAACAAAAAAAAAAAAAAAAACACAGCAGCAGAAGACAGCAAAGGTGTAGACGCAGTAATGTTCGAGTATTAAGAGGACAGTATTATTCGAGATTTAAGAGGAAAACAACTGTGGAAAAAGACTAAGAGATAAGTTACTTTTCTATTCATATTTCTTTCTATACATTTTTTATCATTGTATCTATTTAGGAAGGATATGAAGCGGAACAATTACCACTTGCCACTTGATTCCAATGTAGTTGGAAGGCCTCAAGTTCCTACCATATCAGCGCCAGACCAACTACTCAAAAATTATAATGAAAAGACAAATCGTCGATGAAACCAGAAAAGTATGTAACTGAACTTTAAAAAATTTACAGAAGAGCGTTGGCAAATATATACTTTGTTTTAACAATTTTCTATTAAATTTGTTAAAGTAAGGTTACACACTTTTCTTGTTTCACAAACGATATCATAAGATTAAAACTATATATGTAGGTATATTTTATTTTAATAAGTATTTATGTATAGTATACATTACAGTACATACATTATTGTATACATATCAATTTTTATACTTTGATAATAATCTTTTATGATAGCAGTTACAAAACTCTATATTTAATAAATTTTTTTAATAATTGAAGGAATTATTTATTTTTGTTAATAATTTCTAATAGTATCAGTAACAACAGAAGTAGGATGGTTCATATCTAATGGTATGAAACTAAAGTAAAAAAAATCACAACAAAGTACAATAGATGATATGCATTTCCACACCACCTATGAGGTATGCATTTTGGCGCGTTAACTGATTTTTTGAATGGTGTTCAGTTTCCCCAGTAGGCCTATTGCACCAGACTAGAAAAATAAAAACTGTTATTATTTCATTATAACATTATTCCACAAAAAAGTAAATATATACAAAAATAAAAAGGAGTTAGTACAAAAACAGTACAAAAAATGAAAGGCATTCAGTAAAGAAAAAAATTAATAAGAACTAAGAACTATTTACAAAGATATTTACAAAAAGGACAGAAATGGAAGTACAATTAAAAGGTGTCAGCATGCATTATATTTATAGGTGTGAGACTGTGAGAATTTTGTTCTGGAAATTAGGTTGGCTCATTTCTCTGTTTATTGTTTTTAATGCAAAATGAATCCGCGATCTAATAAAAAACTTCAAAATAAAATCCTTTTCTAAACTTTCGCAACAGACGTAGGAAGGAATGGACTTAAACATTTCGTATAGATGTTGTGCAATACCTCTCATGTTGGAATTTTGAAAAAACGTCTTGCATTATATTACTAATACGCAAGTATTTTAAGTTTTTGTTTTATTAAAAAATGAATAGTATTGAAATAAGAACATACCGGCTCATTGGTTAAATCCAATTCTATGTCCATCTCCATGTCCAGGTCCATCTTAGCATAAGAGTGTTCCTCATGTACGAAATATCTCCTTGGTGGATCCATTATGTAAAAATTGTTCACTTTTTCTAATTATATTGAACAATTTTTAAATAAAATATATTATAAAATATGAAATATTTGTAATACTTACTATTCCAAGGTATCCAAAACAAAATTGGCGCTTTTATTACAAAAAAAAAAAACAAATCCAATTTGACATTTAATTTTTTATCTGCCCACACTAAAAAAAGGTGGTGAGCTGAGGCGGGTGCGTTTGGAAAGTGCAGTGGTGAGTTAACGATACTAAAATAATATGTTTTAGCTTAAAAATAAATAAAATGTGTGGAAAAGAAATAAACAACATTTTTTTATGTAACTTTGAATTTATTGCAGTGTGTGTACGTAAATGTATGGTTATTTTTTCGAATTCGATTTATGTAAAAATTATAATGGTTTTTGATTATTTTACTTTTGCATATTATTTTTGTTTTGCTTTTTCATTAATAATTATTATTGATTGTTTTATAATTAAAAATCCAACTATCTATCTTAATTGAATGCAAGCTTGAACAACAATGAAAAATGACAAAAAGAAACGTATATTACATATGTTCAACTGAAAAAGTAGATAGATGAAACAATTGGGTGGTTTGAACCCATTTTTGTTTAAGTATATTATTAGTTAACCTCTAGGCCTGGGTAAACAATTTCGCAAAGCTTTCATCTCTCAAATATCCCGGCAAAATTCACAAGGCTTTTCAAACAGAAAAAACATACATGAATAAATTCAATTTTATGCATGAAAATTGGATTATTGGCAATTCCGCCAGGATTAAAAATGTTATTTGTTTTTGTTTAAAATATTTTTGAAAATTACAAGAATTTCGGGAACATTTTTGTCACAATAGGTATAGGTAAATATCATAATAAAGAACAGAATGCGATCATAGTCGTGTTTTATTGGAAAGTGTATAGCCATCAGTGGCGTGGCGTTCTTATAACCCGATTTCTATCGTTTAACTTGTCGAAAAAAGCATATCAATAATACGCTTTTCTTCGAGTTATTTGCTGAATTTCGTATGCATTTCGTTGGGCTGATGTATCAACTGTATCACGTGGGAAGGTATGGATATGTTTCTGTTGGAAAAATTAGTTTACTAAAA
Source organism: Chalcosyrphus nemorum (assembly GCA_949716465.1). Lineage (NCBI taxonomy): Eukaryota > Metazoa > Arthropoda > Insecta > Diptera > Syrphidae > Chalcosyrphus > Chalcosyrphus nemorum. The sequence goes on from OX454332.1 coordinate 59,787,782, forward strand.
AAGCCACTTTGTTAAGGAGATCTGTATTACACTAAATAGTTTCAGGTAAACATTTGCAATTTGCTTTGTGGTGACTTATTTTCTTCCATTTACAATTTGAAATTATCCACGCCACTCAGAACCATGTTAGTAAATGTTTCCACACAAAGCAAAAAGAAAACGAAAAGTGAAGGTAATTTAGTCAGTAACCTAAACTGAACATAGAGTGTAGAGGAAGTCGAAACATAGATGGCTTTGACTTAGATTGTAGAAAAAAAAACATTATTTGTTTTCCGCTGCTAGTAGGATTTGTTTATTCATCGTTAATGGTTGTCGTCTACAATCCGAATCAGCGCCATCTATGATTGGAATTTCATCTTGCAAGTATAAATGAAAGTGACTATGGAAGTTTTATTGAGAGCTGGGTATACACTTTCCTGAAGAGAAAAAGCACTGCAAATCATGTTCCATTAGCTCTTCGGAAGTGAGCATGGAAGTTTTATTGAGAGCTGGCCATACACTTTTCGGAAGAGAAAAAACACTGCAAATCATGTTCCTTTGGCTCTTCGGAAGCATATCCTGGGATAGCTTTTGGCTTTCAGATTCAGATCATTTCGAAAGACACTTAGAATATACCTACTCACATAAACTTTTACGTTGGTCAGAATTTTTCATTGTAAAAACAATGGTTCACCAATACACATACAATCGAGCGAAAGACAAATCGTATTTTCCATTAGAATCCAGAAGAAGGCAATTCTTGAGTAAAATCAATGGAAAACGCCATATGTGTTTTAATAAAGAACTTGCTGTTTGCATTTTTTGTACAAATTCATTCCAGCAAAAAAAAATAAAATAACGAAGTATTCAGTTTTCAGAAGTCAGCCAGTTTTGAAAGTTCTATAAAAGAGTTTTATTAAATTTTCAAACCTGGAATACCAATTATAAATGATCTTTTATAATCAGTCTTTTATGAACAATTGCAAAAATGACTTAACAGAATAACAGATTTGCCCAAATAGGCGTAATCATTTCTAAATTTACCACGCATCTAGTGTATACACCACTTTAGATATTACAACTGTCATTAGTACAATGACAATCGCCGCCAACTTCACTGTGAACTTAGAATTTTATTTTTCGCAGGCACCATTTTTCCAACCGAAGAAAGGCGTCACTTCGTAAGGCGGTAAATATTTTTTAATTTTCTGTGAAAACCTCGTAAAGTAGAGACTAAAACTAATCAATTTCTTCGCACAGGTTTAATTTCACTTCATCATTTTGTATTCGCATCCAAAATGAGTGTCGAGGAAGAAGTATTCAAAATCCAAAAGAAAATGAGCAAAATCACCTCCAACGATGGCTCGGTATGTGCAGCATGTGCGAAAGTGCTTCTAAATTAGTATTCTATCGATAGTGTTTAATAGATACAATATTATTTGGCTCACAGAAAATGTTTGTTTACATTATTGAAGTGAATTCACAGCCATTTTGTGTCGTTTCAGGGTCAAGAACAGGCGCTGGATCTCCTAAAGGCATTGCAAACGCTTAATATCAATCTGGAAATTCTTACAAAAACACGCATTGGCATGACAGTGAACGAATTACGCAAAAGCAGCAAGGACGAAGAAGTAATTAGCTTGGCAAAGACGCTTATCAAAAATTGGAAGAGATTCCTCGCCAACACACAACCGGCTAAAGATTCAAACTCCACTTCGAACAGCAAATCGTCGTCGAAGTCTTCGTCGAGCGGTTCCGGTGGTGGCTCAGGCAGCAGCAAAAAGAGTGACAAAAAGAAAGAAGAGACAAAGAAAGCTGAAGTAGAGAAACCAAAAGTACCTCAATCTTCTTTTCCAAGCCCATCCAGTACGATGAATGACGCTGTGCGACTGAAATGCAGAGAAATGCTTGCTAACGCGCTAAAGATCGACCCCATACCAGAGGGTTGTCCAGAACCAGAAGAACTCTCTGAGGAATTAGAAGAAGCCATCTATGCAGAGTTTCGCAATACGGACATGAAGTACAAGAACCGAGTTCGATCGCGTGTTGCCAACTTAAAGGACGTTAAAAACCCCACCCTACGTAGTAATTTTCTATGCGGTGCAGTATCTGCTCAGCAATTGGCTAAAATGACACCAGAAGAAATGGCCAGCGACGAAATGAAGAAGCTGAGAGAGAAATTCGTTAAGGAAGCCATTAACGATGCTCAATTAGCAACGGTGCAAGGTACCAAAACAGATCTCCTTAAGTGCGGTAAGTGTAAGAAGCGCAATTGTACGTACAATCAATTGCAAACAAGGAGTGCTGATGAACCCATGACAACATTTGTCATGTGCAATGAATGCGGCAATCGCTGGAAGTTTTGCTAAATTTAAACTTAGACACCCCATTGGGACAACGCCGTTTGCTAAAAGTAATCGCTCCTTATCCTGATTTCGAAAGCAAATTTATTTAAATGCGGTGTATTTCTTTTTATATACACAACTAAACTATATAAGGAACATTTTACGTACCACACGAAGTCACAATTGAAAGGAAAACAAAGCAAAAAAACAAATAATTCAAATTAATTTTGTTTCACTGGACATGTTTTAAACGATGTATGATTATTATAATTATAATATAATAAAAGAACGGAATTTATTTCTAAGTTAACTATCAGGTACATGTTGATTTTTCTTTTGTCTAAAACCATATATCCTTTGTACTTTACGGAGAAGCCGCCGACATGGCAAATTATGTTTGCGATAGCCGAATAAGTGCGTTCTTCATAATTTGAAATTTTACTAATCTTTAGAATGAAAAAAATGCGCTAGATGGCTTCGTGTTAGGTTAGAGTGGGTGCCAGCATTCAGATGCAGTTGTCCATTGTCAAATCACAGGATCAAATTTCTTATTATTTCCTTCACAAATATGCTGGGTACAAATATGCTTATGTACTCTAAAAACCTAAAGTCCGGCCGAAGGTAAGTGTTTTAGCCGGAGCAAAAGTTGAATGTGATAGATTGAAATGATTAGAACCCTAAAACATGCATTAGTTAAAAAAAAAAAAGTTTGGTTCTCTGTTAAACTTCGTACAAATACCTAAAATGACAGTAAAAAACAGGAAATATGACAGGAGCTTGCAAGTTGTAACTTCACTTCTACCACGGAGAGAAAGAAGATACTGTTTTATTTTACCGAAGCTGAAGGTTGAATTTTTAATGAATGTTAGGTCGGAATCTACTAAAAACTATTAAGACAATCATAAAGGGGAGATGCCTAACAAGCAGACGAGGAAACCAGCAGTAACTTTTAACAAAACCAAGTAAATGCCTGATGCGGAAACTGGTCAGATTGCTGAGGTCATTTAGCAAGTATGACCCTAGGTGGAGATTTCTCCTGATGAACAGAGAGAAAAGAGGAAGGTTTCTCTCATGCTCTTTAATTCTGCATTTCTGCATCAAATTTTTAATCGGTCTCAAATTTTTTACTCTACGGCGTAGGATATAAAAACATCGAGTACGCTGCGAGGTTAAATCCAGATATAACAAATGCTCATCATTGGAACTAACAGAAGTGACCTAGCCAATATATACGTCAAACAACCTAGACACACGAGATAATGGTAATTTTTGAAATATTATAAACTTCATTGTAAAATTTATTACATAAGTAAATGAAAGCTTAGTAATACAACTTTTATTTTATAACTTGACTTGAAGAAGAAGAAAAATGACTGCCTTCGTTTATCTACATTCTCGGGAAACCTCAACCCCCGGAGTTTTCTGTGAATTTCATTGACGAATTAAAATCTAGTAATCTAATCAATTCCTTCTCGTTTAACCTTTACTGGATCAATACCTCTGTCATCACTGCAGAAGTAAAAGCCATCAATAAAATACTTAAAATAAAGTGCACGGTTGGGTCGTACATTCTTGCACCTTTATGAATTATAACCTTACAAAGGTCAGATATGAAGTTTAAAGCAGCCGTTAAGGCAACAGTCCAGCGTACATTTGTATGACGCAATAGAATCTACATGATGTTTGTATACTCAGGAAATCGAACTTGCTTAGCTAAACATGAAAACAATACGAACGCATTGAGGAAAACGATATACCAAAGGATCCCGAGAGTAAGAAAATCTAGGGACCGACACACCCTATAAAAAGAGATTATACGGTGTTGTATCCATAAGATGTATGTACTTGTTGAGTGTTAAGAGTGAGCTCGCTGCTCAGCAGGTTAGGTTAGGTTAGATTTAAAAAGGGTTAGGAGTTCATCATAAAACACAAGGCACCATAACGGGCCCATCGCGATCCCTTTAGTGAGTCCTAAATGGTACAAGAAACCTAAAAACCTAAATCATGTCGTCACAGCATTTGATTGCCCTGGGGAAATCGAGTAAGTCCTTCACTTGGTTCTATGTTCAAGTCTTTCGAGTAAATACCTGACCCAGTTTCCTCATTGGTTTTAGACCCGTCAGTATAAATGGCAATCTCATTCTGAAGATGAACTTCGTAATTGTGCCAGTCTTCCCTGCTGCGATACACAACGAGTACTTCGGGCGGAGTATCGAAGTCTAGAAACCCAAAATATCATCTGATTTTTCCTAAGTCCCGGGTTCCTAAGAATAGATATGTGCCCTATGCTACGACCCTTAAAGAATCCGATGTTTGTGAGTCGGAGCGCACTTCTTTCCGCATCAAGTTGTATTTGATAGTCGAGCGGCAGAAGGTCTAAGAACATTTTAAGTGCTGCGGTGGGCGTGGTACGCAAAGTGCTCTTGTAGCAACACTCGCCGATCTTTGTATCGTCGTCAACTTATCTGTTATATAGCGTTTAAAATTTAAACCAGCTGTTCTGTAGTTCAATTGAGTTAATTAGTACTATGCATTTTATCTTGGCTTACAAGATTGAGTTAAAAAGTTAACAGAGCAATAATGTAAACTGATTTACATGTAACTGACTACATTGCATACTTAGTGGTACATATGTATGTGCATACTACATAAATATATGTAAATGTAATGACAATCGAAGAGGGCTATATTAGCAGGCGATAAGTCAACATTGGTTGGCCACGGTTTAGTGGTAGTGTATTCAGTCATTGAAGAAAAAGTTTGGTGATCAATTCCCGACCATATCCATTAAATTTTCACAGCAACAAAATCAAATAATTCGCTTTGAAAACACATAGTGTAATTCAACATGAACGCGAAAAAGAAACTGTGAATTATGAATGAGTGCAAAAATCGCACACAACTCTTTACATCACTAAACCAACTCTTTCCTAACCCTACTTCTCTCTTCTGAATCAAATAACGCCCGTGCGTATCATATCCCCTTTGGCGTATGCAGACTATGAAAAACGCTAATAAATTAAGAGCAACATTTCTGTCTATTGCTTGTCTATTTCTCGTTATACTCTTTCGCCCACTACCGAATACTAAATACGAAAGTCGAACAATGAAATCTCAACCACATTTACAAAGTCATTCAAAGCTTGTAATATTTACTTACAAAGTAATAACAGTCGTTCGTCTATAAATTATACGATTAGAGTTTTTTGCACAAACGTTGTGCAGAAAAGCCGTGGCATACGTAAAAAGGATTCACCTTCTAGTTCTCATATTTAATTCTAAATTGAGAGCAATCTTCTTTTCATTTTAACAAATAGTAGGTACATACAAGCTTAGCACAATTTTAACTCTACGATCGCATAGCACAAATAAATAAAATATTGAATCTAGATTGGAAAAAATTGGGTTAATTCATATTCTCTAGAATACAATTGCTTCTTAAATACATAGAAGTACTCAATATTATAAGCTCTCGCATTATACCACCGGGTAAGTAAGCTTTTCCTCATTTCAAGTCACGACTGAAAGCTTAGCTATGGTAAATTTTTCGGCAATGGACCATCTACCACAAGGTAAATAAAACCCAGGTGCAAAGCAGACCGCCTAGCCAATAGTATTTTGTCGTTCGTATCAAGAACATTGAAAAGAAATTCAAGAAAAGGTACATATTTCACTTAACTGTTTATATTTAATGAGTGTATAGTAGTTTAGTTTTAATTTGTGGGATTTTAAAGTGAGATTTAATATTCAAATGGAGGATTAAGACTAAAGCTGTATTGTGTAAATTCAAGTGAACAATAGTGATACAACCAATTCTACTACATATAGTTGCAACTATTTATGCATAATTAAATTTGTCTTTTACCGAAAATTATTTTAATTGAGTAAAAGAAGAAGCAGATTGTTTCTCAGTAGGGTGCGAAATTTCGAAATTTTATCAACGCATTGTCAATACAGACTGAAGCTAATTAGCATATATGAATTAATATTTTTGTTGTTGTATTACGAAACTTTACCTAATTTTGTACAAATTCTTAATCTTTCATCATAAAATAAGTTATTAAATCTACATCGTTTGCGTATACTAACCATTAACACCCATAACTATTACCAAATTGCTTAAAATAATAGCAAAATATTCAAATGAAGGTCATATCGGCAGTAAATTACCTGTTTCCCGTGTCAAGTCTTTAAATGCGCATCGTTACACCCTTGAAAATGTACATCAAGTCAATAAATCTCTATCAAGCTTTGCGTTTATTTAATCAAACAAAGAGGCAACCAAACCACAATAGCCATAGGCAGGTAATAGAAAATCAGAAATCAGGTTTTAGAGCCAAGCCAACAATGACAGATTTGATATTATTTTAACCCTCGCCAAGCTCTCAATCTGTTTGATATAGTCTTCGGAAATAAACTTGTTTAAATTTGGCAGTTTAAATCCGCCTACATACTTGAACTGCATCGGTTATGCAATAACAATGAATAATTAAGCATATATCAGTATCTGTATGGCCATAGATCTCCAAACTCTATTTGACCAACATAATGACTGATAATGCCATTCTTTGTCACCATTTCAGGGTTGTGTACTCGTGTGGTACTCTACCATACGATCGGTGCCAACATACATAGTAAATGTCGACAAATAGATAATCGACAACACAACTTGAAAGCCTTGGAGCAATTTATTATTTAACAACCCAACAAATTTAAATGTTATATGCGGTTGGCTTTTTGATACATATACCTGTATACATATGTATGTATGTAGAGTGCAAAACCATGCGTTTTATTAGAACTTTTGGTTGTTTAACTACTTTTTGAGGAGAATACTTAAGTTAATAGAATAGTTGTTAAACATCAGCTTTCCGGTTTTGAGTTCAATTGTCCAATGGTTTTATGGAAATTTAATTAAGTACGTGGTAATTAAATCGCATTTGGACATGCAACAGTTGGGGGAAAAAAATACTCAGCACCTGATGGCCTTGGGTCAGACACACTTTTCACAGACATCATATGCACGATTGCATTTTGCACGGTGTACATAGATTTTCCTAGTAAAATTAGCATTCATGTTACATTGAAACTGATGGGTGCATGTGCAAGAAAAATATTACAAACTTCTTAACTAAGTTTGAGAAGAAATAAAATGGGAACTCAATTTAAAACTTGAAAGTTTGACTGGTGGACAGGTTTTAATTTATAACTGTGAGTTATGCACAGTTTCAAAATAGAATCAACCATAAGAGCTCATCAAGAAAAATTACTTCAGTTTATTTAAAGCTTTAATACATCAAATTGACTTTACATGACTCGGCATACTTCTTTGACTTGACTGAAAGATTTGCACCCTGGAGAGTGATTCAATTTAGGCCTTTCAATTAACATTTATTTTGACTCAACATCGTATACTCATTCCATCGTAAAGGCACTTCTATTGTTACCACAAACCGATAAATTGCGCCTTAGAACTACAGAACTTCTTGTTTTGGAAGTTAAATGGTGGCAGCGTTTATATTCCAAGAAATATGATTTGTTCTACCATGGTTTCATAGCATATGTGCTTATTTAATATTAAAACAGGTACCTAATCTATCTGCCAATCTACAAAAAAATAAATGACAACAAATACCAGTCACAACTTTTTCGTGGTCTGTGCAAAACCTGTTCTTCCACTTAATTATGCTTCTAGCAAAACACACATCGATTGTCTATTGAAATACTGCGGCAGTATGTTCATCTGTACGACCTTTAGAAACCATTACATCGTGTTTTATTCCAAATCATCGGCATGGTTCAATGCGTCGACACAAAGCCAAATGCGAAACAAATAACTAGATAATTAGCGGTTTCTCGTTAATTAAATGTTGTTATTAGATATGGATATGTATATATTAATTTTACTCTTTATTGCATCTATTATTATTTTATTTTCAGAATGTTTCGCTACATTGCTCTCGTTGCTGTCCTTGCCGTTCCTGTGTGGTCATATTCAACTGGCGCTCCGGACCAAGTCTGCAACAATAATCTAGTCCCTGAGCATGGTGTGCCACCACAAACCAGTTCTGCGCCTTACACCTTATCTGGGGCCGCTTCTGTTAAGTCCGGGCAGCTATTAGATCTTACTCTTACCGGTGATAACTTCCTCGGGTTCGCTATTCAAGGACGTACATCGAACAACAAGCCAATTGGTAGCTTCAAGCCTGATTCAGCAACTTCACAAACTTTATCCTGTTCTGGCATCGATGTAAGCTATATAAGTTTGACTATTTACTTTTTCTTTAATTAGTTCTCTATTTCTTAGAATACCCTGACACACAAAAAACTAGGCAAAATAAATAAACTAAAAATCCAATGGCAAGCACCTCAAAGCTACCAAGGCCCAGTGACATTCTATGCTACAGTTGCTAAGGATGGCGCCACCTTCTGGGTGGACAAAATTAAGAAGAATATTGATGTTCTCTAAAGATCTCAAGGAGCTTTCTCTACAAATTCTCTTCCCATACTCCCGTAAAATTTAAACAAAAAATATGTTTAGTTCAGTGTTTTGTGATTTATTTTTTAAATAAAAAAAAGAAGAAATTATCGAATCAATCTATTGGACACAAATAACTAAGGGTCAGCTTTTTTAGCCATGATTTCCATTCTTTCTCTTACTTCTTTCCAACTGTTTAGAAACTTTCCGTACTCCCGTTTGCTCTTGCAAACGATAACAAGCGTACTTGGACGACAACCAACCGATTTGAGTTCATTAATACGGTCTTTTGTTGTCTGCAAACTGTGACACAGAATACGCGGAACTTCGGCAACTTCATGTCGTGTGAAGTGTTCCTCATCTAGGAGGTAGTCGAGTACTTCCTTAATCTAGATCGGAAAAACAAAAGTCAGATAATGGATTGATGCCAAAAGATGATGAGATGACGAATGAGATTGAGCAATTATTGGGATGTAAACGTACTAAATAATGTGCGCCACTTACCTTTGGAACTCGAACTTTAAGCACCGCGGGGTGTTTGTATAAGATCGCTTCAGTCTCAGGTACGGTGAAACCTAGACGTTCCGCTACATATTCCAAAGCCGAATTTTTTCCACCTAATATCTTATCCTCGTCCAAAGAAAGCTTAAAAGACCTAACAGTTATGGATAAATACCACACATAGGCGGTGATATTGGGTTGAACGGAAAGTTTCATCAGTATTTATTTATAATGCAAATTCGTATAATTACTGTTAACAACTCAGATACCATCCCCCCCACAGGCAGTAACGATATAGAGAGTTGTTGTTTTATTGTTACAAACTGCATGGCAAAAAGAAAGAAAGGAGACAACTGAGCGCAAAAAAACACTGATTACAGTTGAGGTTGAGAGGTTAAACGAGATGTGTATATAGATGTCCTTTGAAAAGACTCTCTCCTTGCTTTTGCACAGGTCCGTAAGTGCTAACGGCAAATAATTTTAATGGACATCGCTTTATAAGGTATTGCGTACTTGTAGTCTACTTTTAAGCTAATAGATAGATTGCCAGTGGTTATGGAAAGATGTCGATGCATCCATAGTGTTTTGACATGACCAGTGGTATACTCTTTCCACTGCTTGGAGTTTCTCAGTCTTATAGCCCAGTTGGTAGTCAATTGTTTCCTTACGTACCTAGATGGAGCATGATTTAAGAAAGAGAGAAATTCTCTGTGTATTTAGTGTAACTAAAACATTAGATTCAGATTTAATACCCATCTGTACATACAGACTTCGTCGGGCTGACTAGTAGGATTAGATAAGTTTAGAGGGTATTTGTCAGTAGCTAGAATAGCTACATAATCTGCATAGACAATATCCTTGTATACGATTTCTGTTCAATATTTTCTCCTTAGAATGTGCTTTATGAAGTCATAGTTGTTTATCCAACTGATTTCAACGTTAGATTAGATTATTATTTTTATTTTATGAATTTCAACATATATTTTATATCCGCTTTACAGTTCAACATAGATTTTTATGCTATGATGGTAAATCACAATAAAACATAGTATTAAGTTTATGGAGACGAGAATGCCGATGCTTTGGCAAGACAAGGCCCAGCACTCGCCTGATCCCTTGGGGAGTCAGTTAATGCTTAATATTCATATGAAAAGCCAATCTTATATGGACTAGGTTGTGCTAAGATGTGCTACAACAAGACTAAAACAGGCGACTTATTAAACAAAACATGCAGAAACATGGCAAGTTTAATAGCGATCACCACGCGACACTGGCGGATAGGTATTCACCCGGTCAGGCTGGGTATTCCGTATAACATACACTGCAGTATTTGAAATACCGTCGCGCATTTATATGCAACTATGGACTAGCCAGAGCCAGGCGACGATAATTAGGCAAACCTTTCTTGAGGAGATCTTAGACAAAAGGATTAATTAACTCTCCTATCTGCATGAAGTTAGTCTCTGAGCCTTTAGTCTTCTCTAAGTTCCATGCCCATTGCTGCAATTAACTTATAGAGGGCCGGTTTCTAATCGGCATTTTCCGCGGTATTCACATAAAGATCGAGGAGCTACTTGATAATTCTAGCCAATCTGCGTCCCAAGGGGTCTGTTTTTAATATTGTAATGCTATTTTAGTACTACTATTTGGAAGCATTTAAAAAAAAAATCTGAACTTTGTTTTACCCTATCTTAAGGGATAAGTTTAATACATAGTTTGTAATGTAGAGAAATATTAAAGATAGACCACATAAAGTATATATATAATCAGCATCACAAGCCGAGTCGATTAAGCCATGTCCGCCCGTCTGTTCGTCTGTCTGTCACCAGTTTTTGTGCCTTCAATTTCAAGCTAGAATGATGAAATTTTGTACACGAGGTCCTCGGAAAAGGAAGCAGTAAAAGTGTACAAATTTCAGTCGAAAAGTCATTTTATGGCATTTGCCTAGACTAGCTTAAGTATGAAAATTAATCAAAATCTTTAGAGCTGTTTTCGAGTAAACTGATTTTTTGTTAAGTTGGCTATAAGTAAAGTACCGTTCTAAGCAATTTTGGCCAAAAACGTTGTACGCCATTTTATTAGACTTCACAAGATTAGCATAAGTATAAAATTTAATCGAATCGTTAGAGCCGTTTTTGAGAAAATTGGGTAAAACCGCTTAACCCTAAGAAAAGTATCGTTATTATCACTTCTAGCCAACAATTTGGAACGCCATCTAAATGAAATAGGTTGACCCATTTTTAACAAACCGGCTTTCAACCAAATCGACCTTAAGTGCCGTTATAAAAAAAAATGTGGCCAAAATGTTGTAAGCCATTTTGTAGCATGTATCTAAACTCTAAACTCGTTTCAGTATAAAGTTTAAACAAAATCGGTATAGCCGTTTTCCAGCAAATCGGTGTTTTGTAAAATTGGCCTTAAGTAAAGTACCATTCAAAATTTCAATTTCGCCTCTAGGGATTACCCCACAGACCCTAGGTATGAAGTTCGATCAAAATGCCGTTTAGATTGTGTCTTGCTGACAGAAAGACAGGCAGAACATCCTTTTTTTGACTTGGGATAGAGGTGATATCAGAATTTATCAAAATCCTGAGATCGAAAATCTTCACGAATCCAAAACTTGCCCTATACTACGTATCGGTGCAATTAAAAAATTGGATAAATTCTAATAAGCGGTTGGCGAGAAAACGATAACAACGCGTCAATAAAGCATGATTTCTCTGAAAACCGATTTGTTTACAAGAACAATGTGTCAGCGGTGCGTAATTTATTTTACAATCTTTTGTTTACAAATTTTTTTAACGCATTTCCCGGCGTCTAAATGTTTCGATTTTTGTATTGTTTTATCCAGAAGAATATAAATTTTAAGAAACAGTTAAAAAAAAAATGTTTTCACCATACAAGCTTCAATAATTCAAACAATTTGTTCTCAAGGCTACAGAATAAATAGAACCCTTGGGTGGGCATTATAAGAGATAAAAATGTTTTAAGTTGGATAGAATAATAATAACTGTTAATACCAGCTCCACAAACTAGAATTAGTTAATATAAGGAAGTACAGAAGTTGACATACTCAGACCCAAGAGATTGGCTCAATAGTACGACAATATACATACTAAGAGGAGCGATAAACTAACAAAAAATAGCACCGTAAATAAGACCTAGTGCCATGGGCACCCTTAAGGAATTTATAATGTATACAGGACATTCAACAAACTAATTTAATTTCAAGAAAACTGATAAAACTTTCCGGATACTACTTAGAACAGAAAACATTTGCTCACCTTTGTAAAATTTTCTCTGGGCACCTCACCATCCACGGCATGATCTTATCCTTCTTCGCACATTTGGCTCGTTCCAATCGGTTCTCCACAGACTTGGGTGTGTATCGAAAAGCCCATAAATCCCGAAGTATATTCATGGGCGACACATTATAATGAAGCATATGCTCTAGATTTTTTTTCAACATATCAAAAGGCATTTCCAGAATAAATAACCTCTTCGATAAGTATTTAGTGACTGTGGGTACAGAGAGTTGAAGTTGTTCACTAATGTAGTAGATACGATTTCCATGCGGCACGTACTTAGCCTCGCGTCTAAGGCCGGATAGTATTTTGTTTAAGCGCGGATAGGTCAACCGTAAAAGTGGCGCGAATTCGTTAATATCTCTAATGTTCATTGACTCGATGTCCTGCAGTTTTAACTCGAGACGTTCTAAAAACGACGAAAATATTAATTTTTTTTTACAATAAAATTTAACATTATACTCACTTGGCTCCATCGTTATTAGCCATGGACATTCCATGAAGGTGTTTTTTGTTATACCATGGGTGCAAAGTATTTCCAGCGACCGACTAAGGTAGTTTTCTTTATAACTTCGATGTACAGCCTCATCGGACAAAACTTTCTTGACATCCTCGTCCGAGAGTCGAAATCGGGATCTTAGAGCATCTATTACATAGCTGTTGTTTTTTCTACGGTTTTCTCGATCAACACGGTAAGGAACAATGTATTCATCAGAATCCAAAGGATTTCTTCGTTCATTGGACGGCTGATCAACTTGTGGCGGAGTGGCGTTTGTCGTCAGACTGCGAATCAGGGAATTGACTAGTACTGAATTTAATTCGACATTGGTTGGATGGCTAATGATTAGGGACTTTTGGAAGTTCCTAATTAGACACCGGAACATTATTGTAATGATAATGTTCGAAGTTTTGTTATAATTGTTTGAAAATTCAAGAAACTACGAGCCGATTTTGACAAAATCAGCTCAGCTGATCCACATCCAATTGACAATTGATTCCAAGAGTACTGCCAGCATCAAATAGTGTGGAGACTTTAATGCCCAAAACACAATAGTTCCTCGACCTAGGCTTCACCTGAAGTTTATAATATACTAGAAATATATAGAAAGATACATCAAATATATATAAACTAATTAATAAGCAAGTTAGAAACATAATAAAAGGAAAAGTACCTAGAAAATGTTTTACAAAGCATATGGCATTGCAAATTTGTCCAATGAAAGAGTTTATGGGTTAGTATATTCTGAGCGTCTTTTGAAATGAAATCGAGTTGCGAAAAGCTCTCCCAGAAGATGCTTCCGAAGAACCAATGAAACATGATAGGCAATAGCTTTGGCAGATAAAAGGAATGTTTGTTTTTACCCAATGGAAAATAACATAAAGGAGATGACATAATAAAAAACGGTTTCTTCAAATATATGTTAATCTCAACAAACCGATGTGTGGACACTTTCATTCCATATAGTAGCTCGTATTATCTATATATATTGATATAATATATCTTAATATACAAAAAACAATTCCAGTGTTTAATAAACACAGAATGTCTTTCACATTAAAATTGTGAAATAAAACCCTTAAGGATCATTTGCTAAATATATATCCAACTCATTTCATTTGTTATCTATAAAAAAAATTACAATTTACATGTTTACCTTTTGAAATAAGGGTCCAGCCAAATTAAGAAATACTTTTACCACCCTGCATTTTTTCAAATGTAATTGACAGTTAACCAAATCTCTTCAAAACCAATTCTTTCCAAACTTCAAAATACTTCATGGCTTGGCAGCATTTCTAGATTTTTGTAAATCGCTTAAAACCGGCAAAATTAGTTATTTTTGTGTTTTGTATTTTATTTGAATAAAATGAGGTAAATTCTGGTACAAAGGAACAGTTATTTTTTGACTGACCTATCTATAGTCTTTTAAAGCAGGATCTATTTTCGCCTACTTCTTGTAATCCATGTCTTTTGGACCCATCGTCTACTAGGAAGGGAAAACTGTCCAGATGTACGCGTTGCAAATTAATCCTGTACTGCTCAACAGAACACCAGAAGCTCGATTGGGAGATACATAAACCGTTTTGCAAAGTGGCAGGTGGAATTCTCACTGCTCACCAAGTGAACCATATATTTGCCATCAATGGTCACATTAGGACTCAAGAGGAACTAAATATCACCATACTCAGAGTTAAGTACATGTTTCGAGAGCTCCTTAAGCGCCCTCTAAGTTTCCACGAGGAAGAAATGACATCGTTCCCAGTTATTTGCAACGTTTGCTACTCGACGAACATGTTCCAGCTGTACCAATGCAGGAAGTGCAGGGCCATTAGCTACTGTTCCGCGGATCACGAACAGCAAGATGCAATCATACACCGAGCTGAATGTCTACAGTTAAAAATGTATTACTGTAAGTTTAAAGTTGATTGTGAAATTGTTCTTAAACTCGCAGTACGCGAGAAATGCAATTTACTCGAAACAAACTTGACGAAAGCCATCAAAAACATGTTCGGAATTGAATTTTCGCCTGATCCGACGGAGCAACTGGACGAATATAGGAATTTCTCGTTCGTCTGTGATTTCTCATGCATAGCAACAGTTTCGTATATAATGCAACATTTAAAAATGGAGGATTACAATGGGGACCAATTTACGCTATACATCGCCGGAGCCACTAATGACGAAATTTGGTTCTCCCCGTCCCATGTGCAGTTGTTTTTCGCTTGTTTTCCAAAGATTAAGAAATTAAATGTAATCTTAGTTGGGCCAGAAATAATGGGAACTCCCAAGTCTATAAACTTTAACATGGGTGATGGTCGGTCTATGTTTCGGGTTACGCACAGGGGGACTCTTGAGGAGTATTTTCTGGAGAGGAAAACTCATTTAAAGCCGAATCTGCTTGCGTGTTTTAATTGTGGATTCTCGGAACATACTCAGAAAGGCGATAAAGATATGTGGTGCAAAGCCATACGGTGGATGCTGGATATGCCCGAGATACCTATTTTGTTTACGTCATATACTAGTCTAGAGGCTGATTTTGATTACGGAGCTTTAATGAAGGTGATTGAGGAGAGGAAGGACTTCAGTAACGTGAGGCTCGATAGAATTGTTGTAAAGCAACAGAATCCGTATAAGGACCTGAGGCCGCTTAGAAGTTGGCAGTTTAACGATCCAGAAAGGATATTTTATAGGAACGGATACCTGCAAGCTGTGCGAATTAAACTCAATGATTATTAATATTACTTTGTTATTTATATATTATGTAAAACCTGCATTTGTTTCTAAGCTATGAATAAAGATAAGTTTGTATTTTCGAATTAAAGCGTTGTTTCAACAGTCCAATTGCCTTAAAAGGGTTGGCTAGATAAGCAACGAGCACCCGATAGAGAACTGGTGCCTGAGGGTTAAAGCTGTGTCCTATATTTGAGGGTTTTCTTATAATAGTAAATAATACTCGCAGATGCCACACGTTTTTGTACCAAATGCCAAGCAGACGTTTATTTTTAAAATTAGGATTGATGTTTTGAATATTTGATCTCAATTTTAATTTAATCCAACTCCCTTACACATCTCCTGTTTTAGGGTATCAAATGTCAGGCCCAGTTGTTTTCAAAATATTTGTCAAGTCCTAGCCTATGTTTTATATTTTGAGTTCAACTTACTAACTTACTTAAAGGGCTACCGACCCTTGTAGAGTCTCTGCCTGAGACATCGTTGCCATCCATTCTCTGCGGTCCCGAGCAAGCTGCTTCCAGTTGTGAAGTTTTCTGGCATCCGCGACAGCTTGTTCTTTGTACCGGAGGTTCGGTCTTCTTCGCCGCCTCGAACCTGGGGGCTGGGATTCGAAGATCCTCTTGGTTGGAGCATAGTTATCCATTCGCTCGATGCGGCCGAGCCAATGCTGCCTGCGTATCTTGACATCGACAATTCCCTATTGCCTTCGCTGTTTTGAAGAGCCTGCTTTCCGGGTTTGTAGCCAGCTGCCAGCTGCTTGGCTTTTTGATAAAAAAAAGTTCAACTAACAAAGTTTAATTATACTTATAGTTTTTTTTTTTTAATTTATTGTGCAATTTCAAGTAATTTTTCCGAGGCTGTTTGCATATGAACCTGTTAACCTGGTGGCCAATGATTGGCATATCTACGTCAACAAATTGTTGTTTTGCAAAACCATCTCTAAAAGTTGTGTTAAACCGCATTAGCCCAAGTTGAAAGGTGACTTCAAATATGTAAAAACAAAGTACTTTTTCTTTTAATTCTAACAATAAATTTATTTCTTTTGTTTTTCTATTTTAACAAGATCATTTCACACAGTTCACTTTAAACATTAAGCTTTATAGAGGCAACTATGTTAATTTAACTGGGTTTTCACATCAATGTTTAGTTAGATTTTTCTTACAATTTTCTTGATTGTGCTTTTAACATAATTAACGTCAATAAAATGTCATGTGTGCTGATGCGTCACCAGATTTTTAACATATTTTTAATTAAATGCATTGATTTTACTCTTAACACAAAATATAATAAAGTATTATTACTTGCTATCTTAACTTAGGGAAAATACTGTAGTATTTGAGAGAAAAGCTGAATACTGTCTAGGAAAATTGTTTGAATTGTTAATTGATTCATTAGCACCCCTAAATCATTGTGACAATTATCTGAAAATAGTTTGAAAATACCCTGCATTGTATTGTATTGCTTTTCTGACAGTATATTTGTATCTATGTATATATATGTATTTTCTTTTAAAATTTATCATACATTTCGCAGTTTATGGACTATTTAATCCTTTCTGAGTGTTCTAAGAACAGTGTAGGCACATTCTAGTAAAAATAGACAAGTGTTATGTATATATAATGCCACGCAAACATTTCTATCCATATAAAAATAAGTTCCGTCTAATAATAAGGTGAGGAAGATGAAAATGATTCTTTAGTAGCTTTACATAATAAAAATACACTTAATAGCAAAATAGTAATAGTTTCTTAAGATAAATTTTTCTTGACTAGCTTAGTCTCGCATTGCCTTTCGTCGTTCCCAAGCGACTTGCATCGACCAAATACTCAGTGGTCGCATGTACCCGATAGAGCGGTACCTCTTCTCTGCATACAGAGCCTCAGGAGTTTCGAAATTCATACCGATTTTTTCTGAGATTGTCTTGTAGAGACCACCAGCCGTTTGAAATGCTTCTTCAAACATACCCTAACAATGAAAACAAAAGTTTTTCTCTGAATTGATATATAGGGCTTGTTGTTTATCATACCTCTTGAATCATAGTAGCAGCTAACGCGTATGTCACTCCTGTCCACACCTCCTCGCTTTGTATCGTGAAAGTGTCCACATGTCCAGGTTTTTCAGGGTCTACATTTGGTATGAAACCATTTACGGCACCAGTATTACCGTCACAGAATCCCTTTACGTTGTTCTTATAAATGACCGCAAGTGCCGAGCGGACATTTTCTTTAGGATATATCTGAAGGAAATGTGCTCAGTACAATCATAGTTACCAATATAGTTTTTTGTATACAAACTTCGTAATCAAATCCACAGGTGTTGAGGTACCAATGTCCACAAAGTTGATCGGCCATGATTGTCTCCTTATTTGAAGTGTCGAACTTGTAGAAGCTTCCATTCCATAATTTTTCCTCCAACGATCGTTTACCCTTCTCTAAGATTTCTTGGTATCGTAAGCAATCGTTGGGTTGGTCTAGGATTGTTGCCATTGCTGAGATGCATTGTAGGGCCGCTAGCCATAAACCTCCACAGTATGCGCTAAACGAATGTGTTATAAGAAAGATAAAATCGAAACTCAAGCTTACCTTGGTCCCTCCATAACCCAGCTATCGTACGTTTGATCGGGCATTTTCAAATTTTCTATTAACCCATCATCATCCTTATCCCATTCAACTGATTTCTCCATCACTGCCTTACATGCTGGATACATCGCCTTTAGGTAAGCTATCGCATCCATTAGATA
This sequence comes from Chalcosyrphus nemorum, assembly GCA_949716465.1. Taxonomy (NCBI): domain Eukaryota; kingdom Metazoa; phylum Arthropoda; class Insecta; order Diptera; family Syrphidae; genus Chalcosyrphus; species Chalcosyrphus nemorum. Next base: position 59,806,362 of record OX454332.1, read on the forward strand.
TACTTTTCCATTTGTTTCATTAATGTACATCGAGGCTGATTTCCTGTTGTTTTCTAAAAGAATAGGGTTCAGTAAACTAAGCTCAAATGGTTTTATTAAATGCTTACGTTTCTCTTCTGCTGAATTCTTACGCTTATTATCCTGCATGTACATCTCGTAAAGGCTATCTTTATCTATAAACTCAATAGAGCTAAATTTACTAGCATTATCGGTTTGAACTTGTGCTATCTCATTTAGAACATAGTAGTCCCGATAGACTTGCAAAACAAATTTTGTATTAAGATCTTTCCAGTCGTTCACGTCGTGGATATTGTAACAATTAATTAGGGTAAATGGCTCCTCATCCGGATCCCCCAAATCGTGAGGAACAGAATTTTGAATTTTTCTTGGGGGATTCTTCCCATCATAGAGTGTTTTTCGAGTCTCCGGCAACTCTGCAGTGATTGAGTCTCGGAAGTCGTATTGGATACTGACCTATAAGTATGAAGTTGATACGTTTGATTGGACATACTTATCATTGCTTACGCTTACCTGTAAATTCGGCCACAGATGGGACAGGGCATGTGAAGCATAAAAATGCACATCATAGGTGTTGTACATTCGGTATTCATGCCCTTCAAGGTATCCAAAGCGGCCATAGGCTAACCTGTTAAATAAATGTCATTAGGATATGCTTTTGAATTTTAATTTATCGCAATTGTAACCTCGGATCATCATACTCCAACTCCTTGCCAAACGATGAATCACATTTAAGCCACAAGCTTCCACCATCAGAGATAAAGTAGAGTTCATTAAATATTGCACTTTTGTACCAATCAGGGAGTCCTCTAATAAACATAAAAAGTATAAAGAAAATGTTCATATATAAACAATTTTTTGCTTCTTACTCATCATTCAAAATTGGTCTCTGCCAAGCATCAATTAGTTTCTCCCAATTTGAATAGTTTTTCATGGCATAATCACAGATCTTGGGCCCGGCTTCACCATCAGCTCCAAAGTATTTGGTATAGTATCGAACGTATGTCTTCATTTTCTTTGGAAATTGAATATTGGGCATGTCCCAGGCTAAAACAAACTCCAAGTCATGGCTACAATTTGGTCTTAATGCTACTTGAGAGCAAATCGCTACTCCAAGATCTTTGTCTAGGTAGAAAATATGTATAATAAATGATAGACTATAGTTAAGGCAAATGTATACTTTTTAAGGTCTCATCAAGAACCTTATCCCCCAGTTGGCCGGTTTCCTTCAATTCGGCCCACAATTTATCACCACTGCCAGTCGGATCGAATTGGGTACATCGTGTGATACTCATCTCTGGTAGAATACGGCATCCCAAACTATAGGTCAGTTGCATGTCGTTGATCTTCTGCTTAATTGAAATCCCTTTAGTTTGTCCTTCTGAAAAGAAAGCACTCTCTGGACACCCCTCTCCATCCTGCTTCTTATTGCCAGTTCCATTTTTAAATGTAAACGTAATGGAGACCTTCCTTTCCTTGTCACCGACATTTTCCACCTGCCAGACAAACATGCCACATGGCACACTGGACTCTTTGTATTCATGCGGAATCACTGGCGACACCTGTCGGCAAATCAATTTAACACCGTACTCGGATAGATCGATTTCTGACCAGGCCCTCGGATACAGTCCAGTGTAGTTGCACTTTGTTGGATCAAGGTTACTCTCCCATGCACTTAGGGGCGATTTTGGTCGGCTGCAATTTGTCATTGTACTCTTAGGTAGACTGTTATTTCATAGGATGGGTGGGAGATTTATGTTTTTGGGTTGTGGGATGTGTATGTGTGTTTTTTTTTTCAAAAAAATTACAGTTGATAGGAGGAAGCCTCCCATAAAGAACAAAATGTGGATGCAGAAGAAAAGATAAAACTAAATAAATAAAAAATGTAGGAATATAAAATATATAAACAAAAAACACTAAGGTAACGACAAAGACATAAACGGATACATGTAACGAAGAAGCTGTCAAAAATGACACCACACATCTCCTCAACCCTCATTGCTGCACATGAAATGTTTATGAGCGCAGTTTTATGGGTCACTGGAGAAGGAATGCAACGCCAACAACACAGATAGTACTTAGCTTGTGACTCAGGAGAGTCATGCATGGTTGGTAATAAGGTTAAGGCGAAAAATAGAAAATGTTATGATTAGCTAATGCCAGGGAAAATACGTACAAGACGTGCAATGTAAACACAAATTATTAAAATCCTACGAAACGAAATGCATGTAGCGAGTGGAAACGAGGGAAAATAAACATTCATGCTCTTCAACTTCAATATAGTGACTGTGTGGGGCATTATTGTTGTTCTAATTTTGTAATGTAAATACACTCTTACTTCCCCTAACTGTATATTACATATGTGAAAAATTCATTTTGTAAACAATCACGAAAATATGTTTGCAATCACACGTGTGATGAGTTATTTAATATTGTCATGAAGGATATGTGGGTGTGCTCCTAATGGATTTAAAGTTAAGATATAATTCATTCAGGGAACGGTCGGTATCTGTATCATCATGACGTAATGAAGCATCTAGGTGTGATTTTAATGGATCCTACAATAATTGTGCTTGAAACTAATCATTTATTATAACTCATAGGTACGAAGATTGTCGTTTTGTAACGATTTTCAACGTATGTTTGAAATGCTTTAGAGTTTGGTTACTATTTGTTTTTATGTCACGTAACAGTCTTTCTATTATTCTGGTTAGCAAACTACACAACATCGAGTTCAACGACATCGAGTAGGAACATAAATTAATACTAACACGAAAAACATTTAAGATGTGCTTCCACCCTCAATACATTTTTAGCTATTTTAATATAATCCTAACCTATACAATATTAGTCAATTTGAACAAAGATTAATTTGTCTTTTACTTTAGTTCGACAAATATGGTCAACGTACTTTAGAGCCACTAAATTTGGCAACGAGTATAAATATATACATATATGGAAATGCGATAATCGGTCTGGAGCGGATCGACCTATATACCTCCTTCTTCTATTATTATAATTCATTGCCAACGATTTGAATTTTCTCAAAAAGTGGGCGTGGTAGTGGCCGCATTTTGAAGATTTTGCAACATTCGCTGTATTTTGTTCTTAAGAAGTCAAATTATTGTAATGAAACCATCAAAAAATAACTTTTGGATAAAAAAACGACCCTAAAAAGTTGGCGTGGCCATTTACAATGTATTCAATATTTGTAGAGTAAGTTAATATCTATATACAGTAGAAGAAAATTTGACTCTCAGAAAAGTTTATTTCACAGAAAAGTTGAACAAATTTGAGCTCCGTACGTTGCCTTAAAAAATTGATTTTGGTCAACTTTTTAGAGTGTGACTTTTTTTTATTTGCATTATTTTTTTTTATATCATAGATCTAAATAAACGATGTTAAATAAATCACACAGAAGCCACGTATGCGAAGAAATGTTTGTTTTTATGCCAGAAGCATGCCCTATTACGAGTATGTATTTCTTAATCCCATTCACACAGTAGTTTAAGATATTACTAACTTTTTTTTGACGTGCATTGTCGATTTGCACATTGAATTTTATTTCCGGTTCTTACATTTGTTATAAACCCAATAAAATGCGACTATTTATGAACAAAATATTAATTTTTTATAGATTTTGAAAACTGTCCAGAAAAGTTGACAAGCTCTGGAACATTTCGATCAACTTTTCCGAGCTTCTACTATATTTGCCTAAGTTTTTTCGAGTTTCATATAAAAATACTGAAAAAGTGGTTTTATTTTCGAAAAGTGGGCGTGTCAGTGGGCGGATTTTGAAAGTTTTTACACTAGTATTGCTTACTTTTCCAAGTACCTCGTATACAAAATTTCATCAATTTAGCTCAAAATTTAGGGCACAAAAACTGGCGGCATACGGACGGACGGACGGACATGGCTTAATTATTTGTTGCTAAAGCTCCTGAAGATCAACCTGATTTTAGCATTTAATTTAAGTTTAATGTTAATTGTACTCGTATTGTTTGTACTGAACAAATTTCCAAAAAGTTGTAAAAGATGCAATCATGTTGAACAGTAATATGAATTTAACTAAGGACCTATACTTCAAAATATGAAATCACCATTCATTTTGAAGTCATTAATTCATTAATTTTAATGAAATCAAATATGTATTGCATTCAATCGAATGCAACCATCATCATCATCAACCATCAGGATGTCATTGAAGTTTTTTTGAAGTCATCGCAGTGATTGCATTCATTTTGAAGTCATGAATTAGTTGAAGTCATTTTGAATAATTGATTTTCTACACGTACATAGGTATACTAGGTCATAGGAACATACAAACACAGTGCCCCGAAAGTAATGCATTATAAAACGAACTTGTAAAAACAAGCAGAATTTGGGAATTCCCCTTTAGAATTCGATTTATCGAAGGTGGCGTCAAATAATCCCTTCGAGTTATCAAGATAATTCGAGTTATCAAGACATTCGAGTTATCAAATACAAATTACATGTAAATTTCGCTTTTGCCAATTAACTTCATTCGAGTTATTAAATATTCGAGTTATCGAAGTGTAGTATGTAGGAGTATATTCAGTCATCGAATGAAATATTCGGTGCACAGCGCATGAAATGTCCATATATCAGTTATAGAGTATTCGTATCCAGTGTTGCCACAATTATACCAAAGTATCAATAGTGATACTTTTTATTAATTTCGACGTGATACTTCGATTTCTGTAAAATGCCTATTTTGATACTTTTTAATTTCGACAGCAAAATAATTTAATATGCCAGGCAATACTCTTATTAACTGAACTGTGAGTTATTATTCCGTAATTTTTTTTTAAATATTCTTGTAGCTGACTTGGCGCCTGTTTGGATGGATAGATTTTTTGTAAAAGACTTGAGAATAATTATGTTATTTTAGGCATTATAGCTTTATTAATTTTTTATTATTAACAGAATAATAATAATGGCATTTTACTCATAATTCCTATTTTTATATCTTTCTTCTGTCTGTGGCGATACTTTTTTCCAAACTCTGGCGGCAACACTATTCGTATCCCCTTATGACACGTGGTTACTAAAAAACAGGAAGAATTTTTATCATTCCTGTGCAATCAACTCCGTATTCTACATATCAATGGCTTAGCGCACAAATGTGTTAAGTGCACTTTTAGTCAGTTAAGTCAGTTAAGTATACCATTAGATTCGGCTAATAAAAACCTTCTTGTGATGAAATGTGTTGACTTCATGAGAAATGAAAAAAAAACAGTCAAATATATGTTAACAGTCACACGACTATTGAAATCCAAAATTTAAAAGCTCTCGCCTGTAAAATTACGTTCCGAGCACTTAACAGATTTGTGTGTTATATCTCATTTTTTTTATGATTTTAGCAATTAAACTCGGCCGCTAGATCCTGGACAAAATTTTCAATAAACAAGATTTTGAAAGCTTATCAAACTATGCATATGTTGAACAAAATTGCCCGCTCACAAAGTCGAAGTAGCGATGGCTGTTATACGAGAAGCACATTTCAAACTGCTTAATACGCTTCAATCCGTCTAGTCGATAACCCCTTCACGGAATTTCACGTTGAAATCCAAGCTATGTCTAGTATTTTAATGATGTTTTGTAAAAATTGTTGTGTCCTACATTTTTCTAGCTTTTTTGTTCTACAAATTTTTGTGTTCCCAATAATCATTATCTCATAAGGTGATATGAGTGTACAAAATATTAATACGACTAATCCTGTATATTTAATAAAAAAAAAAACATCTCTTTGCCTCTATACCCTGCAATTATGAAAATTTGGTGTAAATAATAATTTCAGAGTTTTCACACCCATATACACACACATATGCACAACACAAAACATAAAAAGAAAGCAATGCTCACCTGTAATGCGACAGTAAACTCTGGAAAATTGTTTTATCCTTCTCGTCCTTGATTGTGACAATAAACTGATCGGCATGAACAACATTATATTCGTACATTCCTGGTCGCATTTGAAAGCGGCAAAACTCTCCCGCATAGCCACGGCCAATTGTGCCACCACCAATGCCACCCAATGGAACACCGTAAATTTGTTTACCAGTCTCTGCATAATAGTAGTCCATAATAACGCGACGTCCTTCACGTGAAACCTTCCAGTAGTAGGAAGCATATCTGTCGAATAGAATGATACGAACGTAGTAAAGGTCAACCATCAGTTTTGTTCTCTATTAAAAGATTCTGTTTATAGTGCTATGAAAGATTGAAGGTCAAAAGGGGTTCCGCTTTTATCTCTGTGTATATCTTCGTCAGCCAAGTGGATTAAGTGTGCACTCAAATAGCATAACGGTAATCATATTTTCTACTCTTTCGCAAAACTGGAAAACAACTAATGCAAGGTATCCCCAAGGGAGGAAACTTATCTTTCTATTCATCGTAAGAGACTACTTTTTTTCTCTATGAATTTCCTGCTCTTTGAAAAAAGTGCAAATGCATACCCCGTGGGAAGCTTAAGTTAAAGTGCAGAGTCATCAAACATCAGGTGACATTTCATTCCTTCTATGCTTATTCATCAATTTTGCAATTAAGAATTCTACCAAAGGGTGGTAGAAACAAACGACCACTTAGAAAAGGGATTTAAATTCCAAACGCTCATTGAAAAGAGGTTCGATGGTGTATACGATAGTAGAGCCTGTCGTCTTGAACGTGTTCAAATGACCGTAGAATATGTTTATTCAATGTTGGAGGGTATTAGAGGTGCATTTTTTTTTTTTAAATACATATCTTAGGGGCGGTGAGAGATTAAGAAATTGCTGACGAAAAGGAAAATAGCAAAAAGGGGAGACATGTAGGTTGAAGGACGGACAGCTTTAAATCGGATTTGTTAGATAAAGTAAGCAGTCTATTTTTATAGTTCAAAATGTTGAAGGGAGAGATCTTCGTATTTATAAGATAATAATGGGGGTGTGTATCGTGTAATGAAATCATTATGTTACTGCATAGAACATAAAGACATAGGTATATATTTAGAATTTTCACATTAACATATGTAGTTGCAACTATGTACTAGCATTTTTACTGTTAGAAGGATTTAGAAGTATTTAATATTTACATATATTTTCTTTTTGAGACAAAGTTCATTGATAAGTAAAACTTACTCAACTCACGTCACTTGTGCCAAATACAGCGCGGCCGACTACCTTTAATTCAATTTGTTTGACTAGTTATCTGCTTATACACACGTGATTTTATATTTTTATATTTACTTTCCGCTTATCAATTAAAATACTTATGTTTCGTGGTAATTCGTAGAATAGATTACTTAATAACTGCAAATCTTATTGGACTTCCAAATTATTATTTCTCTAATCTTTGCAATAAAGTTGTCTTGACCGTTGACAATTGTGCTTGTCAGAAGAAAAGGTATCACTACAATAGGTCTGTTCCCGTACTGGAACAGAAATCTATTTGGAAGTAATCTATAATTAATTAGATTCTAATAATTAAGTAAATTAAAGAAAGCTGTCCACTTTTTTACTTGCACCGATAATATAGGGCTAGTATGTATTGGAATCGTGAAAAAATTCGAACTCGAGATATTAATCAATTCTGACATTACGAAGATATAGAAGCTCGAAAAAGTAGGTCTGCCAATTCTGTCTGTCTGTGTGTCCCCGAGGCTACAGCCTGAAAAAAACCGATTTGCGCAAAACCGCTCAAACGATTTCGTTCAAATTCTACCCTGAGACTAGTACAGACACGTGCAATAAGAGGATTCACCACATTTTGGCCTAAAGTTGTTGTAACGGTACTTATGGCCGATTTGACTAAAAGACGATTTTCTTGAAAACGGATCGAACGATTTTATTAAAGTTGAAAATCGCAAATGCTATAAAATGGCTTAAAAAATGTTGGCCAAAACTGGTAATAACGATACTTTTTAAGGATTTAGGGGTTATAGCCAAATTGCTCAAAAATGGCTCCAACGATTTTCTTTAAATTTTATATTTAAACTAGTTTAGTAAAGTTCTATAAGATGGCGTATCACGTTTTTGGCCAAAATTGTTAATAATGGTACTTTGCTTATAGCCAACTTAACAAAATGCCATTTTCATATAAACGGCTAAGACAGTGTTGGTTACTTTTCAGATTTGGACTAATTTTCTGAAGTCCTATGAGATAGCATACCACGTTTTTGGATAAAGTTGTTGGTAATAACGGTACTTTAATTAGAGCCAACTTAACAAAGTTTTAATATACAAATTTATATTAGTATATCGTTGGTTTTATGGATCTTAACTGCACAAAAAACTTTTAGATATAAGTGCAAGTTTGTACGATCCAGTCGTGCACTTTATTTTATATTGATTTACATCAAATTATCTTGCCAGCCAATAACAACACACCCAATTGATAGAATTCCTATTTTTGCCTAAAGAAATTTATTGGACTAAAATTCGGAGGATGAGGGAATTACTCAGTCTTTTGTTAGCTCTCTCTTCTTTGAAAAACTACGAATCTTTGACGTTCAGGAACAGGAATTCGATATTTTTCGTAAAATTTCGTCGATTTTCGTAGTTTTAGTCAGTATGGGAAAAGACCTGAAAGGTCCGTTCGCGTACTTTTTGCATTACAATTTGTTGATTATCAAATTTCGAAGAGTGGGGGTGAAATTATCTCAGAGACAGCTAAAATTACGAAAAAGTAAAAGAACGGGTTGAACAAGAAAAAGTTGAAAATACACTAGTTTGACAGCTTGGACAGTTTTCATAAATCAGCCCACAGAAATTTCTTGCACTAAAATTCGTAGCATGGGGATATTTTTTACTCTCTTTTGGGAAGAACTACGAAAATTCTCCATACGCGAACAGCTTTTCGTAAATTTTCGTAAAAATTCACTGTTTTGGGAGGGTACTCGAACGGACTTATTGTGTCTTTATTGTACGAGTATTTACAATTTTTCAAGTTGTACTATATCAAAATAAAGTTGTTATAACCATGGGTCAGTTTCATAAACTTACAAATTATAATTTACAAGCGTTTTTTCACAAAATTTGTTAAATAGTCAGTGGATTTAATTTCACCATGTGTAAGTTTTACAAAAAATACAATTTGAAACAAAGCATCAGATTACAAATTTGTAGTTGTTACTTGAGTTTGGTGAAATATGCCATTTTTTAATTTTCAATTATTTCTGCAAAATTGAAAGCAGTAAGGTCAATTGAGACAATAAATGCAGTGATCTCTAATTTATGCGTACAAATTACTATGGCTATTATAAAACGTTGCGCACATGTTGCGGCCGTAGGGTGATGGCACCAATACCCGAACACTTAGCGTAATTTCAAAAGTAAAAACGTTGTGAATTATTATGTATGAAAGAAAAAAATGTAAAACAAATTGTTTATGATAGATGAAAGTTTTTTTAATTATTAAAATATAAGCTTATGTAAGTGAGTACAAACATGTAATTATAAAAAAAATAAAACTAAAGTATTATCAGTTTCACCAGAAGCCGAACACTAGTTGCCTAATTACGAACACTAAGTTGCCTGGATTTCGAACACAATCATTTTGATTTCCTACATTACTCTCAAGGCTGGTCCATTCTCTCACTGTAGCTCGGTAGTCGCTCTTGAGCCCCTTAAAAGCTCCAACATCTGCCGTTTGCATAATATGTGTTGTATTTGGTGGAAGCGAGTACAATATTATTTGGTTTTTTCTACAAAACTCACATGCAACGACAGATGTGAATTATGCCCATCCACTAAAAACAAGACTGGCATTTTAATGTTGTTCTTTTTCAGCCAGTTAAAAAAATCGTTCGCGACGTACTCGTAAAAGGTTTCAGATCGCATCCATCCTGTTTCCGAGCGACCAATTACCCAATCTGGAGGTACGGATCTTACAACTTGAGCTGGGGGACGAAGGTAAGGGAACACGACCACTGGAGGCAATATTCCACCGTTTGCAGAAAACACCAAGAGCACCGTAATGTTGTCTTTTTCGTTCGAGAACTTCACCTGGTAAAGATTTCTAACACCTTTCGGACCAATTACAGCTCCAGTCTTTGAAGCTAAGCTGAAAGATGTTTCATCTCCGTTGAAAATTCTTGTCGGGTCCAACAGGATGTCTTTACAGCATTCTTCTTCCAAAAATTCAGTTAGGTTCTGAAACCATCTTTTTTTCTTCCTCTTCTGTGAGTACAGATGCAGGACCTTTCCTTTTTACTTCATCCTGGACTTTGCCTTTTATCCTATCGTGAAGAGTTGTGATTGGCACTCCGAACTCTCTACTCGCTTTTCGTAATCCCATACCGTTGCTTCTAGTTTCCTTTAATGCAGCTGCGAGGGATAACTCATTGTATTTTTTGATCGAGCGTGGCATTTTAACTAAATTAATAGTTTAATTCAATCAGTTAACTTATAATACCAACCAAACCAATGTAATTTGAGTATGTTCGTATAAAGGATTCATTAATAATTTTAGTTTACTTTATCCGAACACTAAGGAATATGGTGTTCGGTTATTGGAAAATGCAATCAATATCTTTTTTTTTTATGAAATATGAAAAATGATTTATTTTTTTTTAATAAATACTCAAAAAAAAAAGATATACAAAATTTTCTTGGGCAGCTGCCTAATTCCGAAGAATAGTGTTCGGAAAAGGAAACTAGCAAAATTTGGTTTCCATTTACCGAACACTTAATAACAGCAATAAACAATAAGAATTTTGAACCAAATTCATTTAAAACCAATAAATTATTGCATTGACAAATGCATAAAACAATAAAATTCAACTTAGACTTATTTTTGTTCTAATAGATACTTATTTTGTTTGCCCACTCCTACTATTTTTTTTTTACCACACACTACACAGCTTTATCGTAGCCAACTCTTCGAACAAACTGATACCTGTTTGCATAAGAAAAGGGTGAAATATGAGTAAGATATTGTAATGCTAGATAAGGGAAAGTGTATAGATTCTTGTCAAAACGGTTTTTTGCTTCAAACAAGAAAAGTAGGGTTGTTTTGGCATATTTAAGGAAAAAGTGTTCGGCTACTGGAAGTGTTCGGAAATAGGTGCAACTACCCTACTCGCAGAGTCCAGAGTTTAGGTACTGATATGTTGTCAATATGTAATTAAAAGATACCGCATCAATCAATGTCTTGTTTTCTATAAAATTATTTCTGATGATAATTCTAGCATTGCTACTAATCAGCTTAAATTTTCTTTATGTGGCTTGAATTGAATATCATGCTAAACTACATTATGTATTCGGTTTTGCTGCTAAAATGGGTTCATACAATTCTAAAGCTGCTGTTTAATTTCGAAAACAGGAGCAAAATGCGGTTTGGCTTTTTAATTTCCTGCGCGTAAAACCACAAAGCAGCACGATATGTAGTTGCAACTGCTAGTGTTATCTTCCCTTTAATGTAGAATCTTATCTTAAGGTGATTATGGAATCATCTTGTATACACCTGTGGGTCGTAAATTTCATGGCATAGTGATTAGGCTTATTTTTCTTAGCAAAAGGTAACCATCATTGGGTTTTACTCATTACCGAATGAGTCAAGTAAAATTATCTATGTACTTGTGATATCTTAGCTTTTAAGGAGGACTAGGTCTAGGTAACGTAAAACGTATCTGTGCTTTGTGACGACATGAAGAGAACATACCATCCCGGAAGGAATTTCTTTTTGTTGTGTTTATCATTTTGTGATGTGCGTCATGAAACTAAAATGGCGGGTAAACGTTTGGCATACTTAAAGTGTTAAACTCAATTCTCTTTTCATTTAATTCTAATATAATCCTAAAATTGTTTCCGGACTATGTACTTAATTGAAGGCCTTCGATATGATAAATTTGCTTTTTGACTCAGAAGAACTGATGAAAGACTGCGTTGAAGGACTTTTAACTCAGAGCATGTTTTCTTTTTCTGACAATTTAAGGAAGACAAAAATGGGGTCAAATTTAAATTCATTTCAGAGCTATTCGAATCAAGGTGTCTACATATATATATAAACATATTTGCACAGTCTGAATGATGTACATTCTAATGGAAAATAAATACATACATAGGTAAAAAAGCCAAGGATGTATGCTTCTTAAACTTTGGATAATCTTTCAATTACATATTTTTGCACTGGACTACGTTGGAGATAAACTTTACTTATTCTGAGCGCCCAAGCTAAAATTGATAATAAACTACAACGACACGCACACGCAAGGTTGTTGACATTTTCAACAATTATGGTTCTCACTTCTGTTATAATTATAATTCTTAGCCTTGGAAAACAATTATTGAAGTAGGAAAAAGTGTTCCCTTAGATAAGCCCAAAACTCTAGAGCCTAGACGATATAACTTGATTATTCTCCAACAGAAGCCCCTGGAGGTTCTATAGTGAATCAAAAAAGATAACACATTTTAAGTGACTCATTAAATACTAGCAAAAGCGATTTATGTCCCATTCCCATATTTTTATGTCCTCTTTTTGCATACCTATACTATAGAGCTCATGTAATTGATTACAATTCAGGCGCTCCTTACCAAGGGGAAACATATTCCAAATCACGAAAAACAAAAACGAAATCATCCCCCAGTAACCGACATTTCAATTCGGTCGGCGCCAAACTGTCGGCAGAGCATACATTAGTACCTACCCAATTTGCTAGACCATAGAGTAGTGGGAATACCATAGGATCAAGGAATATATAAAAATTAAATAAAAAAAAAAAAAATAACTTTGCGTGTCCTTCCTGTATAAATGTGGGGGTGAGTTGGAAGGAAGTTAATTTATCAGAAAATTCTGTTTTAGCGCAATCGTGTTGGAAAGTTGCTGCAAAGTTAGGTCAACCACTAAATTGTCGGTCCGTTCCCTACCTTAACATGTTTTATTGTGACCAACACCTTACGAACAAATAATTAGGGAATGATGATCTCAGACCAAGTGGAATGGAAAGTTTCCTTTGATGTTCTTTTTTTGGAGGAAGAAAAAAAATACCAATACATTTTTTTTACCGAAACTTTGATAAGATACACAGATATTGCTGTTGAGGTAGCTTCATTTTCGGAACGATGACGAAACTCAGAATGGTAACACTAATTTTGGTTTTCCCTTTTAATTCATAAATGGGGTCAGCTTTATTTATGAAGCAACTTACCGACAAAACAGAGGAATAAAAGGAATCGATTGCTTGATTGTCGGTCTCAGGTTTTGGTTCCTTTTCTCCGGGTAGATATGATTGAACATAAGCTTCAAACCATACTTTGGAATGGCCGTCACATCGCTCTTTAGATCGTCGTTTGCACTTTCGATATCCATTCTTGCTATAAAACACTTGTCGTCTTGTCAACAACACTTTCACTTCACAATGATATATATTTTCGGATTAAGTAAATTGAATCACTTGGAATGAAGCAAGACACACTTTTGTGTATTTATTTTACTGAGGTTGTTTTTTTTTTATTTTATTTTCTACTTGCAAACATACTTTTTCTCCGACGTAACAACTCTCAAACAAATCAAACTGCGAACACTTCCAATAAATGACTGAATTTTCTGTTCGAAGATATGTTTCACACGTAAACTGTGGAATGTAACTTTATGGATAGCTACTAGGTGTCACAATTTTCTGGTGACTCGTGGAATGAGTCAAAATCAGCTGATAACTGTCAAACGCTTTTGTTTTGTTTATCAACATACCGGTATGCGTTGGTTGAAGTGAGATAGTAATATGTGTACATCTTGGAAGCGATGAATTTAGATGGGGGATGGTATTCCTAAGAAATTGTGGAACAAAACATGTAATTGGAACCTATAGCTACAGAAATTTAGTGTGTTTTGAAACCATTCGCGTGGTAAATTGCCTATAGGGTGTCGTAGAACTAATAGCCAAGAAAGAAATAAAAGATTGCAAATAAGTTTGAATTAAAATACCTATGTATGTTCTAACTAATTAATTAATTAAAAATATAATTTACTATTTTTAATGAATACGGACTTTTGCTACTTTTTTATGAAATGCATAATGTATGTATGTACCTGGCCACTTCTAAATATACTAGTTAAAATAGCTTAATAACATTTATTACTATATATAACCTTAAGTGAGTAATAGAGTTGAACGAGACTATGGCCGTTTTCACAATGTCGGTCGTATGTGAAACTCGGGATCAACAAAAATGTTGTTTTTACAGTGAAGAGCTTTAAGTGAATAGTGTTACTTAAATACCTAAGCAAATCTTTCGCCGCTGCCAGATGTTCTTTGTGTGGATTCTTATTGTACTGCGATAATTTTATAACTGAATGTGAGATGTCGGGCCGAGTTGTTAAGCTTATATAATTTAAAGATCCAGTAAATGACTGGTACATTTTTGTGTCCTAACAATTCTACACCCGTTCATTTGAAACTCACTTAGGATATTTCTGATCGCTTTGCTTTGACCCAATTTTATTTCTCTCCTTTCTCCATCTCTCTCGAACTCCATGCCTAAGAAAAAGTTAAGCGGACCCTTGTCCTTATTTTTGAATTCTGCAGCTAATTTTCGTTTAATTTCTGCCAAGTCGCCCCACCTGGGGCCTGCAACCAAACATCATGCACTAATGGAAAAAACTCAACGAGTTGCTTGTCACAGTATTACTGGTGCACTGTGAACCTCTCCCACCCCAGCGCTCCAAATCATGCTCCACCTACTTCCAACTGATACCGTCAGCAAACAACTGGCTGCCTGCTCAGCAATAAGACTGAGAAGTTCCAAACAATGGAAACAACAACACACTGGACACGCCAGAATACTTCTGATGCATCGCCATCTTCCAAAGGTCACCGACCACTTGCCCACTGAACACAATTTCAACAAGGGCTACAAATGCTTAATACCCTACAGAACAGAATGGACACAACGGGTTGTCCTTCACCATGAATCGCTGACAATCTTCACGGACGGCTCCAAAACCGAAGAAGGAGTCGGTGCTGGTATCTTTTCAAAAGATCTGGACATTCACCTCTCCTTCAGCCTTCCTAGATACTGCAGCGTTTTCCAATCCGAAGTCACTGCCATTCATCAAGCAGTATCAGTATCGGATATTGTCATATACATCGACAGCCAAGCTGCCATCAAATCTCTCGGATCCAGCACAACGAGATCCAAGGCAGTGAAGGAAGTGAAGTATCTCTGAACGAGATAGTTGGACAGTACAACCTCACGCTCTGATGCGTACCGGGTCACTATAATATACCAGGGAATTGCGAAGCTGACGAACTGGCCCGACGAGGCTCCTCAAGTCTAAACAGCATAAACGTCACCGACATCGAGGCGCCAACGTCCTATGCTAAATATCTTGTCCATGACGATGCGTTGAGAGATCCAAACATCGGTGGCAACAGCTCGGCCACTGTAACACTTCAAGGTTGCTCCGGCCCACGCTAAATAAAACCAGGTCCATCGAACTTCTGAAACATAAGAGAGGAACCCTCTCCAAAATCGTAAACACCCTTACTGGACACTGTGCTATAGGAAGGCATGCCCAAAGAATGGGCAACTTCTGCAGAAGTTGTAGAGACGAAGAAGAAGAGGAGACTATCAGTCACCTCCTATGCACGTGCCCCGCACTTGCCAACATTAAAAAGACCACACTAGGTGAATACCTGTTCAACGATTTAAGTGATCTCAACAAGGCATGTACGGCTAGGATTGGCTCCTTCATACTAAGGAGTAAATGGTTCCCTGAGTAAGAGGGTGACCCACTCACCTTTACACATCGGCAGCACAATGGACCAACTACTGGTCTAAGTGCATCCTCACCGAGGGCCGGTTCAGACCAACCAACCAACCAAGTCGTTTTTATCCTTAAAAGCCAAAATGATTTAATCAACATATACTACCAAAATATTAACAATTCCATTTCGAGTAATTATATACACACAGTTATCGTACGATGACTTTATAAAACCAATGATTTTTAGGACGCCATCCAATTTAGATGTTTCATTAATTCATATATTGAATTTTGGCCAAATATTTGACCGCGTTGAAGAAAAAAATTTTAAAAAATGTATTAAAGCACGGATGCGAGCAAAAATTACAGAGGAGCGATACTTTTGCAGTGGTGAGACGATAGTCGGGTACATGTGATATAGATCTTCCGACGTATACATATTAGTAGGCTCAAAAAGTAGATGATTTCATTTCGTCAAAAAGAATTGCGCAAGAAGATACCCGACTACGTCTTTCAGATTCAAGATGAGCTCTTGTTTAAGGAATTCACCATCAAATTTGAACCATGAAGGAAGATATTTTAGAGCCTATAAAATGATACATTCTTAATATCGCAAAACGCTTAGCACAAAAGCTGAATATACATCATACTTTTAAAATGATTAAACAATCTGATGAAAAAGAAACATTCCTCTTGTTACGACATGATAAACCTCAAACTCCCTATTCGCCCACATTGTCCTAAATAGTTCAACGTAATTGAAATTCTTTCCATCACTCCCGTATGCATTCACATCGATTGCCCTTTTATGGATACCGACCAAGTTGTAAGCATAAACATTGAGGACTACGTTGTGTAAAACTGTAGCAAACAGGCTGTTTCGAACCAGTATCTGTGGTATCGGTACTCAGGCAAGTACATGCACATATAAATTGTTGAAAGAAGATGCTCTTATGTTCATTTTCTAATGAAATTTAAATGCAATTACTGTCTCAAGGCGAGGGCAGAAGGGTGGGCGATAATTCTTCCTTGATACTGAAACTGCCAACCTCATATCTAGATCAGTATCAAGGTAAAAGCGCGATTTGATTTCATTCGTAGTTAATTAGTATTTAGTATAGGGACGCTAAACTCCCTTAAACGAGTTAACTAATTGCGCTGAAGATACGTGCATATACAAGTAGAGGAAAGGTTCGATAAACTTAACTAGACGACAGTTAAGAAAAAACCTGAGGATTATGTCATCTTAGCATCGTACTCATGCAACTGAATTTGCCCGAAGGGCAATTATCGAACTTCAAAAATGAAAACAGTCTTTATCTTAATGTATGCATCTGGGGTCCCTCCGACTGAGCGACAACTTGTAACGCTGCTGATCGTCCCGGTTTCTAGCTAGAGCGCCGACAAAAACAATGAGCGATGTCGTGCGCCAAGTCCACTGTTGATATTTGCATAACCGCAGCTACACATAAACACCCAATAAAAAAATCTGTGCTCAACAGCAGCCACCGCCAAGTCAATGCGTCATCGGTCTCTCGCGCTCGATGAACTTGATTATGGCCAGGCTACACTACACTACACTATATGTGTGCGCGCACAAATTGATCTTCTTGAGATTCGCGAATTGACATCACGATTTGTTACCTTGGCCCATGGAACAGCAGAAGCTTGTTCTACATGGCACTGATCGCAACAATACTCTGTTTGTGCTGCGCTGCTATGCCACACAAAATATTGCTTCTTAGGGTGAGGACAGTGAGAAATTTGCATGCAATTTGTTTGCAAAGAAAGATCGAAGATATCACTTGCTCCTATTTACACGTCGGTCGGTCGTACGAATCGTGATTGTATGTGTGCGTTGTGTGAACTAGAAGGAGGGTGTTGATTAGAGAGAGAGATTTGCACTTAGGAATGGAGTGTCAAGTCAAGTCATTGACATTTCGAGTAAGTTCACTGTGTCACGTCACTGTCATATCATGGATATGCCAATTATGTGCCCTTTCATGCGTTTGACTACATATGTCACAAGTGTACATCGCTTAATTGACACCAAATATAGCCGCTGTTATTTCTGCAGCGTGAAAAAAAAAAACACAAAAAGAAAAGTGAAACATTTTTCCCATCCCATTGTAGCTTACGTCGCGTGGTCGCCTTGACTTGTGTGCCGGGCTTACGTTTATCGTTGACATTTTATGGTGGCCATATTCATTTGGTAGATGGCGCTATGGTCAGCCTCAATTGCAATAAGGTTTGCTTATAGAATTATATTTTTTTGAATAAATGCATTTTAAGCACTTGGCTTGGTATGGAGTGAATGGTGGGAAAACTGGATTAACAGGAGTTCAATTAAGATTGTTCATGACCGTAAAATAAAATTGAACGAGAGTCTCTTGGAAATGGGATTCTTTGTTTCCGGGTCGTTATCAGAGTAAATATGGGCGTATAAATATAAAGAAGACGAACTCTTTGTTGAGCTGTGATAAGGGTTATTTTCTCAATTAAAATATGATTTACCGAATCGCTTGCTTAAACTGTTCTTGTTTCAGAAATTTATGTTATCATCTTGAATTTTGCGCTTTGTGTGTATTATTTTTTTGTCTCAAGTTGAAAATAAAGTTCCGTTACGAAATTCGCTTTTTTCCGTAATATACCTTTTGTTAGTAGACTGTTACGATTTGTTACCGTTAGAGCACATTAACTACAGGAACGGAAACAGCAACTTCAACAGCCAATTTAGGACTTAAGGCCTTAACCTATGGAATACATGGATCCGTTGCTCTGTTGTTTTTATAGATTTACGTATTAGGATCTCGCTCTCCTAGGGGCCGTCGACATCTTTACGTTGAACTTTGACGTAATACCGGAAAGAACAGTCACGTAAAATCTGTCACATCAGTTAAAAGATGATATTTTTTTCTCAACGGCAAGAATAATTTTCAATCAACGCGATCTCTGAAATAGTGAATTCGTAATGTTCAATATTTGAATGTGTGTACTGACAACCGCAGAACGGATCAAAAGGTCAAATGTAGGTTTTTAAACACACAATAGGTCCGTTCGCGAACACTCCTAAAACAGCGAATTTTTACGAAAATTTACGAATTTTTACGAAAAGCTGTTCGCGTACGGAGAATTTTCGTAGTTTTTCGCAAAAGAGAGCGGTCACGAGAGAATAAGAAATATCCCCATGCTACGAAAGGAATTTCTGTGGGCTGTCAAAGCTGTCAAATTAGTATATCTTCAACTTTTTCTTGTTCAAGCCGTTGATTTACTTTTTAGTATTAATATAATAATATAATATTAGACCTAATATGTATGATTTGAAGTCACATCAAAATGCTTGTAAAAATGTTCATATCGTAGGCAACAAGAAGGTTTGATTTTTTATAAAATTGTCAGCTAATGAGCTGGGTGTGTCTATATAAAGGACCTAATTCTTTCCGGGTTTTCGTTTCCCGATAATCAATATAAACAGAGGACAATAATGATCACATCAAGTTGCTCACGGATAAAATATCCACTACCATCTTCGTCAACAGACATGTCGTCTGCCTCACCACTAAACGCTTACATTAATCTCCCATGCCAGGGACGATCAATCTTTAACCGCATTCCGTCGAAACCGCATGTCGCTTTCCATCTCAAACTCATTTTTTTTTCCGTCCGACATTAATACGTTTTAATTACTTCCTTAGAAGCCCACAACGGGAAGGTGCACTGAACCCGTTCCTATGCGTATCAAACACTAAATAAGGATGCGAGAGATCTTACTCTTGAATGCTTCCCATATTGCACATATCTTCTAATTGAATTGCATTCCTCTCACACATGATCGTCCTTGCTTGCTTTGGTATTTTTAGCCTAATTACTGGCAACTCTGAAGCCCTTTTTTCCCGTTAAGGTCCTCATTAGCGAGTGAAAAATAATGGCCAATGGATTCCATTGACCATAAATGTTGTGCTCATCAAAAATTCTTTTGATCGTTTGCTAGTGTCTTCTGAAAGGAAAAAGTGATTCATCCAATGATGCCATAAATGATGGGACAACAACAACAACAAAAGATCTATGATTTTGTGTTGGGGGAATACGGAGTTTATTAAAGCACAACAAAACGACAAAACTAGGAGTTCAATCGCCTTATATGAACCAAAACGTTCTTTTTTTTTTCTTGGTTTTTTTATATTGGTTTTGTTTCTTTTGTCATCTTCCTTGACCATAATGGATTGAAGTGAGTAAAGTAAGAGGAGACTTGCTTGTTAGGCGAAAGAGAAAATTCAAGATTGATGTAAGGCTGGAGGAATGCACTTGTCCATTTTTGGCGATCGCCGACGTATTGTTGCGGTGTCAGTGGTCAGTGGTCAGTGCGTGCATTTCTTTTGAACGCAGGGTCTCAGAGAAAGGTGGGTTATGGCTAAATCTGGACACACGCCAATACAATGCAAATCATTGAACAGCATTCTCCAAAATAAAGACCAACAAAAAGTGGTCCTGCCATGTTGATTAGCATTTTGTTGCTACCACATGGTGTAGGGAATACCCAATACGATCACGCACCCCGCAAAAACAAAACATAAAGCATTGACTTAATTCAAAGTCGGCCTTGCACCGCGTGCAAGCAATCTCTCTGAAAGAAATATTAATTAATAACCGAACGGCAATGAAGGACGATGAAAAAAGCCATCATCTTCAACAGCACAAGGGGTACCGGACGGCAATTATAATCCTATTAAATTGGCAAGTAAAAGGAAGGCGCCTATAAGACGATTTCATCTCTATTGGCACGCAATCCATGCCACCAGAATGGCATTTCTCTCCCTCTTAGTGAAGGATGTTAAGATTAGGTTCAAGGTTTAGCCTACTTTGGCAGCGGAAGGCAATTTGGACCCTTCTCTGGTGGTATGTTCTTCGAGCGGCTTATTCAAATCATCACGTTTTGAAACGAGTAGATGAATGCCATAACTAGGAATTATATGGACTTATCCGGTGAATGTCTTGATGTGTACCTAAGAAAGGAAAAGGTCACAACAATCTTCCCATGGGCATTTCTCATTGAGGGAAAGAAGTCTTTCTCTATCACAGAGTTTAGTGACAATCTGGTCACGATCTATGGCATAACAATGGAACCACCGCATTGTACACGGAAGAAGAACGAAATATCTTTCTCTCTTCCTCTTCGTTGGGATGATTTCTCCCGATCGTCGTCGTCGTCGTCGTCGTCGGTAATCCTCTTATTGGGAGGAGAGCCGATTAGACGACTCAACTATCAGTGGATAGTAGAATCTAACCTCAAACAGATACATTATAAGTACAGGAAAATTTCAACGACATGACGGCGGAAGTTGTTGTTCAGTTTGGGTTTCATTTCTTATTTTTTATTTTTTTTTAATTCTATTTTCTTCCCTAGATCACGGCTGAGAGGAAAAACTAGGCCATTAACATGATCACTCTGTAATAACCGCTGTTTGTAGCTGCCACACCGGGAGATAACATCGCAGAGTGTCTCCTCTGTCGGGTTTTGGTATTGAACTCGGCTGGAGATGCTCTTAATTTGTGTTGTGGTTTGGTTCTTTTATGTGGCTGGTTGCCGTTTTTGTCACGATGGTGCACTTGTTAAACACGAATTTGCAGACAGACACACACATATAGATATATGCACAGCATTTGGTACGTGCCATTGGCGTTTTGTGATGCCATAAAAGGTCTGGTCGTTGCTTTCGCCGAATTGTAACATTATTGCATTGATATAAGGGCCAACAGAATACAGGCGCGAGATAACGATGGGTTGTAATTATTTTCGGAACACTGACTGGCTTGAATAATGATGGAGGAGGAAGGATGGCTGATCACGTTGTTGGATGCCTTAAGCCGTACATGGGTGTTGGGGAAAATGTTGTCGCCAAATTTGGTGAGTTAATTGCTTGTGATTTTGACACATTTTCGATTCTGGCGATTAAGATTTCTAGTGACCGAAGTTCGTTGGAGTTTTCTGCTCCAGATTCATTGAATTAAGTTAGGCATCATGTACATGCAAAACATTTCAAAATACGATTCTGGCGAACGTACGTACAGCTGAAGTGACTGTAGGCAGGCGACAGTTGAAACCTTAAAAAAGGCTCCATGTATGGATGTAGCCTCATGTTTCACAGCTGTTTACTCACGTAACAAAACCTAAAAGAAAACTGTGGTCGCGTGGGATCTAAGTTGGAATGTTCATCGCCCACCTCTTGGGAGCGTATGACGAATATCGAAGGGTATTACTGTCAGGAAAAAGCTTTTGGATCGATAAAAATGTAGCATACTCTCTTTTATTTTTTTAAGTCACAACTCTCAACTTTCTATGTACGTCTTAAGGTATGTGTACAATCTAGGATTTGGATAAAAATACGATTTACAAACATGTTCATCGAAGTTCCACTCACCCACCTGAGTGGCCAATTAGTGATCACTAAATCTCTAATTACATACGAATTCAAGGAATTCTTTCAGCTAAACCTTCTCTAATCGGATATATCATTCTGCACTACAAGGAATTTAAATGGCCTCCATGTACGGTTCGAGATGGAAACGAAATTGCCCACAAACAAAAGGTGGCCACACTACAATCCACGGACTGATCAAAAGGAATGCAGTACGTAGCTTATGTGTGGATAATAAAATCCTCTGTGATCTGAAATAAAATAATTCCCAGAGATCCCCGAGGAATATGTGTGTAAAGAGCTACGTGCTGTTATTTGAACATCGTTACTGGAAAATGAAGGCCATGAGAAGTGTCACTTGGTTGTTGATGTGACTGATCAAACTGAGATGTTGCTCCCGTGGGCTTCACAGTGGGAAAAAAGGCTGGACGACGTCTTTTGATGACCAACATATGCTAAAGTAAATTAAAATGTCCTTGGGCAACAAATTGAAGCAATTACTGATCCCTGATTGAGCGCAGAAAACTCGGACAGCCTACCAAGTGATTTTTACCTCCTCTGTTAAGGAAAATACATTAAGATGCCATGCATTGCACCTGCAATAGCGTAGGGACATCTCATACTCACGTGTGTCGGCTAAGAATAGACGGTCGGCCCTATTCACTCTGTCTGCAGTCGTGCATCCACTTATCATCTACAGACTCCAGCAGCTATCGATTGGAGCCATTAAAATGCAGCATACATTGCGTGGGTAAAAATAAGGTAAAAGGTCCATTACACCACCATACCATTGCGAATCGCACAAAGGTCTGATGGGAAACCAAAGATAGTTAGCCCCCTTGAATATTTCTTCTTTTGGCAAAAGAATAAGAATTCGATAAAATGCAATCCACATACCCTGGGTGGATGCATTTATCACTTTTATAATTGGCCAATGCAATAATTTTGTACATACAATTCCGCACCGATCAATTATGATGCCCTTTCGGGGCTCCAAGATAAAAATAAAGAGATAGAGCGTGGATTTTGGGCGCGCCAGCCATACATCTTTCAATGTCCAAAACATCTGCTGTGCAACATACCTACATATGTATATTTTTACTTCCAAATTCAACTTTCAACAACGCAGCACAGTTAGTTGTTCATATGCATAACCGTTTTCTTTCCACTCTATGTCTGTTTGACAGATCACTGTTAGCTCCTAATCACCACTGTCAACGCCATCTATTCTGGACGGATACGAAAACTATTTTGACAGTTTAACCTAATCACCTCGCGTTATTTAGTTTTTGTTTCTGTTGGCACCATTTGAAATGTTTCCAAGGCGCCGAGGGGGCCTCAGTTTCGTAGTGCGAGTACGTAGTAGGTCCGGTGGTCCGTGTTTTTCACATTTTTGAGCTAATGCAATCTCCCGACACAGCATGTTAGCGCACAACATACGAAAAAATGCTTGCCGCTGAGGGAAAAAGTGAAATAAAAACGGTTTCCAGTCAGTAGGGGGAATTATTTCCCAATCCTTCGCCTTTTCCCTGTCATCAAGAAGTTGCACGTAGAAGTTTACAAAGCCAGCAAAGTGCCACAGAGCGTAAGATCAGATTTAAACTGGTTTCGCTTTTTTTTTTGTTTTTTCTTGTTGTTGCATCGGAGGTGCGCAGACATCATGGACCGAGACAAGAGGCGCACAACAAAACCAAAAAGGAAAAGTCTCAGCATATCTTGGGGCAATCCAATAAAGTCATTGGCTTAGAATATTGCTCTGAAGATGATGTGCAACTTTGTGCTGGTGGTGGAGGTGGCGGTTGTCGGTGGCTGCACGTGAGTTCTGGACATGTAGGTATAATGTGCGAATAGAGGCGTGTGGGATCAGTGGGACTATCATGTTGTTACGCATCGAGTAACAGGGCAAAATGCGGCGTTGATGATGACTGTTTGAGATGCAAAAAGATCGTATTGTCATATTTTCTTTCTTGTTTTTGTAATCTAATTTAAGTTCAGTTAAACTCGCGTGGATAATCTCTAGAGAATTTTAATTTAATTTAGAATGTCCCTCGAAACGGATGACATCTAACAGAGGCTTTTAAGTTTTTAATAACTTGTTCATTATAAATTGCGCAGTTTATTGCATTGCAATTCAAAAAAGAAGAAAAAGAAACTGGATTGGGCGTATTAAACTGTCCGTACCAGATTAAGCTGTAGTTGAAAAGCAGACCAAATTGAGTTTCTAGACGCCAATGATCCGGTTTCTGTACAAGGTTTGAGTTTAAGCATCAAAACTAATATGTTATCGTAAAACACTTGTCGTTCGTCCAATGTTTTGTGGGAGAAAATTTTATTGTACTTTACGATCGCGTATCATCGATGATACCATGTGTTTTGTAATGTACTTTTCAAAGCCTCAGAGTAGACACATGCAAACATTGTTGCACTTTTATGTGGCTATTTTTTTGGGGTTTATTAGCTGGCTACCATCACTTTAAAACACTATTTATAGTGTAGCTCCGTGATTAGTGTGTTGGACTACAGTGCAAGTTCGAAGTTTTTTACGGCCTCACCTTTTGCGAGTGTCTGACAATCATCCAAGAGTATTAATGTCGAAAAATCCCTTTGCCGTTTAGATGTGGCATTAAACTGTATGTCCCTTTTGTATGTACGCAAATGCCACGTACAACGCGTACAGTTGTGAGAAGCTTCATCTTGGTCCTCTATAGGTTGCTTATGCCCTAATATTTACTTACAGGCACAATCATCACCATTTTCTGAGCGCAAATCTGAGAAGTTCCATCTGATATTTGCAACGGATCTTTATCTCTTCTTATATGTATTAACTTAAAGCCAATTTAGCAAAGCAATAACAGCTTTGTGGCGACGTGGCGGGCGTTTACAGGCCGCCAAAGGAAATTAATTAAACTCAATCTCATTGCAATTCAATTAAACCAAGAATCATCCCTGGCAATTAATCGTGGCGTTGAGAGCATCATTTTTCATCTGACCAATCCATCACACAATCAAGCCTATCGCCATCGACAACCGAGTGCAGCATTATCTGAAGAGGAAAAACCAAAACCAGAAAGATCCTCACTCATATTCGCCCTGGAATTTCGTTCGACGAAGCCAAAATGATGTTTTATGGATTGGATTCATAATAAACGCACCACCACTAGCGACATCGATTGAAGAAGGATGGATGGCGGCGATCATCATGATCTTTTCAATTGAAAGAGATATTGAGATGTCTGTCGCAGACTGACAAGCATGATGTACCATCACCACCATCATCATCATCATCATCCCCATCGCCCAGACACTTGAGGAAGTTTAGACGCGAGCAATCTTCTTCACTCAGGCAATTAAAAATTGATGACCATTAAGCGCCAATAAAACCATAACCAACGTCGATGCAATATGGACACAGGAAAGTAAAATATATAGTAAGTATATAAAAAAAAAAAAACCTTATCGCACAGAAGATGTAAGATATGACAGTTGCATGCGCAGCATCAGTTGTTGATGTGAAACAACTTATGCGCTATTTCACATGTTTCGCAACGCGGAAGAACATGATTTCAACGTGAATTCGCTCACTAACAATAGAAACCCGTGTAGATGAGTATCTGGCGACCGAACCCTGCAATCCGCAAGCCATCGAGGTGGTCATAAACTGTTTTTACTGTAGGATAGTTTCATCATGGAATCATCATCATCATCATCAAAGCGGCACCCAAAAAAAAAAACTTCAAGAAAGGGGAACACACCCACATTACTTGCAACATCCATGTGTCAGCAGCGTTACACTCCCCAACCTCCATTGAAGTGAAGCGATTGCACGACTAGAACTAAGACAGTAGCTGGAGCAGTTGGCGGCAGTTAAGGGAGCACTGGTACTCTTAAGCGCGTCGCGACTTCCGCTGCCATCTTAATTGAAATTCGTTACGCGTTATGTGTCCATATAGGACATTCGTAGAACAATACTTTTGCAATCCAATTACGTATGCAAGCTACGTTGTTGGGGAACCTCTTACATAAGGTGTACGGTTGAGAAGTCAGCGGCGCGCGCTGTATGCAATTAAACATCAATTAAACGCACATCAGTCGCGCGTATTTTTTTTTTTTTTTTTTTAGCACACACTTAACGCGGAAATTATCCATTTTATGAGCTTGTATTGGATTCGCCACATCGTCCAATATAAAGAGGATAGCGAAAGAGTAGTAAAACAGTTGCAGAATGACAACTTACTGCAGGAGACCTACATCGTGGTTAATTGTGTATACCATTGGATTTTATGTGAGATTTTGCATACCATATCGGATGTGTTGTTCTTCTTCTTCTTTCATAGTTGTTAATCCTCTTTGTATCTGAGGAAATTTTAAGGAAAACTTATGGCCGGCTTACGATAATCAAAATTTAAATTTATACTTGTCATTCACATAACTTGTGGTGTCCATGTCTCGAGTACCACTCAACGTATCCATGCACATAAATTTTCCTAATAAAGGATTTTGTTTTACTATTCTTCATGTTCGTGACCTTTCTCTAGAAGCCGGCACCATCACATTTTTATCCCTTTTCTTTCACCTCTTCTCACCACACACTCGTATCAAATTTCTTCACGATGAGAGCTGCCGCAAGCGTCAATTTGTGGACCACCAACTGTGAATACCTCTGAATGAACAGACAATAGGCCTTGTTTGTGAGTCTGTTTTTTTCCCCAGTTTTTTGTTGTAATTTGTTAGGTTTATTATGTAATAATCGAATGAGCTTAGGGCTATGGGGTTGTCACTCCCCTTGAAAGACCGAAGGTACTTCCCTGCACTAGGATGCCTTTCTTCGCATTGTTTGATCTATGAAACTGTAACAAATTCGAAATTTATTAGGTTGAAGAGGATTTCTTTAATAGGAAAATTGTTATACATGGTTTTATGGCCAAGACTTAACTAGAATTTAAGAGGATTAGGTGATGAACTTATTGAGGAGAAACAACTTGTTATGTGAGAACTTGGAGTGACTTTTCAAATCGTCGACAAGCATTTCCTTCAAAGCCGAGCTCATTAAGTGATTTGTCCAGAAACGCCTCTTATTCCTCCTTCTCTTTAATTTTCTTGAAGAAAACAGGAAAATTTCGTATCATTAGCCCACATTACATCAGGTTTTTTTGGATCCAATTTTAAAATTTTTATTAAATGTTATTATCTGTCGTCAAAATGTAGGCGTTTTATTTTGACCTACAATAACATAAAAAGAATACTTACATACATATGTATGCATGTGAGTTTTTAAATGTCCAACCTCCTTGTCAATCAAGGTTGATGGACTTCTCTATTCACCATCAACAAGAAACACGATCTACTAACCATTTTTGCCAAGAGTATCAATTACAGTCTACCGATTACTCCATCATCAACTATCAATTTCAATATCATTACGATAGGTATCCTTTACCAACCTTCAGGCATCCCATTCAACCTTCACACGATAAGCTACTGAAGAGTGTATGCCGTGCAGGGCGTCTTTTCCTGAACCTTCTGATTGGCGCCTTTTTTGCTCTTTTGCTGGCATGCACCGTGAACCGTCCATAAATCTCCGAAACCGATAGTAATCTGTTGGCCGAGTCTATGCGCCGGACCCCCAAGGGTAACGCAATTTGTTACATTTAACACTTGCGTCTCGTAAGACGCATTTGCCTGATCCCAAGCCTATGGATAGGTTCAGACAGGTAATTCTCCACGTTTGGCTTATCAAAAATGAAGAGAAAAATATGCATGAATGTATGTATGTATATGTGGATGCTGGGTTCCTGGAATCTCGAGTGGAGGCAGCACGTACAGCACACTGAAATGAGGCTTTTGTTCTAGGGTACAGATTGTTGTGTAATAATACGCATGAAGGATGAAAAAAGAATAAAGAAAAGGATATGCTGAGTGGCAGATCAAAAGAAAAATGATCTTTTTTTTTATTTTTTTGTATTTTTTTTTCCGGAATTTGAAGAGAACTTATCCCTTGAAAGGGATGAAAACATGCAGGTATCTTGTCCAGGATGTGAATGAATAATTCAATTCGAACGAACATTTTTTTAAAACACATTATTAGTTGAGAGAATTTTTACGTTGCACTTGCAAATATTCGTTTTCTTCTGTGGATAAACACTAGACAATCTGGCATTTAGTTTTCGCTGAGACAATAGATTATGCTTGCTACCAGGATCCTCCAAACATGCCTAACCTAAATGCACACCGAAATAATACAAAACACCCTCAACAATCAAGAAGGATATTCAGCTATTCTTTCGGGGTGAAAAAACCCAACAAACGGGCTATTTATAGTCCAACAAGAGAGATACACCTACATACCTGCCAATATTTACTCAACAGGTAGTCGCCTACTTTACATATTCCATCAAACATTTAAAAAGGCATTCAAAGTAAAAAAAACACCCAATAGATTCCACACACCTTCCACTAGCACTATTGATAAGAAAACGAACTCGAACATGTTGGATGCTATAGCAGTCCACCATCCGCAAACATGTTCCAATGAAAGGGAACTCATGAAAATGATGGTTTTACCCGGTGCAACACGATCTGCACGATCAGTCTTCGGTTAACATTTGCTCGTTGCGGTTGGTAATTTAGGATTGGGAATAAAAGTTGTCTTTAAACCATCCGTTTGTGGCTAATATTTGGTTTGATATTTTTGAATATCGCGATTTAAAGAAAAAATATATTTAGTTGTTCGAAACGTGTGTACGTTTTATGATCGCCATCGTTCATGATCTTGCACATGGTCGTTCTTATTTTCGGTCGATTCATAGCCGCAGCATCTCCAACATCATCATTTCTAGCAAAAATAAAACCAAAGGATATACGAAAATAGATTTTGGCGACGAAGGCGTCGACGTCGCGCGGTTCTTTTTCTCTTATTTGCAGCGCGACGCGTTTTTGGCACGTCTAATTTCGTTGTGTGCGTGTTGTGTGTGATCAGCAGGGGTTGTGTCTTTCGCGGATGCGTTTTTCGTCAATTACACGTGTGTGGTGAGGATCAGTATTTTGGATCCTGAAAATATGTGTTTTCACAATGAAAATTATGTGATCATAGTGCTTTGAAATTAGAAGAAAAAAAATTAAAATTGAAAATCTGTCGGGAAAAATGTGTGCGTGTGTGAGTGTTAAAATGAGTCCTTTTCGAGTGGTATTACTTGCCACAATTTTTATTTCCTTTTGTCATGCGAAAAGTTCGCCAGGCGAATTCCTCAAGGATAACCATGATCATTTTGTGGATTACGAAGATCAGAACACGGATATCGTCTCCTGGACAGGGGTTAAAATCTCCTCAAGCAGTAAAAAGTCCTCGCATCAGCGGAAAACGTCGGTGAAAAAAACTAAAAGTGGATTAACTATCGAGCGGAATTTTCCAACAGGATCAGCAGAAGGGGGTAGTAGCAGTAGCAGTCACGAACAACAGCTACCCCCATTGGCGGCCACTACTGTCTCACTATCATCGCCACATAATGGAGCTAATCGGAAGAAGAACCAACGTAAACGTGGTCGAGGCCAACGACAGAAAATGAACAAAAATGGTAATAAGAAAAATTCTTCATTGACTTGTTGCACAAAAATGCGGTTATGAGAAAAACTGATTTTGTCATTTGTGGAAAATGTCGACAGTTTTGTTTTTCCTTATGATCTGTCTGTGTGGTTCGTGTGATGGGAAGTTTATGCTAGATCCATGGCAGTAGTTTCACTTGTAGGAAGATACTTTGCTTTTAAATTATTTTTTTTTGCTTTGCTAAAGAAATGGGTACTTATTTTAATTACCTACTTATTAAAAAGGAATATTATTAATAATCTGTTAAAAAATCGTTCGAATAAAATGAAAAAGGTGCCACAATTTGGGTTAGGACGGGAGTAAAAAAGCATAATTTTGTCATGTTGCCATCTCAATATACAGATGTCAATTCTGTGAAGCAGATGGCCGAAGGAGAAATTAGTCATTGTTAAACCAGCGATGTGTAGGTTATGATTACTTCTCTCCGCTCCGTTCCTTTCGGTCAGTATTTTTTAAAATTGTTATCGGTTTAATGCTTTTTAATCCTGAAAAAACGTTTGTTACTACATATGTTATGTGCATTTTCCTTCGGCGGGTTATGACCCTTGTTTGAGGAATCACAATCCTCCACTCTTACTGGATCCTTTCTGTTCCGCCAGTTTGACCAATTGAAGTGCCGAGATGGTACCCGGTTTCGGATCACTTCATGACTGAATTGTAAAATTTTTGAATTTGTGCGATCCCGTCGTTTGTTCGCGGTTGCATTATGTCCTCATGTCCTGCAATACCATTATAACCTGGCACTCAAAAAGAGTCAGTGAATTGAATTTTGCCCTGCAGTTCAAAGAGCCTTTTTAAGTGCAGGACGACGATTTCAAAGTTCTCCTGTCATTTCAGAAACGTCCCTGAAATATTTTGAACGATCTAGAAGCACATTTTAAAAGGACTGCATTGGATTTCCGACTCGCTGGCTCAATTTTGTTCCAAATGGCCTTCAGTTGAATCAGAATATTATAGTTTAGAAACAAAGAATTATTTTTATACCCTATTAAGTTTGACACATAGTTTGTAACATAGAGAAATATTGCAGATAGACCCAATAAAGTATATATATAAATGATCAGCATCACTAGCCGAGTCGATTGAGCCATGTCCGTCCGTCTGTCCGTTCGTGTGTCACCAGTTTTTGGGCCTTAAATTTTGAGCTAGGTTGATGAAATTTTTTATACGAAAAGTCTTTGGAAAAGTAAGCAATACAAGTGTAAACATTTTTAAAATCCGCCCACTGACACGCCCACTTTTCAAAAAAATCACTTTTTTCACTATTTTCATATGAAACTCGAAAAAACTTCCTTGAGCAAATATGTAGATATCCACTTAATCTACAAATCGTCTATACATTGTATATGGCCACGCCCACTTTTTAGGGGCGTTTACTTCAAAAATTAATTTTCGAGTAAGAATATTAGTTTATAGGGCAAAATAGAAAATTTTGTGAATACATTTTCCACCGCCCACTGTCACGACCAAATAAGATAGGGATAGGGTATCATACGATTCGCTCCAGGCGGATTGTAGCATTTTTTTACTGGTTAACTATGGTTTTAATGTTTAGTGGAAGGGTTTTTGGTTTTTCATTGTTCTGCCGTAGTTTCGGATTTTTTTTAATACATACAAATTTCAACACAATAGTAGGATAAATCGCTCAAAAGGTTACACCAGTTTCACATTGTCTTTAATATCAAAATGAAATATTGTTCGTAAGAATGTACATATATGTACCTACATACAGGTATAGCTGGGCTAATTTATTTTAAAATAACAAATAAATTAAATTTTACTTAAAACATGAATAAAAAAAGCAAGGAACAAATGGTCATGACTGGCACTATTTTTTTTCATTCATTACCGTTTCTCAGTTCAATCATTGCTATTCCTAAATCAAATCATTGGAATGCATGATCAACTATTTGAAACGAATATTTAAAAAAATGAAACCTCTCCGAAAATTGTTTTTATTCTATTGCCTCTTTTGATTGCCTCACTACTTGTGAAAATATTTTTTGTTGAGCGACATCCTCTAAAAGAATAGGACTGTGAAGTTTTAATGTTTACAGTACTCAATTCTTGCTTTCCAATAATTGCTGTTGAATATTTCGTTAGCGTACTATAAACTGTAAGATTTTGTTGACATTACTTCGCAAGATACTTTATTAGTCTGTATCATTTGGACTTTACTAACATCTGTAATTCAATGAACAGGCGTTCTGGCAACGACTATCACTTTCGAGTTTTCCATGTTGACTTTCATTATCGCATCACTATACAATATTTTAATCAGTTGTGAGTTGAGACATTTGTTTTTTAATTTTTCTGAATATTATGTAAATAGAAGTAGAACCATAATCAAGAAAATTAAAATTACTACCTAGGTTTTTTTAATAATTTATATTACTTTATTTTAATAATAGTTTCATGCTAGACAAACTAACTTAACGATCGTAAATTACTGCTAAAGAATAAGTTATGCAAAAAAAAAAAAAAAAAAAAAGTTAAACTCGTAAAAATTCAATAAACTTTGCACGGAAATCATTGCAGGGGTGCCAACAATTGGACATTGTACCTTAAAAGGTTTTCTAAAAACTCCTACTGAATTTAATTCAACTAAGGCACATTGGTATTTAGGTGTTGCATTTTCTCCTGATATACAACTTTATATAAGTGTGGGAACTGTCAAGTGACTGTTGTACAAATTGATGAACCTTTTTTTTAACACAGTGGACACAGCATGAAGATGATTGCAATCAATTTTGCTCGTATATAACAAAGGTGTAAAGGTAGCACTGAGTCTATATTACCCTTTGGAAATTTCAAATGCCAACACAAATTTGATTTAGTTAAATTATTAATTTAAAAGCCAAAGAGTGTAAACAAAACCTGGCGTCATGCACTGATGCTCTTATGTGAGGTAGATCCGAGTATAAGGTTATTGCATAAAGAAAATCGGCAAATACAGAACTCATAATGTCAAATCATGCGGTGAGCTTTTTATTTTAGCCTTAATACTAACGGTGCTTTGCAAAGAGCAAAAAGTATGATTTTTTCAAGAACAGTATGTAGGTATTCAGTATTTGTTTTATACTAAAAATGTCAACAACACTGCTTTAACTACGGCCAATTTGGCAAAATGTCAATTTTTGCGAAAACGACTTTAACAATTTAATTTAAATTCCAAAACATCGAAAGTCACGATCACTTCATTTTAGAAGCAAATTATATTATTATATATAAAGCATAGTAAGAATGGTAAATAACAAATAAATACATAAATATATACAAACATATGTACTTACGACCCAGTCGTGCACTTTATTTATTCTTGAATCGACATTGTCCCCATGTGTTGACACTTAATTAGAAGAAGCAGAAGGCTTCCCCTACATTTGAAAAATTTATTAGTGTTCCGGACCTTAAAAGGGAAGACAGAACACATATGGGTTTGATACGGTGTCTGTCTGTCTGTCTGTCCGTCAGTCTGTCTGAGAGAAAGCTGAAACCTTCGCTATCTATACATTATGTAAGAGTCCGCATAAGATAAGGACAATGAATTTAATTTCGTGGGCACTTTTTGGGGTACCTTATATAACAAAATTATTTTGCTTCTCATCCTGTGGCATATTTTCAAATTAAAGCGAATTTTGAGGGATTTGCATATATGTATAGATTTTTCTGACAAAATTCATCGAACAAAAAGCTTGACAAACATTTGAAAAATGTTGTCCCATCCCGCCCTAGCGGTCAGACCATTAGTGCTAAAGATATGAAAAAAAATGTAAAATTTTGTATAGATTGTGAAATAAGTACGATAATTCCTATATTTTATATAGTTTTTGAGAAAAACAAAAAAAAAAGTTTTCAGTCACCCCAATGTATCTCTCCTTGTTTTCATGTAATCCCAAAAAACCTGAGATAAAGGTCATTAAGAGACTAAATTTCATTAAAAATTTCAAATTTCATCCAAATCCGTCAAGTAGTTCTCGAGTCATAGGTTTTAGAAAATTGCACAGAATTCCTTTAATTCTCTTCTCTTGCTGCTGTGTTCTACATCCAATTTTTTTTTTTTTTTTTAACGCGACTGGATCGTGCGTATTCAGTTCTCTAAGCTAATATTGAAAAATTGTTTATTTTTTTAAATATATAAATTTTTTTCTCAAAAATATATTGTATATTTTTTTTTTTTTTTAAATTTTGAATGCATTCTGCCGCATGTCAAATATTGCTAGTTTTTTTTTGCTCTGATCGAAGTCCATGACTTATTAACCGAGAAATAGCCATTTTTGTTAAGCCAACTACCAAACATAGTACCGTTATATGCAGTTTTAGTCAAGAACGTAGTACACAATTTTTCAGTATTTGCCTAGACTAACCTAAATATGAAATAACTTACAGCAGCAGTTGTATTCAAACGGAGTAAAACTGTTTAAATTATAGTGTAATGGCAGCACTTATTTTAATCTTGAAATTTAGTAAGAAAACCACAGTACTCACATAAATGCCGCAAGGACTTACACTCCATCGTTTTGTTCGTTGTAAATTCCCTTTCTGTTACCCCTTTTGTCAACGCCATTCCACTTTCCAACGCTCTTCAGAACACCTCTCTCCAAAGAAGGACGCACAACAAAATAATGGTCACATACGAGTCCTTATTAGCGCGTGGCCATATTTGTGCCAGTGATGTTCACCGGTTGGCCGTGCCGCCTTCTGCGAGAAATACACAACAGATTTCCTGTTTACTAGTACGGCTGCTACTGTGCTGCGTCTGTTGTTATATCGCGCCGCCTGGCATGTGTTTTATATACCCTATACATGCAATCAAGTCAGGCTTTGTTCTATTGTTGCTCGGGTAGATTCTTCCTGCTTCCATCCGCACCATTATATGAAGTTACATGTGCCCCGATGTTGTGGCTTAACCTCTGGTCCGTTTATAAAGTTGTCGAAACTATAGAACAACTTTTTTGTGCAGCTAATTAATGAAATCGTTGAAAATATTTTCCAATAAAACACAACGTTAATTATGTACTGATGGAATGATTGACCAGCTTGACAAGCCAAGCTTTCTTTTGCTCCCTATTTAGACGGGCCACCATATACACCATGCTTTGATTAAGTTGTCGTTCTTAATTAGAATTGCTCTGCGGTTATGAATAAATTTGCCCTCAACTTCAAATTAGACCAATTCAAGTTAATTTCGATCTTCAAACTCGGTCTTGAAACCAAAGGCAATAAATATCAGGTTACAAAAGTTGATGAAGCGAAGCTTTGTTTGTCAATCTTTTTTTTCCCCCTACGTGCCTACTTAATGCTACTGCTGCAACATAAACAATCTTAGGAAAAAAAGAAGAGGGAATCTTCAAAAATCTAAAGAAACGAACCGAAGAAAGTGGAAAACGTAAACAAATCATAAATTTTAAAGTGGTCAAAGCGCAATAATGCGGGCCGATGCGATTGTGGGAAACCTAATGATTACCTAAACAAGCGCGATGGATGCGCAGATGCGTTCCATCCGAAATACCACAGTGTGTTTTGGAAAGACGCCGGAATCTGTGAGAAAAGCACTGAAGATAAATATCTGAAAGATTCTTTTTTATGGGTTCTCATTTAACGGGGAATTGTGAATGATTTTTATCAAAATTACACGAATAATTCATTTGGACGTGAAGTTCTTTTATTGGGGGTTTTATATGAGTGGTAGTTAGGGGACCGCACATTTTAGCTAATTTACGAGTGATAAGACTGATAAGATGAGATGTAAACAGGAGAAATATATTAGGAGATAGTAAAAATTAACTTTTATAGGGATAAAATTGGTCAAGTAATAATGATAGTGTACCGGCGGATTAGATGAGGGGGTTTTCATTCCAGTTTGTGGATAAGGTTCCGTTTAGAGCCGTGACTGTGATCTGCAGATAAAATAGGTGAAAAGGTATTCTCAAATAAGTTTCGGACATAAATTTAATGGAAAGTAATAAGGAAATTTATTTTATTAGACAGCATTCCAAGACGTAAAATTTGTCGCCGTCTTGTGCTTAGATGCGGCTGCGATAAGCTTAAATTTCATAACCAAAAACAGGGGAGTTCTTTTTGTAGCTTAAGGTACTTATAAATAATGATAGTACATACATATATCTAAATGTCTTTTTATCGAATTTTACTTTTAAATACTGAACGTTTGCTAGTGGGCTACCCTGCCGAAATAGCCGGTGAAGATTAAGAAATGGAGATCCCCACTGCAAGACGGATCGCTAAAAGAAAGTATTTTTGATTCGTAAGATGAGCAGGAAACTTTTGGTACATACATACATACATACATATGTATATGTGTTAAATCTTGCGAGAGAATGAAGCATAATCATAAAGAGCCTTTTTCATATCTTTTAAAACAATATATTTGTTTTTAGCTGGTGTTTTTTTTTTTAATTTCTTAGAAAAAAACTCGAAAAACGTTAATTTTCCTCACTAAGTGTTTTTCAACATGCACATGAAACAAATACTGTGAATTACGAACGAATACGAAAATCACATTCAACTCTCCCCTTTTGATTTAGACACCACTTATGGAGAGTAAGTATGGAAACCTAATACCACTACACCAATTCTTTCCAGTCCATCTTCTCTATTCCTTTCCTATAAAATAAAAGAGTACAGAAGAAATGGTTTCTCCATGAGTCAATTCATTACAATTTCAAAGCAGGAGCTACAACATATTCAAGCGCAAGCTAAACGCGTTTCGCTACTGTCTTTTTGTCCACTAGAGTAGGAGTAGTCAATGATGAACATGCACCAAAGAAGTCAAGGAGAGTTCTGTCTGACGGCAAAGTTTTTTGGGACTAGCATGGAATTGAAAAGGTAAAAATAACACTGGACCAATTCAAAAAAAAAAAAAAAAGAAATTGTTTCACCATATCTACAAAACCTTTCCTCATCCACAATATTCTCCATATTTTATTGCGACTATTCTCGGATCACAGATATGAGATTTGTATCAAATGACGACGTCTACTTTGTAGACAAATCGATTTACTGGAACAGCTTAGAAGTTTGACTATTTAACTATCATAGGGCTAACTGTGTCGAGCTGAAATGAGATTGAAATATATTTAAATTTAAAATGATTCTACGGAGTTATCAAACGTCTCTTGTATAATAAATTGTTTAAGTTCATAACAAGAAAAGAACAAATTTGTTGTAATACTCTCAACGCATGCAACCATTTCTGGCTGCCACTGTACGTATAATAAATGTGAAATTTTTGCGTTCATCCCTATTTAGGTTACCCACTACAATGTCCAAGTCTCGCCAATCAAGTGAACAGTTGTTTATGTTATGTCCACCCATTTGGCTACCAATTTGTGTGATTTAGACGATGTAGGCCAATCTTTAACACTTCATTAACATATAATCCACGATCCACCATCAATAATAAAATCTACAATCAGCTCGGTACTATCTAGGCTAACACCTGCAATACACGCTCACCAACTGTAAGGAAACAAAAACTAGAGCCAGACGGACTTGCAATTCGATTGATTTACATTCAACTTCAACTCTGCGATTTCACAAGAATCTCCTTCTATCTAATTCCAAGTCCACTAATCACAACTCGTACACAACTCTCTCTCTCCCTAGTCAATTGGATGATTTCACGATCTTCGAGTCGACCGAGAGAAGATCGACGATCACGGCGTGATCCCTGTGCGTATAGGAGTACAACTCACCCGCCTAGCGTGTGTTCATATGCAAATTACCATCATCATCGTATCGCAGGGATGATAGAAGGAGGATAGTGTGCAGGAAGCTACATTTTGATTCCGGATTCGCGTTATCCGTGGCACTGTATCATTTTTTATTGAAATAAATTCATGTAATTCTCCGACACCAATCATCTCACGCGCGCAAGAGTTGCATCTAACATGCAATCATTCCAGAGGCCACCATCGCCACCGACTACACGGAACACCTCTATTAGAGCCTTGACTGCTGTACGTAGAGATTGGTCTCTATCGTGTGTATTTTTCAGGCGGCAGAGTGCACTAAGTGGATCTGACATTGGTATTTATGCTGACAAACAGGACGACAAATCGTTGGACTACCTTAAGATAGGCCTAGTTGGTGTTGAGCCTGGGGGGGGAAACCAGGAATTGGTTAATTGATTCACTAGAATAGATAGGGGTAGCAGCGGCAGTGCAATTAGAAGATGAGTGCAACAAGGATCCCGAACAGTCAAACATCCAATCATTGAATGTAAACAAAACGTTTGAAAGGTGCACAAGTGGCACCACGTACACACACAGAATGATTTATTGACGAACGTCAATTTTCGGACCCACAGAGTATCTGGCTCTCGTATCTTTTCTTCAGCCTGTGATTATTGATTGTTTTTCAAGTGGTTTATAGTCTGTTTGGAGGTTGTTTTTTTTTTCTATCTTCTTTTTTTGTCGGTGTCTGGAGGTTTTTGTATTTTTTTCTTTGTTTTATTCAATTTTTGGGCTTGCGAGAGTTTATGAGTCAGGCGCCGGCCGTCGACAACTGGTCTCCTCTCGCACAGAAATGTGATCCACAGTCTTCTAATTGGATTTCGTTTTCTTCGAAGTCAGGTTTATTTATAGCCATATAAAGCTGTCGACGGAATTCGCCATTGTATTATTGATTACAAGACGGGGCATTACTGAAAACACCTGCTTGATGGAAAGGCTGACGCAGGTCTGATCAACTGATTAAATCTCTATACTGAAGTCACTTAATTCAGAGGCAACAAAGAGCAGTTGTGTAGACATTCTCCTCCGAGAGAGTAATAAGTTATCTGGACCGTAAAACCGTCTAGTAAAAGTCCAATTAATAACATTTTTGTCTATTTTATTGCCATTGACATGGTAATGCGCCTGCGATACGATCGATCGAGAACGATTTATGAAAATGATCCATTTTCCGTCCACTCACAACAAAGATACATAGAGTCGTTTACATTACAGATTGTGAGTAGTATACAAAAGCTCGATCTTCTGAACCAAGTCTCAATGTAAACAAAGCATTCTTTTTTTTTCAGAATTTCGATTCCGGATTCCCTATTGATAAACAATGGCCTGGTTCGAGCCTTTTTTATTTTTTGTTTTGTTTTCCTTATTTTCGGGAAGGAGTGAATAAAAGAACGTTTAAATAATAAACAATATGCATGAGATGAGGGGGAAGACCGATAAACAAACGGAAGAAGGAAAAAAAAAAATACGATGGAGACAGCTATAAGTAATTGGAGAAAATTCTTTGAGTGCATTTTTCATGGGGAAATGAAAAATAAGCTCCAAGTTGATCGAATTAGGTATTTGGATGGCGACTTTTTTTTCAGAGGGATTTAAAGGGAATGTTATTTATGAGTTCATATTTTAAAGGGAAACGGGACTAATAGAGATTAAAGTTAAGTGAGTGGAATAATAGAAATTCGAAATTCGAGAACTGAAAATAATAATAATAAAAAAAAAAATAAATAGGAGTATATGGATGGATTATAGAGGGTCAAGGCTTAGTTTCTCACACCTATTCGTGCTGTACGCCGGTAAGACTTTTTGCATGTGTGTGTATTATACATATGTATGTACATTTATGTATATAGAATGGAGCTACTGGTTTATGCTGCATCAGGCGGGCAGAGGATTTTACAGGCACGTTCTTTTGAAAAATAATACATACATATGTATGGCGTACGCTCTGAAGAAGTAACCGTGAAAATACCTTTAGTATCTAGTATTTTAATAATCGCATGCACAGTAGTTCAATGCACTAAGTTCTGCTACACGTGGTCAAAACCAACAATATAGGTAGGGTAAAGGCACTAGTTCCCGGACAGTTAACACAAATCTTGACTTTGACTTCTTGTCATATTTTAACTATTAAAGCTTCAGTGAAAAGGTTTGGATTTATAAATAATGTAAATAATTTTTAAAAAAAAAGATAGTAAAACTCCTCAAACATATTTATTACTTGTTTTATAAAATAAATTAAGTCTTAATTACATTTTTTTTTATCAAATTGACATAGTTAATACATAACGTGCATTATTTCCTCCTGGTTTATGCTTTTTAAATAGTCTTCCAGCTCTTTAAACCATTTTAAAATATTTTTTTATTACGACGGCCCTGCCTTTGCTTATGCTTTCGGCTTCTCTCATAGAAAGAAGGATTTATTTTCATAAATGATTTGAGCCATATTTTACCTGGTCGATCATCTTTACAAGTTTTTCCCTTTTCGAGTTCTTAATTATTTTTTGCATCTTATTAAGGAGGTCATCAGTTTTGACGGAAACCCACACTTGAACATATCGGTGCATCATTCAGCAATTTAACTTTCTGCTCGGTGTTAGTAAGGATCGGGCCACTTTTTGTTTCTTTTTCACGAAATAGCCTTTTACCTTTCACTGGGCATAAAGAGTTGATC
Source organism: Chalcosyrphus nemorum (assembly GCA_949716465.1). Classification (NCBI taxonomy): domain Eukaryota; kingdom Metazoa; phylum Arthropoda; class Insecta; order Diptera; family Syrphidae; genus Chalcosyrphus; species Chalcosyrphus nemorum. The sequence continues at coordinate 59,846,526 of OX454332.1, forward strand.
GAAACAAACCATATTTGGCAGCTGGTTTTCTTAAACTCAAATTGTTTATCCGAATATCTTCTAAAACCCGTGTTAAACTACTTTCCTCTTAGCGGAACTGAGCTTAAGAAGAAATAATAAATGTATAGGATTATAACGGGCGAGAACAATAAAATGTCCCAACTAAAACTATCGATATTGCTGCCTTCTGACAGCTGTCAGCTTCTACTAAGATTTTAACAATTTCGATCGTTAGGTCTGACAGTTTCTTATCGATATCAATCGTTAGGATAATGATAAACTTACTAAAGTAACGGTTACTATTATATTAAAAAAATAACCATTCAAATATTTTGGCAAGCGAAATTTCCATGAGGTATGTATATACACATCGTTAATACACATCGCTCTCTAAAAGTCCATTGTAATAGGAGATGGTCCGGCGCTTTATCGCGTTATAAATAGACGAGTTCACAAGGTATCAATTTTATTGACAGGAATATAAAGTTAAGAGAGGTAGTATCTAACATGTATGAACTCGTATATAAAGTAGGTATGATAACTACTTAATTTTAAGTACTGTGAAAACTTTCTATTTTAAAAAGTGCATTCTGAGGTTATACGACTTAAATGCTTTAAAATTCTTGACCTATGAAGAAAGATTCATAAAACTCCTTGCACATTTAAGATGTATACATACATAGACGGACCATAAAAAAAACGATTGTAATGGAGAAATATTGTCATTGGTTTTATACGAAACATGATCGGCACATCGTATGCACCGCTTTAGTTACATCATCTACATATGTATGGATGTGGATGCCGTGGCTCAGTGGTTAGTGTTTTGAACTAATTCGCAAGGGGTTCTAAGTTCAAATCAAGGAAAATGTCCTCTAAGTTTTTTCATGACCTCACCTCTTCTGAACAGCTAACAAAAGTTTAAGAGTATTTACTGTCATACTTAACTTGAATCCTTTAACCCCTCGGGGTGCATAGGGCGTCAACAACGCCTGCGCGCTATCTTGTTCGTAGTTCTGCAACGCGTTTGAGCTCTCTCCAGCTCATTCCCAAGGAGCTCGATTCCCCCTCGACTGTTCTGCGCCATGTTTGCCTAGGGCGTCCCGTTGTTCTGCCTGCTTGGGTGAGCGGATTCCATTGCATTTACTGTCATGAGAAGGCAAAAACCCTCTGCCCTATAGGTCCCTTCTGTACGTATACATGTACAGTTGAGAGAAGTTAGGCTTTGGCCCTCTATGGGCAGCTTATAACCTAATATTTATTTAATTTATTTTAAAATTATGAAGGAACTTTTATAAATGACAATATATATGTATTAAAAGCAACGAATAGTAATTCTAAAAGTTGCTAAAAGTTGATCAAGAAGCTAAATACCTTCATACATTAGTTGCGTTTATCAAGTAACTTTTTTTTAAAGTTGCAATTACCGAGTCAATAATATGATTTTAGGCTCGTTGTATCTTTTATCAAGGAATTGCGCGTATCGGGTTACTTTTATTGAGGTCACACTGTAAAGGTGACTGAACATCATTGGTTCACAAAGACTTCAAAAAGCGAATCGCAACTTATCGTCATCCAGTTTTGGTCCGTTTTAAAGACACTCATGACTTTGGACACCAAAATATCTATGCAATTTGTTATCATCATATGGAAATAGTACACGACTCTAAACAAACAGAACTATTCCTTTATAAAAAGGAAAAAAATAAAACAGTACGTAAGCCATTGTTCCACAAATAAATTCTAGAATTCTTATTTTATTCATTCTTCCCCAAAGTTAATTGAAATAAAAAATCAAGGACGCTGATGATAAAACCTTGCTCCAATTATGCTCCCATCAATCAGTGTCTCTACATAAACCAATTTAAATAAATCGCCTCGAATAAAAATGTCCTCCTTCCGGTGAACGAATTTGTCAATCCGAAAGCCCATTGAGACCCCATTGAGATGATTATAATACTCTCGAGTATCCCCCCATTTTTTTTTCATAATTCTGTTCCCTCACCTAACTTGATACTCATTTGTTTTTGTCCACTTCTTCCGTGACTCCATCGCTCCGGTTTGTCATTATGTAATTAATAAAAAAAAAAAAAAAAATCTCGAGAATGACATAAGCGAGGCAAATCTTGTCAATTCTCTGAATATGCATCCCGAGACGGTTCATTAGAAAGGAGAAAATAAAACCTCAAAAACCCATTTCTTCACTGAGCTCGATGACTCATAAAAAAGTCATCATGATTTTATTGCATTCATTTTTCATTCATAAAAAAATCAAACAACAAAAAACAACCTCTAAGCAGATCAAGTGATCGATTCTACAGAGACAACAACAACAACTTTGATACAAAGCTACGACAAGCATAGCACCTAGATCATCGATCGATTCGTATTCGAGGTTGGTTCGGCGACAACGTCGTCGGCGGGAACCCTTTTTATTTAATTTTTTTTTCCTGTCTGCTTTGAAAATTCCTGTGAAGCATCAAACACTTGTCCGACCATCGACACCACACACCATCAAAAAAATATGCATCCAACTGTGGTATCAGACTTGAGTCATTTGGAGGTTGTTTTTTTTTTTTTTTTAATTTTGTTGATCCCCCCAAAAGTCGAGAACAAGGGTCTCGTACTCGTCGTAGGAAGGTAGAACCGATCGTTTTGGATAACTTTTTGTCGATTTTTTTCGTTCCAACAGAGATAAAGTATCTTGCACCTAACACCTTGGAATAATCAGTTTGTTGTTTGTGTCCCTGCTGCTGCTGCTGCTGATCATAATGATTGGTGTAGTATTGGTGGTGGATGGGGAGCTCAGAGCTCACGCGGTTAAGGAGTTGTAGGGCTCTGAATGGAAGTAAACAAACGGACAATCAATAAACCATGAGTGAGTGTTTATTTCTCAGGTGTAACGTAGGTTGTTTTGATTATATTTTTTTCGGCTTACCCAAAGGTATATGCACCCTTTTTTTTTATTAAGTATGCATACACGTAGCTATTTGGGTAAACGGAGGTTCCCTTGATAGATCATTTAACGTTAAATAATTGGTTTTTCTTTCAAAATGGATGTCGATATCACTTAAAAAAAAAACATACATATTTCTAGCCGTGGCAACATGAACATTCCTAGGAGGAAATGGGATCATTATGTGGTAACGAACGGCGTTAGAGGACATTAAAAAACTGTACGTGCCTCAAAATGGTTAGGGTCCCTTTTGGGTTTATTGGCTTTGGGAAAACATGAGCATATCAATGAACATCTATACATACATTCCAAGCATTGATATTACTACTGCTTTTGGTAATATTTTTTTATATTATACGCATCCTTAATTAAATTTACCTCTTTCCCATTGTCCCGTGTTTCTTTTGTACAAGCACATACTGAACAACCAAATGGAAATAGCAGGCTTTTGCAGGCAGTCTTTGCAAAAGCACTCGGTGCAAATTCACTGATCCTTTTCATTATTTTTCAAAATTTGATTTGCTAGTACGCCATAGCGTAGGCAAATGATTGCATCCAAATAAGGAGCAATGATGAATACTCTCACAATACTTTTGCACCATGACTTTGAAAAAAGACTTAGCGATATTAAGACGACGCAAGATGAACATTAACGTCCGAAGAAGTTAGACTTGCCGTTTTTCACAACGAACTCGCTACAGATGAGTATACATATGTATTTAGAAGCATATAAAGCAGTTGTTGGCTTATGTCCAGGTTTCCAAATTTGTTCCAGAGACTCTGTTGAATGCCTTCTTCTCCAAGTTTACCCGTGTATTGCATGTTGGCTTTGTTCCATTAGATATTCGATACAAGCCTAAGCTTGGTGCTCAGGTCTGCACGCTTCAGAGTCAACAGTTCTTTTGATCGTTTCTGGTTAAGGTTAGGCCAGAGCTCTCTCTAGATCATGAAGGGGCAATGAGCCCAGCGAGCATTGGCCTTCCTTATAGCATCAAGTTTGAGCAGGTGATTACAGGCAGCAATTGGCATACTAATTCCCGTCCTTACGGATTCAGTTGGGAGAGTAGTGCCAAGTTTGGCAATTTCATCAGCCCTACAGTTCCCTCGAATATCCCTATGGCCTGGCACCCAGCATAGGTGAATGTTATATTGTTCCGAGATCTGCATCAGAGATGAACGGCAATCTTTTACGACCGTTAATGTGGTTGTGGGTGATTCCAGAGATTTAATGGCAGCCTGACTATCTGTGAAAATGCTAATATCCGTGGCAGATAGTACATTACACTTCAGCCATCACAGCGCTTCTTTAATTGCCATAATTTCCGCCTGAAAAACGCTACAATGATCAGGGAGTCGGAAGGAGATGCTTAAGTTAAGCATAGAGGAGTATACACCACCACCAACTTCGTCTGAGGTCTTAGATCCATCAGTGTAGGTGTGAACCGTTCGTTCACGAGCTGGGATTGACGTGCGGAAGTTCTGACCAAAGCTGAGTTTAGCGGGGGTGTAGTCGGTGGTTAAATTCATTAAGAAGAGAGACAGCCACTGGGAGGAGGCCGACAAACGGGTTGCGGTTGAGGCCGCTATATGTTTGCTGACGATGTCTAGGGGCAGTGTGTGAAGAATGATACCTAGAGCTGCGGAAGGAGCAGTTCTTAGGGTTCCACATATGCAAATACATGCAGCTCTTTGAACTTTTTGAGAGAGGTTAACAGTCTTTAGAAGAGCTGTCCACCAGACGGACACGCCATAAAGAAGTATAGGTCAGACAACAGACGCATATAGCCAGAGGGTGACGTGAGGTTTAAGTCCCACTCTTGTACCAATCGCTCTTTTACATGAGTACAGGGCAATACTGGCCTTCTTGACGCGTTCTATAATGTTGGATTTCCAGCTGAGTTTCCTGTCCAAAATGAGACCCAAGAAAGGGGGAAAAGGATGTTATATCTCCATGTGAAGAGGACTAGTTCGGTCTTTTGAGGGTTGACCCCAAGTCCACATTGGGCGGCCCAAGTAGTGAGCAGTTTGAGGGCGTTATCTGTGAGGTTCCTTGCTTTATACACCAACAATATTTTTCAGATGTGTTATACGCACTTTTATACACGTAAAAAAGTGTATATAATACGTCGACTATTATACATCTACAACCCTGAATTCAATTACAAAAAGTAACTGCTGAAAGTACTCATACATATTTCATTGCTCTTAAATATTTTATTAAGTTGCGGAAACGTATTGGGGTAATTCTACTTAATATGTAACTGGAATTTTGTTTCCTCAGTCAAAATTAAAAGGTTGGTGCGTGGGTTATTAATGCATTGGACTATTGCGCATAGGTTTCCAAGATCAAATCCAGAAAAATACCATCATGCTTCCACGCCCACCTCTTGCGAGCGTCTGACAAACATTCATTTCTTTTAGGTACCAGTCGATCATCTCGTTTGACACATTCTTATTGAGTAGTAGGTAGAGCGAATTTAAGGAGAATGTTCTTATCAAAACTCTCGGGAAACAAGCCTGTATATTTTGACAAACCATGTTGTAAAGCAAAAGAGTTCTCTTAGTTATTTGGTGTACTATTTCCCCAATAGTATATACGACGTGTAAAACTCCAATAAGGATAAACAAATCTCCTCTCACTCCAGTCCTAGGCATGAGAAAGGCATCTCGAACTTAAAAATACAGAGTTCAATCATATTGTACAAACGTACATCGTCTTTCCATTACAAGAGATTAATTCATGCGCTCACATTTATCACCAGAGCCCGTAGGAATTCCCGACAATGGTCGTACCCATAACGATTAAGGGAACTCGACAGGATTAAATTTCTTTCAACTTAAAATAATTAAAAAATGAACCCACTTAAGCACCTTTTTCAAAAAAAAATTGATACATACATATATGTAATAAATACTGGACTCTTACGTTTCTATAGGGAAAAATAAAATAAAAAGCGTAATTCCCGGTCAAGGTCGTCGTCGGTAAAAAAAAAAAACTTGCAATCACGTTTTCTCTCCGGCGTCACCTTAATTGTTATTCGTAAACAAAAAGCCAGCCTTGCGTGCATAACTCTCACGAATAACAGCGATCATCACTCACACTGCACTCAAAATATTGCGAAAATCATTTATCTACCATTTGTATCTTTCTCGGATGTCAAAAACATATTTGCCTTTCGTAACCATTCTCCAACTTCAACCAATCCGAATTACCTAAGTCCAAACACAACTCTTCAATAACTCACTGGACCTATGTCCCCATAATCCTTATCTCTTGCGAAATGTCAATAATTCATTTAACTGACCAACTGATCATGACCAGCTGCCAAATTGAGCTTTGAAAAAAGGCAACCATCGCACGAAAGACTCCCAAGACCCCTGGAGAATTATGCTTACAAAATTATATGCACGACGTGAACTTATCGTAAAAAACGATTCACGCGCACGCGTACATACGATCTTCCCAAAATGCAACTAGGTCTGCAGCGAGTGACCCCACTTCGCCGTGAAGTCTTAGAATTGAAAATGTCACGGAACATCTAAAACCCCTATTCGACTTTGACACTGGTCCGCAGATTAGAACCGATATTGCTGGCCGTTCGACATATGTGTCATATAAATGTGCGATTGGCGCGACCATCTGGACCATCCTACGATTGTTTTGCTTGTTTATTTTGAAGTGTCTTGTTTATTTGCTTGCTTAGTGTAGCGCACGCGAGAGTGATCATTAGAGAGATTTATGCACGTTAGTTTGGTGATTAATTTTGTGCGAGCGATCGTGCCAAGTGATTGTTTGTTCAGACGGATAGGACTTTGCGGATAAATATATGTATAAAGGAAATATTAGTCATGGGAAAATGATTTGAGAATATGATCTACGTTGATCTTGGTCAGGTCGATGCAAAAGATTTTCTTGAGGTTTATATTTTCATTTAAAGAAATTAAAGGACATTTTGTTTGAATGGGTAGCATTGGGCCCATCGATTAAAGTTAAATACTCAGAGTTAGAGCTGAATATTATTAGGTAAACGACAAACTTTATATATTCATAATAATTGTATCTAGATGTCAATGATAAAAAACCGATAAATTCTCTACTTTTGTAGAGGAACTCTGCGTTTTTAAGTCTTCTTTTTTCATGCTACTTACTATTGACCAACAACATCGTTTATGTTTTATAGTTTATATCGCTATGAAATTATATATTCTTTTCTTCTTTATAAACATTTTATTAAGGTTTTGAACACTGGATTGTAAAAAAATAAATGAAACACACTGAATACAGTATTTTATTAAAGAAAAAAATATATACCAGACGAGTCGATTGAGTCATGTCTGTCCGTCTGTGTGTCACCAGTTTTTAGGCCTTAAATTTTGAGCTAGGTCGATGAAATTTTGTAAACGAGGTCTTTGCAAAATTAAGCAGTACAGGTGTAAAAAATTTTAAAATCCTACTGACACGCCCACTTTTGAAAAAAACACTTTTTTAGTATTTTTATATGAAACTCCAGAAATTTGTAGATATTAACTTTTTCTACAAATCATCTATACAATGTATATGGCCACGCCCACTTCTTGGGGAGGTAATCAATAATATCAATTCTTAGGAGCAGGCTTGAGTAAATGTTCAAGTAAAAAGTTAAGTGCCACCCACTACCACGCCCACTTTTTGAAAATTAATTGTTTTGGTGTGATTTTATAACAAAAATTTAAATACAAATTTATGCAAGTTTTTGGTAGAAGTGGAAACATACATACATATGTACGTCTAAACATAGGAAAGGGATTACGATTCGAAACGATTCGTTCCAGGTGGATTGTAGCATTTCCATATGTTTAGGTCTATCTTTAATATCTCACTATGTTATAAACTAAGTGTCTAAAATCGTATTTCTTATTCCATTCACCCCAAAATAAATAAACTGATTAGCGTGACTTAATTAGTATTATATTGATAAGTATAGCCTCTAAGCTAATTTTGTGTTCACTTCATTTAAATAAATATTTACATATTAATATATTTGTGCTTTAACTATTTTTGTATCCATATTTGTGTGGTTTTTTACTTGCACCTATGATATAGGGCAAGTATTGGATTCGTGAAAAAAATTTGAACTCGAGTTAACAATGAATTCTGATATTACGATGATAGAGAAGCTCGAGCTGCCAATTCTGTCTGTCTGTCTGTCTGTCTGTGTGTATGTACGCTGGACTGCAGCCTAAATGGCTGGGGCGACTTGCTTCAAATCTCATATCTGAGCTCTGTAGGGTCACCATGCGAGGCGAAATCGGAATTTTTATTTTAACCCCGTTATTAACGGTACTTTACTTAGGGCCAATTTCACAAAAAGACGTTTTTCTCGAAATCGGCTCTAATGATTTTGATTAAATTTAATATTTGAGCTAGTCTAGGCAAATACTCTATAATGGCGTTCTACGTTTCTGGCTAAAAATAAGCATAACGGTACTTTTCTTATTATAACTAGAAAATAACTGGATTTTGAAATATGGCCATTTCTTGGCTAAAGCTCAATGGATTTCCACAAAAATCGATATGTGGGCAAGGCTTAATGTTTTATCAAATGTGGCATTTGAATTTATATAAAATGTTTAAAAATATTTTTTTTTGTTTTTTTTTTTTTTTTTTTTTAACAATTTATTCATTTTCAACTATCAGCATATAGGTGCAAGTACGTACGATCTAGTCGTGCACTTTATTTTACAGTGGAAATGACTTCAAAAATAAAGTATAGTCTCGAAGAAAGTGGTTCAGTCACAATGATTTAGTTCCCTTGACTGTAAATTTTAAAATGACTGGCTCAACCAAATACTTCAAAATTAATTGTGATCTATTTTTTGAAGTCGGAGTTCAAAAGTGAAGTCATTTGAATGAAGTCTTTAATTGCATTCTGTACTGGTACCCGTAAATAGCACTATATGACAATATGGGTTAGATAACATGTACCAATTACTGCTTGTGTGTTAATCTAAGATCTCCAGCGTGTTGTCGGTTTAATAGAACTTTAAATATTCGATCCAGATCTTATTGCACAAACTGAATTTTTGTCGATCTTCACCTTGCGAATGTCTAAAACACGTCCTCAGATATTATTGTCGACAGCAAGTTTTTGTAGTCCTCTGACATGAAGTACAGTTGCAGAACTGTAGGGTTCTGATATTTACACAGCCAGCAATGTTAAGCTGCCATTCAAACAATGTTTGTAATTTTTGGCGTATCTAAATTTGTGAAAAAAAATTGAACAATACATAAGAGTGTATTATAAATAAATAATAATAATGCTGTTAGAAAGGAATTCACTTCTTCCTTAAGAGATTTCCATACCCTCACAAGTTCTATTTGGGTATTTAACTAGAAAAAAAATCGAAGGTATCTCTAGTGATCAATCGCTCCAATTTCTATGTTGTAAACATTCTTAGTTGAAAACATTAACGCGATTTTATTACCCCTTCTTCGCTAAAAAATGTTGATTTGTATATTTTCCAAAAGTTTTCAGATCAACGATCTCATAGTTTGCCAATTTATTTTTAGAAAACGTTGAAATACAATAGTTTTCACACTAAATTCTCAAGGTTTCAGCATTTTTCACAATTATTTCTTGAAGAATACTCGCTGATCATGTGACATATCATTTGACATCTAATTTATGGCTGATCACTGAATCCAATAATCAAAAACAGAGGTCATTATCATTATCATGGCGATTTGCATTCCGTTGGGTTCCTGGAAAATTTGTAATTCAAAGTCCATCCATGCATCCATGCTGGGTAATAATTCACATTGACGTAGCGCGCCTGGTTAGTCACCTTTTGGCGAAAAGGTGAGTCTCTGGGCACAATGTTGTAGTCACCTAAAGCCTGAAACCGTCTTGGATGAGAGAGACTATCTATACATGGTGAGAATCTTCTTTTATTTCTTGTTTTCTTTGTATTTTGTCTGCTTGGTATATGTTTGTATATACTGATGCCGTTGACACGCCTCATAGAGCACACGTTTGGTGCGCGTTGCGGTGCGGTTGTTTGCTTACTTGTTGCAGACCATATGTTGAACTTATGACGGTTTTATTGCTATTTTGGAAGAATATAACAACAGAAGTTTTTCGCCTTTTCGCTAGAATTTCACGGCTAAATTTAGACTTAGACGGGGTTAGGCATGCCATAGCAGTGGCCTGTGCTCGTCTGTTGCTCTATTACACTGATGGGCGGCACGTCTTGTGTTGATTTGATTCACTCAATCAAAAGCAAAACAGGCGGGAACCATTGCCAAAGTCTAATGCGTACTGTTGCTGAGGCTTCTGGTCTGGGTCTGGGCATGGATCTGGGTTTTTCATTCAATAAACATCACGAAGAGCTCATTAAGATTTGTGGATATTGAAATGATTGCTGCGCTGATGCATCGCACTCAACACCAATTATGATTTGATTCGGATCCTTCTGATGAAGTGAGTAATTAGCCTAGACGCTTAGTTTGAATATATTTCCAGCTAACCAATGACCCTTGGAACGTATTTTCTTTTTGTTTTCTTAAATTATCTTCGACTTCCTTAAACTATTCGTGTAACCAGTTGGAAATGTAAATTTGCTGTCTAGAATGCCTCTTCAGAGGCTCAAACACTACCCAGAGTACACACTGGCGCAAAAGGTGTTGAAAAAAGGTGTGCGCTACTAAGCACCTTTTTGCTGTTTACTTTCTCAATTCGATCCCCGGCTAAACTGTGTGTGTAGATGAACAGTCACGAGGGGATAGCCAAAGTCAAAGACCAACACGATTTACAGCATCGATGAGGTCGGCAGTCAAAGCAAACATCATCCTTACACTCGACTCGGGATGTAATTACCATCATGAGTGTGTCTTTGCATGTGTCTGTGTGCTGTGAGACTGGACAAATGATGATGAGGCCTTGGATCAGCGTGTCGGAACTTCCTTAGTGCTAGCAATCGCAGAGTAACTGGTAATGAGTCGAATGGCGTATGCATGAAAGATCTAATCACTTGACCTCGCACTGTTAACTAAGGTAGAGAGTTACATACATATTGCAGAAGGTACTCCACCTCCCAGAACCGAACTGATGGCGTGGCAGGGAGTAAACTTTGTTGGAGAGGAAAAGTCATTAACTAAACAATGATTTTGTCAGCGTGGTGGCATTAATTAGGAATGAGCCTTATTGGCTGATGGTCTGTAAATGACGTTTTTGTGGTTGCATGTCTCATGTTGCAAGGGGATCTCTCGAGGATAAAAAAAAAACATCTTAATTGCAGACATTAAGATAAACGAAATGGTCACTTAAAAAAATACCTACTTCTGTGGAGTTATTTTTAAGTGTTTCGCAACTTGTTTTCCAATGTTGTACATTGCGTTTGCCATAATATTTGTGCTCTTGGCGTTCATTATAGCCTTGTTTATGTTATGGCGTTAGTAATGTTTCTTGGAAATTAACGCCTTGCTTATAACATTGTGCTAACAAGGTCATAACTTGGGACGGGACCTGTTTCGATATAGACGTTTTGTAGGACACATTTTTAATTGGTGGTAGCTGGCTTCTGTGCGTTGGAATTTTGCCTAAAACAATAAGAATGTGTATATCTGTAGTTTCTAAATTACTTTTTTTAAGGCAATTCAAATCGAATAATCAGACTTAAAATGTCCATTGAAGTACAATTCCAGGAAAAAAAAAGTGGTGAGACACTTCGGTGATATTTGTTTGGTATGTTGCTGTTTCACCACTGGGGCTCGAACTTGCACTCATTGAGTTACTATCAAACACACTATTCACTTCACAATGTTCTAAAGTATACCTAGTCAATTATGTAGTACCATTAAAACTGCGTCCAGTGCAGCGCTCTCTTGGGGAATTTTTGAAAATAAGTCTTATTTTATGTGGTACCGCTGTGGTGTGTGTCTAGCTTAACCTAGCAATAAGAAATTCTACAAAGCTAATTGCACAAACCAAAACAGCTGTCAGCGTCCTCTCGTGGAAACCATTTACCCGTTGTTAAAGACGAAACTAGTTACAATCTGTAATCAATTTCAAAAACTCCGCAGATACACCTACAGACTTGGACTATAAAATACATATGCCAATTTGGATGAACTTAAACTTCTTTTTTTTTTTAAATTCATATTTATAGTTGTATTAAGTCTGTTCGTTTACTTAATGCACTAAAATTCGTAGATTATCAAATTTCAGAGAGTGGGAGCAATATTCTCTCAGAGAAAATTAAAATTATGAAAAAGTAAACGAACGGGTTGAACATCAAAAAGTTGAAAATACACTGATTTGACAGTTTTCCAGTCCAAAGAAATTTCTTGCACTAAAACTCGTAGCATTGGGAAATTTTTTACTCTCTCGTTAGTGCTCTCTTCTGTGAAAATCTAAGAAAATTCTAATGTATGTTTAAAAGAGCGTGTAAAACAAAATTTTTCTGGCATTTTACTCAAGATTTCACGCATTTTATTTCTCTGAGAGAATATTTTCTGTATATACGTAACGCTGATCTTCATAGAGATCTAAATATCGAAATGGTTGAAGACGAAATTAAAAAAGTTGCTCAAATGCACAGACGTAGGCTTCTCAACCACGTTAGCTTAGAAATAACCGAATTATTAAATACAGACCATGTAATCAGGAGATTAAGGCGGATAAAACCGCTTGATCTATAAAAATTAGCTAAGAATAGAAATTAGGTTATATTTTCTACCAAAAAAGTTCAGAAATCCGACAACCGGCGGATTTCTCTTTTAAATTCTCAAACAATTCAAAAAGAAATTGCTGATTAGTTGAACAACTAGGTGCAATTCCATTCGGGATGACGAAAGTTAGTCCCCAGGGAGGTTTTTTAGATGGGTTAAAGTCCCTCACTATTGCAGAAGCTTCCCTCGCGTTCTAGCTCTGCAATGTCTTTCGATGATTTTCCCTTCCAGCGAACCCCCATACAAAAAAAAAAAAAAAAAAAAAACGCATTTTCTTAAAGTTTTCTGGCGTTTTTCTTCCATTCCTGCAAAAGGAAATGAATGTCAAAACATACATTGCGTATGGAAACACCTTCCTATTAGGGGCGTTTCTCTATGAAAAATATTTTCATTTGCACCGATACGTAGTATTTTTTTTTTAATTTCACATTTCGGCTAGTTTGGCAAGGTGCTACAGTTTGGCGCAATAAATTGTTGGCCAAAAGCGTTAATAATGATACTTTATAGCTAAATTGGTAAAAAACAGATTTTCTGAAGAACGGCCATACCGATTTTGTTTAAACTTTATACTAAATGATGTTTAGATACATGCTATAAAATGGCCAAAATTTGTTATACCGGCACTTAAAAGGCGGTTTGTTAAAAAACGGGTCAACCGATTTCATTCAAATTTTTAGTGTGTATAAAACTGTGCTAATGCTAAAAGATGGTGTCCCAAATGTTTGCCTGAAATTGATAATAAGGGTACTTTTCTTAGGATTAAGCGGTTTTAGCCAATTTTCTCGAAAACGGCTTTACCGATTTTGTTTAAATTTTATATTTATGCTAATCTTGTGAAGTCTAATAAAATGGCGTACCAGGTTTTTGGCCAAAATTCCTCAGAACGGTAGTTTACTTGTCCAATTTAATAAAAAATCGGTTTACTCGAAATCGGCTCCAAAGATTTTGATTAAATTTCATATTTGAGCTAGTCTAAACAAATGCCATAAAATGGTGTATCACGTTTATGGCTTAAAAAAGCGTATAATGGTACTTTACTTAATAACTAGTTTTAGAAATATGGCCATTTCTCGGTTAATATTCAATGGATTTTGATCAAAATCAAAAAGTGAGTAAGATTTAATGAATACAAAACTATGGCAAAAAACAATATTTTTTCATATAATTTTTTTTAAAGTTTATTCATTTTCAACTAACAGCTCAGAGTGAAAACGTTATACTAGCAAAACTTCAAGTTATTTGCAAATGGAGTGTACTTGTCCTTAAAGAAATCCTAGATTAAAAGATCGCTGCTCTGGCTAAGGTCCTTTTTCTTTTCTTTGTTCGTACGCAAGTTCACATGTATTCACAGGTAACAGAATTTTAGGTTTCAATATTTATTCTCTATGGGTGTTGTCCAATTTGACTGAGGAGAGAGTTGTGGGTGATTCTTGCATTCGTTCGTAATTCACAGTTTCTTTTCTCGTTCATGTTGAAATAGTGCTTTCAAAGCGAATTATTTAATTTTATGTCCGTGAAAATTGAATGGATATGGTCGGGACTTGATCCCTTAACTTTTCACTCAATGACTATGTATACACTACAAATACACTATCACTATGGCCACCCAAACGATACTTAAATACTGTCCCTCTTTTGTTATCTAACTGCTTTAAGTGTTATTGGTGAGGTCTCCAGCGATTATGCTCTTGATGGGATGAGCACAATATGTATCTGCAATTCGAGTTCAATTTTCGTTGAACAAAATCAAGTTTCTACTAATCACTTTTAGCTTTTCGTTAATCAAATAGAACCATTTTCCCAATCGCCGCCTTGTAGGTCAAATAACCTCTAAAGATACTTTTTAACAATCATATGTGGAATCATGTCATAGATACCTACTACCTATCATATCTACCAATAAAAATCTGAAGGTCACTTGAATCAAAAGTAGTTCGCAAGATCTGTGAACTGGAAACTACTTCGTCAAGTGTCAAAATTAACGTCACATTAACCATACATCAATCAGACCAAATGATTGCTTAATTACTTCAAGCCCATCACATAGACATGACTTCTCAAAATAAACCAACAAAGTGAAACTCAATACACCGCCAGACCACCAGACTATAAAATATTGTAAATTTCAACAGCCTTACAGCCAAAATAACAAGTCAGGAAACAAGATTCGCTCGCCACCTTTTGTATGTTCACCCTCAAGGCGGCCAGAAAAGCACTCACTCTTGAGTATCATGTTACCACCGACAATAACAAACAAAATAAACAACACAAGCGGGCGCCGTGGTTCGTAATTCACGGAGTCACAACAGAATTACTTGCAAAAATAACGCAAATAAATTAGCCCACGAGTAATTAATTGAAATATCGGTAGATGGAGCTACCATGTAGCAACCATGTGGGTAGAAAGAAACAACAACGTCACACAGATGTTTGGGATCTTGAAAAGACAGATGAAATTGTACACAAATGAGTCATGCACGTCGAGTCATCAGAGTCATCCCATTAAGATACACGAAGAAAATTCCAATAATCCGCAAATGCAAATGGATTTTCTGGCACGAGGCGTTGAGTACTCCACTTAATCGTCAGTTTGCACTTTACTTTCCCCCTTCTACAACACTCCATGCTTCTTGGACGTGGCATAAATAACCTGGGCGAAACAAAATTCTCTCGCGAAATCAAAGATCGTTTAAGCGATCTGTCAACCTAATCGATTAATCAATTTACGGCATTTATCCTTCTAATTGCATCAAATGCGCAATCGATTTATAATGGCACAACAAATCAGACGGACCACCACCAGAAGGTGTTAAAATTAGTGTGTGCCAGCAGTTTAATTCATTCCACAAAATACGTCCCACGCGCATTCACTCCTCCTCTGCGCATTGTGGATGAGGTGGCGCTATGCTTTGGGGCAGCCTGGCAGCTCCAAACCTTGCTGCTTAGCATGAATACTAAATCCCCCGTAGGCTATTTATTTAAATGCTCAGTATTAGAGCATTAAATGCATTACCTGGCCTTTGCCTATGGAATGGTGAGAAAATTCCGCAGGCCCACAACGCACACGTGTGGCATGTGACTGTGCAGCTTGTGCTTTAAGTGGATTTGTTTCTCTATTCTGATTTGGAGTGCCAACTATAAGCGAAACTAACCAACCAGATGGTATCTCCATCGCTTAAGACCACATTTGCTTCTCGTTTTTTTTTCTTTTTCTAGTTTTTAAATGAAATGAGAAAATCGGAATTAATGGCCGATCGTGTTACTAATGTTGCGTTATATGCCACTGGGTGATTTATTGCTGTGATTTTGAGAAATAATTTTTGTTTTTTTTTGATATTTTATCGAAAAAGGACACCAGAGTTAGTTGAAGGCAATTGGTGGTAATGGGTGAGTACCTCCCGCTCCTGGGGGAAAAGTATTCGATTTCTATTGCGAGGTTTGAAAAATTGTGGTTCCGTGTATAGTTTGAAAGGCCATAATTAAAATAAGGTGTTAGATGTCTGCACAGACGTCTTGTCTAATTTTACGAAATGGCGAGCGTCTACCAATAGTAGGTTTCTCTTTCTGGTAGACAGTTGCAATGGTGTTTAGTTGGAGTAGTTGTCTGTTGGGATTGTTGGAATGTTTATTTAAACTTGTGAGGCTTCGTGTGTGGCTTTTATTTGATTGCATATCAAGGTTGGGCATGTTGATCTAAAGGTCCTGTTTACATGTGCTCAGAGATAAACTAGTAGGCCCTACCAAGTTAAACTACGTGGCATGGTCCGGTCAGGTAGATGGATGCCTTGTGATCAGAAGGTCACTGACCCACAATTCGAGTCCATTGTGCCCAATCACTTAAACCTGGGAACGCTGTAAGAAGGTCCACTGTCAGAACCACCCGAATAGTAATATGAATCTCAAGAGATCCACCAGCTCAACATTGCCTAAGTCCTCCAGCTCCGAGAAGAAAATGACTGCCAAGAGTTCTCTTTCTTCTAACAGATAGGGCAGGTTCTACAACAGTCATTATGCAGCACACCAAGTCTCTCTGCGTGAAGGCCAATGACACAATGGCCGGTGCGTTATTACGACTGAGTTTAATCAGAGTTGATGATCTCTTCTTGCTGAAGGCCAGCCATAGAGCTCTAGCCGTTACGCATGTATCCAGATGAACCCAGCGTCTATTGGCACGATCGATGGCTTCATCCTCTACCTTTTTCTTTAAAGAACTGACTGGGGCTGCTACAAAGGCCCGCGATATGTGCAGCGTCGACCCTTTGCTAGAAAGCTCATCCGTTTCTTTTGACATCCATATGTACCCAACTGAGCGTATTGTATTGGCTCTGGAAGTCTAGTTTAAAAGTGCCAGCCTCGACTGAACGATATTACTCTCGCGTATAATTTCAGCAGCCTGCGTAATGGCAGTGACTTCGGCTTGCAATTCGCTGCAGTCGTCTTTTATTCTAAAGGAGCGGCTCCTGTATCACTGCCCATCTTAGAACCGTTGGTATAGAATGCCAATTCCTTTTTCTTTTTAGTCCTCCAGTTCTTCTAGTAACTTCTGTCAGGAATCCTTGCATGCTAGCACCGTGTTCATGTGATCTGTTTCCGTCAATCCATTGGTAGCCTCCCATCGGGACAGAATGGAGGCGTGGCCGTAAGAGTTTGACGACCACAATCGGCCTTCCCTCGATCTTATAGTAGTTTTGGCTGCCAGACTACTACAATAAATGTCAAGCGGAATGAAACTAAGCATGGTTTCCATTGCCGCCGTCGGTGTTGTTCGCAATGATCCCATGATTCTGATGCATGTCGCCCTCTAGATTTTGGTGAGGTTTGAAAGCTGATATTGCATCTCAAGTACCGTCGACCATACTAGTGAACCATATGTGAGAATGGGTCTTACAACCGCCTTGCATATCCAGTATATCATAGCTGGTCTGAAGCCCCATGTGTTGCTGAATGCCTTTTTGCAAGAGTGGAGTGCTACGCTTGCTTTTTTGATGCGTTCAGCAAGGTTTTCTTCCAGTTTAGTTTGAAATCTAAGATCACACCCAGGTATCTGGCTGAACTCGAGATATTTAGCTCAACGCCGCCGATATTTTGGAGTCTGAAGGTGGGGATTGATCTCTTCTTTTTAAAAAGAAAACAATTTCCGCCTTTGAGGGGTTCACTTCCATTCAGTATCCGAAATTGAGTCTTTCACTAAGAACTGGGAGAAACGTCCCCTAGACCAGGATAACCACATCGTCGGCATAGGCCGTCACGTTTTCCTTCAATATTACTAGGATCTCCTTCATTACAAGGAGCCATATTAGCGGAAAAAGAACTCCGCCTTAGGGTGCTCCTCTGCAGACTCTTCTCTGGACGGTTGTGTTTCCTCGTGTCAAGAAGATTATCCTAGAGCCTAGACCCGACATTGGATTATTTATTATAACAACAAGAGGAATGAATAGTTAAATTTCTATCTGATGTAGGCTCTTGAAGGACACGTGTGTTTTAGGTCATTTTACATGCGTTTAGACTAGACGAGAACACAGATTGTCCAAACAATTAAAGACACTGGACATTATCATGACCCAACTTTACTTCAATCACGATAAGTTTTCTTTCACTTGTATGAAGCTGAGAGGTCTAGTAAACAGTTGTACTAACTCAATCAATCCTGGATCTCGTTATAGTCAAATCAATCTCCAAACACCTGTTTTATTTGAGTACCATTCAAACATCTCTAAAACTGTGTATAGTCGACGGAGAGCAGCATTCTGAAAATAGAAAAAGAAAGATATCACAGATCGTACTCCTCTTCTAAGGATAGGCTTGTAATCTCTGTCTCAATATTTCATTCACGTCCAACAAGTAGACACGAAATTTTGACGCACTGATCTGATTAAGTCCCGCAGGTGGAAAAAAAAGGTCTTCTTTTCCGCTGGATTCCTATCATGGAATTTCATCAAGAATTGCACCATCTTAAAGGTGGAATGTGTGAAATGTTCTCGTGCAAGAAAAAGATGTCTGTTCAGAAACTTCCCATGGCCATCAATACAAAGAGATCGGTATCACTTTGATGTGACATAAAACAGACTTTTGCCGAAAAGCGAAGATCCACACACAGAAGATTGCGTTAGATTCTGCAGTCTCTTTGTGCCTCATTCAATTCCCACCACAATGCAGCGTGATAAAGTTGCAAGCTCTTTTCAAACTTGTTTTGTTGATTTTTGTTTGGTAAAAATAATTGAGTTCGCATAGTCCTTGAGACAACTTAATGGCTTTCCAAAAATAGCATCAAACACACATTGTATCTATGTATAAGAGTCTCACAATTTTTCTTTTTTTTTTCTTTTTTCTTGCAGCTTTGCGACTTCTCTCCGGACAGACGGAGACTGTAGAAGGTGGCGGGGCGTTCCCGCCACTGTTCAATGTCGCGCCCAGAGCTACGATCACCGTCAATGCGACTTGTGGCCAAAATGGTCGCGAGGAGTTTTGCAAATTAGTCGATGCGTACCCGCATAAAAATTGGTCTACGCAGTGCGGCATCTGTAACGCACAATCCTCGGATCCGGCAAAACAGCATCCGATCGAGGCGGTCCTAAACAACAGCAACGTGGATGAACGCTGGTGGCAGAGTCCAACTCTACAATATGGGAGACATTTTGAGTATGTCACCATAACAATGGATCTAAAGCAGGTGAGCTAAAGCAAAGAAGATCACTATCACTTAAATTTTTTTTTGTTAATCCGGTTTCGGAAGCAGGCTCCTACTTTGAATGCGGATCTTGTTAGTTTAATTGGAATCACTGTATCTGCGGTGATGTTTGGTCAGCAAATTTATGTGAATTGTGCACATGCAGTGCGCCTTTGGTCTCCTGCTAGAGATGTTGTGTACATTTGTCGGTAAAAATTTATTCATAATTCATTTTGTTGTTTTAAAGGCGCGTACGGGTTTCTGTGTGTCATGGCAGTCATTTTGTTGGGGTGGATAACAGAACGTTCAGTAATGTTAGTTTGAAATCGATACGAACTTTCGTGTGTCTGTTTATTGGCTTATAAAATTCAGAAATTTATTTACATTCTGTGAATATGGCCTGTGGGTGCTCGTTAGTTTGGTTGTCTTACTATTGCCATGAAATTTCGTAAACGTGATTAATAATGCACAACTCCATCAAAGGGATAGAATTCACATTAAGAATATTGGTTCTACTACTCTAAATGAGTCATGGAAGGGTCTACATATAACATGCGCCCTTCAAAAAGTTTTGTATTTTTAGGTGATATCGTCCGTGGTTTTGTGTGTTGTAAAAGATCATGGTGTAATTTCGGATATCGCATAAAAATGTATGTCATCCCAATTCGTGTGAAAATTATAATGCTTTTTATGTATTTCGACTCGAATCGACAGCTTCTTGGATTTAGGCAAATAACATTCCAAGGAATAGGCCCTTACAACTTACAAATTGTAATTTACAAGCATTTCTCCCACAAAAATTGTGGAATAATCATTCAATTTCTTTTCACCATGTTTGTAATTTACAATTTTGTGCTGTGAAGCAAAGGCCCGGATTACAAATTTGTAGTTTAAGACTAAGACTACTTTTTGCAGTAGATTTTCTAAAAATAAAGTGCACGACTGGGCCTTACGAACTTGCACCTGTATCATATATAAAACCAACGATATACTAATATAAATATTTAGAGTAAAACTTTGTTAAGTTGGATGTAATTAAACTACCGTTATTACCAACTTTGTCCAAAAACATGGCATGCTATCTCATAGAACTTCAGTAAATTAATCCAAAGTTGAAAATGATCCAACTCTTTCGTAGCCGTTTATATGAAAATAGCATTTTCTTAAGTTGGCTATGAGTAAGGTCCCGTTTTTGACAATTTTGGCCAAAATTTGGTACACCATTTCATAGAGCTTTAATAAACTAGTTGAAATATGAAATTAAAAGAAAATCGTTAGAGCCGTTTTCCAGAAAACTGGTCTAAAACCCCTAAATCCTTAAAAAAAGTACCGTTGTTACCACTTTTGCCCAAAATTTGTTTAAACAATTTTATAGTATTTACAATTTTTAATCTAATGTTAGAAGTCTAATAAAATCGTTTGATCCATTTTCAAGAAAATCGTCTTTAAGACAAATTGGTCGTTAGTACCGTTACAACAACTTTAGGCCAAAATGTGGTAAATCATCTTATTGCACGTTTCTGTATTAGTCTCAGTGTTGAATTTAAACCAAATAGTTTGAGCCGTTTTTGCGTTTTATTTTTCAAAAAAAATTATAAGTAAAGTGCTGTTGTTAACAATTTTGGTAAGAATTGGTTAACAATTTTTGTATGTCATCTGATTGGCATTTGGCATTTTTCAATCTTAATTTAGTCAAAATCATCAGAGCCGTTTTCGAAAAATCTAATTTTTGTGAAATTGGCCATAAGTGAAGTACCGGTAATAATAGGGCTAAAACAAAAATTTCAGTTTCACCCCTAGAGACTATCGCACAGACCCTAGGAATGAAGTTTGATCGAAATCCGTCAACCCGTTCAGGCTGTAGCCTTGGGGAAAAACATATTATAGGTGCAAGTAAAAATTGTAGTAGATTGATATCTCCTGCAGTAGATTTTTATATTTTCAAACATAAACAGGGCAATAACAAAATATAACAAAAAAAATGCATACTGAAACAATGAACTTCGCTTCAGTAAAATCAAAATCATTAAAATAATCTCAGAATCCTGGCACATCTCAAGGCTCCCAACAACCATTATTATTTATCTATATTTATTCCTTCTAGCTATTCAGAACTGAGCTTATTCCCTAGTTTATTTATCAGGATAATAATACGCTACATTTTAAACAGTTTTTAAATCTATCCGCTTTAATCTTAAAGATTTTAGAAGGCATAGAAAGAGTTTCATACCATCCATTCCACATGGATTATAGCATTTTCATATGTTTATTTCTAAAATACGATTTAAATAAAACTGTTTTTATACCCTATCTTAAGGGTATATTAAGTTAGATACATGGTTTCTAACATGGAGAAGTATTACAGCTAGACCCAATAAAGTATACATGATCATTGATCAGCATCACTACCTGAGTCGATTGAGCTACATATGTCCGTCCATCCGTCTGTGTGCCACCAGTTTTTGGGCCTTAGATTTTGAGCTGAAATTTTGTATACGAGGTCCCTGCAAAAGTAAGCAATACACGTGTAAAAAATCTTTTTTCAGTATTTTTATATGAAACTCGAAAAAACTTACTAAAGCAAATAGGAAGATATCTTTTTACTCCACAAATCTTATATATTATATTCGGTTACGCCTACATTTTAGTGGAGTTTTTATAAAAAAAAACTGTTTTTCGACGTTTTTATTTCAGCATTATCAGTCCTAAGGAAGTCGTAAGGAACAAAATACAGTATATATTGAAACAAATTAAAAGCCGCCTACTACCACGCCAACTTATTGAGAAAATTCGTCTTTTGAAGTAATTTGATAAGATATTGAAAAAAAAACTTTTGTATACAGGAGAGGGATAGGGTATCATACGATCCGCTCCAGATGGATTGTAGCATTTTCAAATGTTTTATAGCCGAATTGACTAAATAAAACCCCAAAGTAGACATCTGAATATGGAAAATGAACAAAACAATCCGTTAGGTAAATATAGTGCACAGTACAAAAATGCAGTGGATTTATTTTTGTTAGCAGTAGATTTGAATTACGCCATAAAAGCAGTAGATCTACTGCAATTGTAGCAAAATGGTAACGCTGGTTGAGATCTACAATCACTAATTTGTGGTTGTTTCTTGTAGCTGCTGAAATAGGGCACCGGTCTCGATATCGTTCCAGATTCAATGCTTGTTCATTGTCTCACTTTTCTAGGTTTCACTCGAGTCGAATTGATTGTAATTTTTCATTCAAGCTGAAACTGTTGTCGACTCCGAAGTGAGTCGAGAAAAGAAGCGATCCATTGCAGAAAATATCGAACAAATGTGCATGCGTATGTGCATAGCTACATGCTTCATAGTTGTTTTAATTTATTTTTTTAGTCTCAGAGCTGATTTGGAAAACGAAATTCAGTAGACTTGTGCTTTCGATAATGAACTCCTCTCACTAGAAACCCTTCATTCGAATGTAATTTGTTATTCGAGTGAAGTCTTTCTCGAGGCAATTGAGAATAAGGGGGAATATAATATGCACAATACAATTGGCTTCAGCAATCCCAGCTGCTTAAGACGACTTAAGTTTATGAACGAGATAGCAGCATAGAACAAGTCTACAGAAGCTTTTAAAGGGGTAAAAACTTGCAAAACTTTATGGTTCTTGCAATTTGAATAAGCCAGTACGTGTTGTGCCGCAGGGCTGTAAAAGAATGCAATCATTGCGGAATGCATTCACATGAAGAATTCACTTAGATTTTTGAATGCTCTGCATTTTTTGAAGTCACTTGAAGTCACTACCATTCAGTGATTGCATTCAGTTCCTCGAAGTCAGTGATTGCATTCACTTAGTTGAAGTCTTTTGAAGTCACTTGAAGTCTTTCAAGGCAGGGTAGACAATAAATCACTGGCAATCACTGACTTAAAAGATTTCAAGTGACTTCCAAAGACTTCAACTAAGTGAATGCAATCACTGACTTAAAATACTTCAAGTGACTTCAAAAGACTTCAACTAAGTGAATGCAATCACTGACTTCAACTGGCTTCAAGGAACTGAATGCAGTCACTGAATGGTAGTGACTTCAAATGACTTCAAAGAATGCAGAGCATTCAAAAAGAGTGCATTCTTTCTGACTTCACCATTCTGAATGCTAAAATTGATTGCTGCATTCATGACTTCAAAATGAATGGTGATTTATTTTTTTTCAATCTGAAGTCTTTATTGAAGTCAATGAACTAAATAATATTTCGGAGTATTCCAAGAATTTATATTCAAAAATGTGCTTCTCTCAGCTCTGTTGTGCTGTAAACATTTCTACACCCATACAAGATGATTTATAGTTTTATGCCGTCTCCAAAGTTCAGAGGGTTTTTGAGAAGTTTTTTAATGACAGTAGAAAATACTTATTGGTATTTTCTTGCACTTGATCTTAGAATCCCATGCACAATATTCTCATTCTAACGCACTATCCACTGAGCCACAGTACTTATAGTGCCTATCCTTAAGTTTAACAAAGTCAAGCCGTCAAACTTGAAGTTTGTGCCAAACCTTTCGGTTAATTGAAGTTCGCTTTATAGACACTCTACTGTACATGGCCACTGATGTCACATTAAAACGTCATGAAGATTTGTTCATACTGTTTGCATGATTAAAACAAAACTATTTTTTGTCAACTTAACGCCTCAGATGTAAAGATTCAAATTTGACTCTCATAACATATTCTGCGACAATTTCTACTCGTTTCTGAAGTACAGTTGGCATCCTTCTTGCAGGCATCTCATTTGCGCACGCTAATAGACTATTCCATTTTATGTTTGCTGTCAAGCAGCATCAATCACTTGACAGCAAGCATCGTCATTTACATTTTAGTTTACTACTGCACTTCACTTCACTTGTTTACCGCACCAATTTTTCAATTTTAATTATTTAGTTGAACAACCTGCAACAATTTACTCTGGGTGCATGTATACAGAACCAAGGTCTCAGCGTAAACAATTCTCCCGCAAAACATTGACTTCCTCCAACAAGACTGCTGCCTGCCGGTAAATAAACAATAGGAAGCTGCAGCTACCTTCTCTTCTAGTTTATTGTGTTCAAAGAGAATTTACTGCGGAACTGCAATACCATAAACAATAATTAAAAGGAAAAACTTGTTAAAGACTTTACCTCGTCTTTGACGTTGTTATGAGTTTTCAATTAGCCTAAATGGGCGTAGTCGTAATAGAAGAGGTGTGGTTGCTCCAGAGAATGCAGTAAAATTGGAAAGATCTTATATTCGACAAGACCTGACGAGCTGCAGGTTGAAATAGACAGTTGAACGGACCCCACGCCAAGATCGATCAGCATAAGTTGGCACTTCGATAAATGGTTAATTTTACTAAATACACTGTTAAGACCGCACCTTACAGCTTAGAGTTTTTCAACTGTTGGTAGATGTAGATCGATCTTAGGGATTAAGTTACTTATTTGAAATTATCAGTCAAGGATCGATCATAAAACTCGGTCAGACGTCAAAGTGGACAGCTGAAGGTGACATAACCAAAGATGACATCGCCCCGATACTATAGAGACACAACGCGCAATCGAGAGTAAATTGATCTTCCTCTCCGCGCAATCTGACTCAGCCATCGAAGTGCGAGAAACCTTGTTCGAACAAAACCACAACAACAACACAGAAAAAGGGAAAACAAAGTGGCAAAAAGGCGGCAACACAACGACCGCAGAATTAATCGAAGTCGATAGGTTCCACATTATACCTAAGTATATCTGTGAGTCTTTAACCGCCGCCGATCGTATATATCGATAATAGGGAACAATGTGTTTGCCATGTCGTTGTCTACCCGTCCGGACCATTGATAACCTCCATTTAGTTCGCAGATGATCCCATCTGGTGGTTCAGAGTGTTGCTTGTTTCTGTACGATCGGAACGATCAGTGAGCAAAGTATAAATATTCGCGAAGTAAAATCGTGAGTCGAAAAAAGGTAAACAAACTAAATAGTTACCTGGCACTGATCTACACCCTGATCTTGGGACTGCAATGCACTGGATGGGGGTTTTTAATAGTTCTGGCTTTAATATAGAGTATTTACATATGGAAGCATACAATATAGCTGCTACCGCTGCTGCCAGTGGGATGTGTTCAGTTCGCTATTGGATTATGATCGGTGTCTGGAATATGCTTCCGAGCACAAAGCGGAAACATGCTTGTCATAATAAATCTTAGTCCCTTCCCGCACCCAATATGACTGAATATAAGTTGTGCAACATCTTTGCTGAAACATTATCTCTTGTTTAGTGGAAAAGTTGTTCTCTTTTTGGCGGTGCTTGATTAACGATCACCGATAACAATTTTGTTTATCAATTTCAAACATCGAACATCGTTCGATTAGAGGAAGTAAAGTGCAGTTTGGAGAGCTCAACCGAGCCCGGACTTCTTTCTACATCCAGTATACAGAATGTAAACTCTGTCCGATCTTTGAGGAGGAGGGTTAGGGATCAGATCATGTTTTTGTGGTTTTCAGAGATAACAACAGCAGCGGCAGCTCTGAAAAAAACACATCGCAAATTGCAAACGAGATCGACACTCCACTAGCCGTCCAGCACAAGTAGGCACTGTGAAAATAGAGGATTGGATTGGATTGAACGGCAAGATTAGAGGATCGCGAATACATGCGCTGGGAATTTTAAGATAAATCAGTAGCATGGCCAATGATTAAATGATCAGAAATGTTTGCTTTGAAACTACATATGTATGTGTGTGTGTGTAAATTTGTTGACGGCAAGAACATTGATACTTTTCATGAAGAGTGTGTATACGAATAGTGACTTCTTTTCAATTAGAAGATCCAAGTGATCAACCGTTACTTGTATGTGGTATCCTGCATGATGAGTTGTTGGGCATCTACCGCATTAACATGTTTGTGTTTGAATATGAAAGTCAAAATAGTCATCAGACGTTTACTCTGATTGGAATATCTAGTTGCTTTCGTCTTATCCTAATTTGGCTGACACTACTGTTGCTAGTTTCATACAATGTTGTAGATGTAAAGATTGATCGTCCTAGTATTTTCTGGACTCCTTACGAATAAACGACGTAATACTGAGTAGTCTGTTAAGTGTATACTCTTTGGAGTGAGTTGGAATATGATAGTGGAGATTGAGCAAATCATTTTAGATGACAGAAACATACATACTTGTGGACATAATTTAAATCGAATGGAGATACTACAGAAACACTTATGAAAGTAGTGGTCTTTGCTCTTACTTTTGTTGTAAGCAGTAGTCGTAGTAATGAACCTGAATTTAAAGTTTGATTTATTCCTTGGAGGCGGTTTTGATTCACATTGTGACCCTGAGCTGTTACGCTTTGTGGGGTGTATTAGTGGTTAGTGGGTTGGATTACTTCCCGAAGGTTTTGATGGTCCCAACACTGGCAAATGTGAGACAAACAGCCAAGAGTATTACTGTTATGACAAAGAACCTTCTGCCTTTCGCATATGGCAAAAATCTGTAGGTGTTGTACCTATACTGTAGTTTATAGACTTCCATTACTAACTACTTTACTCACAAAACCGAACCGACCAGAAAGAACAAAATTCCGGCAATTGACCCTGCCTCTCTGAACGGCATCAGCCTAACTTTTTCAGACAAAGCTAAATATTTGGGTCTCATCCTAGATAGGAAGCTAAGCTGGAAACCAAAAAGAGTTAAGAAAGCTATAGTAACACTCTTCCCTTGCAAAAAGGCTGTCGGGAATAAATGGGGTTTAATACCTCGAAAAACTCATTGGCTCTACACTTCCGTCACAAAACCGATACTCACTTATGGGTTTATTGTCTGGTGGACGGCGCTAGAAAAAGCTATAAATTGCAATCTTCTTAGCAAGGTCCAGCGCTCAGTCTGTATGTGCATAAGCGGTGCACTACGCACCTCTGCGGCATTGGACATTTTGTTCCACATTTTACCTCTCGATATATTGAAGCAACCACATAGTGGTCAAGAAAGAACTATGGCCACGCATCTATTCTGAAGGATTACAGAACCTCCCTAGAAAACCGACTACACCATCCCATACCTCATCATCCCATCCCAGATCAGACTGGAGTGAGAATGGTTTCGTAGAAGATAAGGCGATACACTTCTATACTGACGGTTCAAAGACTAAGGATGGAGTGGGGGGCTGTATCTTCTCAGAAAGCCTTAATCTTAAGTTCTCTCATACCAAACCATTGTAGCGTGTTCCAGGCGGAAATTATGGCGATCAAAGGAGTCTTATCGTGGTTCAAGAAAAACATGATATCCGCTTAAGATATCTAGGTACATCTCTTCAGATACCCAAGCTGACATCAAGGCTAGGCCTTTTCACAAACGACTTTTGCGGAAGCTGCAGGGATGAGGAAGAGGAAGAAACCATTCCTCGCCTTCTTTGTGTCTGTCCAGCTCTCGCCCGTAGAAGGCTGCTCCACTTAGGAGCTTCATACTATAACGAATCAGAAGATCTAATAAACATAGACATAAAAAGTCTCTTACGCTTCATAAGAAGCTCAAAATGGTTCTAACGAGTATTGGAGAATTAGGATCCATACTCCGTGGTAACACAATGGACCTATCTCTGGTCCAAGTGTGTCGGCGCTCTAAGCTGGCAGCCACAACCAACCAACCAACTACTTTACTTACTTATGTCTTGTATTTTCTTGTGTCTATGCTCGACTCCATACTACTGCCTATTTTCCTGCTAAATCATCATCTATTGGATCAACGCATTCTATCGTAGCCCCGGTATTGACGTCCTGTCTTTTTTTTAAGTTGTAGGGCCTACTTCTCCTTCGGCTCTCGGTGTTTAGTTTTCCCTGCTTAATGCTTGCAATGAAATTATCTGCAGTTTTTCATGCCCTTCTTGCTGATAGCATGGGCCCTAGCTCATGTGCCTTGTGCTCCTATAGCCTTTACAATGCCTAGGCGTCATCGTGTGAAAATTCTACCTATGTGTCTCAGTTAAGACCAACTATTTCTTAATTGCAGTGATTCCTTCTTGACTGTTTTACACCATATGCTAATCCCGAGTTATCGGTTCCCATTCTATCTGCTGGCTAGCTGTAGACGTGCCACTTCCATCTTTGTATGGTTCTGCGGAATATTCCAGGGAACTGTAGTGAGAAAGGAATTGCCAAACTTGATACAATCCACTTAAGCGAGCCTGATAAGATAGGGGTTGGTAAGACACTTGCTACTTGTAAAATAATGCTTAAACTAAATTCTAATGGGAAGGCCAACGTTCTCTGGAAGAACAGTCACTTTTTTCAGAATCTCCAGAGAACTTTGGCCTTAACCTTAACCAGAACTAATGGTTCTGAAGATCTGAGCATCATCATCGATGTCCTTATGGGGCAATGACTGATTGGTCTGCACACTAGACTCCTGGGCCCCCCTTCAAACATTTTTTGTAGAAGCTGAAAGGATGCAGAAGAAAAGGAACCTATCCTCCATCTTCTCTGCAATTCCAATGCCCTATTGCCAGAGAGAAATCTTCACCTGGGGTCCTACTTCTTTGATACCCTTGGTGATCCTATCAGGCATCTGCTTCGCTTTACCAAGAGCTCCGGTTGGCTCTCCTTATAAATCTACATGTTGTCAGCTCAACCCTCTCTCTATGTCTCCCTATACGAGTATGTCTGTTTGTATACAATATTGTTTAGTACAGTATAGCCTCTAGCGCACCTTGGAATAAGTGTCTAAGTTTTTCTATTTTCCGTCGTCCTTGTAGTGGTGGTCCTAGTAGATGTCTATATCCAGTGAAACCACAATCGGCCTTGTAGGCCTAAGTTGGCTTGGCGCTCAACTGTATCTGAGCAATGTCGTTCCAAAACACATCCTTATAAGTTCTCTCTCTCTCACGTGAGCACATAAAAATCCAAATCATAGTAGCTAACTATCCGTTGAAATATTGAAAAGAAAATTAACCTAGTGAAACAGACAGTGACGAAAGAGAAGTGCTTTAATATAGCGTCTACTGTTTTTATATTAGAATTTGTTCCTTCGTACTAAAGATGGCACCCGAAATTCCTTCGAGTTCGTTAAGATGCACGAGCCGTTCTTTCATATCGCACCGATCCACAAATAAATCACTGTAACCGCACTTTGTTCATGCGCCCTGTGCTCAGCCATACTCAGCTTCAATTCTGGCGTCTAGTTCTGTGTTACACTGCAAAATGTAATGCAGCTCATGTGCTTCCTTTCCGCACAAATCATTCAAATTAATTGCGGTTTCATGTGAAATTCCCTTGCAACATCATGGTGCGGTGTAGCAAAGTAGGTACTCTCACCAAAGTCCTGATATGGAATCCGAATACACACTTAAAACACGCATTCCAAAGCACCCTGCCGACTAGCGTCAGTGCGTCAGAAATTAATGTGACTCCAGTGTACATGTGTTATACGACTTGACACCAAGTCACAGTGACTGTTCAAGATGAAGACGAAGTAGAGGACTGAGGATGGTTGGTGGCGACGTAAACATAACAACCAAGCCAACCAATTCAACCTAACATCACCACCAGATGTAAGTGATCAAATCGTAAATAAATTTCAAGTGACAAGCATAAATGTCTCGGCTTTTAATGAGCACACGCAGCGTAAGCGACAGAAAGTCCCGCGTACACTACTCGGTAGCGAGTACAAGATCCTGTCCAAGATCACAACGGACCAGTTTCCCAGAATAGTACAAGTACAGGGCATCAATCCATTGACATTATCTATTAGCTTTTGTTAATTCCCTCAGTTCAGCAGTTGGGGAGAAACCTGCCGCCTTGACGGAAATTCATTCCCATTGGATGGGATGGGATGGGAAATTTGTCGGTTCTCGAGTTTTCTCAAGCTGTGCACTCGTCATCGTGCCATCTCATCATCGTTTGGTTAATTGACGATTGACATGCATCTACCCATCAATGGAGGACATGGCCATCACCTCATGTGGTGAATATGCAAATTGACAGACAGTGGCTGCGCGTCCATGTCATCGCAGAGATTGACAGGTGAAAAGGAATGTTTTTACGGATTTATGTGTTTTTCCATGTTGGAGTCGAATCTGGCTTTCATGTATACAAATTGTTTAATATGCGCCTTATCGATCGCACAAGATTCAATTGGTTGCCTTTACTCGTAACACCACAAGGGGCGATCTCCTACTCCCGCATGACGGAACACATTCGAATCTGGCGCGCACAGCCAGCGCTTGCCAAACATCGATTGGTTCGGCAAGGTAATTGCTTCATTAATCGGCTCCAAATATGGTTTGACGCTGTTTTCTGGTCCTGATCTCGGTCTAGACATAAAGCCTCGAGGTGTGTTTGTGTGTGTGTGTGAATTGGAGGAGGGGTAACGATAGAGGGAGGATTTGTTGACAAACGCAATTATTTTAATAGTCCCCACAGATGGAGCTAACATAACACAACACCAAATCATTCCGGCCGACTGGCAAAGACGAACGATAGATTTGAATAGAAGCTGTGTGTCCCTGGCTTCTATTCCACCTCTAACGGCAGCGAACTGCACAAGGCACGGGTAT
Organism: Chalcosyrphus nemorum; assembly: GCA_949716465.1. Taxonomy (NCBI): domain Eukaryota; kingdom Metazoa; phylum Arthropoda; class Insecta; order Diptera; family Syrphidae; genus Chalcosyrphus; species Chalcosyrphus nemorum. The sequence goes on from OX454332.1 coordinate 59,877,400, forward strand.
CGAAGCTTCCGAAAGAGACACTAAAGTCGTGATTTGATTTTGCTTTTAATGATTTTCCATATACGTAGAACATAGGACTGTGATTAAGGACATCTTACCAATTTGGAAGAATTATTTGGTCAATAAGACGTGTGTCCTGTTTGCGCATTCTTAGCGAGCGATTATGCAATAAGTAAAGGGAAATTAGCCTCATGTCGACTGTGCAGTCTTGCATAAGAATTATGAGCGGCAAAATATACTACTTTTAGGACGAAAATGAATCACCAGCGTGGAAGCCAAGTATAATTATCGGGCAATAACAAGTGATGCGAATGGCTTTTGCGGCTGTTAAAGAAGACTCTCTAGCCAGTTAGAGGGGGCAATAAAGTTTATTGGTTTAGTAGGTTATTTTTTTCTACCGGAAATATTCTATCATTGACTGGTTTTTATGAAGGTGATAAAAGGTTTTATTTTAATGGGTACTTTGGCGCTTGCGTAAGCTAGTTTGGAGAAACTTATGCGGGCCGCGTGTTTTAATTAAAAATTCCTTCCACACGTATGAGGAAAAGTGTGTGTAAAAGAGAGTAATGAGGGGGTTTACTCGTAAAGTTCTTGAGAGGGACTTGTTTCTTACACCTGCTCTTTGTTGAAGACGTTCTGCTTGGCTTTGAGTTATCAAAGTGTGTGGTCACTTCTCAGCTGGCTGCGAGCCTATCGAATCGGAAAGCATATTTAGAGGTAGGGTTAAATTTTCAACAGAAAAGAGGAGTTTTATTTTTATCTGCGGTATGGTTCCATGGAAAATGGGTGCATTGTTACTCGAGAGTAAGTATTTGGTGCTAAGCATTGTTGTGAAGTGCTAACGAACTAACATTTTACGATCTAAGAGGAGTTTGTCTTAATGCTTATTTGGTTCGTATAGTGGGTCTAATTAGTAGTGTAGGGACAAAACTACAATCTCTCGAGGTAAAACGATTCGAAGAGTTACGCTGTATGACAAACAGACAGGCTCATAGTTCAATTCACGAGTGTTCCCCTTATACATTGATAGTTCTAGAACATTGAGCTTTGAAGAATGACTCAGTCAAACTTAGCACAAAGTTACACAGATACAAATATCGTTAAATGATTCAAGGTAAATTTTGCCGTTAAAATATTCCAATTAAAATATGGTTGGTTGAAACCGGCCCTCGGTGAGGATGCACTTAGACCAAGAGTACGTCCATTGTGCTGCCATTAATTAAAATATAGTAGGCTTAAGTTAATATCTAAGCTTAATTATGGATTTGAAATGGATTTGGATAGGGAATATAAATAGTAGGCTATATGTTATGTAGTTAAGGAGTTCACCTACCTCGTAACAAATATAAATCCTACAAATGACGCCTTTGTAGAGATCGGACGAAGAATAACCTTAGCAAACCGCTGCTACTTCGGTTTGGCGAAACAACTGGGTTCAAAACTCCTAACTCGACGGACCAAATTAATGCTCTTCAGAACGGTCATCTTACCAGTCCTGCTGTATGTAGCCGAGTGCTGGACGATAAGTAAGAAAGCTCAGCAAATATTGGGGAAAATACTCCGTCGGATATTAGGTCCCTTATGCGAGCAGGGCAAAGGGAGGAGAAGTTATAACCGCCAACTCTATGAGCTGTACCAGGTTGTGGATGTAGTCCAAAAAGCCAAAATACGCAGACTACATTGGCTCGGCCACATCGAGCGAATGGACAACAATGCTCCAGCCAAGAGGATCTTCGAATCCCAGCCCCCAGGTTCGAGGCGGCGAAGAAGACAAAGAGAATTATCTTCGGCAAGTATTTTGCAGCGATGGATTCGTCAACTATTCCAATTTTGTTTGTAATATGTATTATTGCATGTGGTAGCTTTCTACCAGATGCACTACCAGTCCTAATACCAATTGAGGCATTTCCTTTATCCGCCTCCAATATTTGTTTAAGACATTTATTTTAAAGTGGCATATATACATATAATACTTATGTAAGTAAATTCACAGTTTTACTTACTTCTAAAATATAAAGCAAATTTATACATATTGCATTTGAGAAAAAAATCGACTTCGGCGTTTGGTGGATTTTGACATTACTCCAAAATAGCGGGTCTGCCAATCCATTCCATTCTCTCTTTCATAATAAAAGTAAAAGTCAACTGATAAGAATTCTAAAAAATTTTCATAACGTACAAAATGCATCAAATCTAAAATTTCAAAGACTCTTGAAAGATATATATTACTAACTAGCTAACCAGTACTCGCCTTGCTTCGCCCTCTAAAGGCTCCTCTGGAATATTAATAAATATGTAATATCAGGGCGAGGGAAGAAACATCACCTAAAACAATAAATTTTGTGGATTAATTCCAGATTTCATAATTCTCAAAAACGAACAACGTTTCAATAAATTTAACTCAATTTGCATTGACACCTAGGGTTGCCAGAAATGTTTCTCAACAGATCGGGAGGTTTTAGGCAAAATTCCGGTGGAATAGGAAAAAAGCTGGAGAATAAAAAAGTAGTAGTAGTAGTAGTACCTTATAGTAGGTGCAAAAAAAAAAGATAAGTTTTTTAAAAGTTTTTATACAAAACAACAATTTGATATTCTAAAAAGTGGGCATGGTAATACTTAATGTATGGAGAATATGTAGATTCTTGCTTCAATAAGCTTTTTCGAGTGTCTTGTAAAAGTAATGAAAAAGTAATTTTTTTTTTTAAAACGTGGGTATGTTGGTTTACCGAATAGGAACAATCTTTGTTAATTTCTTTTGATTTGAGAAAATGAATTTTATTTGATCGTGTTGTATTTTGGTCTGTAGCTCAGCTTCTAGATGAAGCAGAAAGCTGATCGATAGCTTAAAATGTTGAAGGCATTGTTGGCCCACCCCATTCTGTTTTTTTTCTTTGGTTTTTAAATTTCTATTGAATAAGTATTACCCGAGTAATGAGAAGAAAGAAGGCATTAAAGTCAGTAAAAAAATAAGCTAAAAACTGCAAAACGCCTCTAAAAAAGTAGACTTGGTAAAAAAAAGACGTAGCCTATGTTTTTCCAAGAGTCTTTAGTAATATTTCAGATGCTTCCCAATACATACTCCCTTTAACTTAACTTATTTAAATGACTGAACTGAGGAGAAATTAACGTAAAACTTTTGAAACTCCACTATTATAATTCAGCCCTAACTCTAATTTTAACGGTATGTTTCGTATGTACGTGCGTTCGTTTAATTTTTCATATTGGGTGTATTTTAAATGTAGAGAAAGTTCATAGTTTTAGAATGGACTAAGCGGCTCATGCAGCTTCATTGCTTCGAATGGGTGAATTGTGAACGAACTATTTATTGGCTTAAAACTAGCTTAACTAAATTAAATGCATATCCTATTCTAACTTACATAATCGTTCTAAGCTAAGTATTGTGCTTAATTTATGTCTTGCAATCTAATGTTATTTTTGACTTCATTTTGGTTAGGTAATGTTGGTTGGTTGGTTGGCACTGGTTAGTGCGTTGGACTGCTACGCAAGGGGTTCCAAGTTCGAATCCAGAAAAATACCATCAAAAGTTCTTTCACGGCCCCACCTCTTCCGAGTGTCTGACAAGCATTCAAGAGTATAATTGTCATGAGAAAGTTTCTCAAAACCCCTCTGCCCTTCAGATACGGCATAAAACTGTAGGTTCCTTCTGTACATGCAGACATGTATACCACGCACAACATGTATAGTTGTGAGAAGCTAGGTCTTGGCCCTCTATGGGCTGCTTACGGCCTGATATTTATTTATTTATTTTAATGTTGAACTCTAGCTTTCGATTGTATTCAGCATTTTAATTTGACTGTAGTAGAAAACTGTTCGTTCCGTTGATACGTCAACTGCAGGCCTGTGCTTACTAGCCAGTCTCTTAACATCCCGAGAGTTTCATTGCTGTAAAGCTTAAACCCTTTAAAAAATTTTGTCATTACAACAATTGTTAATTCTTCAGTGATGCCAATTATTTTCGAGTGTTCTAAATTTGAGAATGTAATCATATATAAAGTTTCACAGAAGCTGACTTAGTATGAAACTGTCGGGAAATACTCCTTTCATCGTTGGTATCTGCCCTCTTCTGGAGATAGTCTGTTACTGTCTTTGCAGTAAATGCTCTCAGATTGTTATCAATGATTGAAGCCTTCCTAAGACATGTATCAATTGAATTCCAAGAAAGTAATTCGTTTGGTATCCTTCTCTAATCCAAAAAAAGTTTAGCATTTCGTGGATCATCAAACCGGTTGTGGACACATTCTTGCATATGTAATACTAGTTTTGCGTCAAATTTTGCGACAAATAAGAACAATACCCATGTTGGCATTTGAAATTAATCTTTGTTTCAATTTGAATTTCAATTTAGCGTTCAAAATTTGTGTAAGACTGAAGAATGACAACTATGTCGACATTTGAAAAGAAATTCTCCTTTCCTATACAGAAAACCTATTGTACTAAAGAAAACAGGATGAATGCAGTATTGCCAAGTCGAAATCGAAGCCAATATATATATTACTAGACAGCCAGATATCTTTTAAGTAAAAATTAAAGTTAATAAAAATGTTTAAACGTGTATATAGAGGCCAAGATCGTATTCTAGTTGCCAGGTTGCATGGGTAGAAAAAATTCTAAATCTTTGCTTGATTGTATCCACATTTGTCTGGAACCTCAAATTAAGAGTGCACAAACAAAACAAATATTATATCTACAATTGTGAAGGTATTGTACAACAAACTTTCAATTTCAAATGCTTTTATTTATTATATAAATTATCCGCCTACTATTCATAAAATACTTAATTAGCAAAGCTTCTTAAGTACCAATAAAATCCAGATTTCTTGTTCCTCAGTTTTACCACTGCTAAAGCAACATTGTGGGCAGGTGCATATCGCTGAAGAGCAATGATGCTGTTTCCTTTTGCAATCTAAACTTATTCTCACGATTCAAAAAAATGATCCAGAAGAGTTGCGAAATATTTTCGCCAGACATTGTTTGTTGTTTTATCTTTTAGTATCCACGAAAGCAGGTGAAACTAACTTCGTTTTGTGTTTATACAGAGCCTTTGGCTTATTGCTTTCATTTCTGTTTTATTTCCGACACCACATGAGGGACTCTTATTATCTATATTAGCAAATGCAGTTGCATACCTACTAACATGGCTTAAACATTGTTGATCAGTCCATTTCATGACGCTTGTACTACCAATAGCCACAGCATTGATTTTCTAGATGTCTAGTGCGAATTATGGGTTCTTTTTTGCTTAAGAGCGCTCAAGCTCCTAAATCAGTGTTGAATTTTTAGCTTTCTTGGGCCACATTTTTTTAATGTTATAATTAGCGCGGCAAAAAAGGATAAGAATACCCTTATATTGCGGTATTCATGCCAAGAGGAACAGATAGTGTCAGTGTGGTATCAGGTTTCAATATGTATGTATGTCCATATGTAATTTTTGTATTTTATGGATGTTGTCCAAATTAATGGGAAGAATCATATGTGTTATTTGCATTGGTTTGTAATTCGCAGTATTTTTCCCGTTCGTGGTTGCCAAGCTAGTTATTTAATTTTATTTCTGTGACAATGTGGTAGGGACTAGAGTATGGAACCTTTCATTCAAGAATCGAATGCATTTCAACTACACCGCAAAGAAAGAAGACGTACGTTGATCAAAAGTGATTCGATAGGTAATGAGCTGTTTTTCATTAAACAGGCGCAAAATGTACAACACAGTTTACAAAACTGTTTAAAGATATGCTAAATTAATAGCAATTATCAAGGCTACGTATGATGGCTGTCTAAGGAACTCGAAGTCCAAAGTGGGGTTCGGCAGCGCTGCATACTTTCACCAATACTGTGTAAATTGGTGATTAGCGATGTGCTGAATGCGGCCTCACTAACAGGAAATGGAGGAATTCGATGGACTCTAACATCTGAACTCAAACACCTCGACTACGCAGACGATGTATGCCTACTGTCTCACAGAATAGTGGACCTTCCTTCAGAAGCAGACATCGTTGGCCTAAAAATTAACTCGGCAAAAGGAAGGAGCGTAGGACCAAACTCATCAACTCGAACATGCATTGCTGGAGAAACAGTTGAGAGAGTAGACAGCTTCCAATACCTTGGAAGTATTGTTTCAACCGATGACGGAACTGAACTGGACATAGCCAGCCGTATACGTAAAGCAAAATCTGCGTTTGGGATGCTATCCACAGTTTGGCGAAGTAATGCAAATAGCTTAAAAACCAAGCTACGACTGTTCCAACGCAACGTTAAATCCATGCTGCTATATGGAAGTGGTACCTCGAGAGTGAGCGTCGTTTGGGATTGGGTGTCTACGCTACATCTGAACAGCTTTATCAGAGAACGGGTCATGAACCTATGGGCACAACCATACGACGACGAAAGTGGCAGTGGATTGGTCACACTATCCGAAAGGATGACAGGTCTATAGCTAAACAAGCGATGCAATGGAACCCGCTTACCCAGGATCACAGGATACGCTGCGGTCCGAGTAGTACGTGGCGCAGAACAGTTGAGAAGGAAGCACGTCAAATGGGAAAGAGTGGGGAGAGCTGAGGCATATTTCCAGAAATCGCACACCATGGCGCGTAGGCGTTGTAGAGGCCCTAGGACTCACAAGGCGATATAGGACATAAGTAAAGTATTCTCCCAGTTGATTTTGCTGCAATGTCAAAATATATTTTTGATTTATAGGAGTTTTTTTTTATATTTCAACAAGATTTTGGTAAACTGATGGCACATTTTATTTGTGCAGAATACTCACTTATCGCTTAGAGTAGAACAATAAAAACGCTACACAGTACAGCACGCCATCTGATAGCCTTCTTTTAAAAGAATTAACATTGACATTTAGGGGCTAAAAATAGCCCTATTACTGGCAGTCTTTGCCCTCCACTCGTAGTTCTTCCTATTTTCCATTCTTCACTGTTCACTTATTGCCCAGCGAGCGCTGCGGTTCCGTCGTTTTCTTTCATCTTTTGCCAAAAAATTAATTCTCACATCAAAATAACTCTTTGGTGCCATTAATCAAACTATTACCGTCGTCGTTGTCGTTGTCGTCGTCGTCGCTGCTGCTGCCTCTGGTTGCGCCTATATCCAGACATCCGAGACTATCTCTTAGCTCTAATCCGAATCAATGCGCATACATGCATTCAAATAGCAAACGAGATCGCGTTATCTTGCGTCTTTCAGTGCTTAAACCTATGCTGCTGCTGGTGCGCAAATGGACGCTGCTGCCAGACATCGAGGATTATTTATAGAAAAAGTGACCACTAGTGAATGAGAGAGTGTGTATTGCCGAAGAGATCAGAGGTCTGCGCAGAGGCAGAATCAATTTAACGGTGTTAGACAGGAGGAAGTAAGCAATTTTTGGCACCTTATCTCCAAAACTAGACTCCAAAATATGCACAGCACCAATGTGCGCGGTCCAGAAATAGATTATCGGATGAAAATAGCTCCGTCTGTGTCTGGTGGACGTTTGTCTGTCGTCAGGTTATCTGGCGCACAAAATGCAACATCTCAGCTCTAATCGTGTGAAAAATTTGCATGCCAAAGTGCTTAGTGGCGCGGTATTTTGGCAGCGGGTGAGAGATTCAAAATAAAAGCGGGACATACCTTGATGAATGTACATATGTATAACAGACAGTTTGGGGCGAGTTGTTTGCGTCGTAACACCAAATGACGCGGTGTGTTGTATAGAGCTTCCGGGCGGGTTGATTTGTTGAAAGATTTTCGCATGCAACACACAAAGCGATAGCGTGGCCCCTTAATTGACTTGTCGAATGCTCCACAGATAATGAGGCAGCTGAATTGGTTATTTGAGTGATTATTCGGCTTATGGGCTTCGTCAGCCTCAGCTGCTAAATTGTGTCGATGTTTATCGGCTAATCCTTGGACAAGACAGGGTTACATAATGAGAGAACGTAAAATGTTTTGCTGATGGCGATGGGTATCAGTATCAGCCGCGCATTCACATCAGATTGGGTGGAACTCGTAAAACTTGTCGAATAACTCCGACTCAATTCGATTGTTTGTTGATTGGATTGTTTTTTTCGATTTAAAGCACTTTTTCGAAACCACACAAATAAAATCGAAATCATTTTTCCTAGGGTTCCCACGAACTGGATATCGATCGTGAAATTAAGATTTCCATATCTAGAAATAACTCCGCTAGTTAACACTCTACACGATGCATGAAGAAGCAAATCATCTAAATACTCATGGTGCATGGGAAAAAATAGAATTATCGCACCGGACGCTGACATGGCGTGAAATTCTTTTCATTGTAACCTTTTGTCACCTTCATACATGAGAGAGGTATTTTTTTATGGAACGTAAACGGAAATATTGTCGTAACTTATGCTGTTGCGTTAGAACTTTGTTCTATACTTGTGCTCCCCTCTCCTCCTTTTGGTTGTAGTAATTAACAAGCTGTTGGGATTTTTGTCTTGCTTCATTGACGGCAAACATTGGAGTTTGGATATACAACTCGAAGAAAAGCACGAATTTCATTAGTTTTATTGTCCAGGTCAAGTTTGACAGTGTACTTAGTCACCTTCGAAGAGGAGAGGGAGCAAAGTCTGAGTGAGTAATCGACATCGGAGATTTCATTGCTTCCTACTATTTTAAGAGTACAAATTGAAGACATAACTTTGGCGGTTTGTTTGTTATTCATTATTCATATCTTTGGTTACTCATTAATCATACATATCTAGATGTAGGAAGAAGAAGGGAAAAACTTAAGTTGGTGCAGTGGAATATATTTGAAACTGGTGGTACTAGGTTTTAATACTTATTGTCCATGGGTAGTGTTTAAATTGAGTGGGGAGAGTTACATGTCATTTTTGTATTCGTTCGTAATTCACAGTATTTTTTGGATGTTATTTATCACTGCGACGGTAATCCACTTGGTGCTATCATAAGATTTTAGTCCTATGAACACAGATTCTATGCCAAGTCTAGCTAGTTCGTCTGCACATTCGTTGCCTACAATTCTTTGGTGACCAGTGACCCAACCAAGTTTATGCCTAGCAATGAATTATAATGCTACGCATATAACTAACGTAGGGTCCCACGAGCTAAGAGATAGTGTTTTAACTGCTGCATGATTATCTGAGAAAAAATCCTAACCTAGAGGGGTTTCAATAGAATTACATAAGTCTGGATCAAAATGGAACCACATATGTATATGGAAACCTTGCTTTTGGGTTAAAAGGAATAAATCAAATCAGTCTTCAAGGATCTAGTACCGAATACCATTAGATCAATTTCCACGGGCCAAGGTTAGGTTAGTGGGTTGGCAGAGGAAACGAAATACCTTCGCCACACTCAGGTCAGCAATGACCCATTGTGTTACCCATAAGGGGGCTTAGAAAAAGTACTTCGTGCCCATTCAACCCATAAATATCTGTAACAACTTCCCATGGTTGTGCTTACTCGTTATCCGTGTATACAAACCATCCTGATGTTCAGTAACATGTCCGTATTGGCGTTGGAGAGCTCTCCTAGATCCTGAAAGAAGTGCTTGCTGAGGAATTTGTACCTGGAATGTTGGCGTCCAGGGCACCGGCAGAGGAAGTGGGTAGTGTCTTCTATAACCTCCTCATCGCCGCATCCTCTGCAGAGTTCTTCTTCCGTTCGACGTAGTTGCTTTAGGTGGTACCGCAGAGTGTTGTGACCCGTGAGTATGATAACAGTGAACGTCTGTCCTTGTGGATAATTCTCTCGGTCCTTGCTTTGTCGAAAGTTGGCCATAGTTATTTTGCAGTCTTGCAAGTATCTAGGGACTTCCATCTCAAGTTCGCCTCTCTCATAGCCAGTTTCCCTGCCTTAAGCCTGAGAGGGCGCAGGGCGGGGTGCTGATGGAGAGGTCGGTCAGTTCAAGTGGGTCCGATAAAGCGTTCCTTGCTAATTCATCTGTCCTTTCATTTCCCGGGACGCCGTCGTGCTGAGAGACCCAGCAGAGCAGAACCTGGTGCTGTGTGCCAAGAACCTTAAGCTCTTCGTGACAACACTTCACAAGCTTGGATTTTATTTTTATGGCAGTAATTGCTTTGATAGCTGCCTGGCTGTCGATAAAGATAGTGATACCTTCTGGCGGTATTGTTCTTACGGCAGACTCACAGGGCGCTGTTGTCACTGCCAGGACCTCCGCTTGGAAAACACTGCTGTGGTCTGGGAGTCGTATAGATCTGGATATACCCAGTGATTCGGAGAAGCTTCCGGATCCTACACCGGTGTCCATTTTTGATCCATCAGTGTAAATAGCTATGGATTCGGCATTTGGTATGCGGCTTGTCTTTCCACTCTTCTCTGATAGGGTAAGCTGAGGTAAATGGTAAGGCGTAGTGTAGTCTGTTTTGGGTGTTTGACCGAAAAATCTGCCAAGGATGGTTGCGTGCCCTATCGTACTTGACTTCCAGCACGCAGTGAGACTTATTCTTAAGGCACTGATGATCAACTGCTGTTGATCTCGTGTAGGTGTCTAGCGGAGGCAGGTTGAGAATAGCCTCAAGATCCTCCACGGGCCAATATTGACCATTTAATGGTCATAATTTTGCTATATGGAAGCTTACGAATCTGCGGATAGAAACCGCGATTTTATAAAAGTTCTAGCGCATCAAGCCCGCAGTAGAACGGCCTGGGCAATCGGAAACTAGTCATCCCGACAATTTGTTTGTCATTTGGTTTCTAACTTACCATGGGGCCACAGAGTATGGTAAGATACACATTCCAAGTTGCACGAAGCATGGTGTATTTTCTAGCATGGCGCTAAACATCTACATACATTTTGGCGGTATCCCGCTGCCATAAGCGGTTTTAAAGCTGATGGATGAGTTTGTAAGGATTTGCTTTGGTGATTCGATTATTGCGCTGCAGAAGGGTTCTAGATACCTACGCATGGATTGAACCAAGCATAGGATCATCTTTTTTTAAGGCGAGGAACATAACGCTAATATTTTAATTGTCAAGCATACTTTTCTCCACTCATGCCCTCTGATAACTTGTAGCATGAGCTCCACCACAACATCATCTCCGTATTTTAAAAACAAAGCTAGTAGTGCATGCTTGTTTTCTTAGTCTTCTGATGGCTGCACTAACATATTTTATACTGGCTGAGGATGTTGGTTCGTCATTGCTTCTAAAACACATCAACAGTTCCCTGCGTTCTGTTGTTCTTTAATATTTTGAAGAATTTGTCTGTGTTTGGGAATTTAAACCAGCTTCCAACTGCGTGGCCTTCCGATAAAAATCCCGGATGTTTTTGTGCTCCGCATACTCTTGATATCCTTGCCTTTTTTCTCTTCTTCTTATGATTTGGTTCTCCATTCTCTCATTGCGCTTGTCTTGCACTTTCTTGTGAGCATCTTCCGTCGCCCTCTTCCGTTGAACGTATTTAACACCATACTAAGGGCATGGCTGTCTACTTAATGATGGTGTGGTATTCAGTTTACTTATACGTCTAAGGCGTTTGTGGTTGGTGGATATACGGCAGAGAGTTACTCAGTCAGGTGATCTTTATAGACTTTTGGCTAATTCTGCCGTGATGAGACGAATTGTAAGCTTCTTCTTCTGACCGCTTCTTATTGTTCTACACTTGGGATCCGTTATTATTGTCTCGGAATGTATGCACATCCAAAATGATGGATGCGTGTCTTCCTTCAGTTTTCACTTCGAAGGAATTCCCCGTTGCTGTGTAGATTCGCTGAATATAAAACCCAGCGATACATATATACATATCACTGCAAAGTCAGTCTCTGTAGACTCCATCCAAGAGGCCAAAATATTTGTCAGAGTCTTCAGCCTCATTGTAGATGATTAAATGTAGATTTAAACAAAAGCAAATATAGTCTGGGGACTAAAATATCTCTTTTCTGTATAGTTCTTCGGCGTACACTGTTCCACCTTGACTTGGGGCTTTGATGATGCTGTCTGCTTCTGCTGCAAGCATTAGCTAAGGGTTATTTCAGTCGCTTATGAAACAGAGTCCAATGGCTATGGTATGTCTCAATACTAACGATTCTTCTCTATGTACAACGTTCGTCCATCGAACATACCCTACGAGCAGGTATGTGGCCATCTACCTGGTTTGGTTTTATTTTGGATGCTTAATGCATAGAATAATTTGCTAGTCCTCTCCGTTCTCGGATCGATTATGTAGGCCAGGGTAAATGAATTATGCACAAATCCATAAGTGCATAGTTTATTAACCGGATCTTAAAGTTCAAAAATGCTGAAATATCTTTAAAATTTGAATGATTCTTTGTCTATCAACACTCTACAATGCATTTAAAACGAATTTGCAATTGATACTCATTCCATACAGTCTCTTCAATCGCATTCTACTGACATTAAAGCGTCTACGAATGGCATTTGGCCCGATCAATATGATGGTGCAAAAATAAACTCCACATAATTGCCATCGGCATTTGGAAACAAAATGTAAATCTTATTTAGTAGAGATCCGTGCATGCATCTCAACACCATAAAAGCGTTTTGTGCCCTAAATTCTACAGCACTGCTTGTGAAATTCTTTGCAAATACATAAATGTATCTGCCCTCTCGTTCAACCTTCCAGAGATGCATTGACAGCTAACTGATTGTATTGCTTACTTTTCAAATCAATCTCACACTCAATCAAGGTTAAATCATATCGCTATCCCCATTAATGGAATTTGCTCGCGATAACCCACACACGATTATTTGTTTTCCTTTTGATCAGTCACGTCTTGAAGTTGTCCATTAAAAGAGATACGATCACTTCCTCCAACAAGCTGATTCGCTGATTCATTGAATATGTAAACATGGAGATCCCCTTGCCACTAACAATAGAACGAGGAAAAGAAGATTCTATACCTGTGGTGACTGCTACCGGACGGACGCCTACACACGGTGAAAAGAATCCAAAAATAAACCTTCTGTGTAGATACCCAATTAACAAGCTGCATGTGTTTGCCGAGTACCCTTGTTTGAATTAATTATGAGCCATATTCCTTCTATGCTAAGTGAAGAGCCAAAGGATGACCTCATTAATCCACGTTTCCTGTTTCTTTCCAGGTCTATCAAGTGTTCTTTGTGATGCTCAAGTCGGCGAATTCTCCTCGACCGGCTTCGTGGATCCTGGAAAAATCTCTCGATGACATCACCTACGAGCCATGGCAGTACTTTGGTCTGAGCGATGCTGACTGTCGTCGGCGGTACGGAGTTTCAGGACAAAATGGAAAGTACGTATTTGCTAATGACACAGAAGTGATATGCACGACTCAGTTCTCGAAGGCTCTTCCACTGGAAAATGGTGAGTTGCATGTTTCATTGCTTAAAAATCGTCCTGGCGCCATGGAGCAGTCGCCAGAGTTGATGAACTTCATAGCGGCTCGATATATCAGGATTCGATTGCAAGGAATGCATTCGACAGCAAATTTGGATAACAGTGTCGATTGGTTATTGGACTCGCAATCGTTGGAGAAGCGAAGCTTCTATTCGCTCAAGCAGATTCGCGTAAGTGCGCGACTTAGTTGCCATGGTCATGCAGAGAAGACTATAGAAGTGGCCTCTGGACAGGATCCAAAGGAGACATCTTTTGAGTGTGTCTGTTTGCATAATACTTGTGGCACGGATTGTAGCTCCTGCTGTCCGCTGTTTCAAGACAAGCCCTTTCGAAATGGAACCGCTAGAAAGGAGAACGCTTGCGAAGTGTGTCAGTGTAATGGTCATGCAGCAATGTGCGAATACGATGAGTTTTTGGAGAGGGGAATCTGCCAGGATTGTGCGAACAACACAGCAGGCAATGAATGTGAGTTCTGTCAAGCGGGTTACTTTCGTTTGAAAGACGCTTTATTAGACACCCCTTGCGAGGAGTGTCAGTGTTATGAGATTGGCTCCTTGGGCTGCCATGCGAAAGGTGGTGAGTGCATTTGCAGAGATGGTTTCCAGGGAGACCGATGTGATCAGTGCGCTCCTGGCCATCATGGAGCGAATTGTACTCGTTGTTCTTGCGATTCGAGAGGCTCCCTTCCTGGAGCGGAATGTGAAGATCGTTGCATTTGCAAGTCTCGGGTGGAGGGTGACTCCTGCACTGATTGTAAACTTGGCTATTTTGGACTTACAGCGGATAACCCGAATGGATGCATGAAATGTTATTGTTCTGGTGTTGGAATCTCTTGCTCCAGTGCGGACGTTCAAACGCTGTCCTTTGAAACTTTGAACGACTGGAAAATAACTGATATTTCTCGAGGAGAGATATTCTATCCCAATTTGGATGCAGACACTGGGAATCTAGTATATGGGATGTACGACATGACTGATGTAGACTCTCTCTACTGGATGGCTCCATTGGGTTACACGGGGAATAAACTGACTAGCTACGGTTCAAGGATTTCGCTGCATGTCTCTTGGGTGTTTATTCGAGGGGACACAAGTGGACACCCTACATCCGCTCCGAACATCATTCTTTTCGGGAGAAATGGACTGAAAATCGCCTATGAGAACAGAGAATACGAATCCGATACGGTTGTCATGGATATCATCCTAAAGGAAGAAGGGTGGTACCACCTTCAAGAGTTAAACACACATCGTGGAGTTTCAGTTAGTCGAGCGGAATTCATGTCGATTCTGGTCGATGTGGAATCCATTCTAATACGCGGATTTTTTCACACAGACCAAGTGGAGACGATTCTCGAAAGAGCCACAATCTACACAGGCGGCACAGAGCTGGGAGCTAAAGCAACTGTGCTCGTGGAAGAGTGCATCTGTCCACCAGGCTACACGGGATTCTCCTGCGAAAGCTGTGAGTTCGGTTACATTCGAATGAGGGAGAATAATTCAACAAAATGCATTCCATGCCCATGCAATGGCCATTCAAATTCTTGTGACCTGCGCAGTGGTAATTGTGGTGAATGTATGCACAACACTTACGGCGAGAGGTGAGTTTTTCTCTGTGGTTGATGTATATGCTTTTGTTTGACGTTGTGTTGAATTAGGTGTGAACGGTGTAAGGTTGGGTTCTATGGAAATCCTATGCACGGAACTCCGAATGATTGCAAACGCTGCGCCTGCCCTCTAATGGATGATAGCAATAATTTTTCACCGAATTGTCAGCTGAAGAAATTTAGTCTGGACATGAGCCACTTCGACATGGATTCGGAGTACGTGTGTACTCAATGCCCAGAAGGATACACAGGCGATCATTGTGAAATGTAAATACATTTACGTGGATGTGAGAGGCAGAAGCAATAACAAATCAAAATAATTTTCTTTAACTCAATTAGGTGTGATGATGGCTACTATGGAAAACCTACTGAACTCGGCTCCCAGTGCCTGCCATGTCCATGTGACGGAGGTCCGTGTGATGTTTTCACTGGGAAATGCATAACCTGCAGGTTTGTATGGTAGTTTACACAGTGGAACCTCGCTGATTTGAATTTCTTTTCGTTTTTCTTTAGAACTCCTTTTTATAGTAAAGTGTTTATCTTAGGTTAGATTGGGTTAGGTTATGCAGGTAGTTGTACAGTACGACTCCATCATAGGCCTATTCATAGAGAAAACTTACTTAAATGACTATAAAGTGTTGAGCAAATCAACTGACGATGCTATTCTAGACCATATCTTGTTGAACGCACCTTCAAGGTCCTTGAAATAAAGGCTTAATTCAATATTTTATCATATAAATCGGTTTTTACTGGCAACACCCTGAGCTAAGCACGCTAAAGTGATATGAAGTTCCGAAGGTCTTTCGAGTATTTTAAGTCTTTTGCCGTAGTATCACTTAGTTGGCTTGCCTCGGGTATAAAATACACTCCATTGTAGAGATATGTATCATGTAGCTGGGGTTTTGCTAGTAATGACTGACAGAATGCCTTCAGATAACAAGACTCTTACCACTCATCTGTGTTCGTGTTTGTTAAAGTATCAGTTGGTATTCTGCAGACCAAACAGTGCTTCTAAAACCTTATAACTTTATCTTAAGGTGCGTCCAGACCGAGTGAAACATTTCTGACATGAAAATGTTGAAAATTCGAATGGTCCGTGGCATTAGTTCGAAATTTCCTTGCTGTACTTCTTGGTTCTAAACCTAGAGCGTTGTCTAAGATTAGGGACGAAGCTTTCTACAGCCCGTTCTGAGCATACGACTCTTTAAAATGTGAGTATTGATTTGTATATATGGTCAGTAGGGGAGCTTCTTCGTCTAAAACCGCACGGATAAGATCCTATTCAGTTGTAGACTCTTCTGTCGTTAGAATCTTCTGTCTAGAATTGGTATTGTTAAAGTGTTTGAAGGCAATCAGTGAACGCTTATAGATGGGCAGTTGTATTAAATTTGTCCGTACAAAAAAATGTCTTAGACTTGAACTAATTTATATTCTATTTAAATTTCAAATAAGCGAGGTCCTACTGTACTTAAATTTGAATATTTTGTTGAATACTTACATCCTTTACTGTAGCGGCAACACCGAAGGCTGGCACTGTGAACGCTGTAAAATGGGTTACTGGGGCGATCCGGCTGTCGGATGTGAATCATGTGATTGTTACGCCGAAGGCTCTGATAGTGATGTTTGCGATAGTGTCAATGGACAGTGTCTCTGCAAGCCACGTTTCGGTGGACAAAAATGCGATGAATGTGAACTTGGATACGCTGATGTAGATCTTATGTGTCCAGCATGCGGTTGTGATTTAAATGGATCTCACAATGATATCTGTGACCCATTTAGTGGACAGTGTAACTGCAAGATAGGAGTTACTGGCCTCAAGTGCGATGAATGTGCAGATGAATTTTTCAGAATGGAAGAAGACGGATGCGAAGGTGAGTACACAGATTTATTATTCTTTAAATTTCCATTGAAATTTGTTAAACGATATAGTCACGCATTCACACTTGCGACTTGAGGAGGAATCTCATTTATTTTGTTTTCGAAATCTCAGAAATAGCGGCCTTCTCTTCTCACACATTGACCCAAGACCTCTACAATATGAGCACATTAACATCGGTGCTACTTTGGGTGCCAAACATACAACATCCAGGGGTCTGCACAATTGCCACTGAATCGGAATCCGATATTATGAAGAAGCTTCGACTATGGGGAAACAACACGCGCACAGTAGGCAATCAGTCAATCGTGTCAGCAAGGGTGTACACCATGGCTACTGTGCTGGTACTCCTACTGATCCCTCCTCTGTTTTGTGGCATCTTCTTTTCTTTCAATTCATGCCGCACCTTTGGGGTATTGTCTCTGACCACAAGGTGCCCCCATAAAACTACACGAAATACCGCTCTCCACGACTGCATGAGTATGGGAAGAGCCCAAGGTTCCACCATCACCATTATTCTCTTTTGCCGATCTTCTAAATCAAAAGCTCGTGTTGATATTGGTGGTAGTGGTAGTGATGATTTCCATTACTGTAGCTGGATGTTGTATGAATCACTTTGTTAGGTCGATTGTTGTTTGTTTGCTGATTTTTTTTTTTTGTTTTTTTCTGGCGGTTTCAGGTTCTAATGCTGAAATTGTTTTATGTGTGATATGTTGTCTTCGTGTTTTATAGAATCGAGGAAATACGATGTGCAGCTTGAGTGTTGTACACAACGTTTTGCTTCGATGAGTTGAGTTTCAGCTTTTTTTTTGCCTTTGTACTTTGATCAAGGGAGGATGTATTATGATGGAAGAATTATGATGGCAGCTCAAGTTTGTCTCTGATTTAATCGGGCATATGAAATAGTGATATTAGGAATGTCCACAAAATTGTTAGATCCTTGTACATTTCGGTGAAAGCTTGATGGCAGCTGGATTCGACTTGCTGTCGAGTGTGAGTCATTAGCTGGTTATTTATTAAGCTACATTTATAAAAGTATAAAAATACAGCATTTGTTGAAAATATTTTGAAATCTGCCCACTACCACGCCCACTTATTGAGAAAATTCGTATTTTGGAGTAATTTTATGAAATATTTGAAAAAAGTTGCTTAAGCACCAATATACGGTGGAAAAAGAAGCTATGTGTATAGAAAAGGGATAGGGTATTAAACGATCCGCCCCAGACGGATTGTAGCATTTTCACATGTTTTTAGTCTGCTATAGAGCGCGAATTTCCCTATAGGATATGTACAATCACAGCCACTTTATCCTTCGTATGCATCCTGCGTGTTCAGTCGGAAATATTAGGTACAGCTCTTGCCGAAATTGTCTGTAAGTGTGTTTTGCGAAATTATTGTTTGGAAGTTACGGTCAAAGAAGAGCGCTATAGAGGTATAATAACAAATTTTTTCTGACTGTTACCTCTGGTTCCAGGTAGATGGCACTACATGCCATACGATACGCTCAATAATTGATCTAATGTAATATATACACCTAGATTTGAGTGATAGCTTAAACGCACCCGATTGTCAAACCTTCATCCCACGTTTTTGGCCAAAAATACTTATAGCGGTATTTTACTTATAGCCAACTTATAAAAATTCCGGTAATTGAATTTTTTGGACCTTTTTGCATTCGACTTTATTACATGGCACCGGCAAAACCTAATTCTACTTTTTGTTCTATATTCCGATTTCCTAACTGAACATTATTAATTAATTATTCATATCTAAATTGCTGCTCACCAGTTAAACATATAAAAATGACTTTGAATTTGTAAAAAACTACAAACAGTTACATATCCTGCAGAAGTGCTTTCCATGCTCATTCTTTTACAATCTAAAGTTTATTGACATTAACTGACTTCGAGTTACAGACACCTGTTTTGAGCTCTAACAATAAGTTTCCTATATGATTAGGGTTGTCAAACGTCCTCCTTTTTTTCTCCAGCACGAACCGTCCTCCATACTTTAAAAAAAAATGTTTCCTCCATTTTCTCTAATTTTCCATTGATTACATTTTGTCAAATAATGAGTAATTTTTCCCAAGTTTTTCACTCTAAAATTTGCACAGTTCAAAAGTAAAACAGATGGAATAGAAAACTTGAAATAAGCAGATCTTATTTTGACTCTACTCTAATGTGTCAACCATCAAAATGTCAAACTACAAAATTGATCTACTATGTGCGCGCTGATTAGTTGCTGCAGTTACGTATTTAAAAATTGTTATGTTTTTGCTCCTTTGCGCTTTTGATTGCATGAATCTAGTTTTTGTTCGGGTTAAGTCCTCTATTTGAGGAAGATGGCGTCCTCAAAAGTCCGGGATTTTACCACATTTTGCCAATTTTTTAAAGGTTTTTAAGATTTTCGACAAATCAATATATTGCACATGAATAGTATGTACGTATCCATTTTATTTTATGTAAGTATGGTAGTGTTTAAAAAGTTTAAATGAAATAAAATAAGTTATATTTTTTAACGAGGATAAATAAGCTTCAAGCCAACAATATTGTTTTGCTTAACGTCGTGTTTTTCAGGAACGCATTAAAGACGTTAACCCGGGTATGCCTGAGTATGTATATGAAAAGTATGTCTACATCAAAACTTTGAACCAACCATGGCCCAGGATCGTTATTCGAGCTTGGTCCAATATCTGTAGAAACATGAAATCTACTCTGTTATGTCTGATATGATCGCTGCCCTGGAAAAAAAATAATGATACATCGATAATAGTTTGACAATGTTCCCTCAATTTTTTGGAGCCTGCTAGTTTTATTGCTGAGGGATATCAGTTGCAAGTAGGTGGACAGTTTCTCAGTCCTGGGGAAATACTGAGATTTGGAACTCGTTGGTTCTTTTTTCAACAGACTTATGTTGACTGGTCATCAGAGTGTGGTGCATATCAGAAATTGCCTTTTGCAAGTTCAAGCACTGATCCTTTAACTTTCCCCTGACTATACTAGTACCTGTTAAGTTTGGTGCTTTTTAGTGTTCCGGACCTTAAAAGGTAGGACGGAACACTTATGGGTTTGATACGGTGTCTGTCTGTCCGTCTGTCCGTCAGTCTGTCACAGCCCTGTAACTTTTGAACCGTTAGACATAGAGAGCTGATGTATACATTATGTGGAAGCCTGCACAAGATGGCGGCAATGAATTTCATTTTGGGAGCCCTTTTTTGGGCACCTTGTATGAAGGGCAAAAAAAAATTATTTTGTTCCCCATCATGTGGCATATCAAATTAAAGAGAATTTTGCAAAGGCTCCATATATGTAAGAAATATTTTTTTCAGGCAAAATTTGTTGAACAAAAAAGCTCGCCAAACATTTGAAAAATGTTGTCCCCCCCCCCCCCCCCCTAGCGGCCAGACCATAAGTGGTAAAAATATGAAAAAAATTGGAGATACGTAGAATTGAGTGTAGATTGTGAAAACAATACGAAAATTCCTGTAATTTATATATTTTCTGAGAAAAATTAAAAAAATGGGGCATCTAGTTAACCCACTGTATCTCCCCCAGTTTTCATGTTATCCAAATAATTTTTACAGTAGGTCATTTTGATACTACGATTTGCTCAAGTTTCATCCAAATCCGCTACGTAGTTTCTGAGTTACGGATCTTAGAAGAGCGCATGGACTTCCCTATAAGCTCTTCTCTTGCTGCTACTGCATTCGATTTCGATTTTTCAAAAACGAAGTCATTTGCACGAATGGATCTTATATGTTAGCTCTATGCTGCTTTTTAAAACTAAATAAGTTTAAAAAACTAAAATTTTTTTAAATTTTTTTTTTTTTCCAAAATATTTTTTTTTTTTAATTTTTAAAACTCTAAATGCTGCATTCCTTCGCATGTCGAGTATTGCCAGTGTTTTGCTTTACTCAAACCATTTAACAAGCAAAGTACCGTTACATTTATTTTTATCCAAAAGCTTGGTACGCCATGTTTTATATTGAAAGTGTAAGTTAAAATGGACTGGAATCTCAGCTCAGTATTACTAGGACATACTTACGTACAAGACATTACATTATTCATATCAAAACCAGTATTAGGTGTACCTATGCAGGATATGAATAAATTGCCTTCTATTTAATGACAATATAAAATGTCCGGAACACTATTGCACGAGGCCCTCCTCGCACTTGCCCAATTTTTTACTCAAAAATGTGATTGCTTACGTTTACGCGAAATGCTTGAATCCACCACACTTCTTAAAAAATGCTTTCTATCACATTTGATATTTAAGACACTTAGCTATTGTTTTACATGTGATTACAGGGTTGAAAAAATGAGGGAATCCTAGAGCGGAGGGCTCCATTATATAGATTAATATGTACGTAGTACTAAACTACCTTTTTGTAACCCAGAATGGCAAAGAATTCTGCGATAAAGCCACATGATTAAAATCTATGTCTTTTGTAATTTACCCATTCTTAAATCAGTAAATCCTACACGTAGCTGACCCACCCAAATGCAATTTGTTTTAATCATCATTATCATCATCCACTATTACATGGCCACCGGACACCACTAGTTAGGCTCTCATAAACATCGTCATCGCGCACAACAGTTGTTTGTCTCCTTATGTGTTTTGTACCTACATATGTACATAAATAAAAGAAGAAGAAAACAACCGAGAAGAAGAAACAAAAGCCTGATATGATGCCCCTAAGGAGGGCGCGCCACAACCAAACCATACCACCATTAGATGCGCTTCTTCTTAGAACGTCTGAACGTCGTCGTCGTCGTTGTTTTTTTTTCTACTCTTCGTTTCACCGCCTCGCACACCTTCTCAATTTGAATGTATATAATGTATATATGTTATGCTCATAGTTCATATCTCTAACGTAGAAGAGCACACGGGGTAGACTTTTGGCCTGGATTTCATGGTTCGGTCTCAACTAGGACACGACGCAACCGACACAACTCTGCTTTTTGCTCTTTTGTTTGGCTAAATTAAATGCACTTGGCCGATAGCAAAGATCGTGTTACCAATAAATTCACGTAATGGGCTCTGATTCTAAAAGATACCACAGTGATGAAGATGATGATAATGACGATGTTGATGATGAGGTTGATGCGGGCTCTGGGACTCGCGGAGATTCTATGGACCGCAATGAGTTATTTCCTTTTGAAGGACTTTTGATGAGCGTGCGTCCTCGAAATGCACGTCAGCTCGATTCTAAAAGTAAAATACTGACGTTCATTTGAAGGAGGGGTGGTCGGAAGAAGGAGGCAGCGCTGGTCTTAGGTGATGGAACTGGGTGACAAATTCGTTTTGTAATTCTATGCTATCTTTCTCATATGTCAGTCAGATGGTACTTCAGTGCATCGGTGCACTCTTTTACTATGTTTTTTTTTTTTTTAGGAAAACCAAAGAATCACAAGTATGTGGCTACAATACAGGAATATCAATTTAACTAGGCCATAAGTTGTAGTATCTTTATGTTCGTTATGTTGTCATGCGTTGGCAGTTGGGCAGAAGGAGGAAAGTAGATACAGTGTGCAATAAGTTGACCCAGTTGACTGTCAACATGGAGTTCCATTTCACTGTTTCACGCGCGAGTGGCAGTAATCGTTGATAACACTTTGCAATTGCTGGACATTCAAGAGATATCGGTTTGGTAAATTAATTTTCCGCAACTGGCCGAGTGTGTTTTTTTTTTTTTTTTGTTGAATCGGAGATTGGGAATTAATTGCAGGCGATTTCGCGGCAAGTGGCAGGTTGCGAACATAATGTGTAATTTAAGTGGCGGCTAGGCGATTAGGGAACGAAATTTATGGCTCAGTGAGACCTTTTCTTTAAATTCGTGTAAGTTGTCGATTGGAAAACATCGAACGTGTCTGAGTGCCAAAACAGTTAGAAACAGCGTCATTTTGTGCATAGATGTTGTCAGTGATATTGGCTAGGTGTTTTGGTCCCGACTATGTGAATATAACATATAACATGTGCGTTTTCGCTGTTCCCATTCTCACGCAAAGCTCGTTCTATTTGCGTCTATCTCCAGATATTGATAAAGAGATAGAGATGTATGAATATCCTTTAATTTTGTCTGTTTTTTAGTGTTTTTTGTATCGGTGTCAGTAACGATTGGGTCCCCTTACCCGACACTAGCGACCAATATTTCTCATAGGCAGCATTTCGAGATCAAGGAGTCCATTTGACCCTAGACTTGTAGAATTCATCATTCATTGTTACTTACAAGGCATTTAGCACTGCATACATCATCAGCTCAGCTACTGGCAAGTAGGTGAAGCATTTTTAGCACCTATCACATTCACAATCCACATTCGCAGGACTAAAGCACTCGCAATAGTTAAACCTCACAATTTCTTTTATTTTCTTTGGTAGATAAATGAAATTTTCAGGTAGCAGCGATTAGAAAAAATAAAGTACACGACTGGGTCGTACAAACTTGCACCTATATCTAAAAGACTTTTGTGCAGTTAAGATCCATCAAACCAACGATATACTAATATAAAATTTTAGAAAAAAACTTTGTTTAGTTGGCTAAGTATAATTAAAGTACCGTTATTACCAACTTTGTCTAAAAACGTTTACCACGTTTCATCTCATAGGACTTCAGAAAATGAGTCCAAATCTGAAAATTAACCAACAGTATCTTGGGCGTTTCTATGAAAATGACATTTTTTTAAGTTGGCTATAAGTAAAGCATCATTATTAGCTCTTCCTACCAAAAACTTGGTTCGCCATTTTATAGGACTGTATAAAAGTAATTCAAATATAAAATATTAGCGAAATCGTTTGAGTCTTTTACGAGAAAAAAGAAATATTGTTAAGTAGGCTCTAAGTACCATTATTAACAATTTTGGCCAAAAATTTGGTACGCCATTTTATAGAACTTTACTAAACTAGTTAAATATAAAATTTAAAGAAAATCCTTGTAGCCGTTTTCGAGCAATTTGACTAAAACCCGTATATCCTTAAAAAAAAGTACCGTTATTAGCACTTTTGACCAAAATTTGTTTAAACCATTTTATAGCATTTGCGATTTTTAATCTAATGTGCAAACTTTAATAAATTCGTTTGATCCATTTTCAAGAAAGACAGACAGACGGCATCGGCAGACCCACTTTTTTGGACTTCTCTATAATGGTAATGTCCAAATTCATCAAAATCTCGAGATCGAAATTCCGAACGAATCCAATACTTGCCCTATGTTATAGTTGCAAGTAAAAAGTAGCTATGAATGAAACGTCAAGATTTGTGAATATTCGCTCGTTCATATTCGCAGGTCGCTGAGCTGTAAATGGACTTTAAGAGCTTTCAAGTAGGACTAACAACGATATAAAGTCTCAGCGGAGATGTTGTGCCATCTGTTGATCGTTTGACTGAAAGTTGTTATATATAAATTAGCGGGATGTTAAAAAGTGTATCTTATTTTAAAGTTTGGTTAACTGAGTTAAACTAGTTGAGTTGACTGTAATAGGTCTGTTCCCGTACTGACTTAAACAACGAAAATCTACGAAATTTTACGAAAAATAGCGAGTTCCTATATGTCAAAGCCTTTTAGTTTTCCACAGAAGAAAGGGCTCATGAGAGAGAAAGAAATTTCCGAATTTTAGGCCAAGAAATTTCTTTGGGCAAAAATATGAGTTCTGTCAAATGGTTGTGTTGTTGTTGGCTGGCAAAATATTTTGAAGAAATTCAATACAAAAAAATGATGTCTAAACAGTGGGCAGCTTTTTTGTTCAACCCTTTTGAAGATTTGTCTTTCTTTCAGAGCTTTTACTCCCACTGTAAGAAATTTGGCAAACTATAGATTCAAGTGCAGAAAGTACGGGAACAGGTCTAATATATCGCCATTAAGTAATGTGTATAAAGTATAAAGTTTGCCAGTCGTTTGAACTGGTCTGCCTGCCTGGTACAGACACAGACAGAATCGGCAGACCTACTTTCTGAGGTTTGTCTATCATCGTATGTCAAAACCCACTCTGTCAAGATTGGAATTTAAGTTACAGTTCCTCTTCTACTACCTAAGAACAGGGAGGGAAGGGTACTACGATTACCAACGAAGGAATGGATTGGATTAGACGTTGCAGAGAAGATTTTTTTTAAACGAACGGCATATTAGTACGACCCAGTCTTAGATTTTATTATTTTACAACTCAATTCTTTATAGTTGTTAAAACATTTACATCGTCGCCACACCGACCGTGACATTCCGATAAACAAATCTTCCATTAGATCTCGCCCCACAGAGCGGCTTTAATCCCACTTCTGAATATTGTAAATTTTAGAAAAAAAGCAGTAATAATTCAATTCCCATAGCCATAAACCACTGAACCCATTTAAGAGCTGAACATCGATAGCGCAAGCAAACACAATAACGCCCAATCCATTGGATTGACAGCGTAATTTTCATGTCGGTGCTATTTCCTCTATTCATATTCAACTGTTAGCTGTATCAATAATTCCCCGCTTTAACTCGGCTAAGAGAAAATGTCTTTTGAAGTGCATAAAGCGCAGTGCTGTTTGCCTACAGCCGCCTTGAAAGCACCTTTCTAATGAGGCGCAACGGAATGTGGTGCACATTAGGCTGTTTCACACTTTACAAAAAGGCCTTTTGTCATTCTCTCTCTGTGTGTCATTTGTATGTATACACAAGTCATAGACAATCGCTCTGTTGCAATGGCACTATTTATGAGAATGGAGCAACTACATACTATAGTGCTTCAATAAAACGATCAGCAGCAATGTAAAAATAAAAGAGCGATATGGGGAGAAAACGAAAATTAAACCAAAAAAACATCTCAATTTAAAAATCTAACGGCAGCAGCCGACAATTAATTGATCCCTGATAGCGTATTTAGTGCTTGCTAAATGCGTCCACATTTTTATTTATACTAGCTGTTGCATGTGTTCGAGTCGGCTGAACGTGAATGGCGAGCGATCAAGCAAACGATCGAAGTATCGACGGGAAATGTCAACAGTGCGATCGTAAACTTGTTGATGCTGTTTGCGCGTGTGAGCGAGCGTCCACCGAGTGCCTATGTGTACTCCTGTGTGCGCTCGCGCCTGTAATATGCCAATCAAAGGAATGGTACACCGGGGCTCCGGGCTGTCTCTCAGCTGAGTGATTCTTTTTTACTTCTTGTATTGTGCTGGTTGTGGTGCAAACGCAGATGCCTTTAAATGATTTCACAATTCAAGAAGGAGTGTAGCAGAGATAAATGTTTTTTCATTAGTGATGGGCTTGGGAAGAAGGCGAAAACAGGATTTGACAGTCGGCTTTGATAGTGTAATCGTTTAGTTGAAGTAATAGAGTTGCCACAAGTATTGGAACTGAATAGTACATGGTTCCTTTTACTCCAGAATAAAATAAATAAAAGTTAAATATAACGATTAACGATTTTTCACAAGTAGAAGTCGATGTTTCTAAGTTTTTCCAAGAGAGTGGTTAATTGCGATTTCATTTCACCTTTGGTCCCTAATTGTAGATAGGAAAGTTCAATAATGATAAACTATGTACATATGTATGTATATCTACATATACACATCTCATACACTGTTTAGGGCTCAGTTGCTGTGTAATGGACTACTTTGCGTGGATCCAACGTTCGACTACCAGAAACTAATAAAAAGTGGTTTTCAGGGCAAGCATCTGTCAAACATTCTAAAAAAGTAATGATGTCACGTGACACTTGTTAAGCCCCTCTGCCTTCATAGAGCAACCGTCTTCATATAGACCATTGTGCATGCTGGACACAGTAAGAAAAGTGCTAGAGAAAATAATCAGCGACAGACTGGACCAGTACACCGAAGGAGAAAATGGACTGTCCAACCTACAATACGGTCTCAGAAAGAAAGAAAGCAGAACCCATGCGATACAAGCAGCTTGCAAGATAGCAAGCGAAGCCATATCGGGGACCAGATGGAAAGGAGGAAAAAAGTAGTACTGCTTTAGAGGAAGTGACGCAACACGGCAATAACACAATTAAAGACGTGAAAACGTGGCTTCGTTCATCAGGCAGAACATAAAATGGAGGCCGTCCTCATAAGCAGCCGCAAGAAAGTTGAGCCCCTGACAATAGAGGTAGGCGAACATGCTATCGAGTCGAAGCCTTACATGAAGTACCTGGGAGTGCTGCTTGACCATAGGCTAAACTTTAGAGAACACCTAGCCCATATAAGCGCGAAGGCTAATCGGGTGGTTGCAGAAATATCCAGGCTAATGCCCAATATTGGAGGACCAAAGCAGCCTATAAGAAGCCTAATTGCGACAGTTAGCAAGTTAATCCTCATGTATGCAGCTCCCATGTGAGAACCGGCTACTCATACATGAGGGCGATAAATTCGGTACACAGAAGAATATGCCCCGCATATAGGACAGTGTCGATGGATGCAATAAATGTAATAGCAGCGCGAATGCCTATCAACCTGGAGGTCAGAATAGTAGCATACAGAATAGCGACAACGGGGAAAGAAGCACCATCAGAGCGACTGCAAAAGTAGAATGGCGGGTGGACCTACAAACTGCTGCCGAATATCGCAGAGTGGACCAAGAGAAAACATGGGGAGGTAAACTTCTACCTTAATCAATTCCTAAATTGACATGGAAGTTTTCGGGAATACCTCCACAAATACAATATCGCAAATGATCCTTTCTGCCGGGAAAGTCCAAACGCGGAACACGTCCTTGTAGAGTGCGAAAAGTATGAGCCTGCGAGAAACACTCTAGAAAGAGAGATTGGAAATGCGGTAACCCCAAGATGCCTAATAGGTTTCGCCGACAACATTATCGCAAGCATAATGCAGGAGCTACGGCTGGAAAACCAAACACAAAGAGCCAAAGAAGAACAGAGCCCTGCAACATAACGAAGGAGACATGACGTCAAAAACCTGCCACGAAGGAATGCCTTGACCGGCGGTACAGTAGGGGGCAACATCATTTCGCACAATTCTTGAAAATAACCCGCACACAAGAGGTCTAAAAAAGCTGGGACCTGCAACAAACATAACAATGATAGAGAAGCTCAGCGTCGTCGGTCGGTTTACTTTAAGAGTTTATTTGAATTTCTATAAAAGAGACGCATATAGCATTGACCTGATCCATTGCTCGCAATCTTGCCAGCCGTTCGCTTTTCTTGCGATATCTACATACCCAAGAACTGGTAATTTATCTCATTCATCGTAAAAAAAAAAATGTCAAACTGTCACTTTAGATGGAGGCGGAAGCATTGTGTGCAATACTTTCCGGAATGCATGTTAGCTGGTCGGATATACCCTTCTCCTGATTTAGATTTTTTTTCCTCATTTTAAATTTAAATGAGGTCTTTTCAAGAGTCATAACTTTCTCATGGAGGGCTATCCAGTTCCTTCAAAGTATTACCTGAAAATTCTCGAAACAACCCAAGTTCCAATAAGTACTTTAAACCTTGCATTTGCAGTTTATACATCGTTTGCTTACAAATATTAGCTAATAACGTGCATAAAAAAAAAAAAAAAAATCTACAAACTCCAAGTCATGAGAAACCTATTGTAGTTAGTGCCGCCTAGCCGAAGACATCTTATGCAATGAAACAATTTTACTCTTCTCAGAAAACCGCGCATCTTGGTGATCTTTGTTTACTTTTTTAATTGCTGTCATTAAGCGGATACAAGCATTATGCACGCACGTAGTGTCTTAGGGTTACATTCCAAAAAAGATGTTAACAGAAACCATTCGCCACAACTGAAAGCGAAACCGAAAGGTCGTTAGGCCAAACCAAACTCATTAAAATATTTTATTTGCAATGGGAATATCTTTCTGTAAAAAGGGCACCTGGTAACCCAGAATTGCTTGACGTAAGACAAGTATTCGTCAACGTTCGTCCTCTTTGATCTGTCACCTTTTCATAATTTCTTCTTCCATTATATGAGAAATGTTCGACCGACATTAGAAAGGCCGAGTGGCCCACTTTATGTCCTTCATGTACATATTTGCATAGCTCTGCTCGGAACATTAACCCACTTAAAAAAACTGTCTAAATCTGCAAACGCTCAGGCGGCCAACAACCATCCGAACTCAGTGGGGCTAATTAATTAATGCAATTTACAATGATTTTCTTCCCTGCAGGATGATTGGTAATCCTATGCGCCGTTCGTAATGAGTGCGTATATATTTCGTTGGCTGTAAACGCCCCCGGCATAACAACCATTTATTTAGCCATCCTACGCCGGAGCAGACCCATGCTACTGCCAACTTATGCAGTCAGACCTTGAGTGCAATCGTGACGAATAATGCCAAAGTAATTGTTAACAAAGTCGGACCGGCGTGCATGGGTATACTCGTATGTATAGTAAAAGAAGGGACCTTGGTCCAGGAAAGGCAGCAAAAGCAGCAGCAGGAGTCCAAGTCGATGATTTGGTCAGTTGGTTGGGTCATAACTTTTCAATTAGAACGTTGGCTACATGGTTTTGAATTTCTTCCGCATGCTGTGGGGAATTTCTTAATTTGACAGCCTTGAGTGAGCTATTTTTTGGTCGCCGGCTGTTGTTTCGTTTCGTTTCGTTTCGTCAAAGTTGTGGTTATGGTGGCCGGCGCGCGGGTCGACTTAACCGAAGAAGTGGTCATTATGCAATTGGTAAATTGAAATGCCAGCGTCTAAACATCTTTTTAGCGGTGTATAATGATTACCACCCGCCAGGTGGTTTTGAGTAAATTTTTTCATCCCTTCTGGCCCGATTGTCGGTTGGCAATCAAAATCTCATTTCTGTCCGGTAAGCACAAGGGCTAATGAAATGAACCGTCTCTTGGTCTTTTGGTCTCTTGTGCTTGATTTTTTTTTCTGTTTTTTTTTGTAAAAGTGATTGGCATGGCCCGTGCTAAGAGGTAATACAATCCTTTTGCGGTAGAGCGGCTGGTTGGTGGCCTGGTGGTGTGGTTTTGTTGAATGTCGTGCTGTTGACTAAGAAAGTTGCAAATTACGAAAATGTCACCTAGTTTTGTAAGTGCTACTTTTGGGGCTTTTCTTGTGGATTGTTGTGGAACGAATTGTGGCATTGTTGGAATATTTGTATAGTTTTTGTTTTATTTTAAGTGCGTGCATGTCTTTTGCAACGTGTACGGTGGTGGCGCGGTTAGGCGGCTGCTTTCAAATGAAAGAAAATCGAATTGCGTTAATGTCTACGAGTAGATTGTGTAATTGTGTGGTTGGTTCTTCACACTGTGGTGGAAGAATGAAAATTTGTCTGTCATAACTTGAGATCGTATCGGAAGGTTGTGGAATTGTTGAGTTAATTAAGCAAGATATTCTCATGATCTGGATTAGGTAGTAAATTTCGCGGAGAAGATATGTGGTGGAATTACTTTCGAAAAGAGCCTCCGGAGTTCTTGCTTAGGAATCATGACGTTCTAGTTTGGGTAAAATGTTGAACAATTTTTAGGAATTTATATTTTTAACTACTGATAAGCATTGGGCATTAATAATGACTACGCGGCATTTTTGTGGAGTGTTGCAAAGCGTTTGAGCTACCTCCAACTTATACCCAACTATGCCTCTATGCTTGTCTTGGGTGGAGGACTCCGCTGTACGTCTGTGTTAGATTTAATGCCACTTTCTCCTCCCTATGTTAATGTTTACAGGGTCTAGATATGTTGGTTCATTAGAGAACCGATAGTCTATGTTCCCAGACTTCCAGTTTTCGTGTTATACTCTCAAGGAGTTTTTCAATGGCAATATGGATTCTTAGGTTTTGTATCTGGTTAAGTAAAGCAAGTGTAAGCGTTTGCCTTAGAAGACTTGTTCTATGTCGACCACTATTGTGTAGAACGCTGGCAACAGAGGAAGAACATAGACTTCTAGTAATCGATCACTAAACTAATCCCGGATCTGTTTATAAATTTCAGGAACTTGTTTTCTTCAATGTTTTCCAACTCATTCAGCTCCGAAGAGATATAACTCCCAAATATGTTTTTTTTTTTTTCTCGCAACATGTTCTTCTACTTCTACAGAATCTGTTACAGAATATTCCTAACCGTTTTGCATGATAACCTCTCAGGCGGTGCTCTGTCAGGACACCAACTGCTATTCGTATATTACTGCGACTTATTTGACTGTAATCATGAAATATTTTCCTCAATAACCATATCCGCAACTTGGTTTATCACAGCGCCTTCTGTTTGAGAAACACTGTAACCATCCTTTAGCCTGAAGAAGAACCTATTCGTATTCCGAGACTCATAGTAGACGCTAGCAGCAATAAAGATGACTAGGATAAGTTGTATCTATATTTTAATCGTGTCTACTAGGTATTCTGATAGAAGATGTTTTCTCGCAGTTTGAAACTTGTACGATAGAGGCCATCTCCGGCCGGAGACTCTATATATAACATCGGGCCAAAATTGAGGCTCATCTGCAGGTCTTAGCTGTTCGTAGTCAGGCTTCAGGTAGTCTGAGTACAGCCGCAGTTGCCAAGTCTAAAGGCTGGCCTTGGTGCTCATCTCAACTATTCCGTCACCCTTAAGCTACTACTACGCCCATATTGATTCATTGTTTTAATGTTTTCAATAAGAAGTAGGACTTACTTATTGGTTTCTAATCTTTGTCGTTAGTGTGGTTTATTTTACCAGATTTTGGTATAAAGACCATCCTAATTGCTAGCAAAAATTTTGGAACATAACTCATACTCATGTACTTGAGGCATGGAATGGTATATTCCCCGAAATCTGGCAGCACTATAGAACGCATGTTGCTTGTACAAAGGCTGTAAAAGAATGCAATCATTGCCGAATGCATTCACATGGAGTCATACTAAGAATTCACGTAGAGTTGTTTTAATTCAATGACTTCAATAAAGACTTCAGATTGAAAATAACAAATCATCATTCATTCAGAATGGTGAATTCAAAAGGACTGCGATCTTTTTAATTGCTCTGCATTCTTCAAAATCACTTGAAGTCACTAGCATTCAGTGATTGCATTCAGTGAAATTAATTCTGGCGCAAAGGACCGAATAGTATGTTGTTTCATTTATTTAATGGTGAATCATTTCTATACAAGAATGTCATCTATAAAAAGTATGCTACACTCTCAAAGAAGCAAGGCAATAAAAAAGTAATAAAAAACTTTTCATTCCTTTAATCACAGTGGTCCAATCCCCTCGGTTAACTTAGCAACACTATCTAAATTGTAGCTTAATAGTATTTACAACTGTCGGCGGTGTCTCGTTATCTACTGGCGTAATAATAATGTAGTGGCAACTACAGTCGGCCCAAAGTCCTCTACATAAGCTGCAGCACGTTTGCCAGTTAAGTGAAATCCGATACCAAACATCACTTCGACAAACTATTGAATTGTCATTTAATAGTCTAGTCTGTGTTGACAT
The DNA here is from genome assembly GCA_949716465.1 of Chalcosyrphus nemorum. Taxonomy (NCBI): domain Eukaryota; kingdom Metazoa; phylum Arthropoda; class Insecta; order Diptera; family Syrphidae; genus Chalcosyrphus; species Chalcosyrphus nemorum. The sequence goes on from OX454332.1 coordinate 59,909,587, forward strand.
TAACCATTAAGAGAATTCAACTAAAAAGCAAACTTGTGTTTACTATTCAAAGTCTTCAATTTCCCAGTGAATCATCGGACCACTCCACTCGAATGTGTGTGATGCCAGTATACCATAAATCCGCCATCAAAATTGATCAATAAACTCGATTAGGAAACCACAGCTCAGTTTGACCCTCGTAAAATTTCTTCTCTAGCTTTAGTACCTACTCTGGGCTTAGGCAGGGGGTTATGTACGAGAAGAAGAAGAATTGTCATCAGGTAGACTTTGCAGGTAAAACCAAATTGCTTATCCCACATGTGGGCTTGGTGTGGTATAGTGTATGTCCGATTGACACGCAATGATTCCTCTTGTTTTTCCCTCCGACTTCTCACGGACCAATCCTTAAAACAAAAAAAAAAACGAGAAGAGAAGGATCTGCCTAGAGATCATAATTCATTAGGCGGGAAAAATCTGTTCTTTCACCACCAATGCCGCTAGAATCAACTTCTAACCGCAGTAACGGCGATCAGTTAACACAATAAACGAGTGTGGTACGGCCTCTTCCTTTCAGCTTCAGTCTGGTCTGGTGCAGCAGAGAGCTCGATGTACTGCGCTAAATGAATATCATCGTTAAATCGCGATCTTAAGATATATACGCCGCATCACACACATGCACACGTCAGTTTGTGGAGAGTTTGAAGTTAGGATGCACTTCACCATCATGGGAAGAAGGTAGATCATGGATACATGTGCTGATGATGATCTTCTTTGCATACCTGTTTCATTTGAGGGGAGGTAATGTTACATACGATGGCTTAGCCGATGCGGTTCAATAGGTCATCGGTAGATAGTGTGTGCATAAGCCGCTTCCTCAAGGCGCCTGCTTTGCACCGTAACTAGGCATATCCAATCATGATGCATTGGGCATTTTCCAGTTTCGGATTGGAGATGCCACTTTTTGTGATATTCTTTCAGTGGTAAGTTATATTTAAAGGAATAAATAGCTCGTCGACTGATCTGTAACCGATCATCTTTGTAAACTTACATGGCATTATACGGTCCTGACTGACGCTATTAAAAGATACTACTTCCAGCACATTGAGCTCTCCAGAGTATAGTCTGAAGCTTTCAGGTGGTTTGACACACAGCCTATAGTTATCATCCTTGCCGATCCTTGGGTCTTTTTATATTTTACATTCAAAGTATATCAAAAGAAATGCAAGTCCGTGAGTATGGACAGTGAACGTCTGTCCTTGCGGATAATTCTTTCGGTCCTTGCTTTGTCGAAAGTTAGCCATAGTTGTTTTGCAGTCGTGCAAGTATCTAAGGACTTCCATCTCAAGTTTGCCTCTCTCATAGCCAGTGTCCCTGCCTTAAGCCTGAGAGGGCGCAGGGCGGGGTGCTTATGGAGAGGTCGGTCAGTTCAAGTGGGTCCGATGAAGCGTTCCTTGCTAATTCATCTGTCCTTTCATTTCCCGGGACGCCCTCGTGCCCAGGGACCCAGCATAGTAGAACCTTGTGCTGTGTTCCAAGAACCTTAAGCTCTTCGCGACAGCACTTCACAAGCATGGATTTCATTTCTATGGCGGTAATTGCTTTGACAGCTGCCTGGCTGTCGATAAAGGAAGTGATACCTTCTGGCGGTATTGTTCTTACGGCAGACTCATGGGCCGCTGTTGTCACTGCCAGGAACTCCGCTTGGAAAACACTGCTGTGGTCTGGGAGTCGTATAGATCTGGATATACCCTGTGATTCGGAGATGCTTCCGGATCCTACACCGGTGTTCATTTTTGATCCATCAGTGTAAATAGCTATGGATTCGGCATTTGGTATGCGGCTGTCTTTCCACTCTTCTCTGCTAGGGTAAGCTGAGGTAAATGGTATTTTGAAGTCAAGGTAAGGCGTAGTGTAGTCTGTTTTGGGTGTATGGCCAAAAAATCTGCCAAGGATGGTTGCGTGCCCTATCGTACTTGACTTATTCTTAAGGCACCGATGGCTGCCGTTGATCTCGTGTAGATGTCTAGCGGAGGCAGGTTAAGAATAGCCTCAAGACCCGCAGTTGGAGTGGTTCTCATCGCACTGGTGACACCAATGCACGCTAGTCTTTTTACTTTAGTGAGCTCCTTCAGGTAGGTGGACTTGTTTAATGCTGGTTACCATACTAGGGGTCTTATGATAGCCAACTTCAAAGTTGCTTTGGCCTTGTGCTGTCAAAAATTAAGTGTTCAATTCCATATTTTGTGTTCTCCGTTTTGTTACTGTTTCACATAAAATTTGTTTTCGTATCATACGTATTATTTGCAAATGGCTTTCCTTAAAGGCTTGTATCTTGGATTACTTAGTTACATTAGTTACTTAATTTACAATAATTACTTACAAAGAGGGAGATTGATTAACTCCAATTATAAATAGATTTTCTTAAGCGCAAAACCTTTACCGTCTTGAAGGAAATCCCAATCCGAATGAATGCTATGAGCTCCAGGTTTTTAAAGTCCTGTGAAACAGATCAATATTCTGTTTTAGTTATCGACCGAAAGTGGCATCACTTTGCGAAACCTGCAGAATAAATCCCTCACACTCACGATATATGCATGTTCCCCTTTTTACATGTTTTCTCATCTCTTCTTCTTAAGTTTGAATTCGTCCATCTGTTCAGGGTACATGCATCTATTCCATATGGATTCTAGTTTCAACAACAAACAGATCTATGTTCTGCCAAAGAAAGTTTATCTTTTTGTTCTAAGCCGCCTTTCCAATTCTCTAAGAATCATTCTTCTGGTAGTCACAGTATCTGCATCTCTATCTATCAGCATTCCAATCCGAACTCTAAACAATTGTAAAAACTGTTTTTTTTCCCAGTTGAAGAAGACGGAGTACTAACAACACCAACCAGACAACTGGTGACACTTGCTTGCAACAAGAGTGTCCATTGTTGCCGATGTTGCATATGGCAGTTGAACGGAAGTCACTGCTCGTAAAAGGGCAAACATGTAAACAAGTTCACATGTCATCAGCACTTGAGAGAGAAACGCAGGGACCCGTGTAACAATTTTTTTTTTTTTTTGTTTTCGGTACGAGATAAGAAGTTAAACCTGTGGGATGTATCTCGAAATTGTGCTACCATGAGAGTGTTGATTTAGCTTGGTTTATTCTTTTATTTCATATCTCATGTTGTGACAGATGCCCAGATAAGCGGAGAACGTAAGGAATTTTTCTAATTAAACAACTATCATCGCAGACTCCACCCGCTATTCGTTTTTTTTTTGTCGAGTATTTTTCTATATCTGTGTCGAACCAATTATAAAGAGAAACTTAACTTATAGATGGCAATTAAGCAGTTTTCCGACTCCGAAATCTTTTCAAACGCAAGTTTTATACTCTTTTTTTTTAATGTATTGTTGCTTGTGCGATAATCCTGGGGAATAGATTTGCTGTCAGGTAGCGGGGTGACCATCGAAGACAGCCGCAGAGGTAGATAGATAAATAGATGAATTCATGGACTGAAAGGGGGGGCAAAGTTTTCATGATAACCCATTCGGAATCAGTGAATTTCGTCACGTAAATCCCGTCGACATTTGATTTTAATTAGTTGAACAGGAAAACTTGAATCCGAAGAGCAGTCGTCGATGCCGTCCTCAGTTGCTGATGGTGCTGAGGCAACAGCTAGTTGCAGAACGTGTGGCTGTGACGAGCGGCGCGGTGCCCCACACTGACTGTGGCAATAAAGTGATGAAGTGTAGAGTAAATATTTTTGCGCAATTTCTAATTAATTACTGTTTTAGTGGCTCTGTGAATTGATTGAAGCTCGCTGGGTTCCTATCTTGGATAATGTAGCAATAATTCTCTACACTGCCATTTGTGAATCGTATTGCTGGATATCGTGCTTCTTCAGCCGCTTAAACGGCATGGAAACTATAGGCCCTTCTATTTGGATGCAAGAAGCTAGACCTCGGCTTTTAGTGGGTTGCTTGGACCCTAAAAGGTTTACATAGGTACTGCAAAAAGTATAGAGTTCAAACGTTGTACATTTTTCAACTCTCACTTAAAAATACAGTAAAATTTGTTAGTACAGACGGCGTTAGATAGATGAACTAAATATCGACAACATCGCAATCAATTGGACTCCAACTATTTCCGAGGAGAGAAAGAAATTTAGCCATACCTATATATATGAAATTTTGGAGCATGAGGGAATAAAAAAAAGTAGAAGGACATGTAAACCTTTAACGAGGGAACTTGTGTTCATATGGGCCTGTTATAGAGGTTAGATAATAATATTCACCAATCGGGTCCAGATGGGTCATGATTCTCCAATCTTCAAACGTGAAGATGCGCTGATCCAATGCATAGTCAGTAGTGAGGGTTTGTGTAGTACATAGAAGATGCAATCCAAGGTATGCGGTTCTTAACATAAAAGGATCATAATTCCTCGAAGGATACGCATAAAGTGTTGATTAATTTTTATAAGAATCTTTCGATAGAAACCAAGAAACCATGGGTGAAGCTAAGATAACGAGGAAACTTACGTCTGCATGACATGACATGATTGAGAGAGCAAAATGTAAGATGCCTCCTTGAAGTCACTGATGAGTTCGCAAACAACGTCGTTCCCCACCTGGACACAACCCTCAGTCATATTGCAGTCCTAGATTATTCCAAAGTACATCAGTTATTCTGAGGGAAGTAGGAACCGTATTAGATCAAAAAAGATAGATTATCTTAAACTGCTACTTTTTTGACCCAAAAATACTCCCTATAAGCTGAAAGAAAGGCTGGAAAGTGTGCAAAAAATTGGAAAAAAAGATGATGATGCATTCTATGATAGCAGGAGTAAAGTAAGAAGGTCGATTGTCATGTTCAAAGGCAAGTACCTTCAAACCACATCAAAAAGGCAATATCAGTCAACGTACCTGCAGAATCTCGAAGGGAAGGGTAATCTCTTAATCAGGATCATAACCTCGCCGTTAAGCAAGAAGTAGCAAACTGTTTGTCTTGAAATCTTAAAGTTAATTTTTTCTCAATTAAGTCGCAACCAGAAGGAGGTAACTTTATTTACCATTTCCGCTGAACGATTCCACTAAAGTTCAATGTTAAAGTTCAAGTAGCCAATATAAACTAAAACAAACTAAACACTTGACCTCTAATGGCAAAAAATTCAGCATTTTACCTTTACGCTCACTTCATACAAGCTGCAGCCATTTTCTATATTAAACCCAGCGTAAACATGCCCGTAACTCAACTTAAAACTTTGAAAATTCTAATTATCGCCCCAAAGGCTGCTGCTGCTGCCGTCCATTGTATCCATAACCCACCCATTGAGGGAAAAATACCCGAATTGTACTGACTCCATACAACAGTAAAACCTACCTCGCCGTGAAGTTCCGCCTCCGCACTTAAAAGCAATAGGTATCCCAGCAAAGGAACATAAAATATTCGCCTCCCTGGAAATTTTTCCAACGAACAATGCTAAGGACCATTGCAGGCCAAAACGTTGCAATCCCTCAAAAAAACAACAAAAAAAAAAAAAATGTTAACAACAACCGGCGAACGAAATTAAATTGAATTTATTGTAGACATAGATACGCGTAATATCCATCCGGTTTAAGAAGTTGGTCGCGCACAGGCGGCCGCACTGGGAAGGCGCAAAAGACCCAGGAGTCTTTGCGACAGGCAAAACGTGTACGAAATAAATTATGTATTCACATTTCTGAGGAATGCTGGACTGTAAGCGTACGAGTATTACAGTCACACATAACACATAACACACTCGATAGTATGGTTGCTGTGTTGACTTGTCTTTGGGAAGGACTTTTTACGGTCGTCCATTAGAGGATCGCAGTTCACATTTCTTACCATCTGCAATTGCATTGTAACTACTGTGAGATTACTTCGCGCGTCGTCTAGCCTCGAATGCCTTCGGGATATGGTGGGTTAATATGTAATTTTGAGGAGCGCAGAGGTCCCAACTTTATTTATTCAACGCATGCATTAATGCGAAAATTTTCATACGAAAGAGTTACGATTATAGGGCAGATTAAGTTATTATAAGGTCTTTATCCGTGTCTCGGTCTGATTTCACTCAGGAGGAGTGAGGACTAGCAACTAGCAACTAGCAACGTGGGCTACATTTGTCAGGTTTCTCTGAATGGAAGAGATTTTATTTTATCGTTGTGTGGCCATTATGTTAATGGGCAATTTTGGTGAATTTGTGACACAGGCGGTTTGTTTGTGAGGCGCAGGTTCGACATGATCCGCGTCTGAATTTCGCTTAATAGTAAGTTATGGTAATCTGTGTTTTCGTTTTTATGAATGACATGGATATGGTTGGTTAGATGAGATCAGGTTTCCAGCTGGATAGAGTGGATCTGCAATGACAGTTGCATTAAGTTAGTTCTATTAAAAGTTATACTTACAAGCTGTCTATTGCACGCTATTAACGAGACTACCATTCATAGAGCCATTGATTTTAATTTAACGATATTTGGGAACGACTTGTTGGCTTTCAATAATAATAACGCGTTAATACTTCGAACCAGACAGTGTTAGAAAATATGCCAATCCGCAACAGATATTAAGGTGGAGAAATAGACAGCAAAATATTCGCTTAATTCATTTTATGGAGCTCAAAGTTCGACGAATAAGGTCAGATAGATGAATACTTTTGGCTCATGGATATGTAGATTTTATAAGGATATGTGGTTTTGGCCGCCTTGGAATATGAGTCACCAGTGGTTTGGTTTTTGTTTCATCTTGCGAGTGTCTTTTAAAAAAAACCTCTACGCTTCGAATATAGTATTTACGTGCAAAAATGTATATCGCACACAACACGTGAAAAGATAGACTCTCGCTTGGGCATCAGAGACACCGGATTAGAAGACTAGATGGTGGCCGAAGACATCTGTTCTGTAGAGCGACAAAAATGGAAAATAAGCTCCTTTCAGTCTCCTTGTCGATGACGACATTTTTCGAGTGGTGCTTATGGAAAAAATAATGAGCCTTGCCTTGGGAATCGAAAGGACATAATAAAACCATCATCTGTTTTGTTTGGATCTTGGGCAGGAGCGTACGGTCTAAGGATTAGTTACTCGAAATCACTGGGCACATTGCCTAGTATCTTTCAAGCCGAGGTCTACGCTATCAAAAATCTAACGTTACATCCCTGTCAGACAGGAAAGATAAGGCGAGAAGACTAGAGTCATTCACTATTGGATGATATCTCTCATATAAGGCAAGTCAAGGAACTATTTCGACATATCAACCAGAAAAGAAATTGAATTTACCTGAGCCATCCTCCTACTATTGCTTTGTCGGATGAATGAGTTCAATTTGGTCGTGCAGACGTTGCTGTGATGAAAGAAAGTGACCCAAGGTACCCTCTACTCCTTTTGTCTTTCCAGCTTCTGCAAAAGTCGTTATGAGGAATAGCCAGTCTGTGACAGTGTCTTCTCATTATACTGTATCACTGAAAATGTTTATTATTTTGACAACCATTGCACTCTTGGGTTTCAAAAGTCCAACGATCTGGTTTTCTTATACCAAATACTTACTTAAAGGGCTCCCGACCCTTGTAGAGTCCCTGCCTGAGACATCGTTGCCTTCCATCCTCTGCGGTCTCGAGCACGCTGCTTCCAGTTTTGAAGACCAAGTTTTCTGGCATCCGCGACAGCTTGGTCTTTGTACCAGAGATTCGGTCTTCTTCGCCGTCTCGAACCTGGGGGCGGGGATTCGAAGATCCTCTTGGCTGGAGCATTGTTGTCCATTCGCACGATGTGGCCAAGCCAGTCTGCGTATCTTGGCTTTTTGAACTACATCCACATCCTGGTACAGCTCATAGAGTTCGCGGTTGTACCTTCTCCTCCATTCGCCCTCCTCGCATAGGGGACCTAATATCCGACGGAGTATTTTACACTCTCTCTATTTGCTGCCCGTTAAGCAACTGCTGGAAGTGTTGCTTAGACACATCAACAATTCCCTGTGCATCGGTGACTAGGTTGCCTTCGCCATTTCGAAGAGCCTGCGTTCCGGACTTGTAGCCAGCTGCCAGCTGCTTGGCTTTTCGATAAAACTGCCGGATGTTGTTGCGCTCGCGAGACTCCTCGATATCCTTGAGCTGGGAAACTGCGTGGTTCCTTTTCTTTTTACGCAGGATTCTCTTTTCTTCCCTTCTTCTGGTCCGATACTCCTCTCTCGCTGCTCTTGTTATGCGCTGCAGCGCTTTCTTGTGTGCATATTCTGTCACCCTCTTCCGCTGTACGCACTCATCATCATACCAAGGGCTCCTCCTTAGAGGTGATTGGTAAGGGTGGTCACGGCTACCTCTTTGATGATGTTGCGGTATTCGGTCCACTGATTCTTAGAGTTTATGGGGGGGTGAATGGTGCCGGCCAGGTGCTCTCTGTAGGCTCTGGCTCCTTCTGTCGTGCTAAGGCGTCCAACGTTAAGCTTGTTTTTCTTGACGGCTCGCAGCTTCTTCTCGTTGGACAGTCGAGCTCTGAATTTAGCTGCAACAAGATAGTGGTCAGAGTCAACGTTTGCCCCTCGAAAGGTACGCACATTCAAGATGTTGGATGCGTGCCAAATAGTGCAGTGAAAATGCACTACATTCCGCTATAAACTATTTGGTCAATGGATCGCACTTTTGTGAACTGACGTTTTTGTGATAAATAATCAGAATTTGCAGGCTTATAAATCTTTGATTTCCCCTTCTGCTATTCTTTGTATAAGCTAAACATAATCACTCTCGGTAAGAGACAAATTAAGAGGTCTATTACTTATATTTTATTACGTGGCCATAGTAATAAACAATAATTTCCGAAGATTGGTATACGACCTTCAAATGTAATCAACCTACGATTAATAAGATACACCGCTTTACTTTGGCACATTCCGTAGACCTCACGTAGGCTGAAACCCTTATAATTTCCTTCTCCTTCACGCCGGCCGGCCGCCGCGCGCCGGTAGTTCATTCATATCGATAAACAACTCCTTTATTTGAATTGCGTGATGGCACCTCCTGGCTGCGTGGGTCGAGTGTTAATTTATTTTGCCCATGGATCCACCATAGACACCCAGGCACATGCATAATCCCGGAAGGAAATCACATTTAATCATAAATCACCCAAGCGATTTGCAACAAATCTACAACATGCAACGCTCATGGTTTTGACCACACACGATGTTTGTGTCGGCCATCACGAGCAAAATGTTTCGGATGACAAATGTTCCCTGTGCAATTAGTGGCTGATGTGTGCCCTACTTTGGTAGGAGCCGAGCCGAGCCGAGTACTCACTCACTCTTTCATCGACTTCTTGAATATTCCCTCTTCTGTGCTCGTCCACCTCCTGGCTGACATACAAATCACGATTTGTATTTGTGTATACGGTTCATCCGAAGCAGCAGGTTTAAGTTTGTTTTTTTTTTTCGGGATATACACATGTACGAGTCACTGACAAGCTTGGTTACACGGAAAAGTGGTTGTTGCTCCCTCAACTGCAGCATTTTATTGCACGTTTACAATCAATCAAAATGCATATCTGCAGAGAGAAGAGAAACCCAGAGACAAAGAAGTTTGGGTAGCATTTAGGGATTCATGTCGCAGTGGCAGTAGCCTCGGTGGCACCTTATCATCTTTGAAACACTGGTGTCGTGTCTAGTTGGAATGCCACGATTTGGCTTTTCTAGGATTTCGTTCATATTTTATTTTTGTGTTGTGTGAAACAAGTTCTATAAAATGTCACATCTATATACACAAACACACATTGGATTTACGTTCCTCCACGCCCGGTAATTTATTTCAATCGGAGTGCAATAAGCGCTCGGGAATGTCAAGTGGACCGCTTTGCATTGGCAAATCGTTTAAAAAACGAAATGGCCTAAAGATGATACACATTTTATTATTAATACTTTATTAGATGTTATCCTGGACTGTGCTAGTTTATCGCTTAATCTGCCAGCCAGTGGGACGAGGGGCTTGATGCAAAGTAATTATGAAAAGTGCAATGGAAAGTGGAACGAATGCTGGAAAATGAGATATGAGATGAGTTTTTTTCACATAAGCCAGCAAGGAGATTAAAGCTGGCACAGGAATGGGCGGAATGAAAATCATGGGTGGAATTTTAAATAGATCTCCCAAGGTGGAGGTAAGATGTGAATGTTGCCCTCCTTCGATTTAATGCTCTTGAAAGACTATTAGAGGAGTAGAAAATAATTTCATTTTATAGCAGATATGCATGGTTAACTTGAAGAAGACTGGGTCTGCGTAATTTCAAACCACCACGGAATATGCTGTAGTTCTATCTAAGAGCTCGTTTCGTATATAGGTGTAACTTTCTTTTATGACTAGAAACCGTTTTTTACGCCACGGAAGTGGAAAAAAACTTTTAAAAAGTCGTAAACGTCATATCAAAAAAGTTATGAATTTTAAGTGGCGGTTAACGAAGGGCTCCCGGGAATCTACTAAACAACTCCTAAATTTTTAACAGCGAATTTTACTATAAATTGGCTGGAACACTCAGTGTTACCGAGGCTGTTTATATTCATAAACGAAATGGAAGACAATATACTGCTCATTACATATATGGTTAGAAGGAAATGTATACACAGTGGATGTGTGAGTAATGAAATACGGAAACAAACAAAACCTATTCGCCTTTGCCTTTCCTAGGTGTTTTACTACTTCGAATTTCTAGTGGTCGTGGATTCACAGTGCTTTGTTTACGACAAACTGAGTGGTTTTGTGATCTAAAATTATCAAGTAAAATCCAAGAATTTGAACAAGATCGTGTATCTTGAAACGACTAGTGGCCAACATACCATAAAGGATTGGGATTTGGGCAAGCATAGTTCATCGTGTGCATTTAAACATGTAGACCTTAGACAGGAAAATCTGAGAGTGCTTTTTTCATTTGAATTTTGTCTAACCCGTGACCATAACTCACTATTCGTTAGATGGCTTTACGCAAAAATCAGGAAGTTGTAGCAGGTCGATTCCCAGACCACAGCAGTCTTTTCCAAGCGGAGGTCCTGGCAGTGACAACAGCGGCCCGTGAGTCTGCCGTAAGAACAATACCGTCAGAAGGTATCACTTTCTTTATCGACAGTCAGGAAGTGCTGTCGCGAAGAGCTTAAGGTTCTTGGAACACAGCACAAGGGGTTCTACTCTACTGGGTCCCTGGGCACGAGGGCGTCCCGGGAAACGAAAAGGCAGACGAATTAGCAAGGAAAGCTTCATCGGACCCACTTGAACTGACCGACCTCTCCATATGCACCCCGCCCTGCGCTCTCAGGCTTAAAGCAGGGAAACTAGCTACTTGAGATGGAAGTCCCTAGATGGCCAACTTTCGACAAAGCAAGGACCGAGAGAATTATCCGCAAGGACTGACGTTCACTGTCCACTGGGATACTTACGGGTCACAACACTCTGCGGTACCACATAAAGAAACTATGTCGAACGGAAGAAGAACTCTGCAGAGGATGCGGCGATGAGGAGGTTATAAAGGACACTACTTCCTCTGTCAGTGCCCTGGACTCCAACATTTCAGGTACAAATTCCTCGGCAAGGATCTAGGAGAGCTCTCCAACGCCAATACCGACATGTTACTGCACTTCATCAGAACATCAGTATGGTTTGTATACACGTATAACGAGTAAGTACAACCATGGGAAGTTGTTACAGATATTTATGGGTTAAATGGGCAAGTGGTATTTTTTCTAGGCCCCCCTATGGGTAACACAATGGGTCAGTGCCGACCTGAGTGCGGCGGAGTTATTTCGTTTCCTCTGCCAACCCACAAACCTAACCCTACCTAGTTCCGACAATACTTTCCGCAACGGCACTATGTTCTTGCACGCTAATCTCCCAATGAACTTTTGTGGATACATACATATGTGTGGTTGGGCCCATCTTGAAAGATAGTATAGTTTTTGATCCCTATGTTTGTATGGATTCAATAAACCCGGAAACCACTGAACAAAGTGAGCCTGGGAAGTTAAGGTTATAGGTTTCTGTGAAATTTGGATCCAAAAGTTCGCGCAAAAGGTGTGGAAATAATGAGCTGAAGTCATAGTTAATAAGTTTATTCTGAGTAGCTTTGTGTTCGGGTGGTCTAAGGACAATACAAGTGAATACCAGAAACTATTCATATTTACCACATTTGCATAAAATGTGACGTTGTGATGGTTATGTATTCGGTGTTTGTATAAAGTTTTCAGCTATGCTTCGCTAAATGTAAACTTTTGAAATGTAATTTCAAACACTTTACAGACTGAGCTCAATTAGTTTTCATAAAATTATCTTAACTAATCCTTTTCGAACATATGAAAGTCTGCAGGTGCTGAGTAAGCTACTGTTTTCACTTTGTTAAAAGGGAACCAGGACTATTATCATTTAATGGGTCCATTAATGGAAGGCATTTGGCTCAATACCCAGTAGATAAAGCATTCGCAATGAGTTGCTTTTGCGTTCGAAAACCAATAAGTTCAATGAAAATCTGCATCTGCATATAGTATTTGTTCTTCTCATACTCAGCATCCAGTTCAAAGGTCAAGACACCACTTGAGTTATACGCTTTCAAGAAAATCACAAAGCGCACTGATAACTTCTTCAAATAAGCAAAAGACCACTTTAAAGTCACTCAAATGAGATACCTTTCAAAAGTTTATAGATACTCTCAGACGGATCTCCAAGCATGCTGTGTCTGTCTTTCCTTCTTTCTTTCTTGAATTCCCATAACATAATGCATTCCATCCTATCCATCAAGACAGTGTATCTAATTATTCTATTTTAAGATTACCCCATAAGTACTTTCATGGATACTCGTATCTTATTTTTATAACCACAACAATGCAAACTTTACTCTCTAAACGAAAGATATAATGTATGAGAATTTTAAAAAGAATCTTCTTATCTGCACAGTCACTAGATCAAAAAGACGTCGAAGATAAACAAAAAGAAAAAAAAAAGTTTGGAAAATTATGATGGAAAACAGTAAAAGAAGTGAAATAAAGCAGATCAAGAGAAATACCAAATAAATTATTAACAAAGTTGCTTAAGAGAGCTTTCAATCATTTTCAACCACTGGCAACATGATGCCAACGAATAGAGTGTATGTTTAGCTACATATGTTGCATGATCACTTGAGGTTGGCTGCGTTCGACGTTTGAGGTAAACTCACCGGAGTTTTGTGCGACAGTAGCTTTAGAGTTGTCGTCGTGAAAAGTTTCATCGAGTCGCGTACCGCGAAGAATATCAAAAAATAAAAGAATAAAATAAAATAAAACACTTCTAACGATTCGCTGATAACTTTTGCTGTTTATATCGCCTGCGTCTTCGGGTAATCGTTTTTTGCGTTCGCAGAGTTCTGAGTTAAGTACTGATTAATTCAGCCGCTTTGTTTTTGTTTTGTTTTTTCTTCATCCATCCGATGATCGTGCGTCTCGGGAAGTTCTCCTCATCACCATGATCGACGGGATGTTGATATTGATGCTGATGAGGTTCATGACGATGACGACGGTGGTGATTGTGGTGATCGCGGATCGCAATCGATTAAGAGTGTAACGGTGAAGCAATAAGTATAAAAAAATAAATAAATAAAAAAAAAAATTGTGTAAGAAATAAAAAAAGAAAAGGTGAATTTGTGGTCTCTGCGAAAGGAGTACCGATTCCTGGTTATATCCTTGTTTTCTCTTTAGAAATAAGAAATGTGTTAGTGAGTTCCGAGTGGATGCTGCGCTTCTAACCGCAATTCGACGATGCAATCTAAAACGAAAAACCGAGGGATACCGCAAAATGAGAAAAAGTGATTAATTACAAAGTGATTTATTGTGATCGTAATTAATTGAATGACAAAGTGGTGTTTGCTACTTGAACCGAAGTGTATCTTTTTTCAACCGACTGCCGATCGTTGGTAGAGAGTTTCAAACCTGGACTAGGATTTTATATTTGATACATAAATGTGGGGTTTTATTTATCGGCGACCGAGTGAGAGTGCATCACAGAGGGGAATGTACTCGTTTACAAGTTGTTTTGGATTTGCTTTCGAAATCTGCACGCACGCGCACAGTGAGGAATAGATAATTAATTATCTGTGGAGTTGTTTAAGATTGTTGGTACTGGGTTTTGGTTTTTTTTTTTTTTCTGTTTTTATGGGATTCAGATTGAGATTGGAATGATGCACGTTTTATGATATTGTGGGTCATTAGGGTGATTGAAGATGTTATGGAAACTGATTAAGATCACTGACCTACTTATACTATCGACAGAATTTTATACCGGATGCGAGAATGTTAAGAATATTTTTACTTGTCAGTGTTATAAATGGGAAGTTATAGTTTCGAGAAACCTTTCGCATTTAATGTGACAAAAGTGAAATAAATTTCATTAGGCGTTAGCTCATGGATTAGTCATAAAACACAGCAACAATTTTGCTATGACATCATGACATGACTTTGTTTCCGCAATTCTTAAGCAACAAATTTTGTCCTCAGATACCGCTGTGACCTCGCTGTTCTCTTCGGTTAAATAAACCAAACAATCGATTCTATAGATGGTGTCAATGAGGGCGCTTATAGTTTTAAGTTTGTGGATAGGTAGGTACGATTTTTGTTATATGTATTTGTTTCGAAATGGAATGAATATTTACACAAATCTGATCTGTTTCGAAACGGTGTTTTATCACGCGGTGGACAAGCATTTTCTACGGAAACAATGAATTGTTTTATCTGGCTTCTAGAGAAATGCTTCAAGCTTAATCCTAAACAATTTGCATATGGATACTGTTCATTACTGCCAAATGAAAATGAGTTGATAATCTTTATTCTGAATTTCCGTCGGGAAAGGTTTCAATCGAATGAATTTTAGGTGGGTATCCTAAGTCTGGAATGAGAGATGTTTATTTTCACCAGGTCTCACTACTCACTTAGTTCCATTGTGCCCATTTCTTTCAGTCTTGAAACGCTGTCAAGAAAATTTCGCTTTGTTGAGGGGTTCGTCAGTTCAACATTACTCAAACTCAAACAACTTCCAGGAGTACTCATTCTTCCAATAGATAGGGTAGGACAATTAGTAGAAGTTGTCGGACAGATTCCCTGCTATTTCGTGTTGCAGGTTCTGCAGTGACCAATTTGCTGTAGAACGTCTCGAATGAATACCAATGCCGTGTAATTATGTCGGAGAGAACTCGTGTATTATGATGACTAGCCTTCACCAGCGAAAAAGATCTCTTCTTGGTAAGGACCGGCCATAAGGTCATGGCCGTTGCATATGTCTCTAGATGACCACAGCGTCGGTTTTCTTGACCGGTGGGTCTTTTTCTTTACAGAGCTTATTGGGATTGCTAGAAAGAGGTGAGCCTGCGATGCATGGAGCGCCGATAACTTTTCCTGCAAGCATGTCAGACCTTCTGGTAGCCAACATATGTAGGTATCAATTTCTGTCGATTAGTTCCATCCAAAAAGAATTGATACGTGGCCATAATGTCTGATAGGCGGATTTCATTCAGTCTTCTAAGCATGCTAAACGGCGTTCTGCTGGGGTGATGGTCTACAAGCAGGATGGCAAGTATTGGGGTGTTTGAGAGGTCATGCCTTAACCTCTACAGAAAACCAGAGTCTTAGAACACACAATTCCATTTGAAAGATATCCTTCTCCACAAAGACAAATAGTCTGTCAAGAGTGGTCAATTTTCTGGTTAAAGGTACATTGCAAAGAGTAACCTGATTTACAGGGTGTGTCACCTCAACTATGATTACCATTCCTCTATTAAAATCAGGCAGTTCTGAACCAGGAAAGAGCGGTGGTGCCAATTATATTCCACAGGGCCCAGAAAACTATGAATCAGTTGCTGAAATACGTGCAAGATGTCATACAGAGCGATCGGCTCTGGTTAAGTTTGTCGGTTTCGAGCTAAAAAGTCAAGAACGTCGAACGACAGTACCAGTAATTTTGATGGTTACTGGAGCGAGCTGCTTTCGTCCATCACCATATCCCGGATAGAAATTTTACAAACTCGTTAAACGTTGTTTTTGAGCTAGTGATTTTCAGTAAGCCGAATAATCTTGTTGGAAAACAGCGTTTTCGTCAAAACGCCTTCCAAGTTGTTTGATAAGTTTTCGCCAATGTTTTAACTTTATTCTTGGAAAAATGAAGATTGTTAGTTCTTTCTCTATGACAGCATCGCTGATAGGGCACAATGGCTACGTCTTAACCTCGAAGTGGTTCTATTGCTAATCGAGCATACGTCACATCAATCTGTTTATTGAAGGGGGTTCTTCTTTCGTGATTGTCTGTATTCGCAGTATTTTTTTTCTACTTCAATTGCATGGTTTTATTGGCAATCGGAATCATTACAGTGCGCGAAGGATCTTGCTACCCTTGAACTCCTGCTGTATCATCGAACAACTTGACGATGATGTACGAATGTTGCATAGACTTAAATGTCAAATAGGAGGCAATATAAAATGAAAGTCACTGCCTTTTGATCTAACATAAGCATGCCGCGTTGTGCCTATTGGATTAAGGCGGCAGGAACAGTTTCTATGGCCCCCATTGACTGTCCTGCGGGTTATACTTCTTTAGAGTTCTTTTGGAGTGCTTTTTCTTGCTTTACTTGATATTTTGTTTGTCAAAAACAGAGTAATCGTCACTGTCCGCGTGCCAAAAAAGACGTGTTCAAAATGAGACAAGCACAGAATACTTACTGTCCTTTATCCACTTGCAGGTCTTCGCCTACTATTTGATATTTAAGTTTACAGCTAAAGCCCATCAATTACGATATCTGGCAACTCTCCAACTCCTCTTCAGCTGCTGGGACCCTTCCTCTATTGTTTTGTGCCATGTACTTCTTGGTCGACCTACTATTCTTCCACCTTGTGTTAGAGGGTTCCATTGCTCGCATTCTTATCTATGAAACTGTCTTCCCTTCGAAGAATGTACACGATTTGTTGTTTTTTATGTGCCTTTTCGTTATAAGGACTTTCTACGTTTTGCAACATCTGCTTCGATTCTATTCGGCCCTTTCGACTTTTCTTCCAACAATGTTAACAAGGCCCGAGTCTCACAACCTGGCATCACGGCCTTGGTGCAATTCTACTCCTTGGCAGTATATGTACATATGTACAATAGTCTATTGCTTACATAGATTTCATTGGTAGAATCAGCGATAGTTTCATGCAAATATTTCCTGAAAACCAATATAAGCTGGTGAATTCTGTACTATTGTCCACTAATGAGCATATCCCCTCACTTGTCCACCCACCACTGACACCATTTTCGCTGTGAAAATTTGTTTGATTCCCCAAAGCCCGCAGGTCGATCAAGAAGTTTTAATAATTCGATGGAGGTGCCAGGCAAAATGTCTTTTTACTTTCGCTATAAGAGGAACATACCCAAATATGATTTACAGTGGGATTATAGCAATTTTTGAATTGCTTCCATGCCTTATCCTCTTCAAGCAAGCATCATTAAATTCGATACAAAGAGTTCTATTTCTTATACACGATCGTTTTCTTTTTTTTTACGATAATTGCCCAATAATGTGGGCAACCCTGTTTACCAAATATAGCAGTTCCATCTTTACCCGAAAAAAAAAAAAAATGATCTGCCACTGAAAAGCCACCTACGTAACAGCGCTCATCACTTTTTCTTCATACCACTCGAATCGTACTTAATTTGCATACCACTTTCATGGTAAACAAAACTTTTAACAAATTAACGAGCCGCAAGATCACTACACAAATTGCCTATGCGAAAACTCGCAAAGTTTGCTCTCAATCAGTTTGAATGGAAATTGAAAATAAAACTTCAAATGAACCAGAAACCTATCCCAAGTTTAATCCGAAAGAAGCGATACTCCACCACTTGAATGATCTCACTATCAATAGAACCTATCAGCAGCGGGACAGTAAAAAAAAAAAGACCAAAAAAGAATTGAAAGAAAAAAAAAATATATTCTAATTTGCCTTTTCGCAGAAGTGTAGTCGTAGTTGAGGTTTTTTTTTTTTTGTATGGTAATAGGCCGAGTCGAAATATCTACAACACACAACAATGGCACTCTTTTTTTGACTCGAGGTAGACTCTAGCCGAGGTGTCTCTTGACCTTCGGATTTCAGGTTTCTGCTATTTGGCGTTTGGTGGTCTTAAAGCTCGAACGTTTAAGATTTTTGAATTCTAATTCTCTCCGCTCTTGTGTTCCATCTTTAGTTACTGGCTAAGAATGCTGGCTGGTTCATTGGCACTGGTATCGAAAGAGATCAGGAGTTTAGGTCTTACCTGGAGTTTGATTTATGGTAAACCTTGATTGCGCCGCGGATATTTTTAGCTAGCCATAATGTCGATCCACATACGGTGTTGTGTAGACAAATTGAAACGTGTTTTCTGTAGAATTTTTAATTTTTTTTTTTCTTCGGTGGGAAACTGAATGCTAAATAATGTTGGGGTCTCTTCTTCCTTAGAATTGGTGTTGTATTACTACAAACAAAATTCACTTTAGTACTGTAACAGAATATTAGGACGACCGACACGGAGAGAAGACGAAATGAAGTTATTTTTAAGTGATAATGCACTTGCAAGGTGTTTTGTGTCAAAGCCGATGTCGGTTCTGGGAATATGGAGCAATTTTAGTACAGAAGATCAGAGGAAACAATTAGTGAAATGTCATCAAAAAGAGATAGGATCACTAATGATCTTACAAAGCTGACAGAAAATATGTCTTAGCCTTAGGCTAATTTTTAAGCCGATCGCCGCTATCCAAACTAAATAACTTCGTCAATGACCGAATGACTATGCGGACGCCCTCTCCATCAGCATAATGTAAACAACGATTATAAGACTGGCAATTTCAAGCCATTCATAGATCCATCCATCTTCAATGTTTGCTGATGATGATGATCTTGCGATCTGATGTATTCACTTCATCGGCCGTCGTACAATGTACATTGATGGCATAGTATCTGTTTACCTTGAGCAAGTTCAGATGAAATGCTGATTATACATGGGCTCACGAAATAGCAGTACATGAAGCCAACTGCATTTTGTTTTTTTTTTTTTTTGTTTTCTCTTAACCTATAATCTATAATTATGTAATTCCTCAAAGGCTCTGTGGTTGGTCTAGTGCGATTGGGTTTATTGTATGGAATACAAACTGATCGCCGCATGACAATTTAGGATGCCAGGAGAGACTGAATCAAAAGGAATATCACGGGGGATTTCGCTCAATTATCATGGAGAATGATGATAATGATAATGATCATCATGACGATCGTGGAGTATTTTGCATTCAAGTCGACGTTGTGGATGGGGGATACTTTATCGAGATTAAGTCGTTTTTTATTTTCTTTCTTCTTACTTCTCTGTGTTGCTGCGAGCACCCGAGGCACAATTGACGATCGCTTATTTATATGATTTTGTTTGTATCTTTTATCGAAGGATTTAATTGAGCCAACACGTGGTGATCCATTCTCTATCAATTACTCGTATGCTGCTTGCAGAACGATCTTTCCATATCATTTGACACTTAATTAGATCACTGTAAAATGTAGAGCTTCAAATCGGTTTCTAAGAATTTTAAATCTTTAAATCAGAATTGTGTAATGACCTTCTGTAGGAAATGAATGGGCGGGAGAGCGAAATAAAACAAGACGCCTTTTAAGCGCCTCAAAACAAAAACAGAAAAAAAAAAAAAACCCCAAGCAAAGTAAACAACATACATAATTGATCGTAAATCAAGTGAATGCGATCACTGTAGCCTGTAGCTTCTCGGCTGATTCACTGACTGAACCGAACCAGTAGAGTAGACTTAAAGGTCTTGTTTGTGTTTTTGCACCCCTTTGTCGGCGTTTTAAACGACGATCTTGATGCATACCAAGTTGCTCGACAGCAAGATCACTTGCTATCGCCAGATGATCGCAAGAGATGAGTTTTGCAAATATTAGCTCAAGATCGCAGTCGATCAGGGGGAATCATTAAGGTTAAAGTGATTTTGGGGCTATATTTCAAGAAAATGAATAAAAAAAACATGTTTTATTCCAAGTTTACCGAGTTTTCCACAGTTTGTTGCACAATTTCCTTTTGTCAAAACAAATACACACACACACGAGTTCTCTTTGCACATAAGCAACGCAATCAAAACATACAATCCACATCAGACTTCTGAAAGAAAAATTGCCAAAAGTGTGTATCTAACGCAGGAAAACTAACATAAACATTCAATTTTCCTCAACCCTTTGATAGGCTCATTCAATAATTTAGAGACCCAATAATAAACAACTTTGACCAGGAAAAAAATAAAAAAGATCACACGCATCAGTGGATCTCATGAGTCAGGAGCGATGGTTAAAAATATCTGCGTACTGTATAATTACGTCAATTGAAGATACTCCCGCCATTAATCGATCCTCCAATTTTTAACACATGTCTTGTCTTACTCAATGTTCTTGTTTTTTTTTTTTTTTTTTCGTAATGTAGATAAATTTTCTTCTATTAGCAACCACCGCACACGCATATTCGTACCCAGGAACCTACGAGTAATAAAATTCATCTCACAAATTTCGGGGGAAAAGAACTCTGAACATCGATCGTCAAGCTCTTGAAAAAGCAATAAATTGAATTGAGTTTTTGTTTTTAATTAGTTCACGATCGCGTGCTGTGCCGCTGAACATAAAAAAATTATTGAAAGCAAAATAAAGTTTTTTCCTTTGAGCGTGGTAGTACCATACCACGCAACTAGAAATGACCGCTTTAACCTTAACGACCAATCAAAAAACAAACCTTAAGGGGGACAATGTCTATGAACTCTATCGGAGACATCTGAGCCTTTATGTTGGCTGGATTGGGTAATTGAATTCAGAATGCCTAAAACGTAAGCCATAATATTGTTTATGTAAGACCGGCGGAAGTTGAAGGTGCGGTGCTTTATTAAAAAAAAAACTTTCGAGATAAGCAAATTCCTACTCATTGAGAAGGGAATTAGCAACTCTTGAATGGACGTCTAATAAAAGAAATATAACTCGTATAATGAGTATTTCTAGATCAAAGGATGTACATATATATACCTTTAGAACATCTAGTTTTGCGAGGATTTCCACAATGATAAGGTATTTTTTCGTTACTATTGGTATAAGAAGCTATATCTTGGAGCACTTAGTCACAACTAATCCATTGTTCTTCTTAGACCCTTATTGACGAAAAAAAAGTTCACCACATCACCCCCATCAGCACCAAAACTCTGAAGCCCAATATGAGCAAACTGAGGACAATCACAGAGGTCGCGCTCCAATCATGAGCTACAGATAGATGTTTCGCTTAAGACTAGCATGTTAAGATACTTTAGAAAGTTGTCCTCCTGAATGTGGCGGATCTCTTATTCACGTCCAGATTTACTCAACCTGCATCCAGGAAAGTCATGCCATACACAATTGTGTTCATAAGAAACCTGGTCATCAATGAATCTCTGATAATGAATCTCTGATCGAGGATAGGGGAAGATGAAGTGTAGGTTCGGGCCTGACCTTGAAACCAACCTTGACGCAACCTCTACACATCTGCAAACGTGATAACCATCTCTGTGGAGTCTTGATAGGATAGTTGGTTGAATATATTTCAAAATCCCACTGACACGCCCACTTTTAGGAAAAATAGTCCCATATCGCTTTCTTAAGCAAATGTGTTGGTCATCTATGAGAACGGAATAGGGTATCATACGATCCGCTTTAGATGGCAGTGACACTCTTGTTGGAATCGTTTTATGACGTAGGCAATGGAATGGTTCATGGCATCCATCACCATGCGCTATATTAAGTAGTGATTGGTCAAGTTTCTGCTTCGCCTGGCGAACTGCAGCATATCACCAATTTATATCTTTCTGAGGTATATTTATATTTATATTATATTTATATCTCGTATCGTTTTAAACCCTAGTGTCATCTGCCTTAACTTCATTGGAGCGGGTCAGTGGTAGAGCATATTTTCTATATCTTGTTCCTTCTCTTCGTACTTGAGCCTGAACGAATGTTTGTTGAGATTGATGTGACCTGTAATCAGTCTTAAGTTTGTGTCCTATGATGAGTGAATTTTGTTTCTGCTGGTTAGAATGACTTCCCTGATTTCCCTGATAACATGCATATATTAGACCCGTCTGTGTACACTGTGTTCACACCTATTGGAGATGCTTGTCATACCTTCGTTCAAATAAGATTTTCTTGTATGGAAAACTGTACCGAAGTTGTGTGTAAAGAAATGAAAGAATAGCCATTCATTTTGCTTCTAAGCGCAAACGGTTAGCCAAATTTTCGTGTGGCAACGAGACGGCGAATATTGGCTTCCAAGTTTAGCGTCAACAAATAATCCAAATATGTTAAATCCCACTACAAGGAGGCTCAACTCACTGGTCCATTACGCCAAATTGCGGTCTAATCGAATGTTTCCTTCATTCAAAACACTGTATGGCACGTTGCGCCATCTTTTGGCAATCATCTCTTTCACATAAGTGTCAATCAATTGGAGAGCGTAATATTATTTTTTCTTATTAATCAGTGCGTGCCAAAGGATATATATGTAATTGTATAGAGTAGCTTTTAGGTTTAAGTATTTATTCTCCATGAGTTGTGTCCAAATTGACTAGAAAGAGTTGTATGTGATTTTTACATTCGTTCGTAGTTCCCAGTTTTTCTCTCGTACTTTTTGAAATGCATTAAGTACTTTTGGAGCGAATTATTTAATTTTGTTGCTGTGAGAATTGAACAGTCAAGTTTGGGACTTGAGCACCTAAACTTTCGTTAAATGAATGAATACATATACATACTATCCATCGTGGCCACCATGATTACTTGCGAAATGGAACACGATTTTTGAAATAAATTCACTTAATTTGCAAGCGTTGTCAAGTCACACTGAGCAGAAATCAGCTATCAACTGTCAAACTAGTCGTCGGTGTTCCCAATTCAAAGAATAAACATTCTGCAAACTTTCTTCGCAGATTTCCTTGTCTAGAGGTAGCCCTTTAACTTTGGCTCTATGGAAATTTTTCCTGCTTTACGGTGTAAAAATAATGTGGTTAAATGGTTGTGAAGGTTTGGAACTAAAAAATAAGATGCATGTGGCATTAAGGAATCTAGACAAACAACGAATACCTGGAAATAAAGTTATAGGTACATAGTGGCCCAAAAGAGACCTAATTACCCATTTGTTTTTCTGCTGTTTGGCCACAGTTTACAGAGTAGGATACTTTGCAATCTACAAATAAAACTTGCCATCAGTCAACTCAAGATTGGTGCACTTTGAGATGCACATAAAATTATTTTTCACCAAAATCTCGAATACCAGAATGACATACCATTTTTACTTGCACCTATAATATAGGGCAAGTATTGGATTCGTGAAAAAATTCGACCTCGAGATAACAATGAATTCTGACATTACGATGATAGAGAAGCTCGAAAAAGTGGGTCTGCCAATTCTGTCTGTCTGTTTGTCTGTCGGTCTGTCTGTCTGTCTGTCTGTCTGTCTGTGTGTATGTACGCTGGACTGCAGCCTAAACGGCTGGACCGATTTGCTTCAAACTTCATATCTGAGCTCTGTAGGGTCGCAATTCGAGGCGAAATCGGAATTTTTGTTCTACCCCTGTTATTAACGGTACTTTACTTAGGGCCAATTTCACAAAAAGACGATTTTCTCGAAAACGGCTCTAACGATTTTGATTAAATTTCATATTCGAGTTTGTCTAGACAAATGCTATAAGATGGCGTACCACGTTTTTGGCTAAAAATACGTATAACGGTACTTTTCTTATTAACTGATTTTAGAAATATGGCTATTTCTCGGCTAAAACTCAATGGATTTCCATGAAAATCGAAATTTGAACAAAATGTATTATTTAATAAAAAGTGGCATTTAAATTTATGCAAAATTTTTAGAAATATTTTTTTTATATCTAATATTTTTTTTTTTATAAAAAACTTGTTCAGTTTTAACTAACAGCACATAGGTGCAAGTACGTACGACCCAGTCGTGCACATGTTTTTTTTAGGCACAATCTTATGCCACATTTCTATTTCTTGTGTTATTGTACTAATTGGGGCGTTTCCATGCACGTGTCCCCTCGTCGAATTCCACTCTTGGGAGATATCACAGAGAAATAACCGCACCTTCTATCAGATATCCAAATCCAATTACCTTAAATCATATATCTTCCCTCTTAATTAGTGCTACATGGAAATCCAACTCCAAACAGCACATTATATCTACTTAAGAAGTAAATAAATAACCAATCTTAAATTGATAACGAAAGAAATACTATATATTTAATCGGCTCTCATAAATCTGAGAAGCAACGAAAGTTTGTCCCGTTTTTCAATATGTTTACACCCATTAAACACCCATTCAGTTTGAAATCTTAATGAAATCATTTCCCAGCGAGTAGGTATTTTTTTTTTTATCAATGGATTTTCATCAAAAATGCAAGAATATGCAAATTAATTTTCTACATAATTAATCTTTTCTGTTTGTGTGTGCCATTTAACAGCCAAAAAGATACCCATTCGACGAAATATTTCGAAATACGTAAGAAAAAAATAATAAAACGTAAACTAATCCTCTTATCCATGGAAAATTCAATAAGTTTTCGGACATGGAAAACCTGTGAATGGTGTCAAATTTATTAATGAATTTCATAAAAGAAAAAAAAAAGACTACCACTCGAGGTATGCATAAATTTTCGAGTGGCCGCACAACATATTGACTACCACAAGATCCACTTAGGTAATCACCTTAATCAAGCGAACAACTGCTGCAGCTCTTCTATCAAAGTGCATCGACTAGTGAAGTGAGTCGAGTGGGGGGCTACTAGTGGTGGTGGTGGATTGCATCTTTGTATTTGGTATACAGAGAGCAATAAAATTGTTGCTAGAGAGTGTTAGCCGAGTTGTTAATACTTACCATTAGTCGTGCTTATTGGTTTGGCTTCCTGAAAATGAGCAACAACTATACACAGCCTGCTGTGGCTAAAGTAACTGTTTTCGTGTCATAATTTATTCATGTGGAAAATAGTATCTGAATGTTTTGTCATGGCAGAAAACAGTGAGTCGTCTCGTGTCTCTTATCTTAGGAAAGTTAACGACTGTGTTGTCTGTTTTTTTGCGCGGTCTGTCAACTTGACAGTGATGTGTGTAAGTGGGATCTGTATTCCTGTGCGCTTGACTGCTAAAGATGATAGCAATCCATCCAAACTGGTCCGGTGATTTATGGTAAAGAATTTACCGAGCATACAATTGATGTATCTAGCTATGCGGTCAAAGTAGTATGTTTTTTTTGTTGTTGTATGGAATGCTATGCGTTCTAGTTTTGCTAGAAATTCAGAGGAATTCCTCCCTAGAACAGAGCACTCTTATTCGGTCTTCAATAGCAGTATCTCGTTTTGGTTTCTAGTTTATCTCGAGAGTGGCGAAACGGTGTCAAACGTGTAAAACATTTGAAGTAGCATACGTCGAGTGTGAAATGACGGGCAACGAGTGATGTAAAGCTCGCGAATTTTATACAAAAAAAAATTAGAAAATTCGACGAAGAAATGTGAGAAAAAAGGTGTAAATTCAGTTAAAGATTTATCGATACTTATCGATGTTTAGCAGAAGGGCTAAATATGTGTACTTAAGTAAGCCCAACGTAGAAGTGATTCCACTGAGTTTTATCTAAAAGATAGAAAAAGAAAATAGTAAGTTATAATGCCGCCAAAAGCGGATAAACAGCGGTGTCGCCGCAAACGAAAACATTTCATTGGAATTAATTTGTATCTACTTCGAATATCGTTGTATCTGGTCGGCGGCATACATCTACTAAGCCACACAACAGCGAGTGACATCTCTGCCGAATCAGTATCCGACACTCGCAATGATATCGAGACAAATCTTACCGATAGTGTTCTTATTAGTGATAAGTTAGAAAATAATTATTTAGCCATAAGCTCAAAAGAGGATTCAGTGATGCAGAGTGATGGTCCCGGAGCCCCATCGCCAGTGCAAAGGCGGAAATTCCGTCGAAGGTTTCCATCGAACACAGAGCGGTCAGCACCTTCCCAAAATAACAACCACCATCAACAGTCATCGCAACGATTTAAGGGAAAACGTCGACGAATTCATCCCCATCCCGCCAACACTACAAGCACCCAACGTCGTCCCATCTCAACGACGTCGTTTAAACCTAAACAACAACAACAACAACAACACATACCAAAGATCAACATAAACAACAACACTAATATTTATTCTAGCAGTAATAATTTTAATAGTAACTTTCATTTCTACCATAAGAATGAAAATAATTTTAGCACAGCGCTAAACGAGCAGACAACCACGCTAAGGATAATGACATCCTTTAGTGGGGGTGGCGGCGGCGGCGGTGGTGGTAGCGGGGGAGGATCATCAACCGATCATTATCTTAATAGCAGTCACACGATACATAGCGATAAAGATCATTTAGTTATTCGAGAGAACACCGACATTGTGGTATATCGGAAATTTCATCACGCCGCCGCCGCCGCCGGTGGTGGTGGTGGTGGTGTAGGTGGAGCTACGGCTTTACCTTGTCCGCCAGGAGCAAGGATTGTGCCGCATTATATAACAACGCGACCCAGAGGACGGGGTAAGCAAAAGTTAAAATAAATTAAATTACAGGGCTTTTAAATGTAATTTTATGTTGGGAAAGTGATCTTTTAATAAAGATCATTATGAGATCGATCATCGTTTTGGCAAAAAAAAAAAAAGGAAGAAGCGGTAAAATCTTTGAAGTTAAACTTGAATCATTATGTTTATGGGTTTGCTTATAGTCTGATAAATTCTAGAAAAGGTGTATTTTTTACATTATCTTTTTGAAGGATATTCACAAAATAGGGTTTTAGACTTTGATTTGACCGTTTCGAGGTCTGCTTTGATTAAAATTATTCGACACCTTTTGTGCCATTGTCCAGCATTACGCACTAAAGGATGCTGCCTTTCGAAGCTGAATAGACTGGGAAGCCTTGAACTTAACAAGAATCTGAGATTTATACATCTATTTGAGTGTTTCAAGCTAGAAATCTAGAATTAATAGTTTTGCAGGCTTATTGATTTTTGTGTTTAAGTCAGCTATTGATAGCTCTGTTAAGAAAAGCACCAATTTGACTTATGTACATAACCTTTGCCAGTTTGTCTTATGGCTGATTATGCAATTTATACCATCTTGGATTCTACAACCTCTGTGCCGTCGACACGTTATATCGTTATACCTTAAATTTTGCCAAATATGCGTGTCTGGTCTCGAGTAATTTTTATCATGTTTTCAATGGTCCAACACCTCTACTACCTACTTGGGTTAATGGGTCCAATTGCTAGCTTGGTCAATTTTGTTTATTGAAGAATTGAGTTCCTGACCCGCCCTCCAATGTTATGGGCCAGAAAAGCCTTCAGATGTTGCATAGAACATATTAGCGTAGATAGTAGCCTTTGTGTTGTTAACAGTCACTCTGCAAGTGCTGATTGGAACAGTTTCAGTTTGTTTGACCGCTAATATTTTGGACAGAGGTCTAAAAATATCTAGTTCGACCGCAGTCTTTTTGTACACCACTTAGAGATCTTGATTTCCTAAGTGATGAGATATAGCATTGGTAATTACTTTATATGTATCGGGAACAACCATTTTGTATAAACCAAGCCAAATGAACTCCCTGATAGAGCAAGGAAACGCCTTTTGAAAGTGCTCCGCACAGGCTTAAAATCTTTTACGTTTGTACGGCTTCTGCGTGTTCGTTTATTCGCTCCAGGACTAAGTTTGCCTCTTAAGTTTCCACTACAATTAAGTATTTCGAGAGTATTTCGATGTTTTAGTTCTTATCCTTTGCTGTGAATATCACCTAGCTATTCCAAATTGCGTGGCTCGTCAATTTTTAAGAGTTTTCTTGGACAACTGCAGGCACAGCATCAATAATCTGGACCGAAGAGTCCTGTACAATCTGAAAATCTACGATTCACGATCACATTCAGCCAAAATCACTGAGAAATTATTTGTCAAAATTATGGGCGCAATTATTCCACATTTATGAAGAGTACAGTTATCTATTTTTTAGCTTATATGAGACACCATTTACAAAATTTAGATCATTTTTCCACAAGGGCAATGGCTTTAGGGCAATTCACTGCCAGATCTATTTTTTCCAAGTCCTGAATTTCACAATTATCCGAGAGTCAATGTATACAAATTATTTTACTTTTTCGTTAATATACTTGTCAAATCTGACGTTCCGTCCGAAGAATTAAGGGCACCAGGGCAGTCGACCAAGTATTGTCGACAATGTCAGTCCTGTCATTAAACAGTTGGAGTGATGTATTAAACAAGTTGCATGATATAAATATTATATTGTCTTCCCCCCCAGAGAAAGAGTTCACTCGAAAGAATACCAAAGATTCGAGTGAGAGATGTCAAGTCATTATCAAGATTTCGCAGCATTTTATTTATACTTTTACTGCTTATAGACTTAAAACTGTTAGTTATTTTCGTTCTTAATACTTATGCCCGTTTTCACAGTGCGAGCTTAAGTATCGATCCTAGGATAAACTCAGGATCAACACAAATTTTGTTTTCACAGTGATGGCTTAACGATAAACTCCACTTAAATAGAGGTTTAACTTAAGCCACCGAATGTCGTGGTTTAAGTGTCGATTCAGAGAATACATTCGTGTGTAGTTGTTGTCAGTGTACTTAAATGATGTCAAAATAAAATATGTAATGCCTTTCAAAAGCAAAATCTGCGTTCGTTTTGATGTCCAAGGTATGGCAGGGCATTGAGGATTTTAAGGATTCGTTGGCCCAAACGTGTCCCTGACGAACACAGAACGGGTCAGAAACAATAGGTACAACCATCCAACAACAAAAGTGGCATATTTGGTTTGGAGTCCCATCAAGCCATGATGGCAGAATACCAGGCCATCCGGCGAAAAACGGTCGAGATGTAGGCACCGCAGTTAGAAAAAAGTTGAGAAGAACTGAGACACATTTCCAAAAACCATACACGTTGGCACATAAGCATACGAATGTATAGTTTTTTAGTGTTCCGGACCTTAAAAGGTAAGACGGAACACTTATGGGTTTGATACGGTGTCTGTCTGTCCGTCTGTCCGTCTGTCCGTCAGTCTGTCACAGCCCTGTAACTTTTGAACCGATAGACATAGAGAGCTGAAATTTTCGCTATGTATACATTATGTGGAAGCCTGCACAAGATGGCGGCAATGAATTTCATTTTGGGAGCCCTTTTTTGGGCACCTTGTATGGAGGGCAAAAAAAAATTATTTTGTTCCCCATCATGTGGCATATCAAATTAAAGAGAATTTTGCAAGGGCTCCATATATGTAAGAAATGTTTTTTTCTGGCAAAATTTGTTGAACAAAAAAGCTCGCCAAACATTTGAAAAATTTTGTCCCCCCCCCCTAGCGGCCAGACCATAAGTGGTAAAAATATGAAAAAAATTGGAGATACGTAGAATTTAGTGTAGATTGTAAAAACAATACGAAAATTCCTGTATTTTATATATTTTCTGAGAAAAATTAAAAAAATGGGGCATCTAGTTACCCCACTGTATCTCCCCCAGTTTTCATGTTATCCAAATAATTTTTACAGCAGATTATTTTGATACTACTGTTTGCTCAAGTTTTAAGTTTCATCAAAATCCGCTAAGTAGTTCCCGAGTTACAGATTTTAGAACAGCGCATGCTATAAGCTCTTCTCTTGCTGCTACTGCATTCGATTACGATTTTTCAAAAACTAAGTAATTTGCACGAATGGATCGTATATGTTAGCTCTATGCTGCTTTTGAAAACTAAATAAGTTTAAAAAACTATTTTTTTTTTTTCAAAAATAAAAATATATTTTTTTTTAATTTTTAAAACTCCAAATGCTGTATTCCTTCGCATGTCAAGTATTGCCAGTGTTTTGCTTTATTTAAACCATTTAACAAGCAAAGTACCGTTACATTCATTTTTATCTAAAAGCTTGGACCATGTTTTATATTGTTAAAATGGACTGGAATCTCAGCTCAGTATTACTAGGACATACTTACGTACAAGACATTACATTATTCATATCAAAACCAGTATTAGGTGTACCTATGCAGGATATGAATAAATTGCCTTCTATTTAATGACAATATAAAATCTCCGGAACACTATTGCACGAGGCCCTCCTCGCACTTACCCAATTTTTTTCTGAAGAATACTTCTGCTCCGTAATTTTTTCAATTTCCTTAAAAACGACGAGTCTTCTTCCTGTAGATCAGCAGTATATAAACCTATTTCTTTCAAATTTCTTCTAAAATTACCCAAAATTTAAATTCGTAGATTTTGAAAACTTTTCAACGTACATACGAGTATGCTGAATTTCTTAAGAGGTGAAAACACTTTGAGCCCTCTTAAAAGTGGGCGTGTGGTTGTTAATAATGGGTAAAAGATTTGTAGAGTAAACGATGCTTAAGTAATAATTTTCGAGTTTCGTGTAAAAATATTGGAAAAGGTTTGTCAGCTTCTGTCAGATTCCGTCCTCGTTTGAACACCAACGTTCAAGTTAACATTATAGAAAGAATGAGACATTGTTTTCATGCTAGAGTTTACATCACATGAACAATAGATGTCCTATTCATTTAAAATTATCTAAAAATGACACGACTATTAACACTTAAACAGATATGAGGCCACTTAATTATGTTTCTCTACCTAAAGCTCAAACTCTGTGTATTCAAGACTTATAGTTCTTTACAGTATAATTTTATACGACTATTATTATGGTAATGTATCTGCTATAGTAGATAGTATCTTCAGAGGAATAAAATGAATACAAATGTATTTTATAATGTGCTATCATTGTCATACATATATCCATTGTCGACTGCTCCAATTTCCTCTTCCAAATTGCAAGGCATTGTATATGTCATCCTTTACTACAAATAGTAGGTAGGTTTGATAGCACATATAAATCTCCTTCAAGCTATGGTTTCCTTTCGATACACCTACGTGTACCATGCTCCACTTCCTAGTAGGTAGACACAAAGTGATGAAAAATACTCAAATTAATCCTTCATAATAAATAACATGAAATGATTAAATGTCATCACCTGCCATAACCTCCCAGTGACACCTCCTCAATTCCATCCTCATGTCTCATACATATTTCGTGTGTGGTCTGGCCGTTAGTATCCAACGTAATCTCTGGCTGAAAATCATTTCACGACACTCGAGGCATACATATCTGGCAACACAGCCAGAAAAAAGGGCTTTCTCTGGCTCACGAATCTCAATTAAATTGCAATGCAGTACATGGCTGCCTGCTTGCCTGGCCTGGGCCTGGCACAGTCACTCCAGTAGGTCAACAGAGGCCATGTGATATATGAGATGTTTTTTGTTTTCCTTTTTTGCTTCGCCTCCCCCTTCCTGGTCGAAACAACAACAAGTTGCGAAACAGATCCACATCAAAGTGGGATAAGCCGACGCCACTATATAAAAATAAAACAAAAAAAGATCAGTAATTGAGGGAAGAGTCACATATTTCGTACATGGCCACGGAAGTGCCGAAATCACGTTCCACATTAAAGTGGAGGGAAGCACGAAGTGTGCTTTATTTTTGTGCTTCACTGTACAGAGGTTAAAGGTTTCTTGCAAGGGACTACACAATGCCTTCCTGGTCCTCCTCGTTAATATTTTATTTTGTTTATAGCTCGTGCCAAAATCGCCCATGCACACGACAGATCAAGTGAAATCACGCCAACTATAATCCGGAGCAGAATATCAGAAGGCACCTGGGCTACAAGCTTTTATCCATATGCAAAGAGCGTGTGGATGTTGGCGCGCGCACCCGTTCATTCATGAAGAGACACACCAGTCAAATGGACCACGGCCAGACCTGGTTTGGTGGATTTCTATTTAAAATTCCGCATCAGTAGGGGGATACACTCGGTTGACTGCGGAGAGGGGTTTAAGTGTCTAGCCCCTGGTGGTATTGGCGCAAATTTTCATTCAAAAAAATTTGCAAATCGTCCCTGGAACCTACCTATCACTGCCCACACGAACCAGTTGCCGCCTCATGCCAGTGTGTGTAAATCAGGAAGACTTGCATGACATACAAAACAAAAAATATGCATTTTTATCTGGCGAGTGTCGCATACAGATTTTTTGCTCTTTTACGTGGTCGTCGCTGTAGACCGGACATAAACGGTCACAAGGTGGTGGTGGTGGTGGTGGTGGCGGCAGCAGTTTTGCGGTGGCACCGTTTGCGGCACGGGCCTGACTTGTTTCGAGGATCTCTGACTTGGTGTCTGACTGACTGACTGGTTGCTGGCTGGTTGCCCGCTTTTTCCTGGCCTGCTTATGGCCTCTGTATTTATCGATGGTGATGGTGTCGTCGGGTGTTAATGGCTGGCGAATGAGTACCGTGCCAAGAAATCTCACAAAAAAAAAGGATGACAAAAAGTGCAATCGGTGGGGAAAAAATGAAAAAAAATTATGTGGGATCGAATCAGAGAGGCGTTCAATTGGCACCCTTGCATTAGCCACACGTAGTTTCTCCTTGTTGGATTTGGCACCACTCAAGACCACTGTCGTCTAGGTTTTGTATGTTTTCCTGCGACTTGAAGTGAAGCTTGTCAATCGATTCGCATCGATGATGTCGGAGGTGGTAGTGTTGATGATGGCGACTAGACACTGGCAGACAGACAGCCATTGAGCGAGTGAGAATGTTCTGACTCCAACTCCTGTGGGATTGACTTAATGCTGGATGCCCACAGGGATGCGTGATTGGCATTTTAAATGTGTGTTGTTGTTTGCGGCGGATTTTTGCATATTTGGCAGTTTGCGGAGAACATTTTGTTGTGTTAAACAACGTTTGCTTGATTGATTTACGGTGTTACGGATGGCTTTATGACAACCGGCTATTTGCTGCTGAAAGTTTTATTTCGTAGAAAATTCTTACTACTTTCAGTTGAAATAGATGAAATTTTGGAATAAACAAACAAGACTCTTGGCTAGTGATCAAGACACAAAGTTCAGTATCAATAAGTATTTCCAAATCCGAGGGTTGGCTGACATGAAGGTACTGAAAAGTACTCCAAACTACTGCAGAGTATTGAAAATGAAAAGTACTAAGCAGTACTGAACAGTATGGAAGAAAATACTGAGCAGTACTGCAAAGGTACGAAAAAAATATTCAAAAGTACTGAAAAGTACTACAAAAATTAAGGAGTACTGAAAAGGTAGGTACTTTTCCAATACTATATAGTACTTTATAGTACCTTTTAATACTATCTAGTACTTTCTAGTACTTTTTTAAAATTTTGAAAATCGAAAAGTACTAAAAAAGTTAGTAGAAAGTACTAGAAAGTACCAAAAAATGCCGAAAAGTAGTGAAAAAGTACCTTCTAGTACTTTCTAGTACCTTTTTAGTACTTTTGGATTTTCAAAAATTTGGAAAAAAGTACTAGAAAGTACTAGATAGTATTGAAAAGGTACTAGAAAGTACCAGGAAGTACTGAAAAGTACCTGAAAGCACTGAAAAGTACTGATAAATACAGAAACAAACTGAAAAGGTACCGAAAAAGTACATAAAAATACATTTAAACACTGAAACGTGTTGAAAAATTTAGAAAAGCTGTTAAAAGTGCTGAAACCTACTGCAAAGTACTGAAAATATGTCATCTCCTTACAGTTTTTTAAGCATTTTTTGTTTGTAAATCGCCTCTTTGGGAATATTTGCTTATTTTGCTACCAAAGTGGAAGAATGTGCGATTTAACAAAAGGCCTTTTGGTTGGAAAATTTCACTTAATTCATAATTCATTGCATATAAGTTGGATTTGCAGTCCTCCAATAGCAATAAATTTACTCATTCACGTCGCGGTTGAGGAGCTAAGATACCTATCGCTAGATTGCATTTCGTACTGATACCTCTTGGTATTTTATTAGAAATTTGCGCTATAGACCGACATAGTATAGTGCGTTCTACTGAAAAGTAGAAACCCACCACCTTTTCATCGACTTTAAAGCCGCCTATGACAGCATTCATCGTCTTGAGCTCTACCAGTCGATGGCCCAATACTGGATACCGGCAAAACTTATGCTGGAAAACACGCAATGTTTTGCACCGGATTCATGCAAGGAGATGCGCTGTCATGTGATTTCTTCAATATCGTGTTGGAGCAGATAGTACGCAGGGCAGGTGTCAACACGGAAAGCACTATCTTTCACAAATCCGTCAAACTGCTGGGATACGCAGACGACATTGACATCATCGGAAGATCCCGGCAAGCCGTCGCAGAGGCATTTACGGCTATTGATGACCAGGCGAAACGAGTTGGTCTTGAGTTGAATGAGGACAAGACAAAGTATATGTTATCAACAAACAAAAATTTATCTGTCCATAACATTGGGCAGAACGTCACTGTTGATAGCTATAATTTCGAGGTACTTAAGGAGTTCACCTACCTCGGAACAAATATTAATATTTAATACAAATGACACCTTAGAGATCCGACGAAGAATAACCCTAGCAAGCCGTTGCTACTTCGGTTTGGCGAAACAACTGGGTTCAGAACTCCTAACTCGACGGACCAAATAAATGCTCTACTGAACCCTCATCTTACCAGTCCTGCTGTATGGAGCCGAGTGCTGGACGATAAGTAAGAAAGCTGAGCAAATATTGGGCACCTTCGAGCGTAAAATACTCCGTCGGATATGCGAGGAGGGCGAATGGAGGAGAAGGTACAACCGCGAGCTGTACCAGAATGTGGATGTAGTCCAAAAAGCCAAGATACGCAGCCTACATTGGCTTGGCCAATGGACAACAATGCTCCAGCCAAGAGGATCTTCAAATCCGAACCTCCGGTACAAAGACCAAGCTGTCGCGGATGCCAGAAAACTTGGTCTTCACAACTGGAAGCAGCGTGCTCGGGACCGCAGAGGAAGGCATGTCTCAGGCAGCGACTCTACAAGGGTCGGGAGCCCTTTAACAACATTTCCAAATTTGGCAAGAAAAGAAGTTTAGATGACATTATATCGCCCACTTAATTTTTGATTGTTGTCTGCGATTTTATGTTTGGTTACCTTATTACTGATATCATCCGGGACAATGACTAAAATATAATCAATAAATTACAATAATCAGAAATAGTAAAAGTGTAGGCAGCAACTACTTAATAAATAACGTTATAGACTCCACTCCATAAATTTAATCTTTTGCCGATTATTCATTGATGACCTATTGCGACGATCTCTACATTCATACATACATATGTGCATACATATATACAATGGAATTTACTATGAAAAATTTATTTTTGTAGTCCTCACCAAAATACTTAGTGTGTGTCATTGAAGAGAACTTTGGATGACTAAGAAGACATTCTTCATTCAGTTTGCGTACAAAATTAATTGTCCAGAACATAACACGCTAGTCACACAGAATGCGCCTTGCGTTCCAAGCTATTGAACGCCACGGACAATGTGTGTATGCATACAAGGAATTGATGTAAAAAGAGGACCCGATTAGAACGTACTTTAGTTTAAAGTGTTTTTCTTTTGGCTCCTCACTTTTAGAATTACATACTTATAAAATATTAAATAGGTATTTGAAGAAGCAAAATAAACATATTGAATGTGATTCTTATATCCCAGCGCTTATCCTTTAGAATATAGTGTATGTAGAAGGATGTATGTATGCCTAATTGATGTCAGTTTACTGGTGAAACATCTAAATGTGGACATGATTTTCAATGTTTTGTAATTCAAAAACTGGAAAGCCGAATGCCATCATCAGAATCAGTAGTCGAAGTGTACCCAGAAAAAGGCTGATATCTTAGCACCTACTCAAAAATATTTACAGCATGTGTTCGTTAGTGCTTTCGACTTCGCCTGAGGCATGGTGGCCTTGCGTATTCTGCTTCCATTTAGGGGTTGTGATTTGAAGATCACTGCGACTTGAGCGTTGTTGTTGTCTCTTTCGATGCAATTGAGCTGTTGTTGTGTCTTGTTCTTCATTCACCCTCCGTGCATATGTGACCTTATTTATAACGAAGTATATTTCTATTGAAGTTGACCAATATCTGCCATGCTGTCTTATATACCGACCAGCGCTCGACACCATAGCTCAAAATTTCTTCTTAAGAGCCAACTCCTCGAAGGTGGTCCTTCTGATATAGCAAAAGGTTAGAAAATTGGGTTAGGTTAGGTTGTGGGTTGGCTGAGGAAACGAAATACCTCCGCCGCACTCAGGTCAGCACTGATCCATTGTGCTACCCATAGGGGGGCTCAAAAAAGTACCCCTTGCCCATTTAACCCATAAATATCTGTAACAACTTCACATGGTTGTACTTACTCGTTATCCGTAAACCATCCTGATGTTCTGATGAACTTCAGTTACATGTCGGTATTGTCGTTGGAGAATTCTCCTAGATCCTGAAAGAAATGTTTGCCGAAGAATTTGTACCTGGAATGTTGGGTAGCGTCCTCTATAACCTCCTCATCGCCGCATCCTCTGCAGAGTTCTTCTTCCGTTCGACATAGTTTCTTTAGGTGGTACCGCAGAGTGTTTTGACCCGTGAGTATGGACAGTGAACGTCTGTCCTTGCGGATAATTCTTTCGGTCCTTGCTTTGTGAAAAGTTGGCCATAGTTGTTTTGCAGTTTTGCAAGTATCTAGGGACTTCCATCTCAAGTTCGCCTCTCTCATAGCCAGTTTCCCTGCTTTAAGCCTAAGAGCGCAGGGCGGGGTGCTTATGGAGAGGTCGGTCAGTTCAAGAGGGTCCGATGAAACTTTCCTTGCTAATTCATCTGCCTTTTCATTTTTCGGGATCCAGCAGAGCAGAACATTGTGCTGTGTTCCAGGAACAAAAAGTTCCGCGGGTATGCCGTCAAGTCCTACTGCCTTGTTGGTTTTCAGTGCTTTGATCGCAATAATAATCTCTTCCTTACTGGGAGTTGTGATGTGAATTCGGGAATATCTTTCTATGTACACTTCAGTCTGACTTGGGTGCATATTGCTGGCGAATACTCGGTTAAGAACCGAAGCAAAATGCTCCTTCCATCTTTTTAGTTGATCCTCATCCGATACTAGCAACGAAACGTCTAAACCTTTCACTGGGTGTTGAGGAGAGCTTCGGCCACCTATGAATTCTTTGGTAATTTTGTGAACGGTTCTGCTGTCGCACGGTAACGCGGATTGCTGGCCCAGGTTACCTAATCTAGGCATAAGACCCTAGACAATCTCGCACTTGCAATTTTGGCCTATAGGTATAAGGATTTATACATATATATTGCCCGGGGACCACCACGAGGAGGTAAAGCAAGCACAACATTACGAACTTGATTGTTGTGCTACTGGTCCAATCCATGTTTTGGACAGTCAGTAGTTTCCCGATCAATCGCCATGCAGGTCCCCAACCCGTGGGATAGATGACATAGAAAGATTGGTGTAATAATAGAATATCTGTTGCAAGGAAAATAAAAAAAAAATGTTTGTAAGACTCTAGCTTGGAAGGACGAAATCTAAATCGAAACATTAAGTTCTCAAGTTCTTCGCCTTTCACGACATTACGTATTTGGTACTAAATTTTTGGTTATAAACATTTTTTAAGCCATCCGTTATATATTAAACAATGAACAAATCTACATTTTAGGTCTTTTAAAGTGTTTGTACTTTTTAGCACTCTAAGTAATAGTCAGCCAAACACAGGTCAACAAGCAATCGATGAATTAATTTCGTCTATCTTCTTCACCGTAATTAAATCGTGGGAATGAAAACATTGCCTCAAATGAGAACCCCACTTCTAAAGATCCCACTTTGTTACTTTTCAATAAATAAATTAACGCCCCAAGACACAAATATGCTAATCTAGCATATAATTTCTGCACGATAATTTTTTGTGACTTTCACTTGTGGTGGCACATCTCTAATTAACCCATTCTCTGCTTTCTTTATCTTATCTCCACCGGCCGTTTACATCTCGAGAAAAGGAATTTCCTTTAATATAAATTCCCCAGATAAAGATCCCAAGACAACGTCTGCAGAACCTTCGCTGCTTAACACAACCTAATGGCACATAATCATCCAGGCAAAAAGTGTTATTAACCCAATTGAAGAATGTTAGCAAATCGTTCCAGATGCCAGAGATAAAAGAGCCACCGGCATTGCGCGTGAAACACCCAGACCCAGAGGAGGTCCGAAAATTGCAACAAACACACACACACACGCTACTAAAGAGCTTCCTTTCGCTGACTTGGCTTCTATGTATGTAAATTTTTAGCACCGTGAGGTGCAATTAATGAGCCTGATATCGCTTTAATGTGAAACGTATTGCATTGGCTCGGGTGTCCATTTTGACATTTACTCCAAAGGATTGAATAAGTAGAAATAAAATGAATTTATTGCACAACATCGATCGTGCAAGTTTGACTTTAATGCGCTTCTCTGTCCGCAATAGCATACTCGTACCATAGCTCAGGGCACTGTCCAATTATCTCTCCGTTTCCATCTCTAGAGAGCAATTAACTTTACGTATTTGAAATTAATTACAAACTTTACGGCGCGATTCATAGTCGAGTTTGTCGTCTTGGCCAATCGACTCGATAAACGTGACGTTAAATGGAAATGTCATTGTTAATCATAGGCATCATAGTGACAGCATCTAATTTCCAGTTAAAAGCCGTGCGTGAGAAACTCCAGAGTAGACAGTACGTGTCGTTAAATGGTCGTTTAAATAAAATCCGAACTTGATGATCCACATGAATTTGCATCGTTATGAGACGATCGTTTCCTCAGTTTCAAAGTGCAGTAAAGAAATTTATGATTTGCGCTGAGTGTTGTTTGTTTTTGTTTTTGTTTTAATTGAAGAGCCTTACGCAATCATCTAACGTGTTTTTTGTTTCTTCTATAACTACATCAGTTAAGGAGAAAAAAAAAAAAACTGAATTTGCTACAACAGCTCAAAGTGGTAAACTACACACACGCGCGGAGGGAAACCACGCAGAGACAACCTACTGGGGGGTTTTCTGGAGTGATTACATAAGAGAGTTGTAAAAGAGGGAGTCAAAAACCACAAACCGCACTTTGCAAGGGTCATAAGCTCCCGCTGAGATTGAAAACTTAACATGGCTGAGCCTCTTAACACTTAATCCGCTCTCCATCATAAATCATGACATCTGCAGAAAGTTCCACCAGGCTAACCAACTCAAAACGAGCCATTAAATACAATTTATAACACTACCTGTGGTAGGGTGCACTTTGCACTATGAAATTGTTCTGCCAATGGAGTCGTGTAAAAATAACCAAATAAACACCCGCACATCTTCCAGACGACTTCTGGCACACGATTTACTGGATATGTCTGCTTTCTACACTGTGCTCAGTTCATTTCCTAATCACGGTTGGAGCTGTTTTTTTTTTTTTTTTTTCTTTTACAAATAAACATAACTCACGCGGCAGTTCACTAGACTCGGACCTCTTTTGTTTACGTTATGGATCACTCTGGTCTGTGTTGTGTTAGGTGCATGCCATGTGGCGGAATTTTTAAGGTGTACTCGTGAAAGTTGCATTACCAGAGAAGTGCGCGCAATTCGTCATAAATATCCAGAGAAATTGCAACGGTCCCCCATTTGAATTCATGTGGGAGGAGGAGGCGAGTTATCTTCCTCTCATCTCTGGTGGTCATTGTTCGATAAATGTTTGATGTATGAACCGAATATCTGGAGCAGCGTCACCCACTCTTCCTGGTGGTGATTGATTT
Source organism: Chalcosyrphus nemorum (assembly GCA_949716465.1). NCBI lineage: Eukaryota > Metazoa > Arthropoda > Insecta > Diptera > Syrphidae > Chalcosyrphus > Chalcosyrphus nemorum. Next base: position 59,949,333 of record OX454332.1, read on the forward strand.
TTGCATGCATTGCCCGTGTAATTTACTTGAACTATGATGCAATAGAGAAACGGTGTCAGAGACCTCATATAGACCTGAAACGGATGTCTAATTAAATGTTTATTTAACATAATGAACGCGCTCGCGCGCCCATTGTCCCGTCATAATCTGTTGACATTAGAGCTTAGGCGTTGATTTTGTAATGAGGTCCCACAAGCTTACGATTTTCCACTCAACCTGATTAACTGTCACTGTGTGCTTTGGGCACCAAAGAGGTAACAATTTACAATTAATGTTTCCGATAGAAGTGACACCCATTGGTAGTTGCCGCTTGCATTAACAATGAGGCCCTTCGAACGTGTGTGGAAAGTTTTAAATTGTTGGTCGTTAGCGAGGGATTTTGTTGTGATGTTCTGTATCTGATGGTCTGCTGAAGGTCTATTCGTCGTTAAATTAAAAGAAGTACACCTTAAGTGGTTGTTGCAACTGCATTAGTTGATTTCAAGTATTAGTCCAGTTTTAATGATCTTTTCGTTAATGTAGAAGATACTTTGGGTATAATGACGGTAAGGTCTACGTGAGTTTATGGTATATGTACTTGATGATGATTTAGTTTTTGTACGATTCTATAGAGAAAGTAATGTAACAACTTTTTAATGTAAAGGGAAGTACGAGACTCGAATGAAAAACTGTAATAATGTGGAAAGTATAATAAAGTATTCAAGATGGTCGTGGTTGCTCGGTGAACAATATTCGCCTTGTGCCTCTTAGCCCTAAGAAAAGTATCGTTATTCTCCCCGTTAGCCAAAAATGTGGAACGCCATCTTACATCATTAGCCTAACCTTTTGGAAATTAAAAATCTGATTGAAGCCGGTACACTCGTGTTTTAACAAGCCGGCTTTTAACCAAGTTGGCTTGTAGCATGTCTCTAAACTGGCTTCAGAGTGAAGTGTAAACTAAATCTTTGTAGCAATTTGGCTACCATTATTAATGCTTTTGGCCAAAAATTTGGTATAACCATAACATTTTTATTTTTATCATCTAAAGCAGGGGTGTCAAACTCAGACTCACTTAGTGGCATTTTTTTTGAAAGTATGGACCAAAATTATCATTAAAAAACAGAATTTTCCAATACGGATTTCCGAACTTTGACAGGTGATTGCGATCATATTGTTGAGGCTACACTTGTTAAATTGACTTTCCTTTATTTAGTTTGCTTTGACAAATCAACGTGAAGAGTATTTAACAGTGTTCAACAACATATATGAAAGTGGAGCTTCTGTTCGAGCAAAATTTCCAGAGCTTCGTTGAAAAATCATATTCAGCGACAAGGCTCATTTCTGGATAAATGGGTTCGTCAACAAGCAAATTTGTCGAATTTTTGATATCGAGATCCACCAAATTGCAATACAACTAGAGAAAGTCATTCTTTGGTGTGGATTTTGAGCTGTCGGCAGCATTGGTCCACACTTCTTGAGAACAAAGTTGACCAAGCCATCACCGTCAACGGCGAGCGCTATCAGTCGATGATAATCAATTCCTTTTGCCTTGAATTGGATGATACCTATGACACGTGGTCTCAACAGGACGGCTCTACGTGCCACACAGCTTGGAGTGCAATTTTCTCCTAACTTTCGTGCTCAGTTTTATTTTTTATTTTTTAAATAATTGCTGTCCCGTAAGTCAAGTTTTCTTTCCTACATTCATGGGTTAAAAACTCAAACTTATCTCTATGACTTGTTTCACTTTGTAAAAGATTTTGGGTAGATTTTTTAGGAAAGCAGCCCTGCTCTTTTAGTCACTTAAAATCTAGCTATATCGCACGCAATAACATGCATTCCAGTTGTCATATAACATCTTCACCCAATTTCAAAAAAATGACAATAAACCTCTATTTCGTCTGAATTCAATTGAAATACACATTTTTTTTTTATAATGCCAAAGGGGATACGAATACCCTTCTACTGATTAACAGGGCACGGGCGTTAGTTAATTTGGAAGAGAGAAGAAGGGATAGGAAAGGAAGGAAATGTTAGGTTTCAATTTTTATTCTCCATGGGTGGTTTGAAATTTGACTGGGGAGAGAGTTGTGTGTAATTTTTGCATTCGTTCGTAATTCACAGTATTTTTTTTTCGCGTTCATGTTGACAACACACAAAGTACTTTCTGAGCGAATTATTTTTAATTTTAATACTGTGAAAATTGAATGGACTTGGTCGGAAATTGGTCACCAAACCTCTCATTAAATGACCTAATCCACTACCACTACACCGTGGCCACCCAGATGAAAGTAGAGCATTATTGAATTGATGTCACGGGCCACAAGTTATTGTCGTGCGGACCAGTCATAGTATTTATACAGATGTATAAATGATCAGCATCACTAACCGAGTCCGACCGTGTATCACCAGGTTTTGGGCCTTACATTTTGAAGCATAACTACTTGAAATTTGTATAGAAAGTGTCCCACAGGGAATTTTTTCAAATCTGGCATCCCTATGTAGGACACGTTTTCCGGCAAATTGTTTTTTTTTTTTTGTCGAATTGGCCTTAAGTAAAGTTTCGTTATATTAAAGCTAAAATAATAATTTCAAATCCTCTAAGGATTACCTCAGATCCATCTAAACGAAGTTTGATTAAAATCCGATCACCCGTGTAGCCTCGTTGACGAAGAAAGACACAATTGCCAGACTCTCTGTTTTGGCACTTGCAGCTCGCTCTTTAATTCTGCACCATTTTTGGAACCAGACCTTAAGGTAGAACATTTTTTCCATTTGCTTAAAAAATACAATGTTTCCCTGAGATATTTTAGATTTATGTACATATTGTAACAAAAATTCAGTACCGCCGAAGAACTTTTATCAAAATGCAGCAATTAAATTTAAAGCTCGATTTTTTTGGTTCCCGAGAGGGTAGAACTTTGTTTTATTAAAATAAAAATTTAATTAAATAACTACACTTTTTTTCTAGAAAAATCTAGTACTATTTTCTTTAATCTCAACTTAGTTTCTTCACTAGCTGTCAAAGCTTCTTAACGAGCTCTCTCTTAAAACTCAATGACACCTCCTTTTACACCGGCCACTTTTTTCCAGGCGAATTCCACTACAGCCAATTCGCCATGGGAAATCAAGCTGTCAGTGATCTAGCCAATTCCAAATCAATCCACGCATTTCGAGGTTCTGCGGTGTTTATGGTTTTGTGTTTATTAATTCCATCCTAGGACTTGTGAAACTGCAGCTTTTAGTGATGTGCAGTGAATTGTGTGTAGAAATTTTATAATTTGCCGGAGATGGAGAATTCACCTGCATAACAATATGTATGTATGTATATCTTCCACTTCGTAAAACCGTAAAACTGAAATTGAAACTATTTAGAAGTGGCAAAGTCCATATGTGCAAATTATCTTCATGCAAAAGGATGTGTTTTTTTGTCAGCCAACAAATACAACAAATATTATGCCTATTAAGACTTGCGTACATAACTCAATGTAAAAATATCTGCCAAGTCTTATCAGCGACATATTCAAGAGGCAAAATAAGAAAAAAGCAAACAACCCAGTCTGTCTTAAGAGAATATCAACTACAAGTGTCTGAGATACAGTACTTAATAATATCGCCTCGAGCAAAAACAGTACAAGAAAAAGCCCAACCCTAATACTGTCACAATTTTACCCAGATAAAATGTGTTATGTACCATTCACTTCTAAAGGGTCACTAAAAGGAGTCAAAAACACATTGTTATCTTGTGCAACTCGCCATACTGATCCTCAGTATCTGCGTGCCTATTCTAAGCATTAAAAATCGATTTCTCTTATCAGTACAGTAAAATCCGTCAATGTTGGTTACAATGCTGTAGCAACCACTCCCACACATACCACCCATATGTGCAACATTAGAAAATTACTCAATTACATGCTAGAGGGAGCAGTGCACCAAGATCGATCGATCGATCCGATCTGGATCTACATACATGTATCTCCTTCAAACATAGACATACGGCTGCCCTCAACTCAATATACTTTACTTCAATTAGTTTTCCATCGATAATTACACAAAATATACGTTGGGCAAAATTTTTCACTGAAATAGACTTTGATTGGGAGCTTTTAACGAGGAAGGTGTAGATCGTTTGGTGCTGAAGTTTGCAACAGATTGAGTCATTACGAAAAAAAGAAGGAAATTAACAAAACTACATTTTGGTGGGCGTGTCAGGATGAAATATTGCTATTTGCTTGTTATACGCTTAAGTGGATTTTAATTAAAAAAAAAACACACACACACTGACCTAGTTATTTAATGATGTTGGAATTGGAGGGGGTTTTGGGTGAACGAGTTGAGAGGGTGTTTAACTGGAGTTGTGAAAATAACTTCATATTGCGAGTTTGCTAATTGGTGAATATGTGAAAATGTAATGATAAGGAAACGAGAAAAAGTAAAAAATTTATAGAAACAATTAAGTAGGTACTTTAGGAGGTCATTGAATGACTCAACCCAGTTAAAAGGCGTAAACAGTACAAAATCTGACTCGCATACTCATTTTCTCGGCAGCCCATCAAGTACTGTCATCAGGAAATGACTCCGAAGAGGTGATTGGGAAGTAGCGACCGAAATATTTTTTCCACTGGGTAATCAACACTTTTCAGCCATTTAACCATCAGGTGCAGATGTCATTACCTTGCCTTGCACTTGGATATACATTTGTATACTGAACCAGTTGGAGCGAACAAAGATGCTAGGTAAAAGAGATCCAAGTCTACCTAAACCCAGAGATAACATAGTCGGACTCTAGCTGCCCTATATATTTGTAAAAAGGCAGTAAACCCCACCTGTGGCCTGCAACCAAACATCATGCACTGGCTTTACACATCGGTAATAAAACCGATACTCATGTATGGAGCACTGGTCTGGTGGCCTGCCCTGGAGAAGACCTCCAATCTAATCCTAATGGTTGCTTGTCCCAGTATTACTGGTGCACTGAGAACCTCTCCCACCGCAGCGCTCCAAACCATGCTCCACCTACTTCCAACTGATATCGTCAGCAAACAACTGGCTGCCTGCTCAGCAATAAGACTGAGAAGTTCCAAGCAATGGAAACAACAACACACTGGACACGACATCTTCCAAAGAACACCGACCACTTGCCCACTGAACACAACTTCAACATGGGCTACAAATGCTTAATACCCGACAGAACAGAATGGACACAACGGGATGTCCTTCATCATGAATCGCTGACAATCTTCACGTCGGTGCTGGTATCTCTTCAAAAGATCTGGACAGTGTTTTCCAAGCCGAAGTCACTGCCATTCGTCAAGTAACTGACTGGCTGGCGGTTAGTGCAGTATCAGTATCGGATATTGTCATATACATCGACAGCCAAGCGGCCATCAAATCCCTCGGATCCAGCACAACGAGATCCAAGGCAGTGAAGGACTCCCGCGTATCTCTGAACGGGATAGTTGGATAGTACAACCTCACCCTCTGCTGGGTATCGGGTCAGTGTAATATACCAGGGAATTGCGAAGCTGACGAACTGGCCCGACGAGGCCTCTCGGGTCTAAACAGCATAAACGTCACCGACATCGAGGCGCCAACGTTCTATGCTAAATACCTTGTCCATGCCGACGCGTTGAGAGAAGCCAACCATCGGTGGCAACAGCTCGGCCACTGTAACACTGTAAGGCTGCTCTGGCCCACGCTAAATGAAACCAGATCCATCGGACTTCTGAAACATAAGAGAGAAACCCTCTCCAAAATCGTAAACATCCTCACCGGACACTGCGCTATAGGAAGGCATGCCCAAAGACTGGGCATCCCCTATAAAGACTTCTGTAGAAGTTGTAGAGATAAAGAAGAAGATGAGACTATCAGTCTACAGATTCTGCGTTGAGCCCAATTAAATCCTATGGCCAGAATCATTTAGCGCATTGAGCTAGAAAACATTGAAATACTTCGGCAAGTAATTATTATTATTAGACACCAATTATAAAAATCGTGCCTCTAGAGCCAACTGTCATTCTTGGATTTCTAAGAAAACCATACGTCAAGGCGAAAAATATGTTTTGAAATCAATCGAAAAACAGGGGACTCATCTCCCCAATGCGTTAGAAGGGGCACATTAGACCAACAGGTCGCAGTGTTTATCTATCCATATATCGGGCGCAATATATATTGGGAGTTGGCAGCTCTATATGATACTTTATTGACATCGCCGATGTCTTGAGATATTTGCAGAAAATTGTCCACTTTGCAATTTCTCCTCTTTTATTCAAACTCTATAAAAACTCTTCAATCATCTTCGTAAATATTGTATGACAAAATACTTTAACGAACTTTTCGCTTAAATTGTGATGTTGAAAGGAAAGTACATCAAGAAAGGGCAAAAAGGACAAATTCAATCAAATCTGTTAAGGGAGACTTAGTGGCATTCGCACCATGATTGTGTACACCCGAAAGCAAGTCGAATACTTGACAAATTTCAACACTCTAAAATTCCAAGATTTAGACAAAAATGTTTGCCCTAGAATTTTAATCACTTCGAAAGCCACAAAATGTTTTTAATTCGATCATAAAAGAAGAAGAATAAAACCTACTATCAGTAGTCACGACTTTTTTTTAAAAGTTTTATTACACAAGAACCACCAAATTAGGAATTTGAAACTGAGCATTGGCTTAGCTTCGATTAAAATGCTAATGGGGCCAAGTATTCTTATAGTAATGTCAAACAAGGTTGATTCCTATCGAATTTTCCTAAATTTTGGAGGTGTGGTGGGTGACGAAGTAAGTGATAAGTGTACAACATAAAACTACTAAAATTTGTTCCTACTTGTTAAAGTTGCATATAGTTTTGTTCTTTGACCATGAAAAGAATTTTTATGTAGAAGATGGGAAAATAAAATAAATTTAACGATTTTCCAAGTAGAATTTCCACTCTGGGGGTTCTGTTTTTTTTTCAAACTGATGTGAATCGGGTTTAATGAGGAACTCAATGGGCGGGCCCACGTTTAGGTTTTAAGGTATTTTAAGAGAGATAATAAAAACTCGTACCTCCAAAAGTTCACAACTAAGTCACCCAAAAAATTGTGTTGTAAAAATAGATGGAAAAGCGGTAGATTCTACTGTATTCATTGCCAGAATCAACCCAACTATTTCGGTTGTAAATTTTACAGAAGTATGGTTGCATATTTAACAATTTAGGTGTGAAAATTATAACTTAAATTGTTGATTTTACAGCACTTTGCTTTCAACTTGAATTGTAGAGTTGTTTTGTTACCAGCAAAACAGTTTGTATTTATGACAAAAGTAAAGGAAGCCTTCGTCTACACAGTCATACGCTTCAAAGGCAGAATACAATGGGGAGCTCGCGAGCTAGAACATTTGACAGGCATTCTACCAACTAACGATAATATTTGACGCGCGACCTCAAATTTACCAGCACCAAATATAGCTTTATGACAGAACTACGTTCTGTTCCTTCAAATTTCCATCAAAACGGCTGTGTGTGAGCTGTCAAAAAGCGCGACAATAGTAGAGAGTAGCTCTACCCTGACGTTGAGGTGGCGCTTACGATATTAACAATCAAAAACCGACCAAAAGCCATAAGAGCTTATAGTTTCTACTCTTTCTGTCAAAGCGCTACCGCAAGAACGCCACATTGTGTTCAGTGTTGCCACAATGATACCAAAGTATCAAAACTGATTATTGCGATTTTGGCTTCGTCTGTTCCAAATATTTTACTTGCACCGATACGTAGTATAGTGCAAGTTTTGGATTCGTGACAATTTTCGATCTAGGGATTTTGATAAATTCTGATATTACATTTATAGAGAAGTCGAAAAAAGTGGCTGTGGAAATTCTGTCTGTCTGTATGTCTGATTTTGATGAAACTTCATATCTAGGGTCTGTGGGGTAATTCCTAGAAATGAAATTCAAATTTTTGTTCTAGTCCTAATATTAACGGTACTTTACTTAAGGCCAATTTAACAAAAAGTCGATTTATTGGAAAACGGTTTCTACGATTTTTTTTTAAATTCCATATTTCTGATAGTTTGACAAAGTGCTATAATATGGCGTACCACATTTTTGGTCAAAAGCGTTAATAACGGTACTTTACTTATAGCCAAATTGGTAAAAAATTGATTGGCTGGAAAACGGTTTTACCGATTTTATTTAAACTTTATGCTGAATCGAGTTTAGATACATGCTATAAAATGGCTCACAACATTTTGGCCAAAATTTGTTATAAGAGCACTTAAGGCCAATTTTGTTAAAAGCCGGTTTGTTAAAAAATGGGTCAACCGATTTTATTCAAATTTTTAGTATGTATAAAACTGTGCTAATTCTGAAAGATGGCGTTCAAAATTTTTGGCTAAAAGTGATAGTAACGGAACTTTTCTCAGGGTCAAAGGGTTTTAGCCAATTTGCTCGAAAACGGCTCTAAAAATTTTGAATAAATTTCATATTTGAGCTAGTCTAGACAAATGCTATAAAACGGCGTACCACGTACCAAGCGTATAATGGTACTTTGCTTATTAACTGGTTTTAGAAATATGGCCATTTCTCGGTTAATATTCAATGGATTCTGGTCAAGATCAAAATGTGGGCAACATTTTATGAATACGAAAATATGGCATTTAATTTTATGAAGAATTTAAAAAAAATATTTTTTCATACAATTTTTTTTTAAAGTTCATTCATTTCCAACTAACAGCTCAAAGGTGCAAGTACATACGACCCAGTTGTGCACTTTATTTTTTTAATTTTTGTGTTGAATTATGCTTAGTGAGTGCTTCAACCGAATTATAATATGAAATTTATCTTGCAAATGAAAATTATAGTGGTTTTAACAACTTTATTGTAAAAATTAATGCATTCCCTGTAACAATTACATGACTTTGTTAATTTGAACAGATTTATTGTCAAATACACAAATCTACAATGAATTGTAAAATCTACAGCTCATACTTTTTGGGTATATAAAATTACTATAGTCTAGTCACCCAACATACCATTACGTGCATTTTAAAGGAACGTCTAGACTGAGTAGAAGGAGGAAAAGTCCTTTCACATTCTCTCTAGCTACCTTCTTCAAAGAAGAAAGTTATTGGGAATACTTCTTTAAAGAATTTATAGATTTGGCCAATTCATATTGTAATTAAAATGGGGCAAATCACAATCATGTGACAATACATATCACATGGCCTAAGTGTATCCTGCCGATCTCGGGAAACTTCCTACTCTAACCTTACCTAGACGACACCCTCCTTCCATTTATAGCAAAGCAAAAGCTGTATTTATAGACATTACAGACGATCCGCTCTGAAATGTCACGCAAACTGAATGATGACAACAAACAAAAAAGTTGTGTTATTGTCTTATAATAAAGCCATTGTTGAATATGTATGTTTATTGAAGAAACGTGTTAGCACATGAGCAACAGAAATGTGTTTCATCTCCATATAGATAGGTTTATTTACCAGTAGCCTAAAGTAAACAAAAGAGTACTGGCCTTAAATTAAAGCAAACAATTTGCCAACAAGCCAACGACTTGATACTGTATCTCTAAATACCACTTAAAAAAATTTCATTCAACTTTTGCTCGTTTATATATCCACGAAAAAAAAATAATAAAGCTAAAATCTCAAACTGGTCAAATAGAGTTGTTTATCTAGCCAATATTTATTAGCTCGCTTTAAAGCATGACTGCAACAATAATAAATGTAATATTAAATTGCACTTTATAGCACCGTTACGCCCAGTGCAATTACAGTTCTATTGCTGCAAGCCCATTAAACACCGGGGCACACACATAATTTGATCATAGCTCTTTCACTGCACCACGGATAAATATAATTTTCCATTCTAAAGCCATATAACTTTGATTAAACAAAATCATCGGCTGCCAAAATCGATTAACCACGAAATGACCAAACGATTCCCTTTCCTTTCTGTTGCCAATTCAAAAGAGCAATTCAATAGACAGATTAGAGAATGTCCATCAAACGCACCACTATACAAACGATCAACGACAACAAGAACAACAACGTCGGTCGACGACGGCAACAACGATTATATTGTCAAAATGTGGAACATATGCCATGCAACTGGAAATCAATTGAGTTGATATTTTTGCGATCCACTGCCATTTTGCATTTGTTAGTGGGGCGAATTTTCCCCGGAAAAGCAAACATGCTACTTCAGTGGAAGTACATACGTTGAACATCCCAATTGACTAAATGGCCAATTTTTAGGTCTCAACATCAAAGACGCCTCCTTGAGGCAGCACTTGGCAGTGTCGAGTGAAAAGAGATCCATGTGATTCTAGATCTAGATACAAGTAGTTGGTGGTAGATATCTATGTCGTCGACTGGCAACGCTGTAAACAAGAAGTCAATTATCTTCTTTCGCCCTCATCGCTTTGATGATTGAGGATTCAGGAGTGAATGAGAGTAATCCAAATAAGCAAAAAAAAAAACTTTGAGTGCGTGTTGAATGAGGGCGTTGAATGCCATTTAGAAGAAGAAACAATTGGGCGTGGTGCTTCCATTACATTCCGAGAAGATACTATTAAATACAATCGGTAATTATTTTCTCATTATTTATAGTTACCGGCATGTAAATTACATGAATAAGCTCAGATACAATTCATGTGCCACTTGTGTTTTTTTCTGCAGGTGTGTTCAGTTCGAACGAAACATTTCAGCAACAAAAAAAGAACAATCAAGAAACATTTCAGACATTTTTTTGGACATACAAATAGTTTATTTCTTGTATTTTGCACTCAATGGAACCTTATTTTTGGAAACTATGTTTTTCCAATTGGATTTGTTCGCTTCTTTTTTCTTTTTTAAGTTGTTCTTGCATGTGTTTCTTAAAATCCATTTCTCTATGTTTCTTTGACCATAATTTGCATCATCGTTGAAGTTTCCGACAGGATGACAATGTCATCATCCTCCAAATCATAGACAAATCTGAAGTACATAGACAGAAAACTTCGGTTCGTTTGACACATTCGCCCCCCCCCCCCCCCCCAAGCTAAAATCCGCTAGATTTTGTCATTGTATTCTGACGTTCAAGCAAAATCAAATGGCTCACTAATTTCACACATACAATTACACAATCCAGCGATTTTTTTGACATCTGTCATGGCTACGGCATTTTGTACATACAACTGTACAATGGAATAAGAACCGAAAAAAAAATATTTGCTCAAAAGGAATGAAAGAGATAACCCGACAAAATAATAGGTTAGGTTAGGTACTTCACATTTATTCACAAACATGGTAATTAGGCTCCTCCTATTTGCAGCACTAACGGGGCAGGGGAATTTCGAGTTGACTGTCTAGTTTAGTTTGTCTATGTTCCAAATAGAAATGTTAGTAAATCATCTATTAATAGCACCAAAAGAAGAGGACTCATGAGACAACCCTGCTTAACATACATATTGAACTACCTACGACAACTTTGAGCACTTTTTTGACACTCCAAGATCGCTTAACTTATAGAGAAGCGTTTTTCTTTAAATGGAATCAAATGCCGCTTGGAGGTCCACAAAGACTGCATACCTTACCCTTGTTCAGATAATAACTGGATAGGATATAGTTGTTAGCCTAAAACTTTTGTCCACTGTTGAATATTCTTCCCTAAATCAGGCTTATAACTCACTAAGCAGGTCGCTTGACTAAACAAGGAAGGCGTCTTCTCCTTCCATCTACAGATGTATTGCGTTCCTGGAAAAGCAATGCATAGCAGTTGGCTTATGCTATATGGTGGGTTCCGCAGTTTTTGAAAGTACTCAGCTAATACGGTGATTCAACTTAAAAACTCCGTGCAAAACTTGTACTGTTTCGTTTCAAATATTTACTTTTTGATCTAGGTATAATTTGTAACGCAATTTCTAAGAAAATTTTTACTTTTTCTTGCATTGCATTCCCCAATTAACATTCAATTTAGCTTGAAACAAAAACCTACAAAGGTGAACCATGTCATAAAGCAAGATTTTTCGATCAAAATAAGGCGGCTGAAGAGCTCATTCCGCAAATTTACGATACAAAGCACTGTTCCTGCATCAGTCGGCTCTTATGGGAGTGTTGTATATCCAGATCTCTTTGGAAAATGTTACACATAGTACTTCGACAAAGATCAACTTATTGTGACTGATGGCAAATTGTCATTTTCTTACATACAATTGGTCAGTTATGACGAACAAAAAATGATAAAATTTTCTATAAGTTTCGGAAATTAGCTTTTAAAAATAGAGTCTTCTAGTTCTATTCTTCCAAATCTATGCCTGATGATTTTTCAAACAATACTGAACATGAATGTCAAAGAACTGTCAAACATGACAGTACGGTGTGAAAGGTACTATCCCTATTAGAAGATTTTATGGAAACCAAAAAGTATCCCTTTATCTTTATCTAATGATATTCTTTTTTAGGTAATTGTCTTAGGTCTAGTTGGACTGCTGGGTCTGGAATCAAGGTTCCAGAAAATACCAACGTATGATACCCACTCTGTAGTGTTACTGTCATGAGAAACCTTATCAATACCATCTGCCCTTTTAAGAACAATATAAAACTGTAGACCGGCTCTATTAGTTCGAAAATGTACACTTCGCACAACACACATGGTTGCAAGAAAAAAGTCCTTGACCCATTATAGGCTGTATCTCACCTAAAACATAAAGATTTCTGTCTTCGCTACTACTTGTGTTTTCAAACTTGATTTAAATGATTGGAGGTTAACGCCAATGGTGTCTCAGAGAACACCCAAAGATCGCGTCATTTTGACAAATACAAGGACAGTAGCCTTTGGCATTTATTCAGTAAAATCGTTTATCTAAAGAAATCTTCAAGAGACCGTTCAGCAACAGCATTCCAAACCATCCATTGCATCATTACAAAATTTCCATATTTTGATCATTCTCACGTCGAAGACCTGGTTTAAGGCCCAAAGCTATAAAACTTGCCATTTCCAAAAGTAATCGATCATAATTCCCAGGCTTTACATGACAGATCCAGCAGTTAATCACATTTATATCCATGTAGCTATCCTCATGAATTGAAATCGTTAACTGATTATGCGAATTAATCGATCGTTAGATCACCTCACAACAAATTATTACTGTTGACTAATGAGCCAATAGGCGATCGATCAACCGAAGCGATTCGGTGATTGCTTGAGATCATCATGCCTCTAGATGATGATGGATCTACCTCTGTCTCGTCCATGTGTGGTGTGACCTTTAAGCATTCAATCGCAGGCTTGACCACAGAAATGGAAGTGCACAAATTAGCTACTTCTGTGAGAGGTTTGAAAGTTGCTACGGGTATTGAGTGCATCTCCTTAGAGACTTTGTGCCACCTAAGAGAGAAATGAAAAGCAACTGCGGCGTGATCATGTGCACCAGGAGACGAGTTAATTTAGAAATTTTCACTTTACCCATGCCCCCAAGGGAGGCAAAGCAACGCACACAGAGCTCCAACCACGGAGGTCTATCTGAATTGCTAACTTAAGAGCGTGAAATTATCCAACCGGTAGCTTAAGTGGAATTTATGTGAAATGTGACAGTACTATCTTAATTTATGTAACTCGGTTAATTAACTTATTACAGCAACTCGGAGAGAAGGTCGCCACTGACCAACCTATGTATCTCATCAGTCTTTCGTCCATTCGTGTTTCCGATAATTTATTGATCCTCTGTTTCCATTGTTTGGGGATATGTGTGCGCCCGTGCAGTGATCTTGGCATCTGGATTGAATTAAAAATAATTGCCCTACCCCACTCGCGATCAGTGGCACTAGTGGCTCCTGAAATGGAGAGGATCGTGCGTCTTACTCTGATTTCCTTTTTGCGCTTCTAAGATCAATGATCAATTTGCATAACGTGCAGGGCAGCAGCGAGCAAACATTCTGTACGATCGGTAAAATAGAAGTTGGACGATAGATAGAGATTGAAAGAGGTCTGGCTCTGTGCTGTGTGCTGTGTGCTGTGTGTGGAACCCATCTCTGAAAAGCCTAAAGAATTTTAATTGAACGAAATCTGCAAGTATGTAAACAACATTCATTGCTCTCTAAAGTGATCCTCTCGCGTCCCTCTTCATTACAATTTAATTGAAAAAAAAAGAAAGAAAGAAAAAATCTTAATTAGAGTCCACACTTTACATGGCGACCATTAAGAGCGATTTATCATCCGAGCAAGCAGCAGATGAGACCGAAATTGCATTCAAAGATTGATGGATTTTAAATTGCCTACATCCTAGATGGCAGGCGCAGCAGCAGATGCTGGAGGGGTTTAGACTCAAGGTATGAAGATTGCAATTAGAATGTTAACAGCGGGTAATTTATGAACTCCGTCATAGGTAGATCTTTAGAAAGATACCGTGGTTACGGTGGAATTGGCTTTTGTCGTTTTCTAAAACTTTTTTATCAATTGACGGTATTTATGGAAATTTTGTGTTCAACGATCGTAGGTTTCAAACACATACACACACCTGCCGAATTGTTGTTGAATAAAGGTCTCAGTCTCCGTTTTCTGTTACAAAGCGATAATCGCCTAAAGGTACCTGACATTCTATGAGAGAAAACCGGGTTTTAACTAACAACGGCAGCCGGTACAACGTGAAGTCGCGCACGGCAGACGCGTAGGCTGCGAATAGCACTAAACACATCCTCTTCGCTGCATCAGCTCTGTTTCTGTTTGTTGTGTGCCATTCAGATTGGTGTCTGGAAAAGTGAAAAGCAATCCGTGTGGCAGACCTGAATTTGTATGACTGCTTGGCTTCCCTCCACCTATCATTTGTCGTCATCGCAAGAGGTTAAGCCAGTCGTGTATACTCTGTTTTTTTGTCGTATTTTTCTTAACTACGGATCATCGAATCTTGTGGATCGTAGGCGGGATTGGTTTTCGTTTTTTGCAACTACGCGTTCCTCTACCTCAAACGGAAATAAAATTGTAACAACGTGGGCTAGTAGATGAAGTTACACATAACTCATTGAACGTTTTTGCATTCATTCATGAATGGATTTTTGGATATTTGTGCCAACGCACTATGAGTGGAAGGTTCGCAAACTGCATGCTAGTCCGATGATGGTGTTGATGATGTCATTGAAAATTTTGAACTCGCAGTGTGGGCTGGGAGGAAAAACTTGCTGAATTGCTTTCCCCACGCATTAGAAGTCCTAGTTTATGGTAGTCTTTAGGTCAAGCTACTTTGTTTTGCAAATTGTCGCCCAAACCATCAGCCAATGTTATTAAACTCGTATTTTTATTTTTATTTCAGAATGTCTGTGCAGTCCAGTGGGAGCGATAACCCTTATCTGCGACAAACGCTCTGGCCAGTGTCCGTGTCTGTCGAACGTCACCGGCAGACGCTGTGATAAATGTCGTTCGGGCCATTGGAATCTCACAGCGGGTAGTGGATGTTTTGACTGCCGCTGCGATCGGATCGGATCACGGGGAAGTGAATGCAATCCATGGACAGGACAGTGTGACTGTAAGATTGGCATTGGTGGTCAGCGGTGCGATCAGTGCCAGGAGGGTTTCTATGGCTTCTCCAATGATGGCTGTACTCGCTGTGAAGCATGTGCTGTGGATGGTCAGGTTTGCGATCCATTTAACGGCAGATGTATCTGCCCACCAAACAGTCGCGGTATGCGATGTTCACAATGTATACCGGGAACCTGGGGCTGGCAGAAGAAAATCGGATGTATAGACTGTGACTGCGATATGGTCGGATCTATCGGGCAGGTGTGTGACGCTGTTTCCGGCCAATGTGTCTGCCGTGAAGGATATGCGGGGCGAAAGTGTGAAACGTGTGCGGTTGGCTATTTTGGATATCCGGAATGTCGACGATGTAACTGTGATGCACACGGATCATTTGTGCGGGCAGATGGACTGATTGCATGCGATGCAAATGGTCAATGTCCTTGCAAGTCTTTGGTTATAGGACTTAAGTGTGATACTTGCCGCCAAGCCACATTTGGACTTTCGAGCTTGAATCCTGAGGGTTGCACGCGTTGTTTCTGTTTTGGAAGATCTGCCGAGTGCATTCAGAGTGAATGGTCATGGGGTCACATTCGAATGCAGGCAGCGAGGAATTTAAGTGTTCAATACATGCATCCTTCATCAGTACCGAACAGCGAATTTGAGTATATTGTGGTAAGTTCATAAAATAAATGAAAGGATAAACGATTTCACCATTTTTTTTTGTGGCTTAGATCATTCAAATGGAAGGAAGCAAGTCGTACCGTGAAGACGCCGAAATGAGTATGATGAACAATCTAAATCTTATTCCAAAATCGACGGGGAATATATCAATTGGAGCCTACACCACCTTTTACTACCCATTGTACTTTCAACTTCCGCCTCAATTCTATGGTGATCGGACAAGTAGTTACGGTGGAAACCTAGTCTTTACACTCCTCACAGAGGGCGGAGGAAACCCGCTTGACAGGAAGATTCTCCATCAGTTTCCGCTGGTACAAATTCATTCTCATTCAAAACTCATCCTAGACTTTTTTGAATACGAAGAGAGGATCTTTTCGAAAAATGACACCTATAGTGTTCCACTGCATGAGTCGTTCTGGAAATTGCACCAAAACGGACACGATGTGGACAGGTCCACAATGATGGCTGCCTTACAGAACATCAGACACATCTTCCTTAGAGGGACTTCTACATCAGACTTCGTTCAAGTTGTGTAGGTTCCGACATTTGTAACTGTACAGCCTTATACTTATTTTGGCCTTCCTTTTAGAATTCAAAATGTCCACATGGATTCGGCACTTTATATCTACGGATCGACCAACATGATCGCTAAAGGCGTCGAGAAGTGTAAATGTCCGAAGATGTATGAAGGCCTGTCATGTCAGGATCCTGGTCCAGGCTATTACCGATGGAAGAACACGACAGAAGTTCAGAGTGTGTTTGTAGAAGATCTTATTGGACGCGCGGCGCCGTGCCAATGCAACAGCAGAAGCAGCGAGTGTGATCGCGAGACTGGAGTTTGTCTGGCAAGTCAATAAGAATAGGGAACATTATACGGTTTTACTGACTTGTTTTAATTTTGATTTCTAGAACTGTCGAGCAAACACTGGTGGTGATCATTGCGAACGCTGTGCAGAGGGCTATTATGGCGATCCTAACATCGGTAGTTGTCGATCGTGTCCGTGTCCGGAGACAAGTCGAAATTTTGCTAAAGGTTGTACCGTGTGGAATGGTGAGGTTAGCTGCATCTGTAAGCCTGGCTATACGGGTCCATTGTGTGATCGTTGTCGACCAGGATACTTTGGCTCGCCAAGATCGGTCAATGGGACATGTAGATCCTGTGATTGCAATTTAGACGGGATCGTCTCGGATGAATGCGACGAAGAAGATGGACAGTGCAACTGTCGTCCAGGTGTAACTGGACGGAGGTGTGACATTTGTATAGAAGATCGACATTTCCTGGAAGATCGAAGGTGTAAACGTAAGTATCCTTTTCTTTTTTCATCTTCATGATACAGAAGAGCATTTTTTTTTTTTGTTTTAAAGTCTGTGATAACTGTACTCTGCTGCTGTTGGATTATGTGGAACTCATCGGTCATAAACTACGACGTGGTCTAGCTCATATGGATCTAACAGGCATCCCAGCGCCATGGCTGAAGCTGGAAGAATACGAAGCTCATCGAGTTGATATCGGTGATCAGTTGCAGGATTTTATTGATGCCCGACGTATGGTTCAGAATTACGACGTCAATGCTCTACAGAAGCTGGACTCTTATGCTGAGAACAATAAGTTTCAGTCCAGAAAATCAGCTGCAACTGCTGCCAAACGGGCTGAAGCTGTGGGAATTCTAAGCAAAGAGTCGCGAGATCTCTATGTTGACATTGGTGGTGTGCGTGCTGACATTGTGGATACAATTTTCCTTCTAAATAACTACGGCACGCAGGAACAACATATGAGCTTGCCCACAGTCCTGCAAGAGGCACGGTTCTACCTTACCCAGATTCATAACCACGACAGATCAGTAGAGGATGCACGGAGTACCTGGAATAAAGCTTGGGACTTATTTTATTTCTATGGAAACGCTTCTGACTCTGCGTTTGATCAACAGGCTCGGGTAGAGATGTTCTGGCGACACCTTAACCAAACGAATTACCGCTTCTCCGACGCGCGAATGTTCACAGACAAGACGTTCGAAATGTTAAATGAAATCGACGACATTCACGAGCACATAGTGAACTTAAAAAGCTATTTGGTTGAGGACCACGGCCAGATTCGAGAGCTTTACGCTGATGTTCTTCAGTACCAGAACCATAGCTTAGTTGCAGAAACCGATGTATATGTTGACATGATCGAAGGTCGTCAAGAGCAATTGGCTGGTGAAATTGACACTATTGAGAGTTTGGGAACAATTTTGAATGAAACCCTGTCAGACAACGAAATCATTCAAAGGGAAGTTAGCAGGCACTGGCTTCCAAAGGCTCAGAAGCATGCCATTCGACTTATGGAACGTTCCAATGAATACATGAGACAGTTCCAGCCAACCAAAAATGGAGCCAGAATTGCTCTGTTGGCAAGTTCTGCTCATAAAAATATTTCAGATGCAATAGCAGCGGCACGTAGAGCCTCCGTGGAGGCTAAAGAAGGCGTCTCCGAGGCACAGAGTCAACTTTACCCGAGTGATGGAAGTTCTGTCATTGAACGAGCAAAGATTTCTCTGGGAAAATCGAAACTTCTTCAGAAGGACGCTCTGCGGGAAATGGAAAAGGCTAATGGTAAGTAGGTCTCAAACGTGTCTTAAGCGTGATTCCTGATGGAATTTTTCTCTCCCTCTTAGTTCTAAAAATGAAGATAAAAGTGCACGAGGATAAAGTCGAAGGAATAAAGTCCCAAATCATCGATGCTGGAGTGAGAACGAATAACATATCATCCACCTTGTCGGCCATTAATACCGGAGCAGCGAGGAAAATGGCTTTGGAGAGCATAGATGTGGCGGCTCGAGTTTCTGAACAAATGAATGCCGAACACCGCAAGGCGTTGGACATCAACGACGATATTTTGAGATTGCGTGAAAAGTTCGCTATGTTGGAACCCGATTGGGCTATCAAACTTGGCATGGCTGAGGAGAATATTTCACTAACTCAAACCAACATCCGGCTGGCTAACATTTCACTGAACTTTATCGAGGAACAGACAATGAAGGCTCAACAAAAGTTCGATACTTGGAACAATACTATGTCGAAACAGTTGCAGGATCTAAAGGACAAGATAGCGAAGGCCAGACATGCTGCTGAAGCGGTAAGTCACAGTTTAGTCATCTAACAAAATACAACTAATTCTTTGCGTTTATAGATCAAAGTATCTGTGGAGTCTCTGGGACCGAAGTGTATACGATCGTATTTGCCCTCGTCTTACGGTTTATCAACGTCTAATTCGATTAAACTAAGTTTTGCGCTTAACAATCGCAATGGCAACTCTCCACTGATTTATATGCAAGGGCGAGATGGACGCTATATCTCGCTGGAACTTTATAAGCGACGGGTTCGCCTCCGATGGAATATTGGCGGAAGCACAGAAACAATCACACATCCGCTAGAAATCCAAACTCGCGATCCGAAATACGATGATGCTTGGTATCATATTGAAGCTAATCGCACCTTGAACATCGGAAGTTTGCTAGTACGTCGGATGACGAACTACGGTACCTTGGCGCACTCAATTCCGGTCACCGGAGTGACTGACACAGAGTACACTCGGTTCTTCCGCACACTATCGGATAGAATCTGGATCGGTGGCCATCCTCCTGAGGGTCGTAGTAATGATCCTATGCTAAGCGAGGGCCTGAACGTTGTATTACATCAAGTGGAAGTCGATTACAAACCTTTGGGTATCTGGAACTTTGCCCACTCTGAGGGTAGATGTGGTGGAGCTATGATTGGAGCGCAAGAATCGATGGCAATGTCAAATGCGCGGTACTTTAATGGCCTGGGATATGCTGAGGTGAAGAAGTCAAGGCCACGACCACTGCGTAAAATTTTGTTTGCATTGCAAATGACTTTTAGGACACTGGACGAGAATGCATTGCTATTCTTGGCGGTTGACGATAAATATGTGAGATCAGCGGCACATTTGTAATGTTTTTTTACTGAAAATTTGTTTTCTTCTTTTTTCCAGAACCGCTCAGTTTCAGTGACTCTAACTCGTGGACGTATCCTTTTCCGCATTGACTACGGTGATGAATCCAAATTGGAGATCAACACCACTAAGAAGTACAACACTGGTAGGTGGGTGAAGATCGAAGCAGCCAGAGAGTTTTCACCAAAGCGTGGTACTGAAAACGGAAACCTTCGGGTTAATAATGATTCTCCAATAACGGGATCACCAACAGTTCCTATTAAGAGTCATATGCTGCCAGACTTGTCGCGGGGTGTCTACTACTTAGGTGGTGTTCCTCCAGGTAAGTGAGAAGACCTTTTTATATAAAAAACATCATCGAATTGTGATTTTTGCATTGAAGGCTTCAGATCAGGATCGACAAAGGCTCCAGGAGCTGATAATCCATTTATGGGTTGCATGATGGATGTGCAGATTCACGGAGAAACATATGATCCTCTGGAAAGTTCAACATATTTCGGAGTCGAGCAGTCCTGCAGGGAAACTGTTACAAAGTAAGAGTCCGCTAGGTCCTTAAAAATATATTTTTTCCAACGATCTTAATTCTAGGGCTGGTTTTACGGGCAACGGTTTCGTGGAACTATCATCCCAATCGCTGCGCAAACGATCAAATACAGGCTTCGTTTTTCGAACACTTCAACCAGACTGTTTGCTTCTTTTGTCGGCCTATTCACCTGAAGTAAGCGGCGATTACGACGCGAAAGACATCAAAGGCAACTACTCAATTAGTGTATTCGGTGGTCATATCCATGTTTGGATCGATTCTGGCCGAAGCACTCTGAAACTTGTGTCTAATGCCACGGTTAACGATGGCGAGTACCATGTGCTTAATCTCGTTAAAAATGGTCGAAAATTCGAACTGCTGGTAGACGATGAACTGGGAGATTCAAAATCACTGGTTGGCTCACCAACAATGGTGAGCATGCCCCGCGATGCAGGAGGTCTCTACATAGGAGGCGCTCCAGAATACGAAGAATATAAGCCGTTAGCGCCGACATTTATCCCCCTGCAAGGCGCCATTCGCGATATTGTGTTCAATAATAAGACTGTCAATTTTAATCAAGCTTTAAGCTTTTCTAATGTTCAAATTGGACGAAATGGCCCATCAATGGGTAGCTTTAATGGATTATACGATGCACTGCTAAAGACCGAGCCAATTGGAAAGAGTTTTACAACAGCACCGGAAGGTTGCCAAAGAGTGAGTACACTAACCATCCCCATCACTTGTAATTTTCTTTTCAACAGTCAATCCCCTTTTTAGTCTTATGGACCCCTCCTCTCTAAGATAATCTCTTAAACCTGTCTTTCTTTTTTTTTTCTTCTTTATAGGATTTTAGTTGTTAAAGAAAATTTTTATAAACATAATCCGTATGGAGACACTACGAGCTTTATCGCATTAATCGAATAGAAAAAGAAAGCTCTCCTCTGTGGTTGTGGTCTTAACTAATGAAACGAAAAACTAATACCAGATGGCGCTGAAGCTTCTTTAAACTAATTTATGTACATAAAATAACTTTCATTACGCACTCATTTTATTTTATTCACGTAATCATTTTAAAGACATTTAATGTTTTTCTTTTTTTTTTATTTCACTAGTTTTTGTAAAGTTAATATTTTCATCAAACACACATTTTTACATACATACATACATATAACTGCTTTTCACATCATGGCTTTTTGTGTACGTTGAGCTATTCTTGTTTCTAAAGATAAAATTTATTTACATTGGATTTTTAATAATAAAAACATGTTTTTTATGAAAACAAACTCAAACTAAATCTTTTATTTAATTTACATTTAAAATAATTTTCACCTTACTAAATCATAATTTCGCAAAATAAAGAGAAAAAACTAACAAGCATACATGGCTGTAGCTAAACTAACACAAAACGCTGTGGGAAGAAAAGTAGGTTAAATATTGGAATA
Source organism: Chalcosyrphus nemorum (assembly GCA_949716465.1). Classification (NCBI taxonomy): domain Eukaryota; kingdom Metazoa; phylum Arthropoda; class Insecta; order Diptera; family Syrphidae; genus Chalcosyrphus; species Chalcosyrphus nemorum. Next base: position 59,971,396 of record OX454332.1, read on the forward strand.
GAAATTTGCTTGGTTGCACTAAACATATACTTTTTCATCACAAGAGGCTTTCTGTAAGCATCATTCTGTACATGTGCATAGCCTTATCAGAGAAATAATAGAAAATAAAATATTTGCAAACGTATATGTCATCTACTTGTAGTAAAGAGCATTTCTTAACATACACAAATCCGCTGGTCCAGATGGTATTCTCCCTACAGTTCTGAAGAGGTGTTCTGTTTCTGTTTGTCCTCCTAATCTGGGCTCTTTCCGAGTAGATGGAAAACAGCATTTGTCCAGCCTGTACCTAAAAATGGCGAATCCACCTCTCCAACCAATTACCGAACCATTGCACTCACGTCCCTTCTTTCCAAGGTCATGGAAACGCTGATAAATCGTCGAAAACTCTTCAATGAACGGCAGTATGGTTTTCGTAGCAACAGGTCCACTGGTCATTTGATTTGATTCTCTCACCGAGAAGTGGAACCATTCTCTTCATCACTTTGGCGAATCAAAGATAGTTGCGCTTGATATTTCTAAGGCATTTGACAGAGTTTGGCATCAGGCTCTTTTGTCGAAAATGCGTGCATAAGGTATCGACGAGTCTCTTCTTCAATGGATTAGAAATTACATTTCGGGGCGTTCAATACAAGTTGTATTGGATGAGCTCAAGTCTGATATACACCACATAAATGCTGGTGTTCCACAGGGCTCAGTTCTGTCTCCGACTCTCTTTCTCATTTTCATTAGTGACTTCTTGTCTGCCACCTCTAATCCAATCCATTCCTTCGCTGATGACAGTACCCTTAGTTTTTACATATTCGTTCCCTAACTTACGCCCCTGCTCTTTGGCCGTAGAAGAGGAACGGCAACGTATGTTAAACTCATTAAATTCCGATCTTGACAGCATAATTAAATGGGGTTCAACCAACAGAGTGGACTTTAATGCTGTCACTCAAACGAAACCAAAACCCCCAACCACTATCCATGAATGGTACTTGCATTGCAGAAACCGAAAGACTTGCTGTTCTCGGTATGTGAATCAATAACCATCTCCGATGGAACGATCACATATTCGAGGTCGCCAAAATGCAGCAAAATGTCTAGGATTCCTTAAGCGATGCAAGAAATACTTTACCCCGTCTGATCAGGCTACAATTTACAAGGCATATATCCGCCCAAAGCTGGAATACAACGCCCATATCTGGTCAGGTGCGCCTAAAACCGTTTTGCACCTACTAGACAGGATTCAAAAGCGTGCACATCAGTTTACCCTTAAGCCCAACTTCGGACGCACTGTCAAGTACAGAGATTCATTTATTAGCCGAACGACACGCATGTGGAATGAACTCCCAGGCTCATGGTTCCCTCATCACTACAGACTTCTAAACATTTAAAGCCAACGTGCATAGGTACCTCCTCTGTTCCTCTCCCCCCTTTTCCCAAACGCCTGCGCCCTGAATCGTCAGTATAAGGGTCTTAATACCCCCATTAGCGCGCGCGAATTATAAAAAAAAAAAAATTGGTAACATGGTGGGAAGGTAGTAACAGTCTCACATGTTGCCACTCAATACGCGGTTTAGTTCCGTTTTAATGACAGAACTCACGTGATACACCGGAAGTTGATTACATGCTAATTTTAAAATCCCACCTCTGTTATTAGCCTATAACTTTCCCAATGCCTATTGGCGGTTGTCAGAAAAGAGTCTAAAGTGCGATATCTGGCTCAACCTAGAGCGAAGTAGTGAATTGATTTCTTAGTAATATTGGAGCTGTGACAAAGTGCATATAATTTTGTACTTAGGCTTGCCGAGGGAACCTAAATGAGCAATATACTTAGGTAATATCAGCGGTTTTTTGTTAATAGTTCTTGGGCTCTATTCCAGTTGTGCTTGGGCCGCATTTGATATGACACATTTCTGTACGCGATTGCTTATTGACAGCTAAGAACCTTTAGTCATACTTCAAGAGTTTTACTAATAGCACATACCCGGCTTACTGGGTCCGGCAATAAGAGAAGACCAACCCTGGACTTATGATCCAACGGGACAATTTTCACCCTCGTGGGGATGACGTGGGTGATTTGATGGAATGGCCTTCATAGCGCTTCATAGCACCTGGAGTAGAAGATGCATAATAATACAAAAGCCATAAATTAAATCTGATCTCTTAGGTTATAATTTATGAGTTGTGTGGGTCGTTTTTTTCTGGTAGCTTTGCTGAAAGAAAGAATCATATGAACTGTCAGGGCGAAAGATGATATGTTATCTAAAAAAAATAGATATAAATGAGCTGAAATCTATTGAACTAAATCTATGGAACATGTATTTAATTTCCAGAAGTTGTTTGTAGAAATTTCCGTAGTTTGATCATTAGGACCCAGAATGTAGGTAATCGCAAACCTTGAGTGCTTTGTGTGTTATTATTTCTTAAAAATTGACAGTTTTCTGCCACTTTGAAAGGATTGAGGGGTTTGAGAAGCTTCTTCACGACAGTAACACTCCTAAATGTTTGTTCGACGTTCGTAAGGGGTGGAGCTGGGGTGCTTACCCGAGTAATCCAGCACAGCAAAGACTATGCCAGGGTGGTTAGACCACAAGCTGCCCATAGAGAGCCAAAGCCTTGCTTTTCACAACTGTATGTATTGTGCGTAGTATACATTACATTTCTACAAGTACGGAAGGAACCTACAGTTTGATACCTTATCCGAGGGGCAGAGGAACTTTCTAAAGCCAGTAATGCTTTTAGATATCTGTCAGAAGCTCGCCAGAGGTTGAGTCGTGAAAAAACCATGATGGTATTAGAATCAGGAACCCCATGCACCCCCTGAGCGATGGCACCTACACAACGGGGTGGTTATCAAGAATGGGATCGTGAGAAGGCTATAAGAATGCAGTACGATGCTGTAGGTTCTACTCTTGAAAAAAAGAAAATACATTCCACAGATGGGTATGCCTGGGTATTTTAAGGGCTACTCGAAGCTTATTACTTTTTAGTTGTTAAGGACATATGTTGCAAGATTTCAAATAAGAATCCTAGTACCTAGTAAGAGTAATTCTTCTTCCCAGAGGCTAAAGGGCTGAACTGAATTGTGAGTCTAAATAGCAGCTTGGAACTTAGACTCACAATTCTGTTCTCGTCCCTCTAGTCTAGTCTAGGCTCGCTTCGTTCTCTCTTATCCAACGGTGGTAGCAAAAAGACTTTCTTTTTTATAGTACACTGAATAGCAATTCCAATCGTTTTCTTTTCACAGGTCGGCAGTTATTCCTACGAACCGAATGCATTCAAATTCGGTGACAATCACAACAGCCATTCTCAACTTAATCTTCAGTTCCGTAATTTTTGGCAAAAGAATTTCCACATAGACTTTGATTTTCGTTCGTTCTACCCAAATGGTTTGATATTTTTAGCACCTGGCACCAAAGAGAAACAGAAACACTATGTAAGTCTCCTTCTCAAGGATGGGCATCTTTTGCTTATTGTAAGAGGTCGACGCCGTGAAGAACTTCAACTTACAGCGAAATTGAATAATGGTGAATGGCATCATGTCATTATCAACTGTCAAGATCGAAAAGTGACAATGAGTGTTGAAATCGGTACCACTGATCAGAAGACTTCAGCTCAGATGAAGGTTCCGAAGAAGATAAGTGCTTCGTCAACAATTTATGTAGGTGGCCTGCCAGAGCAGGCTGTGAATGTGCCATCAGAGTTAGCAATGAAATTGGAGGGCTTCAAGGGATGCCTTAGGAAGATGAATATCAATGGTACAACTCAGGATTTGGCCAAACCAGGAAAGCATTTGAATGTAGGTCAGTGTTTTCCAAAAGTGGAGAAAGGTTCATATTTCCCAGGAGATGCATTCGCGGTTTATAGTGAGTTGAAGTGTACAGTAAGGAGGAAAAGTCGATTTGAATGGTTTCTTGTTTTCATTTGCAGAGAAGAACTTCCACGTAGGGAAGTACCTAGAGCTGGAGATGGAATTCAGAACATCGGAACTAAATGGAATTTTACTGAGTGTGTCGGAACCTGTTGGATTTCCGGCGCTGTCACTGGAAATACATAGTGGGAATGTAAGTATACATGCAGACTTGGATAGACTTAAGTGGAGCTCAAATCGTCCTTCGTGTACATAAGTGCGCACCAAGTTTTGATATTGATTTAAAGGGTATGCTTATTGGGTAAGCATTCCCTTGGGAAAATAGTGTGCTAATTAAGCTGTGCAGAAGATGAAACAGCTGTTGATCCTAAGTATCTTTATTGCTCTTAAACTGTGTCTGCCGTTTAGGCTGCAGCAAAGGCAAAGGAGACATCGAAAGTTCCTTTAAAAATAATATTTAATATCAAAACGCGTACCCTCCTATTTAAGCTCCTTAAAGGTAGCGTGGAATCGCCTTCAATTGGTCTTGATCAATTAACTATCTCACTAGTTTATGTAGAATTGATTACAATCTCTAACTTTAATATTTAAGATAATCCTCTCGTGCGATCTTGGTGATGGAAATCCATTCCGTGTCCAGTCTATAATGCCGTCGAAATACGCCATTTGTGACAACAAATGGCACAACATTTCGGCCCTGTACGACTTTGAACAGATTGCCCTTCGGATAGACAACCACCAGCCAATTATTTCTCTGGCTCAGCATCGTGTCTCTGGAAAGGTTCAGACAAAATCCCCTCTCTACATTGGCGGTATACCAGGTAAAATCTAGAATTTAATTCATTTCAATTTTTATATCAATTTCTTAAATTTTTTAGACATTGCACCCAGCGGTACGCTTCTTACACGCGAGAACTTCAAAGGATGCATAAGAAACGTCTCCATAAGGAATGAACGACGCGACTGGATCGACATGGATGGCCTGCATAATGTTCTCCTAAGCGAGTGTTTAGTGGTGAAATAAAATTTCACTGCCGACAGATAGATACTGATTCGATTTGTGTGAATCACTGCCATATACGCTTAAATTTTAAGAATTAATTTAACAAAATACATGTTTTTGTATATTTGTGTTAGAAAACGAAAACAATTGACTGCCATGTTTAGAGAAAGAAAAATTATGTAAGTTTCATTAGTAGGCGCGTACACCAGTAACTGCATTTTCTGGAAATTTCCAAATGAGTTAGGATTAAGTTTTTTTTAAAAAACAGTTTTAACGAGACGACAAAAAATCGAAGAGGAAACAGTGACCGACTTGACACACAACAAAGCAATAGTACACAATGAGGCTTTTTTAATTTTGTTTTGTGTTATTTTATTATTTTGTTATTAATTTATGTTTTTCTCTTAATTTGAATTTATTTATTTTCCTTAGAAAAGCCACCAAACACGAACGAATCTCTTCTCACGCATTAATTTATGTATTTTTGTGTAAATTATTAAGTTGTTTAGTGAATAAAAATGCATTTGTAAATAATACTTTTAGTGGATAAGAATAAGAAAATAGTATTACAATAAAGTAAAAGTATATAATAAGTGTGTTAGATTGTAAGTTTTAACAAATTAAATGACTAAAGCATTTTTATTAATTTATTTTGATGTTTGTTTATAAGTTTCATAGTAGGAAATGAAAGAAAAATAAATAAATAACAGCTTACATTGAAGGCTGATATAATAAAAAGAAATGCTCTGATATATTAAAATGTTTCTCTCGACGTAAAAACAAAAATGGTAATGGTATTGTTGACTGACGATTTGATCTCAATTTTCTCTTTTACTCGAAGTTGCTCCTACATTTTATTCGAATTTAAAAAAACTAACTGAAAGGTAGGTTATAAATATGAAACGCACTGTATTTCGTTCAAAATTATGAGACTACAAGAAACTCGATCTATTATCGATAAAGTGGCAGCTCTGTGGTGAGTAGCGCCCCATAGACTATGCAATTATAATAAAGGGTTGTTCTTTCATTGCACTGTTGCTCGGTATGTTTTCAAAGTATACTTTCGAGCGCGGGAGGATTTGATGATTTATCCAAGTGCGAGAGTATGCAACGAAAGTCAAAATTGACATTGGGTTAATAATTTTTATTGCATATCGTGAAAAGACAAGAAAGTATGCTTCTTACGATAGCATACCTTCGAGCGTCCATGTAAGATGGGATACCTACTATCGTTGCTGAGCGACTAGTATTATGGATAGCCATAAGGCGACTACTAAATTTGGTTAGTTCAATACTTGACTGACTGAACTTTAAAACTGCAGCCATATTTTGAATATTCTGACTGGTGAATGAATCAGTCATTGACTGACGTGAAAGACTGAACTATAATAGAAGAATGGTTTCGTACGACCACCTCCGAAGCAGTGCGAATACAAAAGGTTTGATTTGACCATAATAGCTTTCGGCTTCGATTGGTTTAGTTTTCAGTCACATCCGGTCTCTTTTGGTCACTTCCGAAAGTTCAAATCCATTCTCAAAACAATTGAAATTATTTTGGAAACACACAAACAATAACACTCTGTGTGCATTAGAAAATGGGAAAGAAGTCGATGCTATTGGCCTTTGATAAGATCTCACATGGAATCATTCTTTTTACACTTAAAGCACTTGGGTTTCAACCTGGTTTTTTAGCTTGGATTAATTCCTATCTTTTGGAACGACAAAATTAAAAACCTCTTTAGATGTTCGGTATCTGACCTCTTTATAGCCTCATTTGGAGTACCTCAAGGCAGTAATTTAGGTCCTTCATATTGTCTATCAATGACGATGACTGTATCATTGAAAATTCTTATTTATCTCTCTACGCCGATGATATGAAAATTTTCAGGCACATTTTCTTCCCGACTAATTCTCGCCCTCTTCAAGCTGACTTGAAGAACTTTTCAATTTGGTGTCAAAAAACGTAAGCATCTTCCACCACTCCCCATATCCTACTTTAAGTTGTGAATACAATTTTAATGGTGCAAGTAAGTAAATAGGATTTATCTCATCCAATGCAAGATGGAATAATTTTAGTCTAAATATTTTCGTTCTTATTTTTCCTTCTATTGATAGATTATAAAGTTTTACTCAAGTTCAATATGGGCAACTAGAGCGGCTGGAAGAAATTGACTGGGCTTTTAGTTCAGTTTTGACATAAGGTTAATTCCACTAAAGTCCATTATGGTTGAGCCTTAAGTTCTCAGTTGTCTTCTATATTCTTTGATCTGATAGGAGGTATTTTCGATAGCCACCATGCCCAGGCAGGAAATGCGTAAGATGGTAATTATAATGTTGGGAATCAGCTTAGTTTGTGGGACCATCTATCTTTGGCGGTGTTGTCCCATCTGGCTTCTAGATGTTGCCCTTTCTTTTGCTCTCCTGGTAATTTGGGTATCTTGTCGGTCCGTGATAAGTCTAATGTATACATTTCATTGGCAGCTTAAACACATCTGCTTCGTCCGAAATTGGTCGGAAACTGCAAATTGTTCTTATTGCTCAAAGCCTGTAAGCAGACCTTAGTTGAGAGTACTGTGGCCCAAACTGGGGCAGCATACAAAAGAATGGAACTTACCACTTTTGATCAATAGTAAAGTATTCTTTATCCCAAAAACCTTAGTAGTTTCCCGTAATCAGCTAAAATACTACTGGTGATCTCCTAGGACATTGTCCGATTGGTATACACGCTTAGCCCACTCGAACGATTTGCGCTGCCCTGTCACAAAGAAAAATTACAAATGTAAAATAAAGGCGACTTGCATTTTCAAAGTATCTAACCACTCAGTAAATGGACAATTGACCGCCCGAACTTGTCATTTATTCGCTCACTGTGTGACTTTGGCATAAGTTGTATCCTCTTCTAATTGTGGATCACTCTAACCTAACCTAATCTTTTGAAGGAACACGTTATTCACACTTTAAACTGTCACTTGTCAGTAGCTATGACTACCAGCTACAAAATCTCAATAATTTGGCATTAAATGACCAGAACTTATGCCGACGGATTCAGCGACGGAAGATCATTTTTTGATAAGATTTATGCCCTTTGGCGGGTTCTTATTTAGTTAATTTATTGCTTCATATTCGGTGAGATGTTTCTTCTTGGTTCTTGCCGATTTTTATTTTTGCTCTGGCAGATTTTACTTTTCTTCTGGTTAATAAGGCCAAGGAGTTCTTTGACTTGTACGAACTTACGATCTCAGTGCCTTAATTTTGGCTGCACAGTCTGACAGAATCGCGATGCATTTTCGATGATATTGTCTGTCAAGGTTGAGCTGGGCTTTCAGTAGCATGGACTTTAGCTTCGAAGATACAGGCAAGTATTAAGACCTGAAACCATGCACACCTGTCCCGATTCATGTGTGCATTTTGGATCCGTCTGTATCCTACTCCATAGTGCGTTGTTTTGGTCGGCAATTGACGGAATCATTGCCCCATTCTTTCCTGCCGCTCAGCTTATTTCGAAGCAATGATTTTTTTTAACCATATTACTCCTGGGCCAGCTTAGAAGTGGTATCGTTTTGGAAAGGATTTCCCTCTGTTTATACACTTACCTATCCCAAAGCCTTTATTGCTGATTCTTTTAAATGGTCTTACGAATGTGACTTTTTAATAGAAAAGCCACAAAATTCCATCTCAAAATGAAAGGTACAACCTACGAGTGGCGCAGTATTGAACTGCATCTTTTGGAAACTACCATTGAAATACCGCCAATTCCTATAAATATTTATGTATTTTTTTTTTTTTCAGAAACATACATTTTTTCCTTGCTAAACAATTTAATCCCAAGCAATTGCTACCATTAAACAATTGAGTGGTTCCCGAAATTATATGGCAATTTCGTCTATTCCTTCGGGTGTTTTCTTTCTTCGAATTCGGGGCGGAAGATATGTATGTACATTCGCGGTGGCATTGTATTGTGAAAAATGATTTTCCATTAATTTCTGAGTTCAAGTAGTAAAGTGTAATGTAAACAAGCATCGTGCATCGTTGCTTAATGTGAAAAGTGTTCCGTTCGCCCGCCGCCGGCCGTAGTCGATGAACAGATGCAGTGATGGGAAACGCGCTCGTTAATGGCGTCAATTGGGTGTGTGGCAGTCATCATTCTGCATTCGATGGCCCCAGACGATTGTCGAAAAGGGGAGCTGTTGCATTTTTGTTTATGCCGCGCTGGATTTTCGTTTTTTAGCTGGTGCATGGAGATCATGGCCCCTCTGGGTGTTTACTAACAAAAAAAAAAGAAAATTTAGAGCGAGAGGATATTTATGAAATGATAGTGGAATATATGTATTTGTAATTACTGGATAAGCAATGGGATATGTTGTCTTTGAAATCATTTCTCAACGGGAAACAATTTAAGTTCAGAGACGAATGTGCTTTGCAGATCAAAGAAGTAAACATCTGGGAAAAGGATTATGACTAGAAGTGGTAAATTGTTGGAAATGTTTGAATTCTGGGAGATCGTTTGCCATTCGCAAGGATGCAGCCCATTTAGCTGTACCGTACTTCTTTGTGTCTTTATGAGTTCACTGATTCCTTATTTCTTTTCTATTATGAATCCTGCTTTATTAAATTAGTAGGTAGTATCTATAAGCCTTTACCACTACCTACCCGCTACTTTTTTTTTTCTGAAAATTGGGCTATTGGTTCATTGGGGATACTCTGATGAAGATCTCCGCTTAAGATACGATTTGAGCAGGAAATTCATACAATTTGGAATGCACTTATTAACGAACTTTCTCGTGACAATAGCAGCAACTTTCCAAGCACCACATCCATATAGCCGCACGAACAGCTAATCCTCCTCGGAAGTTAGACGTTTTTGCTTTGTCTGAAGGCTAATATGTCGATTTTCAAGAACATTCGATATCTAATACGTTCGGAGGTGAACTGGCATGAAGTGAATGGATCTTCGACCGCCACTCATGTTAAGCTCAAGAGAATTTGAAAGCAAAAAAAATTAAAATGGCGATGAGCAGAATAGATCCAAATGGCTTATCAGCCATCTTGAAATTATGTATAGGGTAGACGTCTTTCCTTCTCAATAAAAAAGAAATCCTAGATTTACATATTAAAGCCACCATGAATAGCACCCTACTACCCAAGTCACAACACGCTTACCAAAAAGGTTAATCTATTGAAACGGCCCTGCACAACATAGTCTACTTCATCGAAAATCCCTCTCAATCAAGGAATTCACACTAGTGTCTTTTCTAGATATAGAGGACCTTTCAACATCTTTGAAACTGATTCGATCATTAAGGCACTACACAGGCTCAACATCTGCGAATTAATCTGCTGCTTTGTAGAATACATGCTTAAAAGCAGGGTAGTCACTGCAACCTTCGAAAGTAGCACTGTCAAGAGACTACCCCCCAAGGGGGATATTGTCTCCACTACTGTGGAACCTAGTGCTCAACGAAGCACTTCTACAAATAGAAAACACCGGATGCAAAGTTATCGCCTGCGCAGACAACATCTCTCTTCTTGTAACAGGCAGATACCAGCAGACATTGGCCGATGTCATGCAGTCTGCCCTCAACAAACTAACAAGCTGGACTGAAAGCTGCGGCCTTTCTGTGCTGTGGTCTGCCTGCTCAGAAATAAGACTGAGAAGTTTCAAACAATGGAAACAACAACATACTGGACACGCCAGAGTACTTCTGATGCAAAGCCATCTTCCAAAGGTCACCGACCACTTGCCCACTGAACACAACTTCAACATGGGCTACAAATGCTTAATTCCCAACAGAACAGAATGGACACAACGGGATGTCCTTCACCAGGAATCGCTGACAATCTTCACGTCGGTGCTGGTATCTTTTCAAAAGATCTGGACATCCACCTCTCCTTCAGCCTTCCAAGCCACTGCAGCGTTTTCCAAGCCGAAGTCACTGCCATTCGTCAAGCAGCTGACTGGCTGGCGGTTAATGCAGCATCAGTATCGAATATTGTCATATACATCTACAGCGAAGCCGCCATGAAATCCTTCGGATCCAGCACAACGAGATCCAAGGCAGTGAAAGACTCTGAACGAGACAGTTGGACAGTACAATCTCGCCCTCTGCTGGGTGCCGGGTCACTGTAATATACCAGGGAATTGCGAAGCTGATGAACTGGCCCGACGAGGCTTCTCAGGTCTAAACAGCATAAACGTCACCGACATCGAGGCGCCAACGTCGTATGCTAAATACCTTGTCCATGCCGATGCGTGAGAGAACAGCTCGGCCACTGTAACACTGCAAGGCTGCTCTGGCCCACGCTAAACGAAACCAGGTTCATCGGACTTCTGAAAAATAAGAGAGAAACCCTCTCCAAAATCGTAAACACCCTCACCGGACACTGTGCCATAGGAAGGCATGCCTAAAGACTGGGGATCCCCTACAATGACTTCTGTAGAAGTTGTGGAGATGAACAAGAAGAGGAGACTTTCAGTCACCTCCTATGCACGTGCCCCGCACTTGCCAACATTAGAAAGGCCACGCTAGGTGAATACCTGTTGAACGATCTTAGTGATCTCAACAATGCCTATACAGCTAAGATAGGCTACTTCATACTAAGGAGTAAATGGTTCCCTGAGTAAGAGGGTGACCCACCCAACTTACACATCGACAGCACAATGGACCTCCTGGTCTAAGTGCATCCTCATCGAGGGCCGGTTTCAACCAACCAACCAACCATAGGGTAGGCGTATAATGGAAATATTTGAAGTTGCGTAATGTTGGATTAGCTTAATTATCGTACACTCCGCAGAATTCAGTTAAAAAGAAGTTCCATAGAAGAATAATTTGGCAATACTAAATCACTGATTGGATCGGTCATAATTCGTTCTTTAGAGCTTTTACCTCCTTTCGGACAGCAAATTTCTACAGGAGACTTTGGAAAAATTGATCCATAGCCTTCATCATCACGGTTAAAGCAGATTAGTTGCTCTTGATATCTCAAAAGCGGTTGAAAGAATGTCTTAGTGATGCTGCAGGCTTATGGTATTTTCCAAACCTGCAATGGCTGGTATTATTTTCTCATCGATCCAAGTAATCAAAGCAAGTTGTATTAGTTGTGTTATATTTTTGTATATAGTATACGGCACACCCCAAGGTTCAGTCCTCTCTCCAATCCTGTTTCTGCTTATCTATGGCCTTCTCTCCCTCTCCCTCAATTGATTCCTTAGTGGACATCGCTCTTGACTTCGCTTAGTCTTTAAGGATCAGACGGCAAGGTCTTCGCGCTGTGGCTTTCTAGCGACAGTAAATGTCTTCTTAGCTCAACTCTGACGTTGATGCTATCATCAAATGGAGCGTGCAAGACCGAGTGGAGTTCTACTCGCCAAAAACCCAGTGTTCTCTTCAGTCTCTGAATGGACACATAACATTGGGGAATCTTTTGGATTGTCAAAGCTTGGTATGCACGTAAGCTTAGAACTTAACAGGATGATATCCGTCAAGTGTTCACAAATGTCAAATATGATTGACGTACGTCGCCATTTGCAAAAATTACAAAATCCCCCGATAGGGTGATTAATTTAATTTAAGTCTTGTAGTGCATCAAATCACAAGATGCTTTTTCATCTCAAGGACTTGTCTAAACCGCATCTGATGTATAAACACAGTTTGACAATTTAAGTGTTGACATTAGAAAATATTTAGTTTTGTAAACAAATCTACGAGTATAAGATATTCCTTTGGCTCCGTAAACTGTTTATAATCAAACTGACGTCTTTGTGTTTAGTTAACTGTCATGATGAATTAAATTGGTGCCAAACATTTTATGTCAACAGAAGAGGACGAAATTTATATCAAATGTTTTACGGCATAGGGCTGGACAACACGTGGATGGTTGCCCAGCAGACGGATACATCACACCTACGGTATGATTTCAACCCCCAGCTCATGACGAACAGTATCTATTTACCATTTTATAATTAGATCTTAGGACGTGCTCTACGTGCGCAGACGGTGGGTGAGAATTTGTCACAAAACAGTTCAGGAACGATTTTCTTTTGTTTTTTCTATTATTACTCATTTCTGTTGCCTTCCTTTTCATTTGTCAACCTTGAATCCATGTGTGAATACTGACAACGTTTTCATTTATTGTGCGAAACTATTGTCCCACCTCGTCTCCCCATTTTGTTTCAATCCCACTAGAAGCCCTAGAAAATGCCAACAACAATTAGTGGTCACATATTTCAAAGCCAATATGTCACAAATATGCATAAACAAAGATGGCTAAAACCACAATGCAAACAGTCAGTTTGACGTTTTGAAAATTCACTATCATGTTGCGGCGGGGGAGTGAGTATAAGTAGAGAAAGAAAAATGAAAATAAAAGAACTAATGGAAAATAGTGGAAAATTGCATGTTTCAAGTGCGTGTATTCCACTAAAGTGGGTGGGTGGGGGATTTTTGATTGGCCTTGACAAAAAGTGCGTGACGTCTTGTTGATTGTTTCAGACGGCTTGAAGGACAGCTCAGCTCAGTCTGACATGCAAGTGTTGTATAATATCACAGAAAACTGGTATCACAAGGGCTTACATATGAACAAAATCCCTAAACAATGATGAAGTAATTTTCAAATTCCATTTTCCATCTGATTGACTTCAACTGTCGTTTTTATGATGAGAATCGAGGCAAGGAAACCCATTCAATGGCATCGCACAGATGTGGGCGATTTAATTCAAGTGGTTGAAGAACTGTGAAATAACCTTAATGTACAGACGTCAGAGACAGACACAAGATGATTGCAATATCGTCGATATCATGGACAAAGTAAACGAAGAAGGTAACTTCATTCCAATTCCAATTCCTCCTTGAATGCTGACCTTACCGTAGGCAGCAAAAGATCTGCTGGAAGAACACGTGTCTTCCTGATAGCTAGGGCTCAATTCATCACGGCAAATTAAAATAACATGCATCTATACAAAACAAATACAGAGCCTTGAAGCTTGTTTCGTGATAGGACAAAGTAGAAGATACAAAACGAACAGTTTTCAATTTTAGGAATAAACATTTCTCAGCCTTTATTTTTAGAGAATACGGCCACGAATAGTTATTCCTTTAAGGGAGTAATTGGTGCAGAGACTGCAACCGAAAAAATGTTTGGCTATTTCAAATTGTTGTCAGTAATTGCACCGGACTGAAGTAGGTTATGCTAGGAGACATTTCGGTCATATCTTCCACTCGAATAGATTTCAAGGAAAGCCGAAACCGTAACGCTCTGACGAGACTTATGCATACGAAAATTTACTCCGGTATTTGTCGGACGGCTGAAGTTATTGATGATTTAGCATCGGAGGCCGTCATGATGGACGAGTGAATCTCTAGGGAGATGAAGGAGCATTTGCTTACCGATCCCGAGAAGACAATAAAACGACACTCCGAAAACTTATATTGTACAAAAAATCTACACATCTGAAGCGCATATTGGAGAAGAAATACATCTGATGACTTTCCGATATGGAGAGGAGACACTAGCGTAAGAAACACCAAAAGCAAGCATAAGGCAGTTAATAGCAAGGTCGTCTGTAAGGAAACACTATGAAAAAGGCTACCAAAACTGATGCCGATAGGGCTGATTCTGATAGAAAATTCCGCCAAGTGGTCCACTTTTGGGAAGCTGAACTAGCGCTGTGGGATGGTTCGCCACTCACTAACACGAATAACAGTGATAGGATTTTCTGACGTACATCATTGTCATCCCTTGCACATGAACTGAAAAGGTTATGTTAGGTTAGGTTTGTGTGTTGGCAGAGGAAACGAAATACCTCCGCCGCACTCAGGTCAGCACTGACCCATTGTGTAACCCATAGGGGGGCGTAGAAAAAGTACCCCTTGCCCCTTTAACCCACAAATATCTGTAACAACTTCCCATAGTTGTACTTACTCGTTATCCGTGCATACAAACCATCCTGATGTTCAGTAACATGTCGGTATTGACGTTGGAGGGTTCTCATAGATCCTGAAAGAAGTGCTTGCCGAGGAATTTGTACCTGAAATGTTGGAGTCCAGGGCACTGGCAGAGGAAGTGGGTAGTGTCCTCTATAACTTCCTCATTGCCGCATCCTCTGCACAGTTCTTCTTCCGTTCGACAAAGTTTCTTTAGGTGGTACCGCAGAGTGTTTTGACCCGTGAGTATGGACAGTGAACGTCTGTCCTTGCGGATAATTCTCTCGGTCCTTGCTTTGTCAAAAGTTGGCCATAGTTGTTTTGCAGTTTTGCAAGTGTCTATGGACTTCCATCTCAAGTTCGCCGCACTCATAGCCAGCCTCTCTGCCTCGAGCCTGTGAGCGCGGGGCGGGGTGCTTATGGAGAGGTCAGTCTGTTCGAGTGGGTCCGATGAAGCTTTCCTTGCCAGTTCATCTGTCCTTTCATTTCCCGGGACGCCCTCGTGCCCAAGGACCCAGCAGAGTAGAACCTTGTGCTGTGTTCCAAGTTGCCTTAAGCTCTTCGCGACAGCACTTCACAAGCTTGGATTTTATTTCTATGGCAGTAATTGCTTTGATAGCTGCCTGGCTGTCGATAAAGAAAGTGATACCTTCTGGCGCTTGGAAAACACTGCTGTGGTCTGGGAGTCGTATAGATCTGGATATACCCAGTGATTCGAAGAAAATTCCGGATCCTACACCGTTGTCCATTTTCGATCCATCAGTATAAACAAAAAAAAAAGAAAGGTAACTCTTACGAAATATCACACATCGCGACGGCTGAAGTTATTGATGATTTGGCATCGGAGGCCGTCATGATGGACGAGTGAATCTCTAGCAAGATGAAGGAGCATTTGCTTGCCGATTCCGAGAAGACAACAAAACGACACTCCGAAGACAAAAAAGCTACACAACTGAATCGCATATTGGAGAAGAAATGCATCTCCTGACCTGCCGATATGAAGAAAGCAAAAGCCACCGGGATAAGAAACACCAAAAGCGAGGATAAGGCAGTTAATAGCAAGGTCGTCTGCAAGGTGAACACTATGAAATAGGTTACCAAATCTGATGCCGATAGGGCTGATTCTGACCTAGAACTAGCGTTGTGGGATGAACCAAACGTAATGTCAAGGTACCCAAATTAGCTTACCCGTGAAAGATTTGAAGCATTCCGCTAGACGAGGTATTGGAGAGGCCTAAAGCCAGAATAAACGTACCTGATACCGCCATAGAAAAGAAGAATTTCTTGGTTTCCTGAAAGCACTATGAATCACTTAAAGATTGTCGCTGTAGAGGATGATAAAGATGGTACCAAGGGTATAGTCTTCAGCATAGAGGATCCACTTCAGAAATGCAGATGATAAAGAATGGTGTCGATAAGATACATGTGATACAGGCAAATCGCAATAAGAAGTCTACGATTAAAGTAGACTTAAAGCTACTAAGTCGCATGTTTTGGGGATCTGCATGGCTATCGTACCCGGACAAAGATTAGTTTCACCTCAGAATGCCAGATTCCTTCAACTAGAGCATGAGTTCATTTGATATAAGCTGGACATAGTGGAAGTAAGCGAGATAAAATGGTTAGATGCGGGTGAGTACCAATCCCCAAAGCGTAGCACTGTATTTCTCTGCTCCGGAAGACCAAACGGAAGCCCCCGTAGATATGGAGTTGGACTGCGGCTCACGCTTACAGCACGCAGAGGCCTAATCTCCTGGCAGCCGCACGGTGACTGAATTTTAACAGCCAGATTTCCATTACCATTATACAGTGTTACGACCCACGGATGGTTCGTCTGAGTAAGAAGAGGAGACCTTCTACAACCAGTTGGGAGCTGTTTATAATGCAACACCCAACGGCGACGTTGTCATTGTGATGGGGGACCTGAATGCCAAGGTAGGCAGCGACAACCTCAAACATGTTATGAGACGGCACCGATTAGGCAACCGCAATGACAACGGCGAAAGATTTGTTGACTTCTGTAGAGCAAATCGTTTTGCCATAGGTGGCACCATGTTTAAGCACAAGCCTGCCATAAAATCAGTTAGGAGTCAACTAACAGGCAAGCAACCTCCAAAGCAATTAGCTTAAACACCAAGCTATGACTGTTGCCTTTCAACGTTGAATCCGTGCTGCGTTCCAACTTTGCAAGGAAGCTGCAAACGATTGTCAATAGGTGCCTGCGCTACATCTTAAGGATATTCTGGTCAAACCGTATCGCTAACGAACAGCTTTAATAGAGAACGGGCCATGAACCTATAGGCACAACAATACGACGACGAAAATGGCAGTGGATTGGTCACTCTCTCCGAAAGGGTGACAGATCCATGGCGGTCCTAGGAGTACGTGGAGCAGAACAGTGGAGAAGGAAGCACGGCAACTGGGAAAGAGTTTGGGAGATCTGAGGCACATTTTCAGAATTCGCACACGATGGCACGCGTTGTATAGGCTCTAGGACCCAGAAGGGGATACAGGACATTACTCAATACTAAGTCGCTGGGTGATACGGATTAAGGTTGTCGTAGCCGAAAAAATGAGAGGAGATACCACTTTTTAGAGCTAAATGACCAAGAAAGGAAAGAGCTAAGCAAGGGATACAAGAAAAAAGGTAAGTTAGTTTTATGGCTCTCCACTCACTAACACGGATGAGTGATAGGATTTTGTGGCGCACATTATTGTCATCCCTTGCACATGGACTGAAGAAAAAAAACTATATAAATATGATATACATACATCTACGCTCTCAAGGTCAAATCAAGAACAAATTCATGTTGAGGCACCTTAACAGAACGCTCAGCAATTCACTTCCCTGGATGTTCTTTCACCAACTTTCACCAAGGACAATTGGGTTCGCCAGGTTATACAGGGAAATCCAGTAGCATGCTCCATTGTCAATATTTCCCCCCCTCAATCTCGGGTACTTGATGGCATAAATTCCAAAGATCCTGCGTAACTTAAAGGAATACTTCGTACAGTCGTTGACACAGTGTTTTTTTTAAATGGTTTCGTGAACCTCAGGCTAGAAACCTTAACTTCATCCCTAAAGGAAGCAATCGCAGACATACTACTACATTTCAGTAGTCCGTTCCTTTTTAAGTCCTTAAAAATAATCTTGGATCACCGCATTTGCTCCGAATTAATTCCTGAAACTGTCTCATCTGCCTTACATGGCTATGTAGAGGGCCGACGGAGGGGAAGACCCTTCAGACATAATCTAACTAAGATGCTGCTGCCACATTCTTCTCAGAAGACTTATAAGGATACCTACATACTGTAGGTCTTAGCAGCAAAAAGTATAAAGATGGTCACATTATTATTTGCAGTTGGTTGGCTTTTTCGCAACAAATTAAATTACTCTAATGACCCTTGAAATGCATACATACGTTACTTACGAGAATTTTTCCAGCATACGAGTACCTATGTTACATATTCTTAAGGAACAACAAAACCATGTAATTCTTGTTGTTATCCCTTGACCGGTAGTGTAACTTTCTAAAACTAACATAACATGGCATTATCTCCATCTTACTTGTTAACTATTCACTAAAATAGGGTGCAACACCCTCCTTGCACGAAAATATTGTTGTCATGCACCGTTAAGCTGCTTATACATATCTCTCCAAACTATGTAGAACTCACCATGACTGTGACTTCCAGCTAAGGCTAAATTTCATTACCAACATGGAAGCAACACACCGGTACTCCCGGCAGCTAGTACACACCGGCCACGACTATAATAGGCACGTTGAACATGGAAACGTGCGATTCGCGGAAATTGATGCATTATGCTTGGAAAAAACGAAAGAAAAAACTACAACAAACAAGTGCAATGCTATTAATAAACTTCTCTCTATTCGTAGAGAGCCTTTCTTCCCGCCTGCCGCATGCGGAAATGCTATTTTTTCGCATCGACATTGCCCTAGGCGATTCAAGAAATTAGAGAGGCGCAGCTAGAAATGATTAATTTGCATTTCGGCGGCTGATTCTCCATGCACTGCTGTTCATCTATTTCAAGTTTAATTATGGCACGAGCGTCAACCGGCAACCTAGAGACTGGAATCACTATTTGCTGGTGGAAATCATTTTTCTCCCACAGACCGAGTCGTAGAAGTGGTTGCTGCAAGTTCAAGGTCCATCATTGGCTAATTAATGACCATCTCGCGATGTTAACTTCATCGGCGTCGTCTTCGTCGTCGTCGTCGTCGTCGTCGGCAACTCGCCGTTGCAGTACGAAAGATGCACTTAGATTGCATCAGATTTAATGCCAGTAATTTATTTGGCAGACAATTAAGCGTCTGCTCTTCGGCTGTCTACTCAAGCGCAGTGAAGACCATTCCATGATCGCTGCGATCAAGGTCTTCAACTGACACAGAGTGCAGGTGGTTTGGGTTATCTAACCTGACGGCAGGTGGAATACGTGAGCTTAATGCGAAAAGCAACAAATTGACAGATTGGTTTCTGGCCGTATGCCATGCGGAAAATTTCCCTTAAATGGTTGATGGAACGCATCCAGCGGTTGAAATTGACATGCGTGGATGATCTTCTTGTTACACTTTCACTCTCACCGATCGCGATGATCATGATGATGAGCGAATGAAAGATCGGAAAATTGTTTTAATTTGTGTGGAATTGATGCGGAAATGCGTAGGCTCGGTGCATTTCAATCAGAGAGGTTGTTGTCAATTGTTTGGGTTGGAACTTGGAAGTCGTTAAATTGGTTAGTCGGTTGGTTGGTTAGCTTGTCAATCGGATGAGACTTGCAGAAGAGATGTGGGTGAGTTGTTATGTAAGCATGTTTTCAGCTGGGGCTTGGTGGGGTTTTGAAGTTACGCAATTAAACTATTACTGTGAAAGTTCTCAAACTTCTTAGTTGCGAGATGTAATGGAGCGTTATATTGTTTTACATTCCAGGATCCTGTTTATTTTATCGAATTAATTATAGGTCATTTAGTTAATTCTAAAATATTTGCATCGAAGCAGAACATAAGTTCAATCAAACCTACTCGACGTTTCAAGTAGTCTTAAAAGCAATATCACATGTATGTAGTTCGGGCTATACATAAGTAGTTGAGGAAAAGGTCTTACACCAGTGGAAATACGGGGTACATTATTTATTCTAAGAATATGGACCTACAGATGGCTCTTAGTTAGATACAGCTTACTCTATAGGTGGAGGTTCTATCTTTGCTCATAGCCGCGAAACAACTTGAGATGGAATTAATATTCAACGTGACCATAGCCATCTTGAATGAGAGTCAGTGTTCTTCATTCGTTTGTCACACAATCAGCGTTGGATTATCCTCATTTTGATTGAAGGCCACTTAGGTGAACCACAAGGTAGCCATCTTGACCCTTTATCTTTTATTTTCTTTTTAAACGATATTACTAACGTTTTTGAATGCTCACGGTGTTAGCTTTATCCACAGAATCTCATACTATTCTTAAAAATTTTAGGTATTAATGACTGCAAAGTGATTTAGATCAGATCGTCATTTGGTGTGAGCGTAACAATCTTGATTTCAAAATTTCCTAAATCTTATATGACATCTAGGCAATAAAGGTAATGATTGAGCTGTTTTCGAGTCAAGTAAAGAACTTCTTAACGCCTTGCTAAAAGATACATACAAATGTAAACAACACCTAATTTGTTCGGTTGCAGGTTATTATAAGGTAGTCTTGCTGACCAGATTTCTTTTCCAAAATTAATTATTATAATTTATAAAATTTCCACAAAGTTTAAGCCCTTTGTTTAAATATACACTTAGATCTGATTTCCTTCTACCAATCCCGATTTGTAAAAAGTTTGCCATACAGTATCCCACTGTACGTTGTACACAACGACCTAAGTATCACTGACTCCTAAGAGAAAGCTAATCTGCTAGCAGCTATGTTCGCCTACCACCACTACTGAATCAGGTTCAATATACATTAGGGCAAATATTTTTCCGAACCCGCTCAGTAGCTCGAGTCCTAAAAGATATTGCCAATAAAAAGAAATCCTCAGGCCCAGATGGGAATCCTCCCCTTGTTTCGAAGAGGTGTTCTTCTACCCTGCCTAAGCTCTTTTTCACCTGTCATATTCTACAGGCATCTTTCCGGAAATTTGCGCACGTTCAGCCCATCCCCACAAAGGGCGATAAAACCTCCCTTTCAAACTACCGACGCATAGCCTTAGCATCAGTGCTCTCTAAGGTCATGGAAAGCATTGTAAATTTCCATCTTATGAAATACAATATATAGGTATTGAAAGAAATCGTTTCTTAAATGACCGTCAGTACGGTTTCCGGGAACAGCATTCCACAGGGAACCATAGTATTCACCATCACGGTGAATGCCGAGTAGTTGCTCTTGACATCTCTAAAGCTTTCCACAGAGTATGGCAGAGTGTCCTTTTAAGCAAAATCGAAGCTTACGGTTTCGGTAGTATCTTCTCATCATGGATTGCTAGCTTTTTGAGTAATCGATCAATACGACGATTATGGACGGATATACTTCTTGCTCATTCTCAACCAATGCTGGTATGCCCCAGGGCACTGTTCTTTCTCCGACCCTGTTTTTAATATTTATTAACGACCTTCTCTCTCTTACTCGCAATCCATTCCATTCTTTTCCGGCGGACAGTACTCTGGACTTCGTTTATTCTCTTTCAGTTCCACGGCTGAGACCCCAAGCTTTGGATTCTCACCGGTAGCGAATGTCTACCGAGCTTAGCTCTGAAATTGATGCAATCATCGATTGGGGCGTGAAAAACCGGTTTGAGTTCAATTCGTCCAAAACCCAGTGCTGTCTCCTGTCTCCGAAGCGGGATATTAATATAGCCAAACTAAAAATGAATGAAACTTAAATAGAGAGTCTAATGGCCTATCAATGCTTGGTATGCAAGTTACTCCAGACCTTCGCTGGAATTACCAAATTTCCAGAGCCTTGGATTCATTAAGAACGTGTAAACGTTTTTCAGTCCTGCAGACTTGGTTACTATCTATAAAGCCTATATTCGCCTGAAACTAGAATACAACTCACATATTTGGGCGGGAGCTCCCGCTACTTATTTAAGTTTATTGAATCGAGTCCTGCGTCAGGCATGTAGATTTAGTGGAGACCCTTCAATCAGTGACCAAATCTCTTCGCTCAAACATCTTCGAAATGTTGGATACTTATCGATCTTTTACCGTTATTTTCATCATCGTTGTTCGGATGAAATCTATAGTTGTTGTCCCACCTGTCCGTCAGTTAAATCATACTACTCGAGCGGCTTCCTCTGCGCCGGGAGAGATAAGGCTCTTAGAACCAATTTTCGCTCGCACAGTGAAATTCAGAAGCTCGTTTTTTAGCCACTCAACACGTAAGTATTATCAATATTTCCTACGGACTATGATTTGCAAGGATTTAAGGCGAACGCACATCGTTAGATAACTTTCTTTTCTTTTCCTACCAATTTCTAAATTCCCACACCCTTAAGTTTATATGGAACGCGATGGGCTCATTATGTGTTTTTATGATAACCTCCACCTAAAAGCTCAAGTACAAGTTGACGAAACATTTGGCAGAATACCGCATGTACGTCATCATTACATCAATCCTCAACATCAAGGTCAAAATCGAGCCCAAGCGGAAGGGCAACAGACTAGTACCTCAATGTAAGCGATGTCAAGGCTTCCGACATACTCAAGCGTACTGCCAGAAACAACCGAGATGTGTAAAATGCGCCGGTGAACATCTTTCGAAAGATTGCGACGTTAGCACTCAGGCTCCAGCGGTTTGTGCCAATTGTAAGGGAAGTCATCCAGCGAGTTACCGAGGTTGCGAAATCGCCATAGAGCTACAAAAACGGCATGAAACTCTAAAGAAACGTACTGAAGATAAGGTCACCACAACTCCGAGACGTCCAAAAGCTGACAAGCCGAAAACCCCAAAGTCGGTCAGAAGAACGAGATCGGTAAAGGAAAAAGTAAAAAATCCACAAGAAAACGCCGCCGGTCCAAGTACAAAAGGTACATCAATGCTTATTGGCCCAAGATCGTACGCGTCACGTGAAAATAGACCAGAACCTGCCACAACGGATTCGGTATCTCATATATTAGTTATGATATTAGAAAAGCTTGAGCAACAAACTAAAGTTAATCAAGTAATCTTTGACAAACTGAGCGAGCTAGAGTTTAAAATTGGCAGAACGAATAACAAATCATGAATATGAAGCTAATAAAAATACTTACATGGAATGCAAATGGCCTATCGCACAAAATTGACGAACTAGAAGTATTTCTGCGAAAGAACAATATTGACGTTTGCCTGATTACGGAAACCCATTGTAAGAAGGGATCGGGGCCCAAAATTAAAGGCTACATCGATTATCATGCGCATCATCCTTCAGAAAATTCGAGAGGCGGTTCATCCCTTTACATCAAAGACTGCATTAAGCACTCCAAAAACGCAGAAATTGAACTTGACTCAATGCAAATTAGCTCAGTCTCCGTGAAATTGAGGCACCTAGATTACAATATCGCGTCGATTTATTTTCCTCCGAAGTATAGGTTGGCGGATGACGATCTTACTCCCCTTTTTGACTCACTTGGGTCAAACTTTATCATCGGCGGGGATTTTAACGCGAAAAACACTTTTTGGGGTTCACGATGCAATTCAACAAGAGGCAGAGTACTCCTCAAAGCAACTTCGAAACGTGGCGTGGTCTTCTTATCGACGGGAAAGCCAACATATTGGCCAACCGACAGAAATAAAATACCTGACCTTGTTGAGTTCTTCATCACAAAAGGGGTACCTCGATACCTTACGAACGTAGAAGAATGCTATGATCTCTGCTCAGATCACTCGGCAGTTCTTTTGAAAATCGGCGGAAGCCTAGCGAAAAAGGAAAGAGCACCTAGATTAACTAACAGCAACACCGACTGGGACGGCTTTAGAAAATACTGTAAAGAAAACATAGCCTTGAATGTACCACTAAAAACGCCGCTAGAAATAGAAGACGAAATAGAAAAACTCGTGAGAGTTATTCAGAGCGCTGCGTGGAATAATACTTCTCTCCGGAGGAACTCAGTATCAAATAGCGGAACAACATACCCACGCGAAATAGAAGAGCTCATACGCGAAAAGAGAAAAGCGCGAAAGAGATGGCAGCGATCGCGAGCAC
The DNA here is from genome assembly GCA_949716465.1 of Chalcosyrphus nemorum. Lineage (NCBI taxonomy): Eukaryota > Metazoa > Arthropoda > Insecta > Diptera > Syrphidae > Chalcosyrphus > Chalcosyrphus nemorum. The sequence continues at coordinate 59,995,359 of OX454332.1, forward strand.
CTCCAGATAAAGCCATCTTAAACAGCCTATCTAACGAATTAAAGCACTTACTTCAAGATTTTAAAAGTCGCGAGACCACCGCTTACCTTGAAAGCTTGACTGCCGATAGAGGATCGAACTACTCACTTTGGAAAGCCGTGAAGTCCATTAAGAAGCCCATAATGCACTCGGCGCCAATAAGAAAAGCCAACGGCGAATGGATAAAAGGCGACAAAGAAAAAGCAGATGTATTCGCAGACCACCTAGAAGAAACGTTCAAACCATTTGACGGGGAACCATTGGTCGACGATCTCAGTCCCAATTCGGTACTGGACAACTATAGAATGAAAAACGTGTCACTGTCTGAACTTCGTCAAACGATACGAAACTTGAAGAATAACAAAGCGCCGGGCTATGACTTAATTACTGGGGAAATTTTAAAGGAGTTACCGAAAAAAGCGCTAGTGAAGCTCCTCTACATCATAAACGCCTCAATGAGAATTTCATACGTTCCAAGGCAATGGAAAGTCGCAGAAGTAATAATGGTTCCGAAACCGGGAAAATGCCCGTACGACCAAAAATCATATCGACCTATTTCGCTTTTGCCCATAATATCGAAGGTCTTCGAGAAACTTGTGCTCAAACGACTGCAACCAATAATTGAAGAAAGACGATTGATCCCGGATCACCAATTTGGCTTTAGGGTCAAACACTCAACAATTGACCAGGTCTATCGAATAACTAATGAAATTGATAAAGCCTTAGAAGCGAAAATGATATGTTCTACCGCTTTTCTTGACGTATCCCAAGCATTTGACAAAGTATGGCACGAAGGCCTGAAATATAAGCTACGGAAAGTTTTGCCTGTAAAAATGTATGAACTCTTAGAGTCTTATCTTGACGATAGACTCTTTCGTGTGAGATACGGGAGCGAATACTCGGAATTCAAAGAAATACACGCCGGTGTTCCGCAAGGAAGCGTTCTCGGTCCAACACTGTTTTTGATGTATACAAGAGACGTACCTCAAGATGAGACAACGACTGTAGCCACATTCGCCGACGACACGGCAATCCTCGCCACGGATAAAACAGTCGAATCATCAACGGGAAAACTCCAACGCGCTTTGGACAAAATATGCAAGTGGACGAAGACCTGGCGAATCGTCCTTAACGAGACTAAATCAACGCATGTAAATTTTACTTACAAAAGGGTAAACAACTTACCACTCTTTATTAACTCGGTACAAATTCCGTACGCCAACGAGGCGAAATATCTAGGCATGACCCTAGACGCAAAACTTAAGTGGAAGCCACACGTTAAAAAGAAACGCGACGAGCTCGAAATCAAGCTACGAGAAATGAATTGGCTTATCGGACGATCTTCGAAATTAAGCGTATATAACAAACTGCTTTTGTATAAGCAAGTGCTAAAACCGTCTTGGACGTACGGTATACAACTTTGGGGCTGTACTAAACCAAGCAATATATCTATTTTAGAAACTTTTCAAAATAAGACACTAAGAGCAATTGTAGGTGCTTTCGTTGGAAGGTAACCTGCCAAACACGATTACTATAGAAGCGTGAACTACTTGTTAAGGGAACTTAGTCGTAGTCTAGCCGGAAATGGGAGGTTTTTTAGTGAGTAAGAATCTCACACTACTATGAGCACGCGCGGCCGGTCCTCGTAGTGCCTATGAAGGTTTTTACCTACCCACGAAAAAAAAAAATTTATTTAAAATTTTTTTTAAACTTAGGTCCGTCACCAGCTCTAACTGTGGTTCATTATATCAATTCAATTATTTGTCTATATAATGATGTCCAAAGATTGCAATCTGATTAAAAAAACACCGAAGTAAATCATCTATCTCTGGCAACAATGGAAACCATATTTATAACATCATCTGCTTATTGTACTCAAAACAAGTCCCCCCCTTACAAAAAAAAAAAAAAGAGATCGCTTTCATTGAATGATTGATCTGCCTTTGTGATCAATCTTTGCCAATTAAATGAATAAAAAGCCCATCTACATCTTAACAAAATGCCGTGAAAAATAAGAAGTAAGACCGCATGGAAAGTGAGAGTTTCCGTCACTTTCCATAAACACACTCACTCCCCGAATTGTTACCTCACTGACAATTAGACACCTAACACTTGTGCCGTCGTCACAGATTATTCCATTCTACTATAAGCTTTGTGGGGAAAGAAAATGAAATCCACTATCTGTAGACATTTCGAGGTAATGATCTATATTTGGGCGCGAATATTTTTAGACAATCTGTATCCAGCACACGTGGTGGCTATGAAATTCGACATTTGCTGTTTGGTGGCATTCTGGATTCCCCTCTTCGTCCGTCTTCTTCTATCGTTCGGTGGCTTCTATTGTTTTTGTGTCTGTCGGCATATAATTTTGTAAACTTGACCAAATTTCGTTGAGCTTTACTTTTTGGCTTGAGGCATTGTGACCTGGATCTCAATTGGTTGTAAACAAATCGATTTCGAGTGACTAATGTATCTATCACACGGAAACGAATGCGAATGTTGAACACTTGTTGGTGCTATACTTTTGCACAGATTTTGTGTTAGAGGGGGTAGGTTATGGTTCGTCACTTGCACTCGCAGACGTCATTTAATAGCAGATGTGATTTTTGGATCGTTTCCGACCAATTAATATGGCAGTTGGTCCAAGGCAATTGAATTTGAATGTAATGGAAGGACAAATGCATTAGACGACGAATTATTCGTATGATGATTAATGGCAATGGAGAATAACTGAGATGAAAGACTATTCGGTCTGGGTATTTCAGCCATTTGTATCCAATAAATGTTTCGGACTGTGATGTGATTACACGTGTCAGCGATGTGACGATAAATTTGTAGGCACACTGTAAATGGAATGGGAGGCAATAAATTGGAACACGTGGAATTATTGCTTTTTGTGGTTGGACATTTCGGCAATATTTTGTGTTGTATTTTGATTGTATGTAAACACGCAAGGCGTTCTAAGGAAGGCATTAAAAATAAAGTGACAAGGTCATGTGAACTTGCACTACTTTACATACATATACACACATATATACCATTTGTTCTCAAGTATTTATGCTATGATAGCAGGGGTTTCAAACCCAATTATGTGCATGTCAGCATGCTTGTGCCTGTGCAATTCATCATACTTTGCAGATATACACAGCCTTACTGTTTTGTGTTATCCTACAAGTACTTGTTGAGATATGTTGAGTTGTAAGAACCAGTTCGAATTTTCTCAAAAAGGATATCGAAAAACCGAATGCAAGCTTATCGGCTATTTTATTTTATTTATTTAGTCAGCTGGTCTAATAGCCGCAGGCTCTCTGTCAATTCGGGCAAGACCGTGCTGGTTCTTGAATTGGTGGGCTGCCTGAAGAAAAAATCTTAACGTGATTGCAAGTATAAGTATTACGGGGACATCGGGAACCTTTCTTAATGCAGTGCTCAAAACCATACGCTACCTACATATATACTTCCACAAAGTCCCCACAAATATCCTGCCCGACAATACTGAAGACAATAGTTGAGCATCTATTCCCCCATAGATCGACTACGGAACCCATTCCCCATGAGGGGAACAACTCCTGAACCTATTCCGGAAATCACAACGGATGAGCTATACAAAGCATGTAGGAAAATAGGTGACAATAAACCGCCTGGACCTGACGGCATTCCAAATATTGCTATAAAGGCAGTCGTCCATAAGAGACCGGACCTGTTTATAGCAACGATGCAAAGGTGCCTTGAGGAGAAGATTTTCCCTGAACCATGAAACCTTCAGCATCTGGTGTTGTTACCTTAGCGAAATAAACCACCAGGAGAACCTTTGTCGTATCGACCAATATGCCTGCTAGATACACTGGGAAAAATCCTTGAACGCATTATATACATATAGCAGACTGCTATCAGCGGCAGAGGAAATAGAAGCTTTGTCAGACGCCCAGTATGGCTTCAGAAAATCGCGTTCTACCGTCGATGCCATGAAGACGGTAGTAGATACAGCAGCCGAAGCAATACAAGGGAGGAGATGGAAAGGAGGCGCAAAGAAATACTGCGCAGTGTTAACACTAGACGTTAAAAACGCTTTTAACTCTGCTAACTGGACCTGCATTGGCTGATCACTGGCCAGAATGCCCCAGAGTACCTATTATTGCTGATAGAAAGCTTAGTAACACTTCACTGGGGGAGTTCCCCAGGGGTCAGTCCTAGGACCAATTCACTTCTGTGGAATATCATGTACGACGGTGTTTTGCGCCTAACGCTACCGCAAGGAGTTAGAGTGATCGGTTTCGCTGACGATATTGCCGTGGCGAAGCATATCCATGAGATAGAGTCCGCCACGAATGAGGCAGCGTCCAGGATTAAATATTGGCTTGACTCAGCCGACCTCGAACTAGCTGAGCACAAAACAGAAGCCTCCTAATAACCAGCAGAAAGATTGCGGAATATGCAAGTTTTTGAAACTTGGATAAAAGGAGCGCAGGGGGACTGCAACTTTCACCTTACTGCGTAAGGTGCCCTGTCTGGGCACGGTGGTTATAGAAAATACCTCCACAGATTTGTGGAGCCCAGAAGTAGAGGGAGATGCGGAGTTTCAGTACATACGGTTTACAACTAGCGTAGCGAAGCTACGAAGCCCGGAGCGCCTAATAGACCTCATGATGAGGTCATCGGACGACTGGGTGGAGATTTGTTCCATCATAACGTCTGTGCAGATTAAACTGCGTAGAATTGGAGCATTGAGAAGGGCCGAGAAGGCAAATAGAGATAGTAGAGCATAAGATCCTAACCAGCCCCGCGAAGTAATACCTAACGGCGGTCCCGCGAGGAGAGTGGTTTGAAGTGTGTAGGGTGTGTGTTTAGTACATAGTCCTGGCATCGAGTGCTCAGGTTTGCGAATCGTGCATGCTAATAGAAATGTGGCGCAACCAAAAATATAAAAAAATGTATATATATATGTATATACTTCCAACTGAAATCATCTGCAAACAATTCTCTAACAACTCAGTAATAAAACAAATTAGCTCCAAACAATTATACTATCGCCTCATAGACATCTTTCCAATGTCACTAAGCATCTACCTATGGACTTGAGCTAAAATTCTTTATAATAAATCAATACCAGACAAAATAGGGTGGACGAACGCGATGTTCTCTACAAAGCTGTCTATCAAAAGGAGTGTGTGTAAAGCAGGGACGGCGATCGCAGCGTCATGGGTGCCCAACTTTTTTCAAAATATCTGACAATCTTCCTCTCCTTTAACCTGCGCTTTCAGGCTGAAGCAACGCCGTTCAACTGCAACGTGGTTAGGAGATTATAAGAATTGTATGTAATTTTTGTATTGGTTTCTAATTCACAGAATTTTTTTTTCGCGTTCCCGTGTAAGGGATTCATTTTAACTTATTATAGTGGAAAAACAAGTACAGTTAGCCCTTGATCACTAATCGTCTAGCTTAACAAGCGAATGGGTTTCCAGTGCACCGTGACTACCCACCATAAAGCGGTCAGTATTTGTTATTGTAGTAGGTTGGCGCTGGTTCATTAACAACGAATTTGACCCATATTATGATGAAATAAAAAGTGACTATTGAAACAAAAGAAATACAGGCATAATAGTCGTGACGTACATGGATGACGTGTTGATTGTTTTATCAAGCTGACAAGAGACTGTCGATTCCACGTTAGCATGTACGTAACTCGAATATGAAATTTAATCAAAATCGTTAGAGCCGTTTTCGAGAAAATCGTCTTTTTGTAAAATGGGCCCTAAGTAAAGTACCGTTAATGACAGGGCTAGAACAAAAATTCCGATTTTACCTAGAATTGCGACCCTACAGAACTCAGATATGAAGTTTGAAGCAAATCGGTCCAGTCGTTTAGGCTGCAGTCCAGCGTACATACACACAGGGAGACAGACAGACCGACAGACAGACAGAATCGGCAGACCCACTTTTTCGAGCTTCTCTATCATCGTAATGTCAGAATTCATTGTTATCTCGAGTTCGAATATTTGCACGAATCCAATAGTTGCCCTATATTATAGGTGCAAGTAAAAAATGGTACTAGAGGATACAGGAGACTTCCGTTTAAACCTCAAAATCTAGTAGCCCTTTGTATTATGCTAAATTGCATGGTATTATGCTGGATAGTAAATAAAACAAGAATTTCTTATAGTCTACATGAAACAAAATAACAGCTAGCTATACTATTTTCGTTGGCAACAGGAAAGCGTTTAGGTAAAATTTACAAAGCCATCAATAGGTTGAATTCAGAAAAAAAAAAACATAAGATTGCTAATTAAATTCAAGACCTACGCACAATTAAGCAAATCGACACTCCTGCTTTAGACAGCGAAGGAACACATAACGAGTCCCAGATGAAAGGTAAAAAGTTCAAGGCTCCTGTGTTTGTATTCATTCAGTTTTGCACAGATTTCAGAGCATAATTTACAGCTTTAAGACAAAAAAAAACCATCTGCAACCAACGAGGGGAATAAAAAGAAAGCAAAAAATGTTAAGTGGAAGCGTTAGAGATACTTAGGCCCTTAAAAAAAATTCCACGAACAACCCTCGCATAACCCTCACAGAAATGAGATAAAAATCTCTTGAGAATTCTTTTTAGAGTTATACGGAAATTGGGACGATGGCTTTGCTGGGGTACTACACCCATCTGAGGACACATATGTGTGGTGTGGTGGCCTCTCCACAATAGCTGTGTGCCAGTGCTAGGAATGAAATGTCACCGTAATTTTAAAAGAGTCAGGTAGGTAGGTTATATGCCAGATACCTATGTATAGATGTGAAATGTTAATTGGATGTCTCTAGTTGCCGTAAAAAATGCAAAGCGTGAATGCGGACTGTGAGGGAGTATGTATTAGAAGGTTTAATGTGACATCATTTGTTCTGTAATTTTGCAAGAGTTGAGTTGGTTTTTGTACAAACATGAGGGTAAGACCCAGGCTTTGGGTGAATATAGAATCAAAAAAACAAAATGGGATTAGCGTCGACCGACGTCAGAATAAAACAAAGTTTCGCTGCTTTTCTGTATTGTTCATGATGTCTGAACTTTATCTTAATGGTGGAGACAAAAATGTATTTACCCATCATAAAATAATGAGCTGTGAACACACACCCATCGTACCCTGTTGCCTGCTGTACCACCAGTCAAGGCACTCCTTTGTAGGGTCAGTTGCGAACACCTTTGTCCCTAACAGGAACATAATCATACATAAATAAATAATTTGGCAATGTCATATATGTACATACCTAGTAGAACAATAGCTGTATTTTATTATCACCCATCGTCCATATGGATCATTGGTTTCTCTGCATTACCACAACAGTACGAGATCTAGCTTTCTATCAGGATCTATTTTCGAGATCCAAAAATTAGTTCGTGCTATTTCTAGGTTAAATTTTTATTCATTTGTCAAATATAGACAATTTCAGGTTTGAATATGAAATATTATTTGCAAACCAAACGTTATTCAATAATTTGTATGTTCAAGTAAATTAATTTTAAGCAAAAATTCAAAATTCTGAAACCTTGTAAGTGATTCGATTAGTAACCATTTAAGGTGAGTTAGCAATTCAACTCCGGTGAAATATTTTGTCTAAATTCGATCGCATCAAATTCTCATTTTAAATGAAAAAACAACATTTATTTAGTTGCATTGGCAACTTCGTGTTGGTTAGGCTTCTTAAATGTCATTCTAAGAGCCTGTTTAGATGATGACTCAAAACTCGGCTATGTCGGTAGTTTGTGGGTAAGAAGAGTGAGGGGTAAAGAGAGGGGGAGAGTCATGAAGAAAATATAAAAATCGGGGAGAGTCGCGTTCTACATTCGAAATGTTCCGTCCCTATTTCATTTTATCATTACTAGTTCGATCGTTGAGCAGGGTAGTTCGCGCTTTATCATGAGTACTTGGACGAGAGAACAAACAAAAAATACAGAAGTGTTTCAATTTACTCATTCCCTCCCCTAAACTTTATCAAAGTAGTGCAGGAGTGAGCACTATAGCATGTAGACACGACGTTACTCTTTACTACGTAGTCGAGAGTCATCATCTAAACAGGTTCTAAGAGAAGCTTTTACCACAACTCAGGGGCCTTACTCTGTATTGCGATTCTAAAGCAAAATTGTTCGGAAACGGAAAAACAGTACTCTATAATTCGAATAGCGATCCCCACTAACCGAGAATTGAATGAATATTAGTTGCTAGTTGTTTTAAAGGCTGACTGCTTACTTATTTATTTACTGAAATTTTTTTCTGCCTGAGGCATGACTTCCTTTCATCCGCTGGGATCCTGACCGATGTTCGATGTCTTCGTTGTCTTGGGTCTGGGAGTCGAAGATCTTCTTGGTTGGTTGGTTGAAACCGGCCCGCGGTGAGGATGCACTTAGACCAGGAGTTGGTCCATTGTGTTGCTCATGTGTAAAGGTGGTCACCCTCTTACTCAGGGAACCATTTACTCCTTGTTAAGATCACCTAGATCATTGAACAGGTATTCACCTAGTGTGGCCTGTCTAATATTGGCAAGAGCGGGGCTCGTGCTCGTGCAGGCAGTCTCCTCTTCTTCTTCATCTCTATAACTTCTACAGAAGTCATTATAGGGAATGCCCAGTCTTTGGGCATGCCTTCCTATAGCACAGTCTCCAGTGAGAGTGTTTACGATTTGGGAGAGGGTTCCTCCATTATGTTTCAGAAGTCCGATGGACCTGGCTGCATTTAGCGTGGGCCAGAGCAGCCTTGTAGTGTTACAGTGACCGATGGTTGGCTTCTCTCAAGGTAATTAGCATACGTTTAGACATGAGGAGTCTCGTGGGGTCAGTTCGTCAGCTTCGCAATTCCTTGGTATATTACAGTGACCCGGTACCCAGCAGAGGGCGAGGTTGTATTGTCCAACTATCTCGTTCTGAGATATGCGGCAGCCCTTCACTGCCTTGGATCTCGTTGTTTCTTAGAGCTCGGTGTCTCTAAGAATGATGAAATTGACCGAATTTTGGTCGTCGCAGGCTATGAGCTTGAAATAGCTTTGATGCCAGGCAGCAAAGATCTTCTTGACTGTATTGTCGTTTGAGGAGACATCAGGGATTGATGTAAAGCCTTTGTTAGAGTGCTTACATATTTAAGTCTCAGCCAAGCTATGGCTAAACATTTGCACAGTACATGTTGGACTGTTTTAGTGTCTTCAAGTAATAGACGACAAGTGTCCCATTGGACCAACCTTTTTAATTTGTGTGTTTGAAGAACACTTCTTGGCGTTAGCATCTATCAAGTTCTATCTTTATCTGGTCGGTTCTATGGTTCTGGATCAATGAGATATTGCTCCCATTCTGGCAAGTTCATCAGCAGGCTCTTTGTCCAGGGATCCACATTAAATGAGATTTAATTGTGTTGAAGGTGCAAGAGATTTTGGACACAATTTCAAGCCAGTTTCGACTTAAAGCTAAATGCCATGAGAGCTTTGAGAACTATTTGACTATCTGGCAATATCTTTATTAATCTAAGCAGGTTTCTTCTAATGGATAACGAATACCTCTGCCTGGTAGATGGTGATTGAGGAGTAGAGAGAATGTAGTTTGGAGAGAAAATTCCAGCTTCTGTACTTGTTGACATTGGTCCAAGAACTGCGGCCCTGAATTGTGATTACGAAATGGTGATTGAAATGGATTCTCTTTGACATGAATTCTGAAACGAATACTGCTGGAGAAGCGGAATTTTTCTAGGACCTTCTTGGTGGTGCTGAAAACTCTTTAACTACTTTGAGGTTTTGGACATCTAAATTTTTTTCTTACTTTCTTCAAAACCAATTCGTTTCGTCTCCTTTTTAATTGTTTTAACGCGTCTACTAAATTCTTAACGTTCCAAAAACTGATCATTGTCGTCCAAATGTTGCTATTACGGACGGATAATGTCCGAATCCGAACCGTTGATTTCGATTTCGGAGCAATTCTTAGTTCTTCTTAGCTGAGGCTAGCTAGGCCCCAAACCAACGAGCACTAATCCTGATTTGTGGCACAAGATGATTGCCATATGTGTTTCCCCGTTAGCAAGGGCACTAACAGAGCTATCAGGTTTTCACTGCACTAGCTTTTTCTCGTTATTTAGCAGACCAATAAATAGTATTCTGTGAGAACACAACTACGTATTTGTTCTACCACAGACATCATTTGGGAAAGAAAGGAATATAGATATAGAAAGCAAATGATAACAAAGTACTTCATCACAATATTTTCTCAACTAGCCGCAAAGAAATTATGTATGTACTATGCGCTGTACCCTATATGCTGAAATAAGTCTATGATCCTAGCTGAGATGTGAACAAATCAAAGCACCAGTATTTTTCAGTAATTCTAACAATTAATACTAATAACTCATATCACATGACATAATCACAACCTATCCCAAAAGCAATTAACTCTTTCTTTAGTACAAGTGCCTCCCTCGCTTACTATAAAGCTATCACAACCTTTGTGTAACGAATTAAAGCGTTAACGTCTTTATTTTTTCTTCTTCCATTAGCCTTACGTAACTCTCGCAATTATAAATCATATATTTAGTTGTATATGTACGTCTATCCATAGTCAATTTCTACCTCAATTTGAAAAAAAAGCGTAGTATTTTCCGGAGTAACAACAACATCATAACAATCATCAGCAAAAATAATAACACAAACGTACGCATTGTACTCCAGATATACATGCATATATGAACGAAATACTTTATGACCCAACTGGGCAATTAAACGTTAAACTTTCTTTTCACTAGATACACCATACACAATTTTACCCAATTATGATGCATTAATGCACACGTATGTATATACGCATGTGTTGTACGGATGGATGGTGTGCGACTTGCTCATTAATCATATGAAAGTGAAAAAAACACTACATCTTCATTAACAGCTCTAAAATGATGATAGAAGATACATGTATATTTTTAGCTTAGATACTTTTTGTAAGCTTCTATGAAAAGACATATGTACTTGAGTGTATTTCTATAATAAGAACAACAATGGCAATCAAGTGCATTATGCATTTTTTCCAGTGGCCAGCGAGCGACTAGAGTGACGTCCCACTGGGTTGGAGTTTAGGGCCTGCATTTATTTCCCAATTAAATTACAAATAAATAATCATAATTAATGGAACTTTTGAGGGGATTTCTTCAAATCAATTTATGATTGTTCGTTAAATTTTGAAATTGGCATGAGTAGATATTTGGTTAGCTTTAGGCAGTCTATATAGTCGTGTTGAATGCTTCGTTGGGCATTGGGATCGCGCTAGGCCAGAGCGCTGTCTGGCTGTATGTATGAAACTAACGAGCGCTCTCCCCACACATTTGGCCATGTGAGACGGTCAATGATCAGATTATTATTTTTAATTTCATTTGCTGCTGTTTGCTTAGTCTTTAATTGTTAGAAGTAGATTTTTTTCCCCCTACAAGTCATTTGTGAATGTGCATACGTAAGAGAAGTTTTCATCATTTTTTTTTGTTGTAAATGAAAATCAGTCTCTTTTTATCCGTCCTATTTGGGTTGTTGATCCTAACAAAAGCTTTGTAGTCAAACAGAAGGTAAGGATATCCAATTACTTAAATACCACGCCAATTAAAAGAGAAGGGACTACTGCTGTCTTCCCGCCGTTGCATGCCAAATGTGGTCATTAATTTCAGCCTCTTAAATAGTCCGAAGTTTCACGTTTAAATAAAATTAATTACACCAGACTAGGGAGCACACGTGCAAAAAGAGAAAAATCTTTAATTTCCCTAAAAGCTTGCAGACAACAGCAATGATCTCTGTCTCCACCACATCCCTTTTATTGGCCATGAGTCATCAAAATAAATTTTCCTCTTTAAGGGCGCTCCTACCTCCGAATCAATCGCCAAAAAAAAAAAAAAAAACCATCAACATAACCAGAAAACTACTGCATTCAGATGGAGAAATTTTATCGATTTCTCTCGGGGTTCAATTTTGGTGCAGAGTGATGTGAAACAGGAACCTTTTTATTAAAGCCTGGGATGCTGAATACACATGACTTCCTGTTGCCGTTAGCTACTCCTATTCAATGCTGAGTTCAGGGATTTCTCCAGTTCGTACAGCCGCCACCTATAGTTGTGTGGTGATGGAAGAGGTCGGAGGCCAAATAATCTCGTGCTATGCTCAGTTTATGTGTACAAAGCGGAAGGCTATACTGCGCAAGTTCTCCCCCTTAAAAGTGTGACGTCAACTATTCAGGAGGTTCTCTGCGTGTGTAGGGGTTTTGATAAGTCCCGCAGTGAGTATGACGTCATGCGTAGCGTACAAGCAATGTGGCGGCATTTTAAATTGAATCGATTTTCTTTTTGCTCGTATTTCCGCGACATGTCTCCTCTCTTTCGTGTAGAGAAAGAGGAAGAGGGGGACGCATAAATACCATTAGCACGTTATTATTTTGAGGGATTACATGGCAAATTGAAAGTTGTCTAGGAATTTTATTGCCAATGTTTTTGTTTGTTTGTTTGTTTGCTCAAGTGAGAGGGAGGTTTCGCGACCATAAATTGTGCGTGTTGCTTGAATAATTCCTTCTTGGTGGGTGGAAAAAAAAAAACGTCAGAAAGGCATATTTTCCTCCCTTTGTATACCGAAGGAAAACTTTTCAAAGACAGAAAGACACAAGGATACATCTCCCACCCACGCCATAGAATTCTATGTAGACAAACAGACTCCATGCTCCCACTGTTCTTGCCTGTCGGTTTCCTTGAACTGGAAAATCTTCTCTTTTTTTATGTACATATGTATGTATAAAAAAATAAATATTCTGTCACGCAAGCTATTAACAAGTTCAAAACCTACACGCAGCACACACATAACCCTTATACTTGTAGTTAATTATTAAACTCAATTTTACGGGACCTGTTTATTAACTCATCGTTGGGTCCTACTAGACCGTTCTCAAACTTAATTTCTTTTAAATTTTTCATATGACTTTGGATGGAGAAAAGTTTTCAGTTTCGGTATAAAAGTCCCTGGGAAATGTTATTTATTGGTTTTCCCGTACCCCCGATAATGGGATTTAGTAGAGAGAGTGTGCAAAAATAGAAGGTAGAAATAGAGTTCACTGCACGAACATGCTGGAGGTACATAAGACAATATGATGAATGGCTTTTTTTAGAGGCGAAGAAATAGAATACGTACATTTGCATATACATAATTTGGTTAAAGAGACATTAACCGAGGAGGCACGCACATAAATTTACTGCCGCTGTGTTAGGTCCTCGAAAATCAAACCACGTGTGACGTAGTTAAGTTTTTATGTCCTTCTTTTTATACCCTATCCTAAGGGTATATTAAGTTTGATACATAGTTTGTAACATAGAGAAATATTGCAGACAGACCCAATAAAGTATATATATAAATGATCAGTATCAATAGCCAATTCGATTGAGCCATGTCCGTCCGTCTGTCCGTCCGTCTGTCCGTCCGTCTGTCCGTCCGTCTGTCCGTCTGTCTGTCACCAGTTTTTGGGCCTTAAATTTTGAGCTAGGTCAATGAAACTTTGTATGCGAGGTCTTTGGACATCGGGACAGAACAAGTGTAAAAATTTTTAAAATCCGCCCACTGTCACGCCCACTTTTCAAAAAATCACCTTTTTTCACTATTTTCATATGAAACTCGAAAAAACTTACTTGAGCAAATATGTAGATATTCACTTAATCTACAAATCGTCTATACATTGTTTATGGCCACGCCCACTTTTTGGGGGCGTTTACTCCAAAAATTAATTTTCGAGTAAAAATATTAGTTTATAGGGCAAAATAGAAAATTTTGTGAATACATTTTCCACCGCCCACTGACACGAGCAAATAAGATAGGGATAGGGTATCATACGATCCGCTCCAGGCGGATTGTAGCATTTTTTCACTGGTTTTTTTTGCGGAAACTATCAGGATAATAGCTAAAAGTCTTTAATTGTGCAATTAAGAAGTATAATTGAAGGAAAGGGAAGTTTGTTTTCATTGTTTCGTTGTGACGCAAATGAATACAAAGGCTTTTGATTTTTTAAACTTAATGTGTATCAGCTGGCGATGGTTCTGGTATATATGTATATTTGGCTTATTCGTGGAGTACTGTCATACCTATATTCAGTAATTTTTTAAATTTGTTCAAATATTGTTTGTGGAAGCTTTACGTAAGGAACGTTGAAAGTGTACCTTGACATGAGATTCTGTTGTTACTGTTCGTACTCACTTTTAGAGTAATATTTTTGATTAATGCTTTATTTGGCTTTGTGATACTTGATACTGTCGTTGCAAACCATGGACTCTGCTTTTTGATATCAGAAGAATTTAGAGTTTTTCCAAACTAAACCATGAAACTGTGAAATTGGTTTCTTTCAACCATCTCCTGCTGGCTTACTCCTATACGCGTCTGAGGTGTACTTTGGGGATCAACCATTATTGTACGTACGTATACTGCAACCATAATGAATTTTCGCTTAGTATCGTCGAGTTTTCGTTCACTTTTTCCTCTATACTTAGAGAGTAGAGCTGAGTCAATCGTGATTGATTCGATCATTTTGACCCGTTCACGCAAAAGTATTGGTGATTGCATTCACACAAGCACAAACCTATAAATCAGAAAACCAATACTTGTCTCACAACTTTCAGTTGTCTCGGTTATTTAGTAATGAACGAAAAGGCTATTGAAATTTCTTTAGGGTATTTTTTTTTTCCATATGACATTAAGAATATACTTGTCTCACTTTCGCAAAAACGATACATCAGTAGAGTGAACGAAGAACGGAACGAAACCAATCCAACACTAAAATCTGATTGGGATTGACGATCGTTGTTTTGAGCCAATACAATATATCTATCTCTATCGTTGAACGATTGAATGATTGATTGGAATGACCGATTAATTCTTGAAACCAATAATCAAATTTGAAAGAATTACACAGCTCTAGTAGAGTGTTGTTACATTTGCCTAGTTTGGTACGGAACGTTGAAGGACCAACCAAAATGAACTTATATAAGCTTACGCCAGCCTTATAGTACTTTTTGTTAGTTTTTGAACTACTCCTAAAACCACTGAAGCAGCGTTACCACTTCAGACTTAAAATTCGAAGCAGATTTCAAAATAGAGGGTAGACACGCTTCGTTGTGTCTGGACTTCTATAATTGTAAAAGGGTATGTTGCATCTGAGTTATAAATCTGCAAAATGCAGACAAATCTGCACTTATGGCAATGCTGGTGATGATTGACAAGCAGCGACAAAACTCGTATTTGTGGTAATTTACTACCTCTATTGGCAAAGCCTTCCTTTTTCATATGAATATTGACTGCCATGGCAATTGATATTTTTTTTGTTCAAGGGCATACTGATATTTGACTATCGAAGTTGCCAGCAGTTAAATGCCCACCCAAATAACTTTTCACATTTCAATGGCTATTGCAATTGTAATTGCCAAAAATTCGAGATATTAATCAGCGATGATGGATAATGCCTAAAAAGTAGGTCTGCCGGTTCTGTCTGTCTAGGATGTACGTACATATGCACATATACACTATGTACATATTTTATATTGTGGACTGCAGGTTAAACGGGTAGACCGAATTGATTTTCATTCCTTTTAACACTCTAACTCTGTAAGTTTGAAGCGAAATATTTTATTTTTTATTTAAAATTTTACTTAAAGAACACTTAGGATAAAGGCACTAGTATCCGGACAGGTAACACAAATCTTAACTTTGACTTCTTCTTATTTTTAACTATTGAAGCTTCAGTGAGAGATTTATAAATAATTTAGATAATTTTTAAAAAGACAGTAAAACCTTTTAAATATATTTTTTTTTTTGTGAATAATTGTTTTTTTAGTTGTTAAAAAAAGTTCTGTTTTGCTGGTACCCGGAAAGTAATAATTAGCATCCGGACGTTTCAATTTCAGAAGCCGGACGCCAAGATTCAAATCAATTTTTAACGTTTTCTTTTATTATTTAAACATTTTATTTAGTTTCATACGAAATTTATTCACTATTTTGTTAACTTATTATTCAAATACATAATAAATATGTGTATATGTTTTTTCATACGTACTTTTTAGCTAAAAAAAGAATTCATAAAATATATTTAATATAAAGATAGTTTTATAAAATAAATTATGTCTTATTCACAATTTTTAACAAATTGACATAGTTAATACATAACGTGCATTATTTCCTCCTGGTTTATGCTATATAAATAGTCTTCCAGTCCTTTAAACCATTTTAAAATATTTTTTTGTGACGACGGCCCTGCCTTTGCTTATGCTTTCAGCTTCTCTCATGGCCAAAGAAGGATTTCTTTTCATAGATCATTTGAGCCATGTTTTACCTGGTCGATCATCTTTAAAAGTGTTTCCCTTTTCGAGTCCTTAATTATTTTTTGCACCGTCTTTGACGGAAACCCAAATTTGAACATATCGGTGTACTAAGTATAGATCGGGGACCTTTTCGTTCCCTTTTCATGAACTAGCCTTTTACCCTTCACCGGTCATGAAGACTTGATCGAAACAGACCATATTTGGCAGGTGCTTTTCTTAAGCTCAAATTCTTTGTCCGAATATTTTCTAAAACCCGTGTAAAACTGCTTTTCTCCATTTTTAAGTAATTATGTATATCTAAGAAAAAATTAATTTTTTAACATTTTACACATATTAATTCTTAAAAAAACGATTGTCCTAAAAAACTAATTTTCCAGTACCTGGCAAGCCGGTTTCATAGTTAAAAAAAAACGCTGTCCGAATACTGAAATTATAAAAGAAACATGCAATATCATCACATAGGTATCATTTAAAAGTATTAAAACATGAATTTTAAATTTGCATTAAAGTTTCAGTACTTGGACACTCTGTCCGGAAACTAAAATCAGTATTAAATTTGGGCTTCAGTATGCGGATACCAAATAATTTACATAGAAATTAAGAAATTTGTCTTTTTTTTTATTGAACACAAAAATTATTCATATTTAGTTAGAATTAAACCTACAGTACTTAGATTTTAAAAATAGCGTCACTATTTTGTTTTAGAAAAAACTTTTTCTTAAAAAAATTAGGATTTACAACCTAGCTCGGAACAGAGCTAGCTCACGATGTCACTTTTGAGTTCGTTTCAGGGTTTGTGGGAGCAGATATGGTTCATTTAAGTTTCTTTCAACAATCAGGACCCATTACAATGGCAATCATTTCAATTTGCAATATTACGCTAAACAATTGAATAACCACCCCCTATTTTTCCAAAGAGCATTTTAGAAATGGATTTTCTCCCTACTTTACGCAGAAAAAAATAACTATTCTCCTTAACCGGAAGTGCTATCCTCCTACACCACAATCCCCATTCACTGGCCAGTAACAATCGTATCAGAACACACTTAACAACACTTTGCTTTTGTGTATTATTTCACAGAAAGAAAAGGAATCCTTAGAAGCTGTGTAATCTACTACAGCAATCGATGAGGGATTTTTTTTTACTATCCACACTCACTTAAGAGTAAGACGGTATTTGCAATACCTCACTGTTGGTTTAATGGATTAACAAATGGATTGGGTTACGCAGGGTGATGTTATGCTATGCATTGAATCCGATTTTGTTTCTTGCAGGGTGGATGACATGGTCTCCACTATAAAAGATGTTTGAGAAGAAAACATTTCAAAATTTCATTCACATGCACATACTATAGGTGCAATCGTAATCAACATAAATAGAATATCTTCTTTGGAATATAAGTACTATCGATTCGCTCCGATGGCTCCGATGTAAAATTATGAAGGATGTCGTTAGTAGACTGCTACGAATTGAGAATTGTTTCGTAATTGTAAAGACATGGAAATTGTGATATTGATATTACGGCAGACTCACAGGCAGCTGTTGTCACTGCCAGGACCTCCGTTTGGAAAACACTGCTGTGGTCTGGGAGTCATATAGATCTGGATATACCCAGTGATTCGGAGAAGATTCCGGATCCTACACCGGTGTCCATTTTTTAAACAAGAGAGATAGTAATCTGCGTTTTCCTTAATATCAAAGGGACATTTGATAAAACTTCGCATGAAGCTATCAAGCGAGTCTTAGAAAGGAAGGGCGTCTGCGGGACAGTATCTAAATGGGAGTATGAGTTGCTGAAAACGAGATCAGCAGAAACTCAAAAAACGAATAGAATCGTTAAGGTTAACAAGATGATGCCCACAAGGAGGAGTACTATCTCCTTTAATGTGGTGTTTTGTTGTGGATTTAATAATTGGAATCAACTGTCAGGCTTATGCCCATGACATAGTGTAGACAACCAGGGGAAGATTTAAGGAAACCATTTGTGTCCTTATACAAATGAGGTTAAATGTCACTCAATAATGGTGGAAAACAGCGGAGGCGGGGCTCAACACAAACCCAGCTAAAACCATAATAGTACTGTTCACGAGAAAAAGAAAAATGGGACTAAGACCAATACGATGGTCAGGCACGATACTGTATCTAGTAGTATCTAGGGACATAACTATAGTCTGTCCAACATAAATTGTCAGTACACGTCTTATGGGAGAGATCAGTAGCGTGTCATATTTTTGCACCATACTAAATTGAGAGGAACCCCGCATAAAATGTGTATACCCGCCTGTGAATATCCATTTGGTGTGCGCTGATTGGCTGCTGCATTTCAACCCCTATTTATTTTCATGTGCATTCAGAGTTACCAGTGTCCGTTTTGTAACTCGTTCAGTTTTTTTTCCTTGAGTTTCTATTAAGGAGCTTTTGGTTTTAGAGCTTTGAAAAAAGTTCTTTTTTGATAAGTGTTACCATCATGTTTTGATCTGATATATTATTTCTTTTAATGTGTTGAAAATACGTTAAAATGCAGTTACAAAATTGTAAGATGTTTTCTATTCTAAAATGTTTTACTGTTTTGCACTTTGTAGGTACGCATACATTTTTTCCTCTTTTTGGGTTCAATTTTCAGTACGTCGAAAAATACCTACATAAAATACGCAATTGGTAAAATAGGACGTTTATTTTGTACTTGCAAGCAATGCAGTGAGTGAATAATTTAAATTTCTTCAGCATTGTTCTACATAATTTGTTTCCATTATAGGAAAATTAATTGACAATTTTTGCATTTCAATGGATAAAAAATTGGACCTTTGCCGATTCGCCTCTCATGAATCAAAAAAAAAAAAAAAATCTTTGATAATGCCGCCAGTGTATATACATAAACTCGGCCAAAAATATTTTTGACCAACATTGTTAGAATATTTTAAGCAATAAAATATTACAGAAGCAGGTCAATTTGGTCATCTTATATCCTTGCGCTCATCTGTACATAACTTTTATTGCTTTATTGCAGCAAGTGATTTTTAATTGTCGAGATTTTTCAAGACTGGGTTTTTTTGTATTTTATCCTATTTCCATGTATGACTTAAGAATTAATTGCTTTATTATAGGATGTACGACATTTAGTTCCGTTCTCGTATAAAAACATAATACAGGGAGGATAGTCTTTGAGTTCTTATTTCGTTGCCAAAAATAGATACAGTTTTTTTTTCGATCCCTGGGTGTTAAGACGGGTAGTTTTTTAAGAACTGTTTTCAAATTGTTTTTTGAAGAAGTATTGTGCAATTTATATTGCTGGGGATACCCTTCAAAAACGCGCCTTTTATCTTACCTCTTGGTGGTGTTGAAAAAGATAAATTTGTTTTATATTTGATTAATAAAACAAATTAAATGAAAATTTCAATCTAAAAAAAACAGGACGGTAACCCTACATAATATTCTTTCACATTTTTCCTGGTTTGAAATGATACTGCGGCAACCCTGTAAGAGCTTTTGTTAGAGTAGCACCTTACGGAAAACAAACGAGTGCGAATGAGAGACAAACATCCCTATCTTCCCTGTACTGACAATTTATGTTGGACAGACTATAGACAGTAAACTACCTAGACAAACTCACTGCGAAGGTCATTAGGAAGGCCACCCGTGCAGGAGCCTAGCGGGTAAGACGTCAAACTCAATCCAAAAATGCTAAGATGGATGTACACTGCCATTGTGAGGCCAATGATCACTTATGGCGCGATAGCATGGACAAAGAGAACCAGTCTGGTCCCAACGAGGGAGTCACTCACTAAAGGGCAAAGACTGGAGTGCCTCTGCCTCTCTATGCTATATACATATATTTTCTCATGTGTTGAATCTATTTTTATCTTTTATGTAAGAATATTGTAAGGGATATCCAAAAAATCACTCTATATAACGAACACTTTCGTTTTTGGCAAATTAAGTCAAACATTATATAATTCGTTATATTGGATGTCAACTGTATTCTGTTCTTTAGAAGACCCATGATGACTATTGTATTACAAACGATTCTTTTCAGTCAATTTTTGACACAGTCAATCAAAGACATTAAATATTGAAACTAAATACCAACTGAATTTAGAATACCAGTACACCAATCCAACTCTTTCCTATCCATTCTGCTCTCTTCTATTTAACAACTGTCCTCGGCGGAGTCACCGAGATAGACGGTGTAAACCACTTCCTCTGACTCTTTGAATGCATTGTCAAAGTAATTGACCAGACACGACTGACAGTGGGACCACGTTGCCCATATCTAAGTCTTTTGATTAAAATACGGAAGTTAAAATATTCTCTAAGAATCGTAAGAATATTCGAAGTGCATGGGTTCGAATGCAAGAGTTGTTTATTATCTTCACCAACTTGTTCATCATGGAATGTGTCGTCAACATGTCCTTTTATTCTGATATGAACCTCTTCAGTTTTCATACTGCATTACTTACTCATTTAGGTGCTTGAAGGGCTCTCGACGCTTGTAGAGTCTCTGCCTTAAACATTGCTGCTTTCCATCCTCTGCGATTGCGGGCACGCTGCTTTCAGTTGTGGAGACTTTGTACCTGAGGTTCAATCTTGTTCGTCCTCTTGAATCTGGCTGGCATTCGAAGATCCTCTTGGCTAGAGCTTTGTTTTTCATTCATTATGCTCGATGTGGCCGAGCCAATGTAGTCTGTGTATCTTGGCTTTTTGGACTACATCCACATCCTTGTACAGCTCATAGAGTTAGTGGTTGTAGCTTCTCCTACATTCGCCATCCTCGCATCCGAAGGATTATTTTTCGCCCGATGGTGCCCAATATTTGCTGAGCTTTCTTACTTATCGTCCAGCCCTCGGCTCCATACAGCAGGACTGGTAAGATGAGCGTTCTGTAGAGCATTAATTTGGTCCGTCGAGTTAGGAGTTTTGAACCCAGTTGTTTCGCCAAACCGAAGTAGCAGCGGTTTGCTAGGGTTATTCTTCGTCGGATCTCTACAAAGGTGTCATTTGTATGATTGATATTTGTTCCCAGGTAGGTGAACTCCTCAACTACCTCGAAATTATAGCTATCAATAGTGACGTTCTGCCCAATGTTTTGGACAGATAAATTTTTGTTTGTTGATAACATATACTTTGTCTTGTCCTCATTTACTTCAAGACCAACTCGTTTCGCCTGCTCATCAATGGCCGTAAATGCCTCTACGATGGCTTGCCGGGATCTTCCGATGATATCAATATCGTCTGCGTATCCCAGCAGTTGGACGGATTTGTGAAAGATAGTGCCTTCCGTGTTGACACCTGCCCTGCGCACTATCTGCTCCAACACGATATTGAAGAAATCACATGACAGCGCATCTCCTTGCCTGAATCCGGTGCACGTTTGTAAGAGCTCCGAAGAGTTGTTTCCAAATTGCACAGAGCATCGCGTGTTTTCCAGCGTTACGCGACACATCTGGATAAGTTTTGTCGGTATCCCGAATTGGGCCATCGCCTGGTAGAGCTCAAGACGATGAATGCTGTCATAGGCGGCTTTAAAGTCGATGAAAAGGTGGTGGGTTTCGACTTGAAATTCGTTGGTCTTTTCCAGGATTTGTCTGAGTGTGAAAATTTGGTCTATTGTCGATCTGCCGGGCCGGAAGCCACACTGGTACGTGCCGATTAGTGTGCTGCAGAAAGGTTTTAGACGTTCACACAATACGTTGGATAGGATCTTATATGCGACATTTAACAGGGATATGCCTCGGTAGTTCTTACAAGACATAGGATCGCCTTTTTTGAAGATGGGGCATATAGAGCTGATACTCCAGTCGTCGGGCATGCGTTCCTCCACCCATACTTGGTTGATGACTTGATGCATGCACCCTACCAAGACATCACCACCGTATTTAAAGAGTTCAGCTGGAAGCCCATCAGAGCCAGCGGCTTTGTTGTTCTTCAATTTCCTGATGGCTACAAAAAACTTTGCGGCAAGCCATCAAGTTGTTGACGTGTCGTGATCGAAATGTAGCACTACATAACGAACTTGACTGTTGCTCTTCTGGCCCATATGGCCAATCAATATGCAGTGTCCCAATCAATCATATATAACATATAATACGTTGTAATCATAACTTTTACTTATTAACTCTTACAGCTTTTATCTTCATGTGAAAACTTTTTTTTTCCAATTTTTATAAATTGCGACCGTTGAAAGCTTGCATAGTAACATGGTCCCTTACCTTTGCAAATTTGTTTTATTTCTTGTTTTTTCATCTAACAACAACATTGGCTTCTAATCAGATTACCATCGTTGACATTTACATTCGTTTGCTTTTAGCTACTTTAATTAAAACATTCCCTCCCTGCACGTGCTTTATCGATATTGTCCTACTTTGGGATATATAAAAAAACAACCCCTCGCCTTTGGTCATTTGTATGCTGCAAAGGTTCTCCGAGTTCTATTACACACCCTCCTACACTGGCTAATCCAAGTTGAATGAAGCGAAAATCATCAGAAAAAACGCTACCACAAGAGGAACGTGATCCAAACGATTTGCAGAGGACACTGATGTTTTTCCTTACTTTCTCCTTGAGAGAGCCGACAGGTCAAAGATTCAGGATTTTGCCAACATAGTCTCTTTCCGCAGAAACAACTTTCCACTGCAATAAATCTGAAACTAATTAGCGGATCATAAAATACAATTCAACTGAAGAGACACCATAAGAGTGTCTCATAAATCCGCTAAAGCCTCCTTGCGGCGCGAGTCAAGAGGAGAGACGATTTCCAAATGCTTATACCGCGCGCCAATAATAATAAAATTAACGATTATTGATTGATACGCGAAACATAATCATTTCTGGAAGAGGGGTTCCCTATTGCGTGTCGGATTCATTCGGCGCGCGCTGGTCTCGACAACTGCATGGAGATGGTACGTACCGCCCGCCCGCCCTTCATAATCAACCGTGACATGTATAGGTACACAAATTTTCCGCATATGACATGGGAAGAAGGGAATTAATGAGCTGCCTTCCACAATTGCAAGAGCGGTCATAAATTAAAGTGAATAATGACGTGCCCTCTGTCATCAGAGGATTCCTACACATATCCGGCACAGATACCTATGTATCTATTCATAGATAGGCAGGATCAATAAAAAAATATATATCTCTGTCCAATGTCATTCATGGCACTTGAATTTTACGGAAGAGAGTTTCTCTATGCCTTGTCATGGTCCAGAAGACCTAGAAGGTAGACCACATGCAACCACCCTCACACCTGTCAAACGGAATGTAATTCAATCCGATGTGCATAAACAAATTAGAAATTGTTTTAGTTTCTTACGGGGGGGGGGAGAGGTTAGAAAGAGATGCGTTTGTTTGTTCCATTGACCTTTAGCTGTAGACTCATGCGAGTGGGTTGTAGCCTTCTTCTGTCAAAACGATTGATAAGCACACACACTTGTGAGTGACTAGGAAGTAATATCTGGTGCTGTTGCAGCTTGTAAATGAGTCTTGTCTCGACACTCTTGCTTTAAGAAACAAAGTGATGTAAATTTTTTATTAAATTGATTTATGTGTAAAGATGGAAAGATGCTCTGCTGTGATGTAGGAGACTTACAACCAAGAAAATTAAAACACAGAGAGTTTATCAAGGGGGCAAGAACAATTAAATGAGGTTGGATTGATGCTCGTCGTTGTGTGTGTTATCAGTGGGAGTATTCAGTATACAGTATACAGTATGTCGGGAAGTGGTTTGTAATTAATGTCATAACAAAGCCACTCTGTCTGCTGCGGTTGAAGTAAGTATCTCCAATCTAGCAGCAATGATTCGGTCATTGTGTTTGGCTTCCTGATTTGGTTTGCTCTGTCTCTGCCATTGACCAGTCATCGATGCTTTTCTCTGTTTATTTTTTTTAAAGAAAAGCAATTTAGATTAGTTTCATTATTTAAAACTTTAACCCATTTAGGGTTAAAATTATTTTAAGTGATAGTTCTAGGGGGCAAATCGACATATAAATGTGTATGTGACTCACTCGCTAAGATATTTTTTTTTTAGCTGTAGCGCATAGAGGGCCAAGGCCTAGCTTATCTCAGCTGTGCATGTTGTGCGTGGTATATATTTCTACAGGTACAGAAGAGACTTACAGTTTTTTGTCAAATCCGAAGGGCAGAGGGGTTTTGAGAAGCTTTCTCATGACAGTTAGGCTTTTTGTCAGACACTCTCAAGAGGTAGGGCCGTGGCTCCCCCCAACTCTTTCCCAGTTGCCGTGCTTCCTTCTCCACTGTTCTGCGCCACGTACTACTAGGACCGCCGCGTATCCTGCCATCGTGGTAAACGGGTTCCATTGCATCGCTTGATTAGCTATGGATCTGTCACCGTTTCGGAGAGTGTGACCAATCCACTGCCACTTTCGTCGTCGTATGGTTCATGGCTCATTCTCTGATATCCTTAAGATGTAGTGCAGGCACCTATTGGCAAACATTTGCAGCTTCTAGTGACGGTCACTCTCCAGGTACCACATCCATATTGCAGCACGGCTTCAACGTTGGACCGGAACAGTCGTTTGTCCAGCAATGCATACATGAGTTGATGAGTTCGGTCCTAGGCTGATCATTTTTGTTTTTGCCGAATTAATTTTTAGCCCAACGACGTCTGCTTTCCTCTCCACAATTGCTGTTATTTGGTGAAGGTCCATTATTCTGTGAGACAGAAGGCATACATCATCGGCGTAGTCGAGGTGCTTGAGCTCAGATATAAGAGTCCATCGAATTCCTCCTTTTCCTATTGATAAGGCTGCATTCAGCACATCGCTAATCATCAATAAAAACAGTATTGGTGAAAGTATGCAGCCTTGCCGAACCCCACTCTGGACTTCGAATTCCTCAGACAGCCTTCCTCTGTGCAAGACGTGACATGTGGACCCATCATATGTAGCCTTATTAATTGCTATTTATTTATCCGGAATGCCTCTCCTACGCCAAATAAATTCCCGATTGACACTATCAAACGCCTTTTCAAATCGATGAACAGCAGGTGAAGTGGTGATCGATATTCAACACACTGCCCGATGATAATGCGCAAGGTGTTGATGTGGTCGACACAGAAGGATCCAGATCGGAAACCTGCTTGTCGAGTGTGTCTTCAATTTGGTCTTTGATTCGCTCCAGGATTATTTCAGCTATTATCTTGGCCACAGCAGGCAGCACGCAGATATCTCTCCAGTTTTCGCACTGCATTAAACTGCCTTTTTAGGGAGCTTAACGATCATTGCCTTCTTCCACTAATCCGGACGAACCATCCGTGGGTGCGTAACGCTGTATAATGGTGACGCGACGTACTTTCGTCCGGAATCTGGCCGTTAAAATACTGTCACCGTGCGGCAGCCAGGACATTAGGGCTCTGCGTGCTATAGGTTTTAACAGCAGTCCAACACCATATCCATGGGGGCTTCCGGAGTAGAGTAGTACAGTTTTACGCGTTGGGGATTTGTACTTACCCGCATCTAACCATCTTATCTCGCTTACTCCCAATATGTCCAGCTTATATCGCATGAACTCATGCTCTAGTTGAAGGAATCTGGCGTTCTGAGGTCCTTCACTCTGAGAGTCGATGAGCGTCTTCACGTTCCAGAAACCAATCTTTGTCCGGGTACGATAGCCAAAGGTCGTCAACGTGTCATCAGTCCTTATCCGAGGCATTGTGTCGGTTTCAGAAGCTTTAAGGATTTCAGTAACGCTTGCCTTTGAAGTTTGCTTAGGAATCTCCTGATAGTGATACGTTTACTATTACTAGCCCACACCACTGGTCGATACGTCAGGATATCTCTCACTATCATCTTGCACAATCGTCTCACTGATTTTCGGCTGCAACTCTTGGCTGTCAGATGTCTACAAGATGCAGGGCTGTATTTTCTGATACTCGAACTTGGAACTTCATGCATAGTAGCCCAATGCACTAACCGTTTTGGCTGGAAAGTATCAGTTTTGTGTGGCTCTCGGAATGATCTCACAGGGTGTTTCATCAAATGTACATTTAGTCATAATTTTGTCTACAGCTAAGCTCAACATCAGTGGAGATTACTGCTACTTGTGGGCACTTTCTAGGTGGTGCAGCTTCTCCAAAAACTTCTCGAAAAGAGCTGGTTTGAGGATTTTTAGTCCGTTCTGAAAACAATACAAAATTTCACCAGTAGACAAAGTTCACTTGTTTTACAAGTAGGTACTTGTAGTTTTGTGATATAGGCCTCAGAAGGACAATGATTTGGAGATTGATCTACAACCAAGTTCCAATATCGAATACGAATCGTGGACGACTTTCAAAATTGTTCGAAGATTGTTCCAAAAGAACCAAAACGAAAAATAAATGAACTGGTAAGAACTAGGGCGCCAAGCGAAGTCACTGTTGCGGCAGAATTGTCTTTGCCATCACCTGGTAAAAGGGATGCAACGAAACTGGTTAAGAGCTTACCCTTTGTTTGCTTAAAAAATACACTTTCACGGGAGAGTATTTGTAGATAGAGGACCTTTGTCAGAAGACGAAAAATCTAGTTTTACTATGCGTGTCGTTAAGACGGTATTCTCCATTTACTTCATGGTTCAGGTGGAATACAGGGGAGTGTATAGAGAGAAGGCAGTATCAGCCATAGACGCAATAAACATCATTAATTTAGTGAACTAAGCAGCAGACTGCACTGCGTAGAATGAATACACTATATTACGTGATGAAGATAATTATGAACTACCTTACGTGCTGCAAAGTTACGGCGAGAATCCCGCAAAAGTTTATCCCTATATCTATCTCTGGAATATAATAAGAACTAGTTGGGGGTCTGATTATACTCAATTAAAGTGGTCGACTTTGCTGACTAAATCGCTGTGGTATACTGCCGAGATAGAGACCGCCGCAGACACAAAAACTCTTAGCCGTGTAATGAGTTCCGACATTCTAAACCTGGTGAAGTTATAGGCAATTCAACTATCGCCTTAGCACTTTAGGCAACTAAGTCACCTCCGGCATGGTAAATCCCTGTACTCACCAAAAGTCGTTGTACAAGCAAGTGCACTTTAGCTAGAGTATCTCATCGACCAATTACCGAATTCCTGGGCTACAGTGAGTTTATTTTTCATATACGCACATATGTGCGTTATTTACTTTAATTGGCTCTGAAATAACTCCTAAATAGTAAAATTCATTCCATAAATGTGCCTGAAATCGATCGTACGAGTACTACTAGTCTTTATTACCAATTCTCTTTCCTACACAAAACGCCTACCACAACACACTGGCTGACATATTTAGGGCTTTCTTTTCAAATAACATCCTTTCTCCCAGAAGCAGACAACATTTTTTTCCAACACAATATCCGCAGTCGCCACAGTTAAAAAGCAAAAGTATCTACACAACTCCTACAACGAAATGCAATTGCATTTTTGGCATCAAACGAATTTGGCACTTCTACTCCGCCCCAGGCAGTGGCACAACGAACATCTGTTTTACAAAAGTTTCTATTTCCAGCACCCTGCGGTTGTACATAGAAAACTTTCGAGGATCCTACGAGTATAGTTTGCCATTGGGTTGGCAATTGTTTAACTTTACTGTGTACATAAACACCAAAGAAGAACAAAGAAAAAAAGAAAAAGTGGTTTCATATTAAGAGATTGATAGGAATATGTATAATGGTAGTCCACTAGTACTGTAGTCCTTAATTAAAATAAATGACTAACTACGCATTTAATTAAGGCATCTTCAACGTGAGTAAGCATCTTAATTACTTTTCCCTCCTTGGCCCCTCGCTCCATTTCCCATTTCATTGGCGGCTTTTTTGCTACAGCAACGGCGATGCATCAACGCATACTACAGGATACCCGGTGTACCTACACATTTTGTTGCAATGCGCATTCTCCACTCAGCATCCTTTAGCATAAAAAGAAAAAACATACCCATGCATACATACTTATATGAGGCATTTATGTAGCTGTTAGCCAGACTATATCAAAAGTGAAATTGCATGCCAAAATATTTACTTCAGTTTTTTGTCTGTTTGTGTATCCTGCGACAGGATTACATTCTATCCACTGTTGCAGCAGAGTAGCACCCTTGGCAACGAAGTGTGTCTGTAATCATAAGTCTCTCAACTCTCTCCCAGTTGGATAAATAATTGAAAGAGTGGAATGTAAACAAATCTAATTTTGGTGGGGAATGCGTCTACACATGGATAGGTATATATACAAACATATCACTCAATTTCACGTTTTATTTTTTATCTCAGTGGATTGCATGAAAATGAAAAGGAAAATAAAAAAAATGTATATTTAGCGGTAGTACTCGTACCAACTGCCTAAGCATTTGTTGGTGAAAAAGGTTAGGTACGTGCAGTGAGAGAGCTTTCGCAGTGTGCTCGTAGAGGAGCAGTAGAACAATCATAGTTTCGATTCTCGAAGGTGGAAGGTGGATTCCATTGTTCACCTACCACCCATCAGGATTAAGGTATTACATACTTCTGAGACCAGATGGAAAGTTATGGTTGCTGTGTAGGAGAGGTTAAGGATAAAGGACCAATCATTAAGTTTAGTCGGTAGTTTTTAATACTTGTTTTCAGCTGATAAAGAAATAAATACTGTGTACCTTTAAATAATGAACCTACAAATTTAATTTGGCCCTAAAGGATCTGGAAACTATACATAGGTACGCCTCGGCTTTGCTGGTAGTGCTTCGAGCGGTAGGTCAAATTTTTAATGACTCGGTCCAATATGTTCAGCGTTATTCCGGCAATAGGGTCTTAAGTGTTGGCCTCGAGCTCATCTAAAGTGATTAACTTGTTGGCGTAGACTAGTGGTTTGACGTAATCCCTGATTATAATCACTTATTCGGTTCCTTATGCCATAGACTGTAACTGCTCATTAAAAAATGTATCAAATCCAGAAAAACACCGCTGATATCGCCAGAGAGAAGACCAAACAGGGCACTTTTGTAGGTGTACGTGACTTCTTTCCTGAATTCCCACTTACTCCAAAAACGGCAAAATTGTTTGTTGACCCAGCGAGACAAACGTAAGCCAAAAATGAGCCTTATCATTAAGCATGACTTTTCGATAAACATAAGAGTCGACTTCAACCTGCTTAAGAGCCAAATATGCAAACTCCTGATGCAAGCCATGGTCTCGTGGTTCTAGTTCTTGTCCTTAGCTAGATTTTGTACGTAAGCAGCCCATGGAGGGCTAAGGCCTAGCTTCTCACAACTGTTGTGCGTGGTATACATTTCTTCATATACAGGATGGACCTACAATTTTATGCCGTGTCCGAAGGGCAGAGGGGTTTTGAGAAGCCTTCTCATGACAGTTGAATGTTTGTCAGACACTCGAAAGAGGTGGGGCCGTGGAAAAACGTTTGATGGTATTTTTCTGGACTTGAACTTGGAACCCCCTGCGCAGTAGCCCAAAGCAATAACCACTGCGCCACGGCACCCACAAAGAGGACCAGAGCAGGTACAATTGTATGTTGGCTTTGAATGTTTGAAGCTTGGAATATCGAGGAAACACAGAGCCTGGAAGGTGATTCCATTCACCTGTCGTTCGGCCTACAAAAGAATCCTATACCTATCAGTAGATCCGACGTTGGGCTTGAATGTAAACTGATGTGCATGATGAGCGTTACTGGTATTGCGGGTGAAATTTCAAAAGGGATAAATGCAGTTAACTACTGCTGATGTACATAGGTCGAGATATGTATTTTGGTAAAATTCTCCGTGTACGAACAAATAATTACGCTCAACCAGAACTAAACATTCCAGGACTTCCGCCCCTTTTAACCAACAGTAGCTCCACTTTTGTGGCTACATTACGTTGACGCATTATTGGTTTTGCGTTATGCAGGAATCCTGAAATGATTTTTTTTAAATAAGTAAAATTTACTTACGCGCCATCGTTTGCTGTTCCTGGAGAGTGTCTTTGCTCTCCCCAACTCTTTGCCGGTTGCCTTGCTTCCTTCTCGACTGTTCTGCGCCATGTTTTCCTAGGACTGCCACTTATTCTTGCCATCCTGAGTAGGCGGGTCTCATTGCATCGCGTGGTTAGCTATGGACCTTCTTGGAGATTGTGAAAAATCCACTGCCACTTCCGTCTTCGTATGGTTGTGCCTATAGCTTCATGGTTCGTTCTCTGATAAAGCTGTTCCTTGTGATATTGCATAGGCACCTATTCCCGAATATTTGCAGGTTCCTCCTGATAGTGGCGGGAACTCTTCAGCAGCACGGATTCAACGTTGAAACGGGTCAGTCTCCAAATTGTGGTTCAATCCCCATCGCAGATTTTGCTTTATCTATTCGGCTGGTTATATCTATACAGTTTGGCTCCGCCATTGGTAGGGACAATATTCTCAAGGAGTTGGAAACTCTCTACTCTCTCAAGCGCTTGTCCAGCAATGCATATATTTATGAGTAGGCCGAAAGCCACCTTGTGGGTTATATTCTTGCCTTGGTGCTAGTTCCCGAACAATATATGTATCTTTAGTTGTAAATTTGAGACGCAAGAATTAGTGAAATACAATTTTGCAAAGTTTATAAAAACCAGCAAATATGTCCAACTATGTATGTATAATAATAATATTGAAACCGTGAGCCAGGCTTAATAGCTGGCATTATTCCAATTCCGATTATTTTGTACCAAGTGAACATTGTCTAGTTAACCTATGGATCCATCTATTGAGACTTTTATCGCTTTGGTAGATCCAATCACATTTGGTAGGCATATGATTCTCTGACCAAAGTCAAACGACGCCTGATAAGGCCAAGGGAATTCGTAAGGGCGCGGCATAAACAAATAGGCTCAATGGAATCGTTTAATCTGAAACAAAATCTCATGCGATACGTGACATGCACATATGTTTTTTTTTATGACTGAACAGTGAAATACTAAACTCCACTGTGTCGAACGGAAAATGTAACGGGATATTAGCAAACACTTGCAGTTTTTATCAGATTTAAATTGTTGTTTTACTGAGTGGATACATAACAAATAAAACAGCATACAATTTGATAAAAAATAGTATACTTTCTGTAATTTAAAACTTTCCTATATACATATGTATGTATTTTCTTATTTCTAGCAAACACCTTACCTTGCACTTCAGCACAAAAGCACATCTAGTCACAAAAGACAATAAACAATAAACAAAAACTACTCTATCGATACTCGAATCAAGCACACAACTGCGCTGCGCGTATGGTGATTCTCTCACAACTTGATGACGAACGAGAGAACATCGAGAGACCCAACCACTTTTCTCCATCCAAACTCTGTCCAAGCATCTACGCCAACAACACGAACAATTTTTTTGATTCGAACGTGCTCCTATCAACGGAATTCCCTCTCTGTTTTGATATCACATTCTCTGCGTCACACGTTGGTGTTGGTGTTGGTTCTTATATCTTTCCACGCGTAGTGAAAAAGCGCATGCAGTAAAAAAAATATAAAGAAATAGTAAGCTCCATCTGAAACTGATTGCATGATACCCTATTGAAGTGCGCCAAAAAAAAAAAATTAAGAACTTGCAGGCGAATACTTACTATTTTAATGAAAGAAAAATGAGTAATTAAGGTCTAATCAGTTACAAATAATAATAGGTAGGTTCTGAGAGGATACCCTGCAGCCAGTTTTAACGGATAGACGAATAAATCCCAACTACATCGAACAGCTTTAGCTTTTCTTGAGTAGTGTTCCACCTTAAATTGTTTTTCAACTAATGAAACACTATTATTTGTTTAAAAACTAAGTAGAAAACCAGTTGTGGAAGGTTCATTTTATATCAATTAGCCTCTAGGTTACCGGTACCGATATATGTACATAAAATGAGTGACGGTGGCTCACTGTAAGTACATATTACTCCCTGTTAAACTGCACACTCTAGTTAGTTAGTATCTAGATGAGAGAGTTAAAGTGTTTCAACGATTTCAATCAGGGTCTTTACAAATATGAAAAGTTATAAGTACCTAGGGATTCCACAAACTTCAAATGCTTCGCTTCGCACTCTTTGACAGATAAGTACATACATCTGAACCTCAGATTCTAAACATAATATTCAGAAGTACCGGCGAAAAGTGGACTTCGTTCCATACAATATCTATCTAAATAAAAAGATAAATAAAAACTCAGCCTGTACCTGTTGTGCGTGATATACATTTCTGCACGTACCTACAGTTTCATGCCGTATCCGAAAGGCAGAAGGTTTTTTGAGGAGCTTTCTTATGACAGTAAATTCTCTTAGTTGTATGTCAGACGCTCGCAAGTGGGGCCTGAAAAAATGTTGATGGTTTTTTCCTGGATTCGAACTTAAAACCCCTTGCGCAGTAGTCCAACGCACTTACCACGGAGCCACGGCTCCCACTTTTCCATCTAAACTCCTTAGTTATGTACCTACATATGTAAAGTTATTAAAACCTCGTTAAATCAGGGATATTAGATTGGTACCCACCTCTAGTCGAATGTACAACATAAAATCTTACATGCTTCTCTGTGTTGTAAAATATGTACTTACGCTAATGCACCCTATCCACACACACATTAAAAGAGAGAAAGACTATGTTCTCGTCGTTGGGTATGTTGTACTAGTGAGGGTGACTAAACAAAGTGCAGAGCTTTCTATTGTTATGTTCCACAATGAGGGACGGCTCGTCGACTACACAACTCTGAAACTTTTTCTTAATCCTCCAGTTCCGGACGAATCGCACGCCAGTGAGGTTGGTGTTTGCACTTAGCGTCCACCTCAAATGTTAAGTGTTAAACACGGACGAATAAGAAAAAAAATTAAGTGTTATATATTTTTTTTTTTAAATAAATATCAAAAGTGAAAAAGTTAAATAAAAATATTTCAAATCAACTGATAATATTATAAAAATAATTAAATAAATAAGCCTTAATTGCAATTTTTTTGTGTGCAGACAGCCATATTAATTGTGAAAAAAAAGTATAATTTTTTTTTTCTCCTTGCAACACCCATTCTCGCGCAGCAGCATCCACATCACAGAGGATTCTTGTGTTCAGATTCTGAGAGTTAAAAAGGAGCGAAAGAGAGCGAAAAAGGCAAATGGTACAAAAGTATCTCAACTTTTTAATGCCCCAGCAAGTTTATTTCTGTTGAATCCTTCATAAAATTGAAGTGAAGTGCAGATAGTGTGGTTATGCATATTGAGTAAGGGCGATACATTTATTTTTTTTTTTAATTTTTTTGCAAAGAAATAATAGTGCAAAAGAAGAAGGAATAAAGCATCCTTTATTTTTAGTGGCTTAAAAAGTGTATATGTATCTGTGAGTGCGACCAAGGTAAAATATGTGAAAAAGAGTTTGTGTTTGTATACAGGAACAGGAATAAAAGAGTTTTCGCTTTAATTGAAAACGAGTCAAAAGATACATATATATAAATACAATATATAGAAACGATATAGACGATAAACAACATCTGCAGCTACCTGCAAGGATTACGAACTTTATAAGGATATTTAAACACCATCGCCAACCAATACCACCACCTGTGTGATGTTATTCGGCGTAAGTATCTATATTTTAATCATAGTATCTAAATTGCGGTAGTTTCTGAGATTTTGCGTACATATGATGAGTGGTAAAGAAGAAAAAATGTTTTTGGGGATGTTTTTTTGGTTTTTGGCGGTTCGGGGGATTTACGGACAAATTTGTTGACTTAGGCGAAAAATGTGCAAATATTTACCTAGAAAGAGGGATAATAAGGGTTGGATGAACTCAATAAGGGGAAGCATTAAGGTTTTTAGAAGCACTTTCATCTGTTCTAAGCTCATGATGATGTGTAGTCAAAAGACAAATGTTTGGGGCCTGTTTTAGCTGGAATACTTGAATCAGTTTCTGGACACTGGATTGGCGATATAAATAATAGACTGATCTCATTGTTTTTTGCTTTATTTTAAAGCAACTACCCAACCCGTATAATCACGGTAAAAAAATTCCAAATAATTATATAATTTTTAGGAGAGCTTACACCAACGCCTACAACTTCAAGCTTAGTTTCTCTGTGGACACCTTCTTAATTAAAAATCTGATCAGAAATCTTATAAACAATGTGTAAATATTGATTTTGAACTTAAAATGCGCCTTCTTCTTGGGGAACTCTGTTGTTAGCTAGTGAAAGCAAACACTTCAATATAATTAAGTGAAATTCCTAGCCATGGAATCAATTATCAATTAATTCCAAACCTCAGACCTACCCGCCTTTTGCTGCACCTCAGCAGCTTGTTGAGAAAATTACACCAAAAAAAAAAAAAAAAAGTAAACAAACCTCGACTCGTAAACAATTTTAGTGACCACAAGTTGTCACTGGAGAAGCCTCCTAAGCTTATCTACCAGAAGGCAGACAGCTCAGAGATGTTTATTACTTAATTCAGCTAGAATTATGCTGATATGTATTTATTACTATATACATCTAATTATTCATTAAACATTAAGTCGAGATGTTAAAGTTTCAAGGCGTTCCGTTTGAGATTAGAGTCTGAGGCATGCCTCCGTTCTCTTATCTCTACCCCAGTTGTATCTGTTTTTTTTTTGTGTTAAATTGTCATCAGACAATACATATGTAGGTACATCTTACCGTCTCAGCCGTTGAATTTAATCAAACAAAGCTACTCTATGCGATGAGGTGATATTTGCGTGAATCTTTTCCCGCCTGCGGTGTGAGTATAAACCAACTTATGTATGTACAAGGTACCTACGTCAATATATCTAACGCCCCATAATTGCAGCCCATCTTGAATCCAAACAGAGAATCATGACGTTGACACAACGTGATTCTAATTTACTGACAAACGACTAAAGAGGGAATTATTTACATACGTTCCACTTATGTTCCACACACGCCAAAGTCTCTCACAATCACGCGGATTATTGTGATGCTGTGCTAATTAAAAACCACCGACGTTGTCTTTTAACGGAATCTTGGTAAATTTCAATGAATCTTCGCGATGAATAATATTTCCGGTCTGATGAGTTAACTGAAATTACCATGATAAGTCAGTAAGGTGTTTAACTCACCAATCAAAGTGGTTGCGGAATTCGAACGAAAACGTCGCGGAGTCATCGCAGTCGCATTTTCCGTGTTTTTGTTTTATTATTATCAGGAATTAATCTGATTGATAAACAAGTTAAAGCGATAACAATATGCTAGATACTTCCAATGGTGTGTGTGTGTATAAAGTTGTCCGCAAAACAGGTAGGGGGAAGCAAAAATTCTCTTCTCCTTCACATCGGATCAAAGGTTAAAAAGCCAAAAAAAAAAGACAAAATGTATCTTTGGGATACCGGTTTTTTCGCACACACGCGAGCGCTCTATTAATTGGGAATTCTATGAGCTGACTGCTAATTTGGTCAACGACTTTTGTATCTCAAAGACGCGTTTGTAATTTAATTATTAGGAATAAATGAAGTTTAGTTTTTTTTGTTTTTTTTTTTTTTTTTGGCAAAATATTCCACGCGAAATGGATAGGTATCTCAAGAGCTTGTAATTGTTTTGCTTAATAGGTGTGGAGTAGTTTTTTGTTCTTGATATTAGATAACCCTAGGGTAGAAATAGGATAGATGGGTATTTATTTTTATTTATTTCTATGCGGGTTCTTGAACTAGTTCCTTTGTTATTTCTTTTTTTTTTTTTTCAAATCAGTTAAGAGAATCTCCTCATTGAAATGCAAACAAATGAGAGATACCTACTTGACTTCTGATAAAATTTCATTTGTAGTGTACCACTTGCAACTTATGGTTTGTAGAGCCTTTGGCATAAACGGGTCCGAAGACTTGAATTTGAGTTTTAACTGAACCTTTGGCGGTTTGTGGGTGAATTTCAAGATTTGATACTTGAACTTTCAATTTGTAGGTTGAAGAAAGTTGTGGAAGTTTGTTTGCTCAGCTCAAAAATCTACTTGATTTTGAGCAAATTTTTTTTTAGAGATTTCGATTCTTAGATTGCTTTCCAATTGATTGTCATTGAGTTTGACTGAACGTGAGGATGTGTTTGGGTTAAACAAAGTCATGTTTTATTTATTCAGCTTGCTGCAGCCGGTGAAGGCTATCAACCTGAATTTTTTGATATGCGCACGTAGCTTAACAGCTTTTTCAAGCATTTCACCCCAATAAAACGCGAGTATGTAAATAACTTTGTGCTATTGACGTTGCTCTAAATTTAATAGCAGTTTGGTTGAAACAACATAAAGTAGGTGTTTCAGTTTCTATACAAATGCAGCAACAAAGTTGTTCAATTTGAAGTTATTTCCTACTTCTTATACATACACTGACTATACTGACTGTTTAAGTTAAATTTTGGTGATCTGTTGACCTTTTTTGTTGAACTATTGTTATGGAACATCCATCAGTTTACAGTTTAGCTGTCAGTTAACCCGCTGTGTCAATTCAGTTTTCATTTTACTGTGCCTTGTCAACAGCTTTTCTTTTTAATCCTAACCCCAGGAAGTCTCTGGTTGTTGTTTGTGTTATCGAGGGTGACTTCTCGCTCAGTTTCGTCAATTCTTCGTTCACTTTAACCTCTGTTCTTAACGAGCAATTTCATTACATTCAAGTAGGTGTGATTCAAACTATGGAGAAGTCTTTTATGGTATAAAAAAAATACTATTATTCTCTGTTTAAATAAGTTATCTCTAAGGTTTGCTGTCGCCTTGCTTCTA
Organism: Chalcosyrphus nemorum; assembly: GCA_949716465.1. Taxonomy (NCBI): domain Eukaryota; kingdom Metazoa; phylum Arthropoda; class Insecta; order Diptera; family Syrphidae; genus Chalcosyrphus; species Chalcosyrphus nemorum. The sequence continues at coordinate 60,032,365 of OX454332.1, forward strand.
TGAAAGTAATCAGAGAATTATTTGACAAAATTAGGAAGAAAATATTTATTAAAACAATAATTTCGTCAAAAAAGATACAATCACATCAAATTTTAAGTGGAAGCAGTAATAATCAAAGCACTCCTGATTAGATAAGATGTCAAAAGAAAATAATCACCCATTGTGGAGTAAGACAAGGCTTTAAACGCTTTTCAAACACCAACTTCTGGTAAATTTTAAAAGAATCGAACCATTGAATATTGACTTCAATCAAAAAACACGTAGCGTTCTTAATTATTCTAAAAATAAATCTATCTATCAACGAATTGATTTGCTGTAAATGATTTACTGATATTTGGATGAATGAACTGCGAAATATTTGCAGCCTTTATCATCTGTAATGATCCCTGAAGTCTCAATTTAACCTTTTGAGATTTGTATTTATTGGACTTTCAGATGCATTTTAACGCATAATATAAAAGCAGCTGTGGGCTATTTCCCCAAACTAGTAAATTGTAATTTACCAGTGGCCTATTTCACCAACTACAACTTACAACTACAAATTTGTTCTTGTGGACCTAAGGATCTAAGGCCTGGATTCTCAGCAAACGTTGGTAGAGTATGAATATGCTGAAACGTAATTGCCTGACTATTCTACAAATTTTGTTAAAAAATGCTTGTAAATACAAATTTGTAAATAGGTGAAATAGGCCATAAATTTTCAAAATCACCAAATTAGATTTGTTCATATTTACAAACGTCCACTAACAAATTTGTAGATAAAGTTTACAAGTTCAAATTTTGTGGTGGAAACTTGTAGTTATTTGGTAAAATTGTGAGGCATTACAGTTGCCATTTACAAGTTACAAACACAAATTTGTACTTATGGATACAAGTAATTGAAATACATATGCGGGCAGCCTACTTTTGACTGAAACTCTAAAGAAGAATAATATGCCACCCATATTCTTTCAAACGATAGAGTTTGTCAGCATTTAAAAGTTACTCAGTTTCATAAGAAAATAACAATCAGAATCCGCTAAGTAAAATATCGAGAACTGTTTATTTATTGTTATTATCGGATTCACTTTTTAAGACGTTTTTTTATTCCGCGGAATTTTACTGCGCGGTGAAACCGTTCCATTGAATTCGTTCAGTTCTTTTTAAAGTGTCAATCGATATGAATTGATAGATAATATAAATTAACTGTCTTTAAATAGTGATGATGGACTTTTGTGCCATTCCCACGATTGCAAAATCCCGAAAAAAAAAATCACATCATCAGCATTCACATCATCGTGGTTGCATTCGTCGATATGCGGTTGAGTGTTTCTTCAGTTGGGCTTGTTTCAATGCAGTTTCAGCCTACGCCATCCACCATCCAGATCCGCGCAGACATTTTGTCATTTCTTTAGGCTATGACGGAGCCCACAACAACCACCACCGCCAGCATTGCAGCCTCGACTCAACTCGTTTAATTATGTAAATTCGGATTTAATTACAGCAATTGTCTGGGAACCATTACCACTCTGACTGCATTACTGCAACCAAAGAGTATTACTGAGCATTGGGACCTACGAGTATAACTAGTTAATTGAATAATATGTCAAAAATTATGCTCAGCTGTATGGAAGGTGGCATTAAGAAATAGTTAATGATGACCTAGATGAGTCATAACGTTGGATGAAACCCTAAGTGACCGATAGTCCTTCATGTATCCTTCTATGGACAAAGATACAAAACATGATTTGCTTTGTTTCACCTCAGTGAAGACGAAAATACAAAAAAAAAAAAAAAAAATGAGTACCTGGCACTGAATTCCACTGATTGGTTTCTTTTGTTTCGTGATACTCTTGTGGGTGGCATGTGTGGACAACTTTAAACGGTACTTGAGTAATTATTACTTATTACTGTCGATTTCTTTGAAAATAAAGACAAACAAGCAAAAAAAAAAGCAGCCGAAAAAGGTCAAACAACAATGAGTAGGATGCTAATCTTACAGGTGTGCGTCATGACATACTTTTGCATCGAATCAGGCCTTGGACTGGTTTTCACCCAAGGGTTTCGCTTTTTTTTCTTGTAATTCTCGATTTGGATTAATCATACAAATTTTACAAAAAGAAAAACACAACTTTTTATCTTTCTAATTAGGGGAATATGTTACACATTGTGTTGGTAGTTAGCCAGGCGAAAGGTTGAGGATTATGAAACCAGACGTGGAAAGTGAAATAATCTACTTCTGCGTTTGTATTTATCCAATTAACAAATACCATTGAACTCTTTGTGGAAAATTCGCCAACTTTCGAAAAGAAAACACACGCGTGAGGGGAAACAAAATCAAAGACCAATGAAAATTTATCGATTTTCGAAACCTCTTCTTTCTAATGCATCTCCTTGAATTTAGCACACAACAATGCAAACGAGCAAAGTAACATCGAACACAATCTCAAAAAAAAAGAAATGCGGGGAGAAGAAGAAAAAAAAAACCGAAGCAAACAAAAATCGATTTGCTTGCGCAACTTCCAATTAAGTTCGCTTTTCCCACTTCGATTTTACTTAGATACTTCATCTCACATGAGAAGAAAAAAAAAAAAAACCGTGTGCCTATTGTTCACAGTGGGGCGCTGTTTTTTTTTGTCATGCCATTTAAGCCGGACTCAAATACCTGGGAGAGGGAAAATCAAAGAAAAAATTTCTCTCTACATTAAATGAGCAATTATTTGTGTATGAGAGGAAAACGACACACGCGTCATAAATCACGTAGTTTGTCTATTCATCAGATTGGGTTTTGTATTTTTTTGCACAGACTGTGAGTGCACTTTTTTTTTGGTTGTTGCCACTTTTAATTCCAATTTAATTACCTGTCCAAGGTAAAAATATAAAAACGAAGAAAATAAATTAAGATATCCCTCCATACACGTTGTCCGACCTCTGCACAGTCGACATCTGGAAGCTTTCACTTTAATGTGCAAAATAATTGAAACTCATAACTTTGCATGCAGTTCGATTGTTTATCTATATCCTACGCAATTTGGTCTGTCCTTAAGCGACCATCGACCACCCGAGTGGAGAGTGTGGATATTATTCATACGAAATGGTAATTTAAGGCCCTTGGGAGGATTTTTTTTATTCTCATTTGTTTTTGCATAGCAGGATGCAGGTGTCGATCGGGGAATTCATCGTTTTCGATATCCCTTTTTCCGTAATGAACCGATTGCCTGATTAAATTTCAAAAACATAAACAATTATTGAAGGGTTCGACTACCAACGAAACTCTTTCCCTCTTCACATTCTGCAGTAAGAAAGTGTTTGTAGGTACGAGTTCAGAAAGAGAAAAAAAACAAGACTCTATAAAACTGGTCTGGGCCAGTACCACTTCTCTCACAAAGACCATTGACAACCTCCTCCTCCTCCTCCATTTCCGCCCCCCTTCTGTAGCAGCTGTGGAACTGGAAGAACATTAAAGTGCAGTGGACCAAGAACATTGCGTTAAGCTGTTGCTGCTGCTGCCACTACTCACTACTCACACACGGTAGATTTGTATCTCTACTCTGAAATGTATTAGGCGACCGGTTTTTTGGTACAAGATTCTCCATTTACCAGGAAGTTTAAGCAGTCAAGCAGGGAAGGGAGAACGAGCGAGAATATACTCGCTGGAGGAAATCAACCAGATTGAAAATAAAAAGTTTTCGTAGACCAGGATCATTTTACAATCAGCTGCTGATTTGGGTTTTTTGCTTTCGTGGTTAGACCGTGATCTGATCATATTCAAATGAAGAGGTTTTTGAAAAAATGTGCCTTCCTTTAGTCCTTAAGGGATGATACGTAGTATGCACCGATACGCTTGCAGCCATAATAACTTCTCGTTCAGTTTCGTCAATTCTTCGTTCACTTTTTGTTCCGCAATTAAAAAACGAAAGAGCAAGTTTGTTAGCATATTCTGTAGGGAACGCTGGCGATGAGGACACTGCACTGCTTGAGAGCCAAATAAAAAAATTGGGTAAGTGCGAGGAGGGCCTCGTGTTCCGGACATTTTATATTGTCATTAAATAGAAGGCAATTTATTCATATCCTACACCTGATACTGGTTTTGATATGAATAATGTAATGTCTTGTACGTAAGTATGTCCTAGTAATAGTGAGCTGAGATTCTAGTCCATTTTAACTTACACTTTCAATATGAAACATGGTCCAAGCTTTTTTCAAATGTTTGGCAAGCTTTTTTGTTCAACAAATTTTCTCAGAAAAAAATATTTCTTACATATATGGAGCCCTTGCAAAATTCTCTTTAATTTGATATGCCACATGATGGGGAATAAAATAATTTTTTTTTGCCCTTCATACAAGGTGCCCAAAAAAGGGCTCCCAAAATGAAATTCATTGCCGCCATCTTGTGCAAGCTTCCACATAATGTATACATAGCGAAAGTTTCAGCTCTCTATGTCTAACGGTTCAAAAGTTACAGGGCTGTGACAGACTGACGGACAGACGGACAGACGGACAGACAGACACCGTATCAAACCCATAAGTGTTCCGTCTTACCTTTTAAGGTCCGGAACACTAAAAATGCATAGCTGTCGCGTTTACTTTATTTAATTAAGGGTCTGCGCAGATTTTGACAGCTTGTGAGCTGAATTTTCGTTCAATTACGACACTAGCTTGACTGGGCCATTACTTTTTCCCCTCTAAATGTATAACCATTTATAAGATGAGACTTTCCTCTTAAAGTTGCTAACAATATTTATTAATGGGGTTTACTTCTTTCAACTCTTAAAAACCACTCTTTAGAATAACTTTGCAATATTTTCCAAGGTTTCTCAATACCAAATCGATGCAGTTTGTACCACAGAACTGTGGTATTGTGCTTTTGTCAAGTTTTGAGCGGAAAAGAGTTTTTCAGTGACAAAATAACATCTAACATAAGGTCCGTTCGCGTACTTTTTGCACTAAAATTCGTAGATTATCAAATTTCGAACAGTGGGGGTAAAATTCTCTCAGAGAGAGCTAAAATTACGAAAAAGTAAACGAACGGGTTGAACACGAAAAAGTTGAAAATACACTGGTTTGACAGCTTTGACAGTTTTCATAAAACAGCCCACAGACATTTCTTGCACTAAAATTCGTAGCATGGGGAAATTTCCTACTCTCTCGTGAGCACTCTCTTCTGTGGAAAACTACGAAAATTCTCCGTACGCTCTTCGTAAAAATTCGTAAATTTTCGTAAAAATTCGCTGTTTTAGGAGGGTACGCGAACGGACCTATAATGCGTGAACTATTTACAGATTGAGATTTTTAATGACATTTTGTACTTTGACTACTCGGTCTTTCAATTGAGAGCTGAAATGTAAAAGGCCAAAAAGTGAAATGTAATTAACTGATACCGATCATTTTATACTCTTCTTACGAGGTGTACCTTCAAAATTTCACAAATTTTCGGAAGAATATTTTAATAATAATAATAATAGTTTAATAATTGAAATTTGCTCACGGCGATAGTGTGTTTGCTTCTGCAAGTGTGGGTAGGTACATCACAATAAGCCTGTAAACACGAGACGAAACATTGACTTTGTGAACTTAATGGCTCTTTATATGCAAAGATCCGCAGATCCGACAATGATGTTCTTTGGTTAATGACTGTTGGACATTAGCTGTCATAACAGTGACATTTTTGAACAGCTGGTCATGCCTTTTACGGTTTTTTCTTCTCTTCTCTCTCAGTTGATTATAAAAACCACTTTTAGATCGTCGCCTTCTTGACTGTGATTGCACAACAAACCTTCACAAATTGACATTTGCCACATTCCCATTTGTTCAATAATTTCGCATAAATTTCGAAGGCTAAAAATGTTCAACAATTGAAAGATTGTGATTATTTTGATTTGATTTTTTGCATCACTCTATTAAAAATAAAAAATAAAACCGCAAAACCAAAGAGAGAGTTACCTTTGTATCACCCTGTACGATGTTAATTTGGTATATGTATTAGTTTTTAAAAGAATAAAGACCGTGAAGCGTGCTTAAAACGTTTGATGACAAATCTAATAACAGACTAGCGCCCCAGTGTATTCACCTTGAGTACAAATAGCGAAAAACGTCAAGTTTTACAATTAAATACAAAAAATCTATACACGATCGACAATTAAGCAATGACTCCTCACTCACTGCTATCTACTTGAAACTATCAAAAAGCTTTAGCAGATACTTTTAAATAGAATTTGAAATAAGTTTTCTTTAAAGAAATGTCATACAAAAAATTTGACATGACTACCTAAGTTGTGACTTTTGACAAGTCATGTCAAGTGATGTCTTAAAAAGTCTGAAATGGTCTCATAAATTTCGAATAAATATGCAAAAAAAAAAATAGGTTATAGTGAATAAGTTTGGCAGATTAACCAGATTATGGGTATGAATCTTTTGTCAGATTTGTTAAAGAGGGTCCCTATCATACAAACTTTGTAACTGTGCGAAATGAAGGCCATCAAAGCAGTTTAATCATCATAACACAACAGAAAGTTATTTCGTTATCCTGACAACATAATGAACCTCAATCATTTCCACAGACTACTACTGACCGTAGCCGTTGACCCAGAGACGAATAAAAAATTAATTTCATCGTCCGTTTTCACTGCTCGGGATACATATATTTTCTCATTGTATACCTGTATCGTCATATCGTCTTTGTTTGGTATTTTGCTTCAAAGAAATATATAATTTTTATATTCCCTTGTGGTTTACCAAGAATTTGGGGTGCTTCGCTGTTGTCCATTTTAATTAGTCTTCCGTTGAAGAAAAAGAAAACAAACTCATAATCCCGTTCATGTCCTTTTGTGTGCTTCAACGTAAGCAAGCAGGAAAAAAAAAAAAACGTAAATCTTGGAACGGAAGTCTGACTGGTTTTTGAGGATAAGTGGACCAATGACCTTTTTGTGAGTTTTTTTTTGTTTTGAGATTTCACCAAAACGACGAGAGTGATGTAATTGGAAGATGCCAACGACGATGGTAGGGGTCATCATTATTTTAAGGAACAGAAACATTTCTCTACACCTAAAGACGGAATTCAATTAATCGCTCGAAACAGAAAAACAAAGGAACACGGGTTTCTCCAAAAATTCAGACAGGTTTTTAGTTTAAGCTTCAATCGCACCAAATTAACCCAAACAAAAAAAAAAAAAAACACAAACTCTTCTCGGGTCATTAATCAAAGTCCGAGACATATCTTTGTATCTGAACATCAGAGAGACAAGTAGTTTTTCTTTGTTTGATAGAAATAGTCATTTGCGGTGCTGCTGCACCTGGTATGCATTTGAAATGCAATAAACAGCTTTGTTCCTTTGTCCAGTTTGCACATGTTTCACAGTCCAGCTTTGTGCTTGACAAAGGCTATAGTGCAACACTTTTCCTTGTTGCAATAAGCAAGGCAGTTTCACAACAATCGTGTGCTGCTCCGGGGGGAGATACTTGAGATAGTTACTGGTCTATCATCAACCTTCTTGAGTTTGCTTCTGGGTGTGACCACAGTCGCTGGGGTTAGCTGGTCTGGGGGGTGAATTGTCGCTTGATAGTTGTACGCTTATCATAATTTATGGTAATTAACGTCATGGTTTATGCGTTCTTTTTCGCATTTTCATTTGTTTTTTTTTTTGTTTCAGTTTAAAGTAAAATTTGCGTTTTCTTTCTTTATTTAATGTATGTGTATGCAAAATCAGTGGAAGGACATTTTGTGGTGAAGTGCATTTCGTTATGCGAATGTGCACTTGATAAATGTTAGTAAAGATTTTTTTTTATTCATTTTATTTAGCATAGCGTATAATTGATGATAATTATGTAAGGAAATGAAAATGCTATGCTAGCAAAATAATTAAGAAAAAAAAGTTGTGGTTGCAAATGTGTATACATAAATATTTTGTTTGCTTCGACAAATGTTCATTAGATTTCATGGCAGTGAGTTAGTAAGTGCGCAAAAAGATACGTATTCAGCTGTTACTTGTATGATTTTCCCATGATTTTTCCGCCCCTTTATCAGAATTTTATGCATGGGCAGTAATAATGAACTTGGGATTGTGGTTGGGCTTTGATAAGGTCGGTAAATTTGGAGGCGTAGCTGTGCAAATTTTATAGGGAACTATTTTATATGGCTATCGCATTCTTCAGAGATGTATGTGGTGCTTCTCAGAAATCTGTGGTTTCTGATTCGGCAAATATTTTATATGGTACCCTTTCAGTTAACTCAATTCAAAGAGTACATGAAGTTAATATTAAGAAAGGGGATAAATATTTCTAAGTAAAGATTCCTATGAATATCGGATGTGGATAATATTTATGGCGATGATAGATAAGACTCTGACTCCGAAATAGGCAAAACTAGTTTCTAATGGAACCATAGGACACAGTTTATTTTGAACTATAACTACTACCTTATAGGATAGCTATGTACTTAGTTCATAAGGAAAAATTTAGCTGAGAAATTGTATGACTTTCATCTGTGTAAACGCTTTCTATGAAGCAGTAAACCATTTAAGTCGCTCACAAGATGTGACACAAATTGGCTTTAACTTGTGAACTGTCACAAATAAAGTTAAATTAGGTAGAGTGGCTCCCAGATACATTCGAACGAAGCCACACATAGACTTTTAAGGTTCATTGTGATACTTCCGGAGCATGTACATAACCTTGACTAAAAACAACCACTACAGGAGAGACTACAATAAAGTTAGAATACTTAAAGGACCAACAAGAGTTACATTAAAACTATACAAAATGACAGACAGAAAAACAGGCACAAAGAAAGGATTGGACCTTGAAGCATATGAGAAAGGGGGTAAAATGTCTGATAGGCATACTGGTGAAATCATCAAAGAAGTTTGACCCTAAATGGAGTTGTCTTTCTCGTCTCTGCAACTTCTGCAAACATAGTTTGAAGGGGGTCCTAGATATCTAGCCTAAACACCAATTAGGCCGTGTCATTTAAGGACACCGATAATGCTGCTCAAATATGGACCACTTAAACACAACAGTTTGCTATAGCGTTTCTGATTTAGATTAGGCCATAGTTCTCTGGAGATTTTGAACAATTTACTGTTCATCGGCAAACATTTTGAACGAAAGATTACAAGTGACATGAAAACCCCCGTTTTCTCAAGTCAGATTGAGAGGCTTCTGCCCAGTTCTTACTGGGAGCTGAGGCAATCTAGTGCGGCCTTCCATGTGACGGTAGACGATTCCAGGGATCTGCTGGCAGTCAAAAGGATCTCATTCAAGGCTGATATTTATCTACCGACGATATCAATAGACAATAGAGTAGAATAGAACATAGTGTGGAAGATGGGGCAGTTCTAAGAGCGGCATTGATGCATAGACAGGCAGCTCGTTGAACCTTCGCCAAGAGAATGCGCTGTAGAAGTATAGCTATAGGATAACAGAAGCAACGTGAAGTTTATGGCTCCATAAACAGGAACTGACCTTTTCGACGGGATCTAAAATATTGAGTTTTCTATTCAAAACCAACAAATTATACGCTGATAGCCGGCCTGAGGACTTACGCCATAGGCTTAGAAATCGGTTAGGATTCGTGGTTATCTATTGTGTATGTTCTTTCCATGGTAACTTACTATATACTTAGATTAAGTTTATGGTAGAGAACAATATCCTAGAACTGCTATATATTTTCTGTAATCTTCGTACCTATCCATTGGATTCACCCAGACATGGTCTATGATAACAAAGACTTTACAGTTAAAACGACTCACATGCGTACTATAAAATCGATAAAATTTGAAAGAAAAAAAAATCACCTGAAATAGTTCATCTATGGAAGAAATACATATGTCATTGGTTGCCAAACGCCATTCTAATCGCTAATTGAAAAAGCCCGATAAGACCATTAGGTACCCCAAAATGTTTCATGGTCACAAACGAAACCACCATGTTTCGACAATCCAACCGCCGCCAAGGTAAACAATAATATTCAGAAGACGAAAAAAAAAAAAGCTAAAAATATTTGTAACCTCTTTTTTTTTATTTTTAGAATTGATAAAGTGACGATAATTAAATTTTCATATTTTTTATCAGCAGTTTATGCATCATCAAACAAAAAGCTTAGATAAAGAAACTACTTCTCTAAGAACAAGCCCGTTGAGAGGCTTAAATAAGCAGCAGTTCATATTTTTTAGTGTGACGGCAATCTTTATTCTATACGGTCTTATCTTAAAGACACACGTCGGTCGTATTGTTGCGTACCAATTAGATAAAGTGAAATCAAGGCAGTTAAGACGCCTTCTTGTAGTGTGGTACTTCATACTAATGTTTGTGTTTGTTTTGCGATTGCACGAGTGGGTATGTGTCACATCAACAATAAAGAGAGAACAAAATTTATGAATGTTTAATATTTTGAAATTTCGTGAATGTGTATCCTCGAGGTTGGGAAATCCGTTTCGGAATGCTCTAGGAATTAGTCACTCTCTCTCTCCATCTCTCTGGGGAGCCTTGGGTACAGCCAGTTCACTTACATGGAACCAACAAAATTAAAAAAAAAAACAGAAAAATGATTGATCATGCATGGGAGAGGTCTTTGATTGTGTTTCGAAATTGGGCCAATATGGGGATATTGTTTCAATAATTGCCGATGAAAGTGGATTAATTAATATTAATAGCCCCATGTGTGGGTTATATCATGTTAGTTGAGCTTAAATAAATGCGATCAGATTTAGCCGTTTATATGTGTGCAATTTTAGTTGCCTGTAGTGTGATAGTGTGGTGGAAGTCAGGGGCAATTTTTCTTGCAGACAGTGGCTAAATTTTGGATCTATAAATGGTGATATGTAATAATGGTCATGCAGTATTTACATATCATTAAAGTTTTCTTTTGCCTTCTGATCAAACATGAAATGTGAATCTTTTTATTAGCCGTGTTTTATTGGAAAGTGTATAGCCAGTTTTTAATAAAACGTCTATAGTCACTTTTATACTCACTTCTCATTTTTATATTCCAAATGACATTCGAATCCTAGATGGCGCTTAATAGGATTGTAGACAACAACCACTAGACAACAATTACTATCAGCGTAAAACAAATATTGGTTCTTGTCTACAATTTGAGTCAAGGCCCTCTGTGATTCGACTTTCTCCAGACTTTATGTTCACTTTTGTTTACTGACTAAATTATCTTCACTTTTCGTTTTGTTATTGCTTTGTGTGCAAAAATTTACTGAGCTGGCTATACACTTTCCAACAAAACACGGCTATTGTATTATTATTTCTCTTGCACCTACGGCAAGTATTACAATATTTTCGAACTCGAAGTTGTTTCTGAAACTTGACGTTACCACCTTTATAGCAAAGTCAATCAAAATTGGTTTGTCCAAAATTCCTGGATGTTGCCCTTTGAAGATGTACGGTGAGCTCACTTAAACAACTAGAACGAATTACTTCAAACTTATATACACCTGAGCTTTGTAGTAAGTCAGACAGTAGCTAGTTTCGAAATATATTGGTTTTAACTAGACTATAGTAGGTTAGGTTAGGTTAGGTTTGTGGGTTGGCAGAGGAAACAAAATAGCTACCTGGAATGTTGAAGTCCAGGGCACTGGCAGAAGAAGTGGGTATTATCCTCTATAACATCCTCATTGCCGGTTCCTCTGCAGAATTCTTCTTCCGTCCGACGTAGTAGACTATAGTAACTATTTAGTTTCCTTTTACTCATTTACTTAAATTTCTTTATCCAAAATTTGCCTTCCACTAGTGTTTTTCTGAAATGAGAAATTCCCCGAAAATATATTGTTTTATGTAGGTATTATGTCCTAAGAATTAAAAAAAGAAATTGTTCCTTCAAAATATTGTTCTGGTGAAGAATATGTGGCGAGATTTGGAACTAACGACGTCAACCAAAGTGTGTTATGCCAAATCTGTTTGACAAAACCGCTAGATGGCGCCGAAATTAGGCTCAAAGTGTTAACCGGTATCACTTTTTAAAATATGATGTCTACTTTCATGGCATTCGGCCTGGCAATCTGGAATTGAGCGCGAGTGGCACAAGTCCTAAATACCACATGTTTTCGACGCTTAATTGATATTTCTGTTTTACTGAAATATTCGGAGAGTTTGATATCATATCGAAATCGTTTAAGTAGTTTTTACAGTAGCAAGTACAATCGCCTAAGTTATGCATATTGTTGACTTATGCTAGAAATGTTAAACTGAACTTTTCGAACACATTGCTACACTGAAAATGGTAACTTTTTAACGACCGAATGGGTAGCTCTATCGGAAATATTTAGCAATATTTTTTTATACGACATTTGCATTAAGCTTCATTATGGTTTTTTGTTTTTCTGCTGAAAAATATTTAGAGATACCAGCCCCCGAATTTTGTTTACGATTGCAGCGACCTTCCGGTGACGGTTCAAATCTTATCTTTTAGTTTGTAGCCTTCTGACTTAAAACTCCGTCTGTGATAAACGAGATCATGCTAATTAACAATCAAATCATTTTTTGCACTAATTACTTCCGGATTCATCACTTTCGTGATGCTTCAATTAACCGTCCTCACATTCTCTTTCATAGAGAGTCTTACCAAAGAGTCGGTAACTATAATAACAATTTATAATTTATTTCGAACCTGTCAAAAGTGCAGATTTCCTAACACGACAAATATGCATATGTGTCGGTGTTTATGCATTCAATACATAAACAGAGATGGTGCCTCAATGATGCAAATTAAGTGAAACTATTATCGTTTTAGACAAAACGGGTCCGAAGAACATACGTAAAAAACCGTTTGCATTGATTAGCATTTCTGTTCAAATTGAATATTTATATTTAATTTTTTTTTTTCAATTTTATTCAACAAAAAACACGCGTCTAACAATTTCCATATCAGGGAAAGAAAAACAAAATTAAATGTGAATGTCGTCAAATATTGTTGTTGTTGTTCGTTTTACAATGACCATAAGTCTTACTATTGCAATCTGTAGTTATTTAATGAATTTTTTTTTATGTAATATTCGTCATTTCCTACTTGGCGCCATCTCTCCAAAATGTTCAATTAGTCACAATTTGTTGATAACAATATTTGCCCATGTGTCTAATTATTTTGTATTTAACAAGTCATTAGATTGTGGTGAGCTGTGAAGTGATTCAGAGGAGAGATGTACCTTGAGAGTTTAACATTGGATTTAAGTTGCATATTGCATGTGATGCGGTTGATTAATTGTAATTTGAAAATATATAAAGTAATAAACATTGTAAACACTGTTAGTCTAAAAAAAAACAAACGTGACATAGTAAGCGGCGACACAACTGGCTGTGTTGTTGACATGTCATCAGTAAGCCAGGGATTTCCTTTTCCTTATTGGTATGACAGGCTGATTTAAAGTGGTGTGTTGCAGAAGTTGAATCGCATAAAATTTGCTTTGTTTTAATTTTATTTTTATACAACTTGAATTGTGCAACGATCTTGAAATATATTTTTATTGGTGAGTGTATTATTATGTAAAATCTTTCTATCGCACGTGCTTTTAAAACGTGCACAGTAGTGGTTGGTGAGTTTTGCTAACGCATATGCACAAATATGCAGTTTGGTTCATTCAGAAGTAAGGTTTACGTAGTTCAGGTTGAGATAGTACTTGCTACTTGCGCAATGTGCTGATTTCTTCAATTTAACAAGTGTAATTAAGAATATCATCAGAATTTGAGTAGTACTTTTAATTTAGCAAGGGGAAGCTGCAACGTTTCGGATTTAAAGTGAGCCATTGACCTCTTAAGAGTCTCAAGTGTATGTTACTCTCTCAATTTGGAGCAGAATTGGTGCAGTGAGCTTGAGCACAGCACGGCACAGAACAGTTTGTGAAAACTATTAGAAGAGCAGAAAATTATAACATTCTGTTCAATGAGTCAAAACATGTCCCAAAGCATTCTTCTTTTAAGCAGTCAAAATTATTAAGTTGTCAAAAAATGTTCGCCTATAAATAACTTCACACGAATATGTTCTACCCCAAAAGTAGGTGCAGAAAATCGTGTCCTGGATGGTGCAGTACAGATGACATAAGGACAAGATCTTCACCTTGAAGATAATACAGATCTCCCAAAAGTACTGTGAATTCTTAATTTTATCTGCAATCTATTTGGGCAATAATAAGAGTGCTTTTCTGTGTATATCCAACCAATCCACCAATCAGTACATTCACCATTTCCTTAAAGATTCATTTAACTACGGAGTATGTGCTTTCGTGATGAGGAGCTCACATTAGCTCTATTCCCAACGTTTGCAGCCTTCACGAGCATCATAAAACTACTATGTGAAGATGATTTGCCAAAGGAATCCAATAAATTTATAAGACTTTTTTTCCTCGTCCGGGAACATCGTTTGTCTTAATTTACATTCAAGAAAATTATGTTACGAGAGCACAGAAAGATCCAACCCATTAGTACCCTTTCCTTGAGCCTTGCCTAGCCATCTCATTTGTCGTGATTGCAGAATGGCTTTCATTTGAGCAAAGAGTCAGTGAATCTAATTTGACGGCGCAGTTCAGACAACAAAGTACTGGAACGAGTTAGGAAGTGAGTAAAAGATTGACCAAAATCCACGTCGTTGATTGTGAGCACATGATACAATCATCAAGAGGTACATTCAGCAACCCGTCTAGATTTGTACTTTCGTACAGTAAATTTGGGAGTTTAGCTCAAATTTTGTTGATGTTAACAAATGTAACCCTAACCATACGTCGAAATCTGTGAGACAGTTGATACCTCTTCTAGGTCTCAATCCGACAGAAGACATTAAAGTTCCTCTAACGATTACTAATGTCGTCACACTGAAACTAAGATAGATTTCGTGTTATACTCAGGGTTACCTATGGTAGACTAGTCTAGATTATGTAACTCAAAATCTTACGAAACCAAGACAGCAGTCTTGTAAAAACCGACGCCAAAACCTGTTAATTACAATTTTAGACACAGTACATAATATCAATTAGAAACTGATTGTTAATTGGACATTTGCTAGACCAGCAGCACTCTGCAACTTGGACTTACCCCTAGGTCTCTTGTTCATCATGTGTTCTGATTCACTTTTCGTAGAAATAATAAAAATAAAAATCCATTTCTTTCCATAAAAAGGAGTTCAATGACTTTGCTCCAGATTTCACCACTATACTCGTAAACCTCACTTGAAGCGTATGTGTTTTTTTTTTTTTTTTTTATAACTATCCAAGCAAGCTTTGAGGTCAGTTAAGATCACTCAGGTGATGTATAAGACGATAACTGGCGGCGGCGGCGGCGGCTTCGACTTTAGAGGAATTAATTTCACTCCTTCAGGTATTTCGCTCTCGACATTTTTTTCGTATGCTTCACGTCAACAGTATTGATATTTGAAGACACCATGTCGAATATACCACCGGTTATCACGTTTTGCTTTATTGCTATAATTTGTGAAGCTTCAAAAAAATAAATAAAAAAAAAAGCTGTCGAGTGTAAGATTTCCGCAATGAAACTGACCTTTGCGAATGAGTCGAACGCGACGTATTGACGGCACGTGTTATGTCGAACAGGTTTTCATTTTACAGATGCGAATAAAGTACATTTTTGGCTACTTTAACGATTTCAAAACGACGACGAATATGGAGTGATGACGCCTATCGGCCCGAAAATGGTGCCGTGAGGCATACCACAGTCAAATGAGTCATTCGTCGGGAAAATGCATTTGATGTAGGGAATGAAAGAGTTCTAGTCTGGCTAAACAAATAGACCTTTCACCCCTTAAAAAGTACCTAAGTCCGATTTGTTTTGGGATTGTACAAATCGGCTGAGCGAAAAGAATACCAACGAGGGGGAGCAACCGAAGCGGAAAAATAATTCTAGTCAAACTTGTAGTTGAAGTTTGATTATTTCTTTTTTTACCTTTCATTCGTGTCATCGTTCATTCTACAATAACAAATAATAAAAAAGAAAAAGAACATTCATAATCAATTCAGATACTGGGGGCCACCTCAGTACCTAGCTTACCTCTTTGGTTACTCCATCAAGGAAAATCTTAAATTATAAATGTCATGCGCTTTGTTTACTAATTATTATTGAAGCTATTGTGTTGTATGCTTCATGTTTTATTTTTTGCTGCCGCTTTTAATAAGCTGTGGAATTAATAAGACTGAACAAAAGTAATGAACCCATCGGTGTGTGACGAAAAAAAGAGGGTGCACTATAAATGGGTGTAGTAGGCCAAAGGGCTCGATTTGAAGTGCAATTCGTTGAAATTCTGAGCCTTGTTAGGGAATATAATCGCTTTGTGGAACCTATTCGCATTACATTCTAATTTTATGTATGAAATTGAAGAAAAAGTCAATTTATTTAGCATATAAATGAGAGCCACTTTCATTTATAACCCATTTTAATTTGATTTATCATATACACAAGCAGATGCCTTCCTTTTTTTAATAAAACTTGCTGCTTACACTCCTTAAATACTACTCTTACTCAGTGTCTATCAATCTATGAAAGAGAAAAATCATTGCCAGGTGCTTGCATCATCAAATCAAGTAAAATATCAGTACGGCCACTCCTTGATGGATGTGTAGCATTCAGGATTAAAATGTTTGTAATTTATCCAATTATTTTGAGCCTCAAATTCATCAGAAATCTCGCATGCACATAAATTACCATCAGCGATGCTTTTTTTTTTTTTACCACCAGGACTGGCGCTTTCGATTTAATTAACCCTTGCAATGCCAGTACCTCAATAAAAATAAAACACAATAAAAAATACAAGAAGCGAAAAAAAAAATGAATTAGCATTTCACTCTAAATAAAACTTTCTTTTCCATGGCTAACCCAGCATAGCACCAATCGACGAGTACGTGTACAGTGTCAGTAGCAATATTGTGCGCAAAAACCATTCATTATCACTAATGCTTTGCCATAATTGAAAAGTTGACTAACTGGCCGGCTGGTGGTGCTGGTGCCTCATTCGATGGGTTGCCATCTCTGGGGAGTTAAGAGCAAATGAATCCATCGACCCCAGAGTGCATTAACCTTATTGTGTGTGCCTGTGCATCGCGCCATCATCCACCTCATCATTCGTGTATACCATCCTCAGCTCTGTGGTTACATGGATTTCGTCCCGATGTATCTCTTTTTAGCCTCTCACTCACACAGCCACATATGTTGTCTTTTGTTGATCAGTTTTTTTTTTTTTTTCATCATCATGATCGTTGTCCAACCAGCTAAACTGGTCTAGCCAACTACTGGCATGAGACCGTGCGCGGGCACAGTGCTCCATCACCCGGTTGTGGATTAAAGTGCTAGTGACCGTCGAACAACTCTGTTTTGCACGCATATATTGTAGCCTTTACATAGTTTTTTTTTGTCCATTTGTGTAGCCTTCTTTCTTTGCTCGTTTAGTTCAATTATTCTATTGTAGGTTCTTTTTTCTGTTTGCATATCTTGTTTGACACTATGTCTCTCAATTAGGCAAAGTGGACTGAGGATTGGCGTAGACGATTGACCCCAGATGCATATGCAGATTGAGATGAAGTATTTCTAAAGATTGCCAAGTCTACAAAGTCGATAGGATTTGATACATACTCGCAAATACATGCCAGTGTTTAATAGACGTTGTTTCCAAGGTATACTTTGTGATCCCTTTACCTACATGTATCATATATTACGTTTAAGCATTTCAAAACATACAAATGTGCAAGAGACCAGAATAATTTTAATCCACTTCGAACACTTCTCTTACGTTCCAATTTCTGATTGCTAATATGACATTCTTATGTATGTAAGATTAAGTATTTCTAAATATCTTTAAGCCCATTAATAATAACGTCTACAGTTTCCTAACTTAACAATATGTGTATCTGACAAATATCGTCCACTTCGAACACGATTCACCTTTACTTTTTGAGCTTCTTTTTGTTTCTTCATTTCACACGCCTTTTTCTGGTTAAGAAATGGAATAGATGATTAATTGTCAGTGGTTCTGTCAAAGACATTGTCCAACTAATCAAGTTTTCACAATTAAAGTTGCCACATCTAGCGGCATAAAAAATAAATGCAAATACATACCGGAAAACGCCTACATTTGGTAGGTAAATCAGATATGTAGATATTTATTATAGGATGCTGGTGCGATCATTTCTATAGTTGTATTTCTCTTCTTAGAAAATGAAATATGTATTAGGCGTAATCTAGAAGAGAAAAAGTTTTATTAGAGTTTCCAAACGGACATAAAATTTGAAATCTTAATTCCAATTCCAAAGCATTTTCGGAAACCATTTGTGAACATGTCAATTTCAATCATTGAACTTAAATGCAATTATCTCCTTCAATGCCGAGGGCAGATACATTCGCATCCCATGTGAAAGCCATCAATTACTTGATTCATCAGAAAGGTTATAAACTTCCTCGATAAGCCTATTCAGATGCACTCCCCGACGGGAATTGATTTTAAATTAATCCCATTAAATCCACATTGACCTTTCATCATCACCAAATACTAGTATGTGGATCAACATCTGATGGCATATTGATAAACAATTACAGCAGCTGAAATGCATTTATCGTAATAAGCAAACGAGAACAATTATTGCACAAGAGAATCTAGAATTCCGCAAAATTAGCCAACTAACCTAAATCCTGGTGTTTTCAGCATCTGTATCAGTGGCACATCTGATGCTGTAAACGTGAGTGGGCACAGTGTTGAAAAAAAGCTTTCCTCTCGGTTTGCATAACTCTGACCACAATACGCGTCGCGAGAGCTCAATAATAATTATAGCATAATAATAAATACATCCACCTAGGTATCGGTTGAAAAAAGGTGCTGCCGCTGTCATATCGTGAATATCGTACTCGCAGCAAGGTGGTTTCTCTGCTCGCAGACGATGTGTGCGTGTAAAAAATCTAGCCTCCTAAGAAGTCGATTGAGTTCTATTTTTAATCGGCGGCAGCGTCTTCTTCTTCGGCGCGTGTCGAATTTGTTTTCTCTCCGCACGACTGGACTGTGCCATAATATTTATTTATTGGAATTTTCCAATAAAGAAAAAAGTACTGGTCTAAGAATGCAACCTTGCAGCATTCCGTTTAAACTTCATAGCAAACTTTGAAAACATGTCATCTGTCATATATATCAGCTGACAAATTACTATAGTGACATGTGTCAATGTCAAAATGCTATGTTTATGATAAGTTGTCCCATTAAAGAGACCTGCACACACACGATCTCTCTTGTCAACTGTCCATGCATACATGACAATCAATTTGAAGTATTTTTTAAATAATTGCCAGTTTACTAACGCATACATGTGTTGCTGCCCTTTGTATTATAAATTGATGCGAGGCACTTAAATCTTCATCATAAAGTGGGTCATAAAAAAATAAATACCAAATTGTGTCAAAGTACGACCCGAAAAAATGCCACTTTTGACATACAGTGTACCTAACAGTGTTGGCATTGTGTAGTACTTTTTTGAAAAAAAAAAAAGCATTTAACGAACGCACACAGACACGAGGATGATCATAATTATGGTTATGATGATGGATGTATCTTTTACAGAGATTTCACAATTCTTTGCAGTATCAAATGGCATTCGTGCCGATTGTCGGCGCAAAAAAAAAAATGAGAATAAAATAATGAAATTATCATAACAGAAGGGCGAAAAGGTGACGGGTGGCAAGTGAGCTTTGTAGATAGTTATGAATTACTAATTGCGTCTATCCGATTTCAAGTAGTTTTTCATAATAGTTCTTCTGTTTCCCAGACCCACGCAGTGTAGAGGAATTCTCCAAAGGAACTCAAGTGGAATTTATCTACCCATGTCAGGCATCTGTGCCCTTCTGTGAATGTTTTTCATGTTCTTGTGTGTTTCTTATATTTTTTGTAAGAATCCTCGCCAATCGTGTGGATTGCATTGGAATTGCAGATGAATATTCTTATTTCTTCATTTTGTGAATTGGTTTTAATTTTTCATGAAGGTGTTCGTTTTAGATAAATCTTTAAATTATGTAAAGTGGTCCCTTAAAGGAACCCTCATTTAACATGAAGGCTTAGTGATGGATCTTCCTAATTTCGCACTGCCAAATCGATTTGTGGCCCATCCACTGCTCTGTCAGAAAAAGTGTAAATTTAGACATAAAAACTGTTTTTTTTTTAGGCCGCATTAAAACAAGGGAAGAGTTCATTGGTGCTTGGCACGTGAAATATCAAAACAATGCCACCCAGCTTGATATACATACATCCACTTAGCCAGAGGTGGAGGTGTAGGCAGACTTACTGTCCATGCTCCACAATCGCCCGGGAAGCAAAAAGTTTTATGTTTTTTTCTCGCTTTTTTTGGGTTAAAAGCCGATTAAATTATAAATTGTCCTGGTTTTACCACCATTCATTCTAGGGTGTGGATGGTAAGTCGCCTTCGCCTCTTCGTGTAAGTGAAGTCTCTTATTATTTTTTTTTGTTGGGGTTTCGGGCATATGCGAGTGATTTTGTTTCTTTTTCTTATTCTGGCTGAAAATGAAATGGAATAACATAAAAGTTCTGTGTCAAGTTTTCGTGAGAGTTAAAAACTATTTTGCACAAGAGGTTTGAGGCATTTTCTGTTGTACGAGTATATGTATGGGTGTGTTGGTGGTTTTATGTTACAGTGCTTAGGGTAAAGTAAGCACTTCTGTTCTGAAAGTTGTCGTAGGTCGTTGGAGAGGGAGGAGGTATACATTTCGGGATAAAAGGCCTGGGCAAAGTGTTTACCTATTGTGGTTAAGTTCTTGGGCTTTGTGCAACTTTGCGGTTGATTGGGGATAAATATTGAACAAAAACTAAAAGAAGAGATGAAAGGAAAACGGTTCGAGAGTGGGCAATTGTGTTAAAATATCCCACATGTGGGTTGAGAGGTGTTTCTGAATTCCAATATTTATTGTAAGTTAGCTCTCAAATCTTTTATAATTTTTTCGAGTGGAAAGATTATGAAAGTGGTATTGGTTCTTAAGACTTTTTTGTGGGTTTTGTGATCGTAGATTCGACAATTCATTGACTTCTTTCTTCACACGACGATAATATTATGAATGGAGTGTGTCAGCAGGTACGCCCTACTCTCTGAGTATTTCTACAAATTCATTAAGATTTGCCTATTTATTTGTAATGCCGGATATACGAGTTATGAGTTGGATTGACGATCTATGAATATTTGAAATTTTCTACACGAGAAAAGCTTTCTATTAACACACTTAAATTGACCAAACAACATATGTAATCCCTACGATCTGTGGCTTACTTTTGCGCGGTTCATGAAACATTTATCATGAAATATGCAACATTTCCTTTCAACAAATACATACCTATTCTATTTCCAAAGAGAATGTCACTCATACGACCCCCAGTCCCATGACATTGAACCTACCACGTAACTGGAATTCCTTTTCCACCGATATATCCTCGGTGCCACTGTGAAATCAATATTGCAATTAACTCTGAATTACTGGAACTAAATTTTCAACAAGCTGCCAATTTAGGCAGGAATGTTCAAATCGGCACTGCACCGGTTCCATGGCGGTACAAGAACTGCAAAAGGTCAAAACTTTCGCTTATCAATCGCCGGCATCTTATGTAGCTCAAACGACCGACTGACTGGCTGGAGCAAATGACTGTGTTGTCGTGCCACGAAATCAAGGAAATGGCATGCGACGGGTGCACTCACGCTGATTTTTCCTCACAGAAACTACGAGTATACTAACTACGGCTTTAGTTTTTCCTTATTTTCCCTGCCACCAATAGTGTGCCAGCCGACCGCTCAGTAACAATGCGACATAGTCACGTACACTATGAGCTGAGCATGCCTGGTTAAATACGGATATGCCAATTTAACGTTGACTTGCCGCCGATTTTTTTCTGTTATCCACTTTTTTTTGGGTAACCTCAACCCCTAATTGGCGCTTATCTGTCAGAATATATCAATAACATTGTTATTACGAAATTGTATGCAACGTTTTTTGTTCATAAATGCAATTGGGGTGTGTCCCGTGTAATTTCTGAATTTATTCTCAAAATGCAGTTAGAAATTTGTAGAAAAAACAGAAACGTTTTTCTTTCAACCGGAAACAGCCATGACAACAAACGTTGAAGTTATGTCGGCGGTGATTGTTAACATTGTGTTTTCCCGTGTTCATTTTGACATTAAGTAAGGTTTTGGGAAAATTTATGTCTAAACATTATTAAACCGTCAAAAGGGGAAGGAATAATTCATTGATTTTTTAACTATATATTCATTCACAATGAATGCGTTTGCATTGGAACGCAAATCACGTATTATCGTATGAGACTTGGTTGTAATTCTTAAAAAAGAAAATGCATCCAAGGATGCACAGAGGGGTTGACAGTTGACACTTTAATCATCAATTGACAATCAGCGCGTCACGTTGCGAAATTTCAAATTGCCAATTCTAATTTATGCTATAGATATGCACGCTGGTCACTACTGCCTGTGTATCTACCTTCTTATGCTGGGCTATTTTTAGGAATTTGTACGCGAGGTGGTTCACATTCGCAGAATGACATAAGATTTCTTTTGTGAAATAATGTGTCCGTTTTATCTCACAGGAATGAGGTGAAATTTTTTGGCAAAAGATGCAGTAGAAATTTGCCAAAAGGAGGAAGCTGTGTTCTAGTTACTGTGCTAGAGAGCGGACGATGTGAATGAATTCGTTCGAGGTCGAAAGGAGCGAATGTGTGGCGATAGTTGTTGCAAAAATGTTTCGTTAGAGAAGAAAAATATGTAGGGACTATTCAGGGCAAGTGGAGAAAATATTTTTTTTTCTATTTCGTAGTACACGAAAGGTAGATACGTGACAATTGGTGTTTTAGGGGAGAAGAAAAAAAAAACATGTTGTGCATTTTGTATGGAAAACTTGTGCAGGAAATCGTGATTTACTGTTTATAAAATTTCTACCTTTGTTTCTGTGTCTATGATTTGGAGGTCGGTTCGTTTGATATTGTTTCCTGGAAGATGTTTACCAATTCACTTGATAAACTGTATACATTCATATATTGAGAGTACTGACGGTGGATTCAGTTGAACGTGTTCCATGGAATACATTTTAAAATTGAATCCTTTTGAGATGGTGCCTTAGTCGTGCTTGTAGGGTTTTGAGCACCTTAATGTTAAAGCTGGAATTTTTTTCTCAATCTAAATGACAGGCATAGCAAACTGTTGTGTGTTGCTATGTGTAAATAAATGTATTTTGGTGAAGAATATTAAAAAGCAATATTTCCTCCCTTAAGCTTTATTCAATTCTGTATAAAATAAGAAGGAATTTATATGAATTAGTTTTCTCAAAATATTCTCCTTAAATATTTATACACTTTCACTAGAAAGAATCAGTTTTGGAAGGCTTTATTGCACTCTGATATCGGCATCGGCTCTTTGACTCCTCTAAAGCCTTCCTGACATTTAAAATCGCTGATCAAGAAGTTTATTTTTGGTAATTGGGAACAAAAGTCATTAGGTCTGGAATTCTATGATTTGAAACTTATAAAAACGCGTCTGAAAACGTCCAAGGGTATGTCTGTCATGGGAAAGTTTCTCAAGACAATCTTCTGATACTCATAAACCTGTAGGTCCCTTACTTACAACACATAAACACAGCTGTGAATGCTAGGTTGTTTATGGGCTTATATTTATTCATTTAATCCAATCTTACCAATGCAGTTAACACTTAACTCACGATTAATTCAATTACATTTAAATCAGTGGAATTCCTTAATTGCAATTAATATTAATGGCCGCGTTCTCTACGCCTGGAATTCGCTAGCTGCTAGATTAGTAAAACACGCTAGAAGATGAAACGTACAGCTAGAGTTAGAAAGTACTAAACATCTACCCCATAATGCCCTGTTCATATGAGCAGATTGTGAGATTGGATTGGGAACGAATTGGGTTTCAATCTGGGTTCAATCGAGTTCGAAATGAATTGAAATCGTGTGTAGCCCTTATTAGTTATATTAGTTTTATGACCTTACAGTATATCTCCCCATTTTTATTTTCTGAACAAGATCTTTCTACCCTTCTATCCTTCGATCCTCGATTTCCATGGAAAATTTCAATTCGATCCAAGAACATTTTGTAATCAGAACGATTCAATCCTGATTCAATTAAGTTCGAAATCGATTCGCACATATAAACGGGGCAATGCATACTATTTTACTTCTCCGTCAAATTAAAAACATACAACATACTTTACAGTTTAGAAAGGCACATAAAATAAAGATATAAAAGGTCCGTTCGCGTACTTTACTTTTTGCACTAAAATTCGTAGACTATCAAATTTCAAAGAGTGGGGGTAGTAAAATTCTCTCAGAGAGAGCTAAAATTACGAAAAAGTAAACGAACGAGTTGAACACGAAAAAGTTGAAAATACACTGGTTTGACAGATTTGACAGTTTTCATAAAACAGCCCACAGAAATTTCTTGCACTAAAATTCGTAGCATGGGGAAATTTCTTGCTCTCACGTGAGCGCTCTCTTCTGTGAAATTCTCCGTACGCGAACAGCTTTTCGTAAAAATTCGTAAATTTTCGTAAAAATTCGCTGTTTTAGGAGGGTACGCGAACGGACCTACATACATATTGCGATTCTCAAATTCAGAAACTTTTTGACAATAAAAGGCGAAAATACAGACAGATTTTGTTTGTTTTGACTTCCTTAGTTGATTTACTACGTTTTATGCAAGTAGTGGCCGCTAGATTCTCTAGTACAAAATCTGTCATCCCGGTGCAAAAGTATTCTAGCAGCTAGATTAGCGAGGTATTGGGAACTCGGCCAATGCAATTGATTCTACTACAGTCCTGTCTCTATTATCACAATGCAGAATAAAGTGTTTTGTTTGGTTTACGTGATGCAGTAATGATTTTCGACACAAGTCAGTGAAATTCGTGATTTGATTTCCCTACAACGTTCCATTAAACATGACACGGTAATAAATTCTTTACAGGCTGCCTCTAGTTAAACGTCAAGATCCATATAGAACTTGCTTCAATCTTGAACAATAAAAGAAACTATACTAATTCTTCAAATTAGGTTTAAATGCTTTGTTCTATGCTAGAAATTATTAAATTTCATGAATAACAATTTGATAGAGATGACGTAAATTCTTTAACGATGCATAACTACTATCTCGCACAGGCATTATAATAAACTCTAATTATTATTATTATAACTTAAAAAAAAAACAGTTGAAACCAGGATGTCCAAAGATAATTACCTCTGCTGTTCAAGGCCTTTTAGTTTGTATAGTCTTAAGGTAAACATTTTTACTAGACATACAGGCCCCCATCGTCAAAACATTCTCCTGAAGCAGCTCATTCGGCTCTCGTATCTCACAATCTATTACGCATTTACGCAACATAATGAGTTCTAAATTTAATACGAAAACGTGGGCTTAAACTAGTTAAACGGCGGTGTCTTTTCTCTTAACACACCTTTTATGAGGCGATTTAATGACTATTTTTGTCTACACTGTTTTGAATACTAAAATCAGAATTTATCTATTCAACATTTTGCAATAAATTTCATGAAACAAAGACAAACAAGAAACCTTCCTCAACTGAAGAAGTTTCTTTTAGATCTATCATTTAGCAGGAACACAAAATATAGCACACT
The DNA here is from genome assembly GCA_949716465.1 of Chalcosyrphus nemorum. Lineage (NCBI taxonomy): Eukaryota > Metazoa > Arthropoda > Insecta > Diptera > Syrphidae > Chalcosyrphus > Chalcosyrphus nemorum. Next base: position 60,057,974 of record OX454332.1, read on the forward strand.
TTTTGGACGTTTGATTAATTCTTTCTTAATATACGAGTATGTACCATAAAACCAAATGTTAGAGAGAAAATTTATTAGATCACAACAGAAATATATCTAAGAAAAATAATAATAAACCATAAGAACAGAAAAAAAACTTGAAAAGTCATTGACACACAAACCGAAACACTCAGCGCTCTCCCTCGGCTTTTGTGGCGCAGATAAATGCTGACATGTGAGGGCGGCGGAAGGGGTGTGCATCATCCATTCACATATTGTGTAGGCGTATGAGTAATATACGTCATCTTAATATACATTTTTTGTTTTTTGCGGAAAAGAATGAAAAACCACTCAATTCTGACACAACAGCAGGACGTTGCGCCATAAAAACACAGAGTCTTACAAGCCTTTAAGTTCGTTCACACGCATTATTCAATGGCTAAGATTATTCAATATCCTTATAGGGAGGTCCTGTGCATGTATTTATAGAAGAATGGTTTGTTTGCATCCTCTTGTGTCATATCCGTATATCAAAGTGATTGGTGTCCACTTGCTGCTGTCGGAAGTGTTGTGTGGGACGTATGTGGAACATGTATCGGCTATTGACGGTGACTTACGGAAATTGACACTGTCAATTCATGATAGTACCTTCTTTTTATTTTCTACACCATAAACCCAAAGCTTCTTATATAACAAAGGATATTTAACATAATTTCCCATTAGAGTGCACAAACAATGCAATAAACATTTTTCTCTCTCTCTCTCTCGAGTTAAGGACTCAGGATACAAGAAACTTTATTAAGCATATTTTATTTGTCTTCTTTGTTGTTCCTCTTGATCCTGTTAAAGTTTCGTATTTTCTTTTCTTATCATTTCTTTGCCATGTACACATAATAGAAGGTATTTTCATTAAAATGAGCTACACCGAGCCGAGTGAAGTTCATTCGAATTTATGAGCACCAGCAACAATGTTCGTCTTAAAGTTGATTTTTCTTCTTGTGGGGCTGAGAGGGATGGACACCTTTTTTTTTTATTTTTTCTTCTTCATCACTTGTTGCCCTGTGAAAGCCTACAAATTGTATGCATAACAGGATAAGAGTATGAAAGGACAAAAAAAAAAAAAAGAAAAAGTTAAGAATTTCGTTTCGTGCTGTGCGCAAATTTTCGCACCCTTCACTCAGCAGGGGCGTGGGAATAATAAATGTGTATGCAAGGCCGTAGTACTTGAAACACGTTGTTATCTTGGGGTTGGTTTGAGGAAGAGATAATGTGAGATTGAAATACTTTAGGGTCGAAGAATTTTCGGGTAAAATGTAAACGCATGGATAGCGATCTGAAAAATGTTACCATTGATATGATGTACTGAAATAATTTGCTGAGTATTCGTTGTTAAGCAAATTTGGGCTCTGATATGGATGATGAAATGGTTCATTTGGTAATAAAAATGAATTTAAAAAGGGACTCGATGATAAGTGAACTGGAATTGCACAAATTGAATTAGGTGAGATCTATTATGATATAAGTAGACGGGGGTTGTCGACGTCTCAGACAGAGGCATTCTATTTACTCTGAGCGCACTACTTGCAGATGTACAGGGCAAGCACCCGCGATTAGGTGTGGGCCTGAAATCTTTCTTTTAAGGGGGTGATGCTCATTCGCTCAATTTGGCCTAGTCATTGGAGTCAGCACTCACACACGGCGCATTATTCCAGAGTTGGTAGCAGAGATGCCGTTTTCCAATTTCGAAGAGGAGTATTTTAGTAGTTAACAGAGGAGTATTTTGTGCCTGAGGGGAGTACAGGAGTATAGTTTGCCTTTTAAACTATTTTTTCTGCTCACTTTTCCTTTTCGTAGCTTACAAAACGCTTTAAACTTACCTCATCACTTTCAAGGACAGATACAAGACGAAGCCCATCACACATTGGAGAAATTTTGCCCTGGGGTAGCCCCGAGTAAATTCCCCTGAATTGGCAGCTCGCAAAGAAAAGAGAAAATGTATAAATGCATTTGAACTGCTTCAACACTGGATGAAGATTTTACCCTATTTCTTACTTTACACCTCATATTCCTCTAGTAAAAGGCCAGTCTTACCCCGGGGTAATTGCACCAGTTTTTGATGGCCCATTCAATGAAATAAAGGTGACAATATATTTACTAAACGCAATTAGAGTTACTTTGCAATACTATTTTGTGGAAAAATCGAAATGTTTTAAAGGGAGTAAAATCATGACGAGGAGAGTACGGGAGTGCAGTCTATAGGAAGGGAGTACGAATACTCCCTTAGTAGTACATTCGACAACCCCGGTTGGTAGGTTAGCATTAATTTCATCGTCCGAGATACGAGCTCTTATCGTAGTTGTTTTTCAACACCGAAACAGCCGGTTCTTCCCATTTTCCCGTCGCATCTGCTCAAAATTATCGTTTGAGGAGTAAGTGCCTTCTTAAACGCTTAAAGCAGGTGTAAACTACTAGAATTAAACATCTTAATAATCGTTTACAAAGCTAACGACCCTGGCCAGTTCGGTCTGGTCCCATATGACTGTTTGAAAAAGATGATCTTTATGTAGGCCATTGGCGAAGTCCATCAGCTCTTTGGCTTTGCAAAAGATAACACCTTCTTCCTGCCTACTATCTGAGTACTAGCTACTCACGATAGCGGATCTCCTTGACGAAAGTTTCGAATAGTCCACCTGAACATTTGCCAATCTTGTCGTATATTTACCATCGTATACATACATACATAAGTACACTGGTATATCATCGCCATTTAAAGCTCAAACCATTGAAACCTCTCATACGGTCTATCGTTCAATTAAAAACTTAGAAAAAAAAAACTATTATCTCTCTCACGTTACGGGTGCTTTTGTTTTTGACCCCAGTGTTTACAAATAAATATAATTTCGTTACCAAACATTGAATAATAATTAATTCGCACGTGTTTAGCAAAAAATCAGCATAGAATTCGACCCAATGTCCACAGAGCAACCAACTGAATTCAAAGTTCATCCGACCGAACCCCTACAATATTGTCTCGCAGAATGTGTATACACTTTTCGCACATAAAAATAGAAACTTCCGTTTCGCACATTAGAACAAATCATAGCACCAATTTGCAGTACATTGACCGACTATTATGGAACGCAGCATTGCATTCAATTTATCGCACTTAACCACCCTAACAAGCAATTTGCCACTGAATTTCGAAAGACTGATTGCCGTTGAACTCCTCGAATAAAACTCGAATCCGCACACAATCACAACAACTTTGACCCGTCTACACAAATGAATATAGAAATCCACACCCGGTCTCACATGTGTATTGAGTTATTTATAGCAAGCTTCTATCTTTCAATTCGCGTGCAACAATTGCGGAAAAAGTACCCCACAATCGGAATCCGCGGGCTATGATTACATATCAATAAGCGAAGGTATAAATCAATAAAGGTCTATGGAGTAGTTGGGGCTAATTATCGCGGCCACTTGCTAATTGATTACTACCCCTGCTATCAGTGTTTACACTATCAGCTGTGGTTTCTCATCGAGCCTTGTGTGCGACTGAAGTAAGTCACTATTTAGGTGACCTTATACACCATTTTAGTGTTTGGAAATCTTTTTTACTGTCGTATGCATAAAAAAAACAGACAAAGACGATATAAAAACCATTTAAAGCGAAAGTACTTTGCTGCAATCTGGCAGTTGGGACACACAAAACCAGAGATTGCACATACTGCACGGGGCAATAGCACACACTGCAGCTAAGAACCGCACACACTCATAAAAGCGAAGGTAAAATTACAGAAACATTTGATAGGTTGGTTGGAGTAGGTACCGATCGAAAATCGTCGACTGTGCAACATGTGGAACGGTGCGAAGGGAGCTGTGCAGCTGGGAAATGCAATTAAATGACACTGTCTGGTGGCTTAGAGGCACATACCATAGAGCTGAAAATCTGATTTTTTTATTTTTTTGGGAATAAATTGCATATGCAAATTTAACGAACATTTAGGTTTTCCAAAAGGACCATGATACCAGTTTCACGGCAATGCTATTAGGTGGGTTTTAATGTTCCTCAAGGGCAGTTAGGAGATGCGGAGGAGTGGGTATAGGACCTGCGGCATCAGTTAACATGAAATGCATTTCAGGTAGACGTTTTTATGACTTTTTGGAGATGATTGATGTTGCTTTGCTGTTGCAAGGGTTTTGGAACTTTAATCCGCAATTTTTAGTTAAAGTAAGAGTTCCATGAATTGCTTATTTTATTTATTTAGTTTAGACAGATTTTATAGCACACACATATTATGTCATGCCATTCTTTGACTGCATTTTTTTGTGCTATTTAACTAGGTTAGTTTAGGTAGATGGGTGCCTTGTGACCAGAAGCTCACTGCTCACTTAGACCCACAATTCGGGTCCATAGTGCCCAATCATTTAACCCTGGGAACGGTGTAAGAAGGTCCGCTGTTAGAACCACCCAGATAGTAATATGAATCTCAGGAGGTCCATCAGCTCAACATTGCCTGAGTCCTCCAGCTCCGAGAAGAAATCTCTTTCTTCTAACAGATGGGGCAGGACAGTCACACAGCAGGTGATGAATAGTTTCGATTTCTTCTTCCTCTCTGGAGTTTCTTCAATAGTCATTATTATGCAATGACACAATGGCCGGTAATTACGCTAGAAACGACCCGTGTGTTATGAAGACTGAGTTTAACCAGAGTTGATGATCTCTTCTTGCTAAAGCCCGGCCATAGAGTTCTAGCCGTTACACATGTATCCAGATGAACCCAGCGTCTGTTTGTACGATCGATGGCTTCAGCTTCTACTTTTTTCTTTAAAGAACTGACTGGGGCTGTTACAAAGGTGCAGCGTCGACCCTTTCCTAGCAAGCTCATCCGCCTTCTCGTTTCCTTCGATATCCATATGCCCTGGTACCCAACTGAGGGTCACCGTATTGGCTCTGGATATCTGGTTTAAAAGTGATTTGCAGGTTCTCACCACCCTCGTCCTGTCTGTATAGACAGTTATCGTTTGTCCGACGATATTACTCTCACGTATAATTTCACCAGCCTGTGTAATGGCAGTGACTTCGGCTTGAAAGACGCTGCAGTCGTCGTTTATTCTAAAGGAGCAGTTTACTCCTTTTTCTTTTTAGTCCTCCAATTCTTCCAGTAAATTCTGTCAGGAATCCTTGCATTGAATCTCCTTTCGAATGTTAACATCGGGTTCATGTGATCTGTTTCCGTCAATCCATTAGTAGCATCCTATTGGGACAGAATAGAGGCGTGGCCGTAAGAGTTTGATGACCACAATTGACCTTTCCTCAATCTATTAGCACATATGTCTTGAAATGCCTGCGAATTATAATCCAATGCAAAAAAAAAATCTATATAATTATGTCCAATAGTTTGGACACCACCCACCGAGAGTGGGTTCAAAAATTAGCTAGGCAATTTATTTATCATTCTATCGGCTCTCGTCCAAATCATTCTTACAGTCGTACCCTTTTTCTTTTTGCACAATATTATTTCCCTGGTCATCATTAGAAACTGTCATCAAAGTACATACATACGTACGTATTCGGAGTCTGTAAGAGGGGCTGTTTACTGGGAGTAACAAACATTTACGGAAACAAAATTACAATCTACATACCTTAAGCACTAAAGAATAAGACTCTTTTCAATGTAAATCCTATAATATACATGTCCACTGTGTCTAAACTCCCCCCGTAAAGTCTGGCGTAAAAATGAAAAGCAACCACTAAAAAGTCATTTGTCAAAAATGTTCCACTTTCACACACACATGCCAGCTAGCAGTTAGCACACATAAATTAGTGCATACAAAGCGTAACTTCAACACTCTTTTCCGGTTGTCTTCCGGAGTCTTTACGCTGCAGTGAGAAATCAAAACAAAACGTTTTCCTTCCCCGTTTTCCTGTAGCCTTCTCTCTTTCCGCCGTTCTAATCGATGGCAATTAATCGTCTATAAAAAAAAAAGCAGCAAAACGAAATGGAAACAATTGCCTGACCCCACTCAACTGGCCATGTTAGGTAGCGTGCCACATTATGACTACCAGCGGGAATTCATAGCCCATCAACCCTGACCGACATGAGAACTACCCACAGAGGCCCTTTGGGTTTTTTTTTTCGAATTGCATGTCTTTTTAGTTGGTCAAAAACTCCATGTGGACTGATTCGAAGTTCGTTACAGTTAAATGAAGGGTAATAAACTTCCGCTACCGAATTGAACAAGAACAATACCATGGGTTAGAGTCTTAGTTTTTGGTCAATGGCCTCATTAGTTTGTTGCGGTGTTTTGCGTTTGTTTACTTTCCAACACACGCGGTGGACCAAAACCAAAACCAAAAAAAAAAATGTAAGGTACCTGTTTAAAAAAAGAAATATGTTTCGCAACATTCCATCGGGGGACAGATTCGTGCGACCCCAATCATACATATTTTGTATGAGGTACATGGTGCCTTCGTCATGACTATTGCGCAAACTCAGTTCTGTTCCTTGGCATTTGCAAGAGCCATAATTGGGGTCAGCAGCAGCACTCCTTTGTTTTGTGCTCATCTTTGCAAATTGACATTTTATGTTCAAAGTGATATTTCTATGCGATTTGGATACCTATCATTGCGATTATCGTGTCTCTTTGAATTCCCATTCGAAGGCCGCCAGCAGCACCGCAAAGCATCTCTTTAAATAGACATCTCAATGTCAGATTTGTGAATGGGATCCACACGAAAAAATCTTCACTTCTATCCAAGTCTTGCCTTCCGCTTCTTGAACAAAATTCACCATTGTTATGTCACAATGAGTTAAGTAACACCTCCTCGTCACCATTTACGGCGCCGAAGAGTGTGTGTGCCGAGATGAAAAACAAAAGCCAAACAATTGACCCACTAAAAGCAAACAAACGATTAGCTGGAGTTAGTTTCTATCCATCAAAACGACTTCAATTGGCTACCACATTAAGTGGTCTACAAAACTACCGCACCGGTTGAAATTTGTTTATTAATCGATTTAAAATTGACAACCCACAAGATCAGTGTAATTAAATTATAGTTTGGTTTGGATGCACTCAAGTTCCACTCGTGTTAAAAAATTTTCTCTTATTTTTATCCGCCATGATCGTATACGATAAACAAATAATTTTCCATTTTACCAAAAAGTATGCAACACATTTTGATTGATCTTTTGATTTTTTTTCTTTGCAGGTTCAAATTGACAACGACAAATGTCGTCGCGAACGCGAACCCACCCGTATTCCTGGCTCCCGCTTAGATCTACCCAGCCTGTGTAATGCGAGTAATACAACGCGCACTGCACGTTGCATAGACTCACATAACAACACAGTCATGACACAATTAAGCCCGCAACCGTCGAACAACAACAATAACAACAATGTTGGATCACCTATATCATCAACGACTGCCTCATCACATACAACAAACAGCTCTTCCGGCGGTTCAGGGATGATGACAGCCCTCTCGGCTAAGTCAAATGGTTCTTCTTCGTCGTCGAGTAGTGTGGATGGAAAGGGCGTCAGTACGCCCATGACGCCATCAGGTAATGTAACAAGATATTGAAAGGGATGCGAATAGATGATGATAGTGTGTGCAAGCAGATGATTTATGTCGCTTATTAAGTCAGTCTTAATAACTAACACATGTCTCCTTTATGAATGACCCAATTATGTCAGACTTATATGAATCAAAGCGCTCTCTTGTACAATTCTCCCTTGTTTTTTAGTATTATTCCATCTGTTTTCCACCCACAGTATACTTAAAGCGACCCTTTTTGCCAGCCAGCAGACATACGATACACAAAACCCATAAATTGTTGACTTTATCGTCACCCGTTTTGCTGAAGCGACTTAATTTCTACCCAAAAGCCTATCGCATGACTTCACCATATGCCAAATGGATCCTTATTAGGGGGTAAAAAAAAAAAGTCCCACAACCCCTACGTACTCAGACAGCATGACACAGATTATGATTGTTGACACTTTGACGATACACAGAGCATCAAAAGGATTCATCGTCTTGTTGCATAAAGAAAGCCTCCAATCTACCCACTTTCATTCCAGTCAGCCTTCGCCGCCATATTTACTTAGGCCACTTGTCAATTCGCAGCCTCCTCACCGATTTTAATGCTCCATCACAGCTTTTCACTCGGTTGTCATTGTTCTATGCGCGGAATTCATAATTAGCCCCCGATGACTATGGCACGTAATCATTACAGGCAGAAAGGGGGCGCGGATACATTTTTTGTTAGCTTTAGTCGTCGTAATTAAAGAACAATTCAATGACGACTTAAAGGATGAGAAAGATAATGAAACACGGCGGTGATGATGATGATGATGATGCTGAGGAGATAAATGTCAAGGAGAGTGGGCGTTAGGATGGATGCAACCAGTAGACAGATTGACAGCAGGGTGACTCTTGCCATTAATTAGGATAATTATTTGCAGGCTATTTGCACAAAAAAAAAAAACGCAAAAAACCTATCTCACAAGGATTATTTCTTTTATGGAAGAGCGCTGGCTGGCAATCCCTGACCTTTCAGTTCATGGTCATTATTCTTAATTCCATTAATTAACGGTTTTTCATGTAACAACTCATCGGGATATTTTATTCATTCATCATCTGTTATCTCGTATATCCTTCGGCTGCGGTCGTCCGTCAACACACATACAATTTGTTAACACATCTCGCATCTCATATTTTTTTCCTTGCTATTCTGTGATGTGTATGCTAATGCCGAGACGACATCCTTGGCACTTGTTTGCATGTCACACAGAGAGTCAAGGCCATATTTACTTATACCCCTTCTACTTTCAGAACTGATTAAAAAGTACAACAGCTATTTAACAGAAATGGAATTCGATGAGTTAAAAATCTACAAAGAGATCTATTACTTTGGCCAGTCGGCGAATAAAATTTACGCGAAGCCTTCATCGAATTTAAATTCAGGATATGATGATGAGAATGGAAATTATAAGATCGTAAGTTTGGATTTTATTAAAAAAAAAAAATCTCTCTATATAAAAAATTTAATTCTTTAGGTGGAACACGATCATATTGCCTTCCGATATGAAATCCTCGAAGTAATTGGTAAGGGCAGCTTCGGTCAAGTTATCCGAGCGCTGGACCATAAGACAAATACCCATGTAGCCATAAAGATTATAAGAAACAAAAAGCGATTTTTGAATCAAGCTGTTGTGGAACTTAATATCTTAGACGAACTAAGGGAAAAGGATGCCGATGGATCGCATAATGTAATACACATGTTGGATTATACGTACTTTAGGCAGCATTTGTGCATTACATTTGAATTGATGAGGTAAGTTCTTGAATGGAAATTTAAAATAATTTTATTGAATAAGGATAGGAGTCTCTTTTTTCCGTTTTTCAATGAACACAAGTTTTCTAAAAAAAATTCCTTAATTACTTAGAACTATTGCTTCCTCTTGACTGATAGAATCAGGGCCGGCCCGAGTCAATTGAGCGCCTTGTGCAAGCCTTACCTTGAGCGCCCCATTTCTCCACCTTCAACACACACCAATCGCTCATCGCAGAATTTTTGATTGCTTGTGCAAGAAATTATCCTGCACAGACCTTGTGGGATTTTGTATTTCGGTTTTATTCGAACTAGTTTCTCTTGTGTGATGATTTGTATTATTAGTAGAAAATAATTTCATTCAGACAGCCCAGCGTTTAGAAATGCATTTTTTTTGTTTTACAATGCGTCGCCCCCAAGGCCTTGACGCCCTGTGCATTTGCACATTCTGCACATATGGTGGGTCCGCCCCTGGATAGAATGTACACATAAACTCTGCCCATAAACCATAACTTAAATTTTTCCCTTCCCTTTGCTCAAAATCAAGGACGATCATTTTATTAAATTATCCATGCAACAGTAAACTCAATAAATGCATTCAAAGCCAAACGAATTAAATTCTCGAAATTCCTTTGTAACTTTGGTTCAGACATGCATATGTGCTTATGTATGTATGCCTTAGGAATGCGAATAGATTTTCAAAGGATTCCTAATCGCTTTCATGACCTTTGTAAGTTTCGGCCTATAATTAAGAGTTAAAGTTCTACCTTAGACTTTTCAAATTGAACTTTAACCATTTTGCGTAACAGTCTCTTAGGGATTTGTACACTGAAAGGCACCACCGTACCTTACACAACTGAGTTAACGGTAAATATGAAAAGTATATAACTTACATTCCACAAGGAATCCGATTTTCTTCCATAAAAGTATAAATTTTCATCCTGAATTCGCTTATATTCCCTCAAGAGTATTAAATATGTATACTTTACGTTCCATACATGTCGGCAGGAAAAACTTTGTACATTACCGTTAAAGCACACACCTCCCTTGTGTGTCCCCAAATATGGATGTTTTTCTTCATTTACCTTCCACAAAGTGGCTGTTCCGCTTTAATCACCCAAGTGGACCATAAAAAAGGAAAATTCCAATAGCTATAGCACCTGAAATCCTCATCACACGCTCGGAGAGTGAGACGATTTATCTTTAAGATGTATACAGTTTGATGTCTAATCCTTGATGGAGAATCACTTTAGTTATTATTATTATTTGCTCACAGAAAAATGGTAGCTTAGAACAAAAGTTCAACAGAAGGTCAAATTGGGTGGATTTTACGTGGGAGGCTTATAGACCATTTCGCCTACTCATCGCAAGACCTTGTGTTATAATTGAGTTAAAGAAACAAAAGGAAAAAAAAAAGTTAGATACAATTTTATCAGAGCGGAAGTGTGTGGTAGCATCGCGTGATTATCGACATTTGTTCTTGTGGCATTTTAAGCTTGAGTAACAGGTAGGCACGGCGTTGTTTTTTTTTTGCTAGAAATGGATGTATTTAGGTTCTTTTGTGTCGTCTATATGTGACATTGTCTATCCTGTTAACATGAATACAAATAGCTGATTATCGTTAAATTGGTTGTGGAACCTTAGAAGGGACTACCTCTATTAGATTAGTCTGTTTTGCCTCATTTCTAGTTGATTAAACTAAGGGATATGTGTGTGGCACATTATTAAGAATTGAACCACACCAGGACATGTTATGGTTGTGGCTGTGTTTGTTATGGGTTGGGATTAGCAGACGAGAGAATGGAACATGGTCGGATGGGGGGTGGAATTTGCAACCCAAAAATAGTTTCACGTGGCTAATTAGAGATTTATTTTTGTAGGTCAAACAGGGATAAGGGATAGGTTGTTTCCTTTCACATATTAGCTGTTCATCTTAGAGTAAAGTGAAAATTAAACAATGGCACGTAGTCCTTGTCATTTGGGAAACAACTTTTATCTTGGTCTCAGGGGAGGCTCATTATTTTGGTGACTTGAAGTACCAGTAGGCAAACGAGTGTAGCACGCACTTTTCAAATTAGTTGTCAGTTTCTGAAAACTCATTTGACATATTGTCAGTCTACGGATGATACATTATTTCGCGACATACGGAATGTGTTGCTAAGAGATCACGTAGTCCTATGCCACGTGACATCTTACAATGTAAATTGAAAGCCTGTATCGCCCATTAGCCAAAGCCAAAAGGACATTTAGCCTTGTGTTGAACAAACCACAATCATCCTCTCCACTGTACACAGAATCTGAGTCGTTTCCATTATACATCCATTTGCATAATGTTGACTTTCCTAATTACGTAGTGTCCTTCTTTGTCTTCTCCGGAAATTGGTGGTAATCCCCAAAATAAACACTACTTCACTTAAGCCAACAGAGAATCAGACGCCGCCGATCCCCAATTAGATTTGTATTTTTATCCGTTTCAAAATGTGTTACATATTTCCATCACACATGTGACGTATTCCTTCAAGTTTACCACAATCGAACCATCAATATAGTAGAATGTAGAAAAATGAGAGCTCTGTTCTTGTTGAGTAGGTATTATTTCTTTTGGGACTTTGTTTACCCATAAATTATCGTTTCCCAAGTGGCGGACGGGGGGTGGGTGGAGATGGTGAAGACAGAAGACGAATATCCTTGCGTGCCAACGCAAAAACAATATAAACACAATTCACTTTCACCAGTTGCTTGGGTTGTTTTGTGTATCAGCTTGGAATACCTGATGATCTAAATGTTATATGTACCGTTCCCCTTCCTTCTGTCTTTCGATTCTTTGCATGCTTATCCTTTTTTTTGTTTTTTTGTTTTTTTTTTTGTTTTGTTGAGTTGTTCTCCTCGCGGGTTGTTTGTTTGTTTTTTTTTAATTAAAACTTGAAATATGAAATCAAGTGCATGTTTCCGGATCCGTTGTGCCATTTGGTGGATGACATTTTAATATATTCCAGCTCTCTAATGAAAATAATGAGATTAATACCCAGTGGGTTATTTTTTGTTTCCCTCACTTTAACATGCATGTAGTTCAAGTGGGTGTTTGGGTGGTGGAAAGATGAAAGGACGAGTGACAATTTTAATGGATATACCAAGCAAACTTGAAACCGAGTACTTAATTAGGTTGAATGTCAAATTAAAAACAACAACTAAGAGAAAAATTGTGTCATTTTTCAATGTTTTAAGAGGTATTTGTTGTTTTGTGAATTTTTGGTTTTTGTAATTAATTTTTCGCGGTAAATAGAATTGAAATGTACTACTTTTTGTCACGAGAGCACTACTGACATGCGAATTGAATGTTTATATGTCATTTGGGAGCGCATTGTTTCCTTGGAACTAAATACATACTTTACAGTCTTTTAATGACATGACTTTGCCATAAAAGCCTTTATAGTTGGTATGTAATTGAAGTTACCTAGTATTTGCAAATGGGGATTTTATTACTCACACTGGCAGTTGGACAGGTGCTGGCGCTCTGTTAGATTTAAATCTTATGTCGCATTTAGTACTGTAATAAGAGTATAGCGTTTAATTAAACATGTGTCTCTCGATAGCCTTTAAAAAGCTATGGGTTCTTAAAGAGTGCTGTTCAATGGAAAAACTTTATGACTTCTTTTCAAGTACATAATGTGAAAAAGTGTATACTGAATGCAGACATGTGTGTGTTTGACATTTAATATGTTTTTCTATTGTTTTCGAGAAGAGCACGTGCATACAGTTGTTAAACTTATCACTTTCAGTGGTATATACATATGTCATCCTGTAAATTTGTATATGGGAAAATAAAGTATAAAAAACTATTTGTTAAGTTCAACTGAAACTGGAGCCTAACTAAAAGCTAAAACTAACACATATCAGTATATCGACACACATGGCTTCAAGGGCTGAACAAGCAACGAGCAGGTGCGATGGTACGACTGTTTATAGGATCACCAAGGAGGTTTTTTATGGTCGGATATCCGCGCAACATCCGATGAAGAATCTAGTTGGTAACCTTCTGATTTTGGGTGATGTTCTGCTCTTTGGTAGAGAGAACATTTTTTTAAAGTGCTAACCCATTTAGATGAAGGCGGTGAGATCTCGAATTCAAATGACTGTTCTAAAAAAATAAATTCCCAAATAAGTATCACACCTCCTAGTACAAGGTACAAGGCATTCCGGCTGAACTATTTTAAGCGGCTCCAAATATAATGGCTGGTTTGCTCCATCCGCTAATACTGAGAGCTTGGCATAGTGAAGAATTCTGGCAGGATAAACTTAATAAAATGTGAAACCCCCGAGGGGTATGTGTTCTGTCAGCAATAGCCAAAATAATAGCAAGAATCATTCTGGAACGAATCAAAGAGTTCGTTGAGTACAGGTCTCCGCTACATAAGCTGTTTGTCTATTTGGTTGGCCTAGCGCCGGAGAGGTATTTCAGAAAAACTCAGAGGCCTACTAACGCAGGCGATTACTTCACATCTTTTACAAAGAGGAATAAAAATCTGAAGTCCAAAGTCGAGTACCTCAAGGGTACGTACTGTCACCACTATTCGTCTTGGTGGTTAGCAGTGATGTACTCTGTACCGTATTGAAGGAAGGCAATGATGGAATTCGCTACTATGAGGGATGGGCACCAAGGATGAGTGGGACCTGCACCGGACTTCCAGTTTTCAGAAAATTCTATAAAGCGGAAGCAACGAGAGAAAGAAGATTTTGACAGTCATACAGTATGTGTATCTTTCCACTAATATTACGTACAGGAACTGTCTCTTGCAGTAATCAGGTGACCTGATGCCTATTCTGGCGGCTGGACCCTGTTCGTCCGTCATGATGCGGATTTCTTTTTCATTCAAAGACAAACGGTTTATAGTTCTTTTCTCATCAAATGGTATGCATAAGCTGCGAGATGATGATGCCAGAAGGTGTTAATTTATACCCTTTCTTTTCGGTCTATTTCCGATTTTAGTACACCAAAAGGAATGGCTCCTAATGTCCGTGTGGATTCTTTCTTTAATACTAAACTTTTTAGTACTAGTGTAAGTTCGTCCTATATGTCTTTCCCTACTATATTACTATGTCCAGGGACTGTATTGAGTGACTTTATGGGTGCTGCCTATTCTGTTTATACATAGGTAGTTGACACATGCATTGAATGCTGAGCATAGTAGTACTCCTAATTCAATGCATCCCTGTAATTTTAATTCTTCCTCAATTCGAATTAGTTTCAGTCATCAAAATTGTTTGAAACTCGTTCAGAAATGTTGGCAATATAATCATTTGACTTTATTCATTGATTTCTACTAGGAATGAGACCTGACCTATTTTTGAACTACATTTCCTCGTGATTTTTGTTTTTCTCTTTTTGGATTCAACAGAAAATCCCACTTTTCAACCCCGTAGTGAGTAAATCTCAATTAAAAGTCTCACACTGACACAAATTTAGACCCATGTCTTACCCTTTACTACTCAGCGCGCACAGTGACATTATACAAACTGAAACCGTCAGCAATAGCAACAGTGGTGGCGTAAGTTATCTGTTTAATTAAATTTGCGACTTTTGTGTCAATTAAAGGTGAAAGCACTTAGAAGACCTATTTCATTTATCAGCATTTCTATTCATGCTGTGCACCACCGTGAAAATTCAAGGAGCAGTAACATACATAGGTATAATAACACGAGGACGATATTGCACTAATTGACAGTTTTTTTTTTTTTTTTTTTGTTCTTGAGCCAAAGTACACCATCGATCCATTTGTCATTTTTTTTTATCCTTGACTGCCTAAAATTATCTCTTCGACCAGATACCTGCCTTTTCTGCCGTAGATGGTGGGACAAGTTTCAAGGTAACAACGTCGTATAATTTATGGTAGGGCAGAGAACAAAATGAACGAAAGTTTTATTCTCTCATTTATTTTTACTCGAGAATATCCTTACGAAAGGTAAGAGCAAAACTTTCTCCAAATGGTCCTTGAATAAAAAAATAGAAAAAAAAAAACTCAACTAAAAATACCTGGAGAGTGAATGCATGGGAGGATTTATTTCATAGTGAAGTGTATAAATTGCCAAAAAGAATATCTACTAAAAACTAAAAAGAGGTGACCTTTTATCCTTAAGTTGTTGCTACGCTATCAAATCTCTCACCATACTCATCGCCAACACGACGGATCGATTACTACAGGCGGCTTTCTACACTGTGTGTGTGGAATTTAAAATGTATTCTCCTTCTGCTCTTTCGTAGTACCAATGTGTGCGTAATCATGTGGATAACACATGATAGACAGACAACTTGGATGACAGGTGACTCACTTTCAACTACCACAACAGGTGCATTGAAATTTGAGTCTTTTTATCTAGTGAGATGTAGGTACTACAAACGGGAGTTGATGGGGCTATTTTTGATTCAAAATAAATAGTCCAAGGGATTCTTAAACCACAAAACTTTAGTAGGACGAAGTTTTCCGTAAATGTTGCGGAAAAATCCGTTTCGTAAACCTGTGGAGAGAAATTGATTCGGGTTTTGCACCCTTTCTTGGATTTGAAGATGACAGATGGTCGGAGCGGTGATTTGGGGAAGATTTGTATTATTCCCCTGAGCAATGCGGATGATGAAGTGTGATTGATATTGAATGGGCCTAGGGCAAGGGTTTGGAAGATCCATTAGAATTTAGTATCTTTGTTGTAACTTTCAATAATGAACACAAATCGTGGTAGAAACAGAGGCAATTTGGAAGGGTACTACTCGTACAAATGTAAAGTGGACATTCATGGTGTCACTGGGGGTCTATTTCAACCTAAGTATACATTTCCCACTTATGTTTCATAAGCTTTATGCAGAAAATATCTAAAATTCACCATAAGCACAAGCCACACCACATTTTGATTTAAATTTTTATGCATCCAAAAAGTATGCAACAATTTATGGAATAATGTAGAAATCAACAAAATTATTGCCTATTCTCTTGAGCAACGGTCGGTCTTGGAAGTAGTCTTCCAAATTAAATTATACTTTTCTACTTCCTTCTTATTATGCACTTAAATAAAAAAAAATTATCTCCAATGGAGCCAACAAACTTCAATATTCATCCACAAAAAAGACCTCAAATAAAACAAATGCTCGTAGGCTTTGACCTCGTACATAGCATAGCACACAGCAACGAAGCAATAGAAAAGTCATCAAAATGCAATAATCATGATATGAGTCAAATTGATTTTTGTTGCTCTTTTACTTCCGTTTACTGCCGCCACCCTCTGAGAAAAAAAGAAAGGAAAAAGAATCGCCCTCTCTACAGTGCATTATGTACCTCGTTTGGAGAAAGAAACAGCAGAATGAGCGGAATAATATGCCACCTAATTTGATTTGACTACGATAAATTTTTATTCGACATGCAAACGGGAATTGACGAGCTCATTTTTGTCCTTCGATAAGGCTGTCGGCATTGAAAAATCCCCCAACCTTTCTACGAGCCTCAAATGCTTTATATATTTTTTTTTCTTATAGTTAATTCAGGATAAACTTTTGTGAATGAGCAAAAAAAATATCTAAACTTATCGACAATCTCCGCAAATAACATCAGTTTTACATGGCAAAAGAAAAGGACAATGTCATGGAAAATAATTGGAAATAGATCCTTATGATGGGAACCGACAGTCTTATGTGTAGACCCGAAATGGATCGGTGGGTCCCTAAATAAATTCATTTCGACAAATATCTCATTTCAGAAGAAATAAAGATACGCCTCACAAGCTCTGATACTGGCAATAGAAAAACAAAAGAAGAAAAACCCTGTCAAACGACCAGGGAAGAGAGTAAGAAAGTGAGAAAGTGACATTTGATAAGGCAGTTTACTGCCAAAGATGGAATGGTGATGCTCGACAGCCTTAACAGATTACTTTCGGTCTCATTGAACCTCCATCATGACACTTAATAAAAGCGAATCAAAGAGAATGCCGAAAATCTATTCTATACTTCTATCTTTATTGGATTTCCCTCCACCTCTACAGGATGTGAGGATAATAAACCGCACACAAGTTCCTTGCATACATTTTACCACATGGTTGCCATACAAAACCGAATGTTGCTCTTAACTTTGATATACCCCTTTCTTGAAACCTTCCTGCACTAAGGACGTGAACATGATTGCGCTGATTCAAAACGAATTCAATTTCATCACATGGGATATGCCACTACTGCTAGAACAATAGACTTTCTATTGAATTCCCTATTGGCATTCAAACGATATTCGCCGGCATCGTGAACTGCAAAGAATCGAATTAGTGATATCTACATAGCAGGGTAGTTTTTTACGATATTACAGCAAAACTACGTACTAGTGGGTATGCTCAAATGTACATACTGTTGTAAAGCGTTTTTGTGCTGAGTCTGAGATTTAATGGTTGGAAAATTGAGCTCGGTTATCTTAAAATGTATTCATCGGAGAATTGAAGTGCTTGAGAAGTTTAACCATCAACTGAGTTCGCCGTAATCTATTTGTTTTTGGGTGAGAGTTGGGAACCTACATATATGACAAAGGACTATATTTCTAACCTAAAGGAACCATCATCTAATTTGTATACCTTGCCACAGCGCATATGAAGGAAACGAAGTGGCAGGTGAACTAGATAGATCTTTATTCATCAAGCCTAGACCATTCTGCGGGCTATCAGCACAGCTAAAAGTTGGCTACAAGAAAAACCCCACCACTACTCAATGGAATCTGAAGGTAACATGAAAGCCAAACTCCTTTCCTAAGAAAACCAAACTACTCCTTCAACTCAACAGGAGTTAGATTCGCATTGTCACAGATTACTGTGACTGATTAAGCAGAACACGCCATCGTCACCAAGATAGATTCTACCTCGAAACCAAAGAAATATCTACCAGCTCACGCAGAGACATTGTTGAATTCATTAATAAAACCAGTATCCTGAATGATCTCTAACAATGCAGAATTCACAAAAGGACCATAGTGCCCGCATTGACAAGGAGACCAGATTCCACCTCAACCTTCACTCTAGTCTAACCTAAGCTCAAAGTAGATGTAATGACATAGGGACTGCTTTTGTTGGCCGATGATGAGCCATATATTTGATCTGAAATCTATGAAATCTATCCTACTAAACGTGCTTCAATTCTGCAATTTTGCTCTTTTCGGCTTGAGACCAATCCGCAAAAGGATCTGAATGAGATTCAAGTCTACATCTACTTACTTATGTCCTATATCCCTTTATGGGTGCTACAACCTCCATTGTGCCTAAACGCCACAGTTTGCGGTTTCTGACAAAATCTCTGAGCTCTAAAAACTTCTTATTTATGTCTCCTTGTTGATCCCAGAGCTTCTATTTATTAGAAGGAATGGAAGATTTGACATACTCAGGGACAGAAAAACACCAATTAAATATTCCCTAGAGGATGGGACTAATATATATGTACCTCTTGGATATTTTACGACTCTTGTTTCGTACCAGTTAATTTGCGAAACCTCCTTTCCTGTCATTAAAAGTTCTATTACCTGACTCTTTAGCTTTAGTAAGGGGGCGCCTTACTGCTGTTTGGCAACATTTTCGTAGTCGAAAAGTTAATTGAACTTTACCCACCTCTCTATATATACTAATCACTGTAACCTTCAATCCGTGAAATACTATTAAGGTACATATTTTAGTATTGGCTTAGAAGGTCACATAGTGCGGCAGACCCTAACCTTCGTACCCGGTAGTGTAATGAGTCCTTGAAACTATCTCGTCGCTTATCAATATGTAATAAATATACCTTTTTCTTATTATTCAAGGACGAAATTTTCAATATGCGGAAAATTCCATTTCATTAATACAATCCAAGGCTAAAGTACTAGAATCTCATTACTACGTCATAATGTCGGTAATTTCTTTGTTACCAAATCCGAACACCGCAAAAATTGCCAAAAAAAAAAAAAATGCTATCAGTTAATTAATCGCGAATTCGTTAGCGAAAAGTTAGTTATTCGTGCAATTCAAATGTTCTTCTTACGTTCGTGATTACTGCCTTAAACCCGCTTTGTTATAAAAAGGACATCCCCAGCTCTGATACCTTATCGTTTACACCCCTTTGTTAGGGGTTTGTTTTTTCCGTGTTTATTTCTTTTTTTTTTTTAACAAAAAGCCGGTTCAATTGGAAGTCATGACAAAATTGCTCCCCAAAAAATAATGCATCCCTAATGAGGATGTGGAATGAGCCTCAGCAAAAGTAACCACCCCACTTTGCTACGTGGAGAAAAATAATAAAATTTAATTTATCGTTTGTGTCGTCAATGTTGTTTTTGTTGTGTTTGTTGATTGTTGTTGGCGGTTAAAGAGGCTAAATTGACATGCTAAACGTCATGGTTAAACGGAGTTGTTACTTTATTGTTATGGTCTTCTTATTCTGTGCTTTGTAAGCCTTTTGTCCTGAATGTTAGGAAGGTTGTAGAAAGCAGCAGGTACACGACCGTACCGTACCGCCCCAACAACTTGTTAGAGGGGTGTTTGTTGTGTTGTTTCTTCGTTTATTACCCTATTCGTTAATAGTAATTTTATTACTTTGACAGTTAATTTTATTTGTTTATTTATTTCTAGTTTAAACCTCTACGAACTGATTAAGAAAAACAACTACCAGGGTTTCAGTCTTAGCTTAATACGAAGATTTTGCAATTCGATTGTAAAGTGTTTACGACTTTTATACGAGGAAAATATCATACACTGTGATCTCAAGCCAGTAAGTATTACGTTTGAAGGATGTTGAGGAATTTTGGGAGATGCCAACGGCCAGGCTGTCATCGATTTTTTTTGAGAACATAAATCCCAGATCCACTCCCATCGTGGACATGATTTATTTTTACAGCTCTCATGTAATAAATTCCTGCGCCTCCTGAAATTTCCGCATTCCTAAGCCATATAAATAATCCTTTTTATGTCATTTGTATCCATTTATAATGTTTTTTTGCTTTTTTCGCAGGAAAATATCTTACTAAAGCAACGTGGCAGTAGCTCAATCAAAGTCATCGACTTTGGTAGCTCGTGTTTTGTAAATCGAAAAATCTACACATATATCCAATCGAGATTCTATCGGTCACCGGAAGTTATTCTCGGCCTGCCCTATGGAACCGCCATCGACATGTGGAGTCTTGGTGAGTATTTTTTTTTTTTAAATCCTAATTTCATTTACGTTTTCCCCTTTGAACGCAAACATTAATGGAATATATATTTTGAAATTGAAATGGACATGAGTGCTGTGTTGGGTCAACAAAAAACACAGAGAAAAAAAAAATTGTTAAACAAACAAAAACCTGATTGCAATGTTCGGTCGATATGTATAAGGTTAGCGTGCTGATGAGAGTATACAGGAGACACGGTACACTGCAGTGGCAAGCAAATGCCGTGTCCAGTGTGAGTGGGGGTTGAGAAAAAAAATAAAAACAAAACTAAAGAAGAGCTATCCTAGTTCGTTATTTATGGCGAACACTTTTTTTTTTTATCCTTGCTCCCCTTTGCAGAGTGTAAATTTAAAATTGAAAATTTTTATGGAACAATAACGACGGCACATTGTTTACAGAGCTTATAGTTTTATCTTTTGAATAAATATTTTATTTTGCTCTCAAAAACACCCACCCCTAGTTTCAAGTGAGCTGGGTGCAGTCAAGGGGATCATGGAGATGTGGTGGTGTGATGGTGTGGCGTTGAAAGTTTTAAGTGGGACAAGAGCGAATGGGTTTACCAACAAAAGTTTAGTATGTTATTTGTTTATTCTTTTTAATGACAAAGAGCAGACAGGGAAGGTATTGATGCAACGGCCAATTATACATTTTTTAAGTTGGGACTTAAAATCTATAGATGTGCTTTTATGTCCGCAACATAAAATTAACACAAAGGGAATATGACACATTATTATTTCTGGACAATTGATGCTGAATGTAGGCGAGTTAATATTTCTGTTTTATTGATTAAGTCAGTAACCACAAATGGAATAACACATTATTCCAAATTTCAAAGCTTCTTCTTGGGAATTGTCCACTGTTCGGATAACGCCTTTAAGGCTTAATATTTCGATGTCAGATAAAGCAGATCTTGCTGTTGATAGCGGTCTATAAATTGTAATGCAAATTCTCAAAAGGTGAGAACCTAGCCATCAGTAAACCAAACCCGTCTTACCATTCACACAGAGCTTAATTTTTTGCTTCAATATTTTTAAAACTACACCGAGCGTCAAAACTCATTGGCAAAATATTTATTTTCGTTCGCTTGTCAGCGGTTTTTACCCGAACAGAAGGATCTATAGCAGTTTCGGGTTCCACTTGTATCCTCCAACAATTTCAAGTACAGTAACAGCGTTTTCAAGTGACTGTTAGATTTGAAAGATCACGCTCATGCTCCATGTCTCATTTGGGTCGTTTGACTGACACATTCGATCTTCCAAGCTTGAATCTTCCGATTGTCATAAGTGTATTCCGCCGTTCCAACAAACATAAATGGGAGCTCACACACACAAACTTTGATTTCAGCGGCTGGCTCGATGCACTGTTTGTAGCCATTTTTTGAAATTTTTGTATTATGGAGTAATGCTGGATAAATTTCACCCGTCAAATAATAGTCAACTTATCACCAGGCCTGTTTCCCTACTGACTAAAATTACGAAAATCTACGAAATTTGACGAAAAATACCGAATTCCTGGTCCTGTACGTCAAAGTTTTGTAGTTTTTTACAGAATTTCTCACGAAATAGTAAAAGAATTCCCAAAGCAGCGAATTTCAGTCCAAGAAATTTCTTTGGGAAAAAATATAACTTGTGTTAAATGATTGTGTTGGTGGAAAAGTCGGCAGCTTTTTTGTTCAACCCGTTCCCGTACTTTTTTTTGGAGATTGTCTTTCTCTGAGAAAATTTAACCCCCACTCGTAAAAATTTGGCAAACTGCGAATTTTAGTGCAGAAAGTACGGGAACAGACCTACCATGATAAATATGTAGATTTGACTGCTGTTTTAAAATTACAGATCATAAAAATGTAGTTTAGGGTGCGTTTGTATTAAAACACACAATTGTATGTTCCTATTGGAAAACCCTTTATACATCATCAACATCACTATCCGAGTCGAATGAGCAATGCCCGTCAGTCTGTCAGCAGTTTTCGGGCCTAAGTCAATAAAATCTTACACAGGGCTTTGCAAAATGAAATCAAACTGCAAACATTTTCAAACTCTGCTCACTAACTGAGTAATTTTACAAGAAACTCGATGAAATTTAATTGAACAAATGTGTACATATATATGTACATATGTACTCACTTATTATCCAAATTTACACATAGGGTTTGGCCACTCGCTAATCTAGCTGCTAGAA
Organism: Chalcosyrphus nemorum; assembly: GCA_949716465.1. NCBI lineage: Eukaryota > Metazoa > Arthropoda > Insecta > Diptera > Syrphidae > Chalcosyrphus > Chalcosyrphus nemorum. Next base: position 60,080,655 of record OX454332.1, read on the forward strand.
TACTTTTGCACCGGGATGACAGATTTTGTCCTAGAGGTCGCTAAATTCGTTAGCGATAAATCTGTCATCCCGGTGCAAAAGTATTCTAGCTAGATTAGCGAAGTGTTGGGAACTTGGCCAATGAAATAGAATAGAAGTTTATTTTATTTTTAAATCTGCCCACTTTTCGATTAAAGTATACATATTTTTTTGACGTCACATTTTATTGTGCCATTCAAATTATTATTTTTTTCAGTGAATTTTAAGTGAAAATGAATTCCGTATGCTTCCAATATTTTACGCGGAAGTGGTTTGCACCAAAATTTCTATTGGTTTTACAAATGAATTGAGGTTAAGTTGGAGCAAAAGCTTTTGTATTTTGACTCACTGACATAGAATTATATTTCAAAACCTGCTACGTCCGCAAAAGAGGTAACGGCGAACCATTTTGTTCTGATTTGATGCTGATTCAATAGAACATTATACCTACCTGGCATTTGTAAAAAAGGGGATAAAAGCTACATTGCAATTCAAATGCACCCCTAGCGCTCTTCTAAAACTAAACTCAACCAATCAAAGGGTGAATGTGAAAGCTGCTCATTCCTTTTTTTTCTACTAAAATTTTTTTTCTAATAAAATAATCTGCTCAAAAAGCTGAAATACAAAAAAATTATATATTTTTTTGCAACTTTAAAGGGGCTTTCGCTTGAGTATAACATATGTGTGAACCTGGATGAATAGCTGCCCGTTAAGAGAACTTCCTTTGAAAGGGCCACACTTTTTTTTCCTTCGTTAATGACATTCTCGATGGGTGGGTGTGTACTCCGAAACACTACTCTCCGTAGAAGGATTCGTAGCGTAAATTACTAAGAATGCTTGGGGCTTTTACATAATTTAATTAAAAGGATTTCCCGATTGAATTCTTTTAATTTTGAACCCCAAAATCTGCTCATTTTGTAAAGTAGAAACAAATCCCGCAAACAAAATCTATTTCGGATCCATTGTGTATTAGTTTTCGGTAGTTCTCTATTGGATACTTTCCAAGAATTGTTTGAAGGGGGTTATATTCTCTTGGCTTTGAATATTCTTCCTTGGACTGGTGACGCTAATATTGTATCCTCAGGGCGAGATTGTGGATGTTGTTTTGTTTCTGCTGCAACATTAAGACGAAAAATCTCCGGGGGGTATATAAGGGTATAGATATTTTCGTTTGGCACGAAAATGCATTTGGGTTTGGGTTTGACTACTGCGGGAGGCAAATTTAAGAACCGGATGTAAAAGTTTTCCTTAATGGATCGTCCTTAAACCGGAAGGCAAAGATTCCAGTCCCAAACAAATAACCTTAAATTTAATAAAGAGAAATACCTTCTGCATGTGTATACTTTCTCTGCTCCTAAAACACACCCAGTATCGTGTCATTTAATTATCTTCAATTCAAGCGAGTAGGCAACACATTCCATTTACAATTGTTCCTCATTTGAATATACAAACTATAAAACGCGCTCACTTTCAGCGAGACTGAACCTGAACAAATGACCAAGCGCCAGGGCCTGCATATATTAATCCACCCTATATTGTCCAATGTGTTCTTTTTACAATAATTGTCCTCATTCCATATCAACCAGGAAACGAGAAAGACAGACAAAAACACTTTTTAACTCTCTCTCATGAAAGAACAATTGAGACCAGAGCGAAACTCATTAACTAAGCGAAAGGAAATTGTTCATTTTATGCTTCCACCACCCATTGCTGGGCGTAATATTTTTAATTGTGTCCTTCTGTCCCTACACTAAACTGGGCCATGAAATCATGGCCATGGAAGATGGAAATAAAAAACCAGTCAACTTTGCACATATTTTGCAGATACATTTTGACGCGCGTTCAAGAGTTTAGTGTGCAGTGCACCAACAAAAAACAGAAAACAATCAGTAGATACGAGTATCCTTCTGATGACAAAGCCCTGAAGTAGATGTTTTAGGGGTAGAAAATAAAATTTAAGAAAAGGAACAAAACCTACAATTGCGACTGATTTTTTTGTGTATATATTATCCTAAGTGCCTTTGGATATTTTTGCGGTAGTGGTTGATGGAAGGACAACTGAATGGAGGATGTCCATTTGGGAGATCAGATTTATGTCCTCAAATTTCCGCCTTATCTCTGTTTGCAGATTGTTATATAGTTCCTCAATTATTTTCTAATTTTTAGACACTTTGTTGGCCAAGAGCCAGTCGTCGGTTTGGCTATATCCGATGCCTGGGGGGCTTTGTAAAAGAACCTTGAGAGGATGTGGTGGCGCGTGGAATATATTATTAGGGCACAAATGTCGGTAGAAGGATTATTCTCTCGCTTTTGGCTATTGGAAATATGAAAGAAAACCACACAACTTCTCACTGCAATGTGAAAAGTGACGGCGTCAAATTCTGTGCCAAGGCTACAGATATCTGTAAGATTTCTTGACTTTGAAAACATTTGTTTGTAGGCAAGTTTGTGTAGATATAGTCCTTACAACAATATGTTATAGAAATCCTCTTATATCTGAAAAAAAAACTTTTTTTTTTTCGTTGCAGGTTGCATTTTAGCAGAACTCTACACTGGCTTCCCGCTGTTTCCGGGCGAGAACGAGGTCGAACAACTAGCCTGTATTATGGAAATTTTGGGTCTGCCCCCAGAGGATCTTATTGCCAATGCCACACGACGTCGCTTATTCTTCGACTTCCGTGGAAAACCTCGCTGTATCACAAACTCTAAGGGTCGCAAACGAAGACCAGGTACTCGCTCTCTCTCACAAGTTCTGCCGTGCTCCGATCGACTGTTTGTCAACTTCGTTCGAGGTTGCCTAGAATGGGATCCCGCGAAGCGCATGACTCCAGATGAGGCCGCCCACCACGAATGGCTACAACTGAGCTCAACATCATCATCATCATCGTCGTCATCATCGTATAAGGTATCGAAGCTAGGCAGTGTACATCAGACTAAATATTATAACATATCATCGCCGCAAAACGCAATCGCCAACAACACAAATAACAATAATAATGTGAAAAGCCAAAGAACATCACTGACCACGTCTACGTCGAATCCACAGCCCACAATCCTGCCCGACATAAAGATCTCCTCCAGCAATAAATACGGCAGCATGCAAAAGATCGCCGTACGATCGAAGATCACCAACACAGGTCTGACCTCATCAGTGTCTGACCTCGAATCAGTGCAGCAGTATTCCTTGCATCGAATGTACCATCATCAGCACGGCTCACACGCTGAGCCATCCATGACAATGAGCACATCGGCCAGTCACAGAAAACTACTGACCACAAGCGGCACCATTGCCCATTCGTCAAAGTACAGTATTTCGACAAATAACAATTCGGTAGCTGCAACGACGGCAGCGGCGGCGGCGAATGCCAACATGTCCCACTCGCAGAGTACCGGCGACGTGTCGGCGATTTTCGGGCGAGCATGACGTGTACCACGTCCCACAAAGTTGGAGCTCAAGAAATGCAAACTAGTCAACATGGTGGATCTGTGGAGCTAAGGGTAGTCATGTTGAATGGCATAGGCGGGGATACGATTATAGTGTGGAACTTAAGTGGAACATAAACAAAAACATTAAAAGATACACATTTTTTACCTATACATACATACATCCATATACAGTATAGTATTCGTATTGGCGTATTTTGTTAGGACCATGTTAGTCGAATTTAAAGGATCTTTTCTTATTTGCTATTCTTAGAGTTTTCATCTACTTTTTTTTTTTTTTTAATTAATTTATTTTTTAAGCATATATACTATATACCTAGTACTTGTAATGTGACAACATGAGATCATTTTCTTCCATTACTCAAAGAAAACCATAACTTCCGTTTGATTCAATATTGATAAACACAAAAAGTTGTTTGAAAAAGAAATATAATAATTAAAAGTCTTAAGATTTCTCGTAAATAATAAGAAATTACACATAGACTTAAACAAGACAGAAAAAAAGTAGAATTATATTAATTAACTCGTAGAGGGGGAAAAAAAAGCCACGAAATAAGTAAGCGATTCAGCGATGATGATTGTAATGTAAAATAAAAATAAAAAAAAAACATATACTGGTGATGAATATTATTAACTCAAACTAATATTATTAACTACTTCATAAAACATATAACAATATTTAGTGCTAGTTGAGTATTAGTTTATACCTAATAACAAATTTAAAATAACTTAAAATCAATAACTAGTTAAAAAATATTATGAAATGTATTTAATTTTACAATCAATGTGTTTCGAAAAAAAAATATATAATTAAATTAAATTAATATTATTAATTATTAAAAACAAAAAATAAAATGGAATAAATAATTAATGTGTAAGAACTAGTTGTAGTCGTAATATAAAGAAAGAAACAATAAAACTTTTCATTTAAATACTTTAAAAAACAGTGTACTTATTTTATTTTTTTTCTTACGAACTCTTACTTTTCTTGAATTTGGTAAAAAGAAAAATATTTTCAAATTGGTTTTAGACATGCTATTGTTAATTGTTTGAGGTAAAAGTTCCTTATGGCATCATTAGGAAATCGGAAGCAGGAACTTTACTGTGATACTCTATTGCGAAAATCATTTGAGCGTAAAATTCTGCTAAATTTCATGTGAGCACGACAAGACGTGAGATTTTGGTAAGCCTGTACTAAAGACATCCGTCACTATGTTGCGGAAAAAGGGAAATGCGAAAGATGAGTGCACAAGACTACTTTTCATTTTTTATACATACCTTTGTTAGGTAAAGTTGGACTAGATTGAAACGGCTATCCGTAACAAGATTAAGGCACAGACAGACATACAACGTTTTGATGCCACGGAATCGAAGACACGATTATCAAGTAGCAAAAGTATTAAAAACTAAATTATTCATCGGGCAAACAGCTAGAACTTCTAAAAAGTATAGGATGCTTCTAACTTCAACAGAGGACTGGTCGCTAAGGACATCGAAGAAAGAAAACTATACACGTAGTCCTTTTAGGGCAGGCGTTTTAGGCGCCAGAGCTGCAAATGTATGCAATCATTTTGACATGCCTTCAGATGGATTTGTTTAAATTGAATGACTTCAATAATGAAATCAACTTACAAAATAGAAATCATTTTGAAGTCATGATTTAGTAATATTTTTTTCCAACCATTATATCTAATCTTTAAGTTCAATGAAGTCCCCTTTAAGTCATTAGTCATTGCATTCTCTTGAATTGAAGTCAGAAAATTCATCTGACGTCATTGAAGTCCTTGAAGTAAATACTTACTTACTTACTTATTTCAAGGGTTCCCGACCCTTGTAGAGTCCCTGCCTGAGACATCGTTGCCTTCCATCCTCTGCGGTCCCGAGCACGCTGCTTCCAGTTTTGAAGACCAAGCTTTCTGGCATCCGCGACAGCTTGGTCTTTGTACCGGAGGTTCGATCTTCTTCGCCGCCTCGAACCTGGGGGCTGGGATTCGAAGATCCTCTTGGCTGGAGCATTGTTGTCCATTAGCCGAGCCAATGTAGTCTGCGTATCTTGGCTTGGTACAGCTCATAGAGTTCGCGGTTGTACCTTCTTCTCCATTCGCCCTCGTCGCATAGGGGACCTAATATCCGACGAAGTATTTTTCGCTCGAAAGTGCCCAATATTTGCTCAGCATTCTTACTTATCGTCCAGCACTCGAATCCATACAGTAAGATAAGCATTCTATAGAGCATTTTAACCACTGTTATCAACAGTGACGTTCTGCCCAATGTTTTGGATAGATAAATTTTTGTTTGTTGATCACATATACTTCGTCTTGTCCTCGTCACTTGTCACTCGTTCATCAATAGCCATAAAAGCCTCAACGACGGCTTGCCGGGATCTTCCGATGATGTCAATATCGTCTGCGTATCCCAGCAGTTGGAAAGATTTGTGAAAGATAGTGCCTTCCGTGTTGACACCTGCCCTGCGCACTATCTGCTCCAACACGATATTGAAGAAATCAAATGACAGCGCATCTCCTTACCTGAATCTGGTGCACGTTCGGAAGAGCTCCGAAGACTTGTTTCCAAGTTGCACAGAGCTTCGCGTGTTTTCCAGCGTTACGCGACACATCTGGATAACTTTTGTCGGTATCCGGAATTGGGCCATTGCCTGGTAGAGCTCAAGACGATGCCGTCATAGGCGGCTTTAAAGTCGATAAAAAGGTGGTGGGTTTCGACTTGAAATTCGTTGGTCTTTTCCAGGATTTGTCCGAGTGTGAAAATTTGGCCTATTGTCGATCTGCCGGGCCGGAAGCCACACTGGTACGTGCCGATTAGTGCGTTGCCAAAGGGTTTTAGGCTTTCGCACAATACGCTGGATAGGATCTTATATGCGGCATTTGACAGGGATATGACTCGGTAGCTCTTACAAGACATAGGATCGGCTTTTGTTGAAGATGGGGCATATAGTGCTTATACTCGGGTATGCGTTCCTCCACCCATACTTGATTGATGACTTGATGCATGCACCCCACCAAGACATCACCTCCGTATTTAAAGAGTTCAGCTGGAAGCCCATCAGAGCCAGCGGCTTTGTTGTTCTTCAATTTCCTGATGGCTACATTAACTTCTTCAATACTGGGTGGAGGCGTTGGTTCTTCATTGACTGGAAGTGGGTTCTCGTTTTGCCTTATCACTCTCTCTATTTGCTGTCTGTTAAGCAACTGCTGGGAATTTTGTTTAAACACATCAACAATTCCCTGTGTGTCGGTGGCTAGGCTGCCTTCGCTATTTCGAAGTAAATAAAAGAATGCAAATGGATGAAAAGAATGCACATGACTGCAAAAGACTTAGCAAATTCACGGGCGATTGCATTGAGTTGAGTAGTATGACTTACTAACTTATGTCTTGTATCAATTTGTGGATTTTAGGGTATCTACAGTGCCTACGCGCCATCGTGTGCGATTTCTGAAAATGTGCCTCAGCACTCCTCAACTCTTTCCCAGTTGTGCTTGCTTCTCAACTGTTCTGCGCCACGTACTCCTAGGGCCGCTGCATATCCTGTCATCCTGAGCAAGCGTCACCCTTTCGGAGAGTGTGACTAATCACTGTCACTGTCGTTGCATGGTTGTGCCTATAGGTTCATGGCTCGTTCTTTAATACAGATTTAAAGAAGGTTGCAATCATTTGAATGCGGAAGACAAGTTACCTATTGCATTATTTTTTTCCATTCGTAGAAAAGGTGGCAGAGTGATTCCTTTAGGACAGAAATCATTGACTTAAGTAAAAATAAAGAAATAAATTCTGTCATAACCAGCCCATAGAGGTTAGAGGCATAAGCTCTCACAACTGTACATGTTGTGCGTGGTATGCAATTCTACACGTACAAAAGGGATCTACAGTTCTAAGCCATATTCGGAGGAAAGAGGTATTTGGAGAAGCTTTCTCATGACAGTTATACTCTTGGATGTTTGTTGGACGCTCGCTCGTTTGATGGTATTTTTCTGTACTCGAACTTGGAATGGAAACCCCTGCGCAGTAATGTCTGCATTTCTTTCAGTGAAACACTTGAGTGGTTTTTCGAATCTCTTGTTAACATCTTTTACAGTGAGGATTTATTTCAAGCTATACTCTTTTTGGTAATGTGTTATTTAAATCTATCATAATTTGCTTTTTTTTTTTTCATCAAATGAATCAAATCAAATTATAGAAAATAATTTAAAAGGACCTACATTCGATGGTCACAGAATGTGTAAAAAAAGCCTTAAAATCATCAGATGCCTAGTACCAAAATCTAATCAATACGTTGCCATAGCGTAACCTCATCATGCTCGTCACTTTAACGCTTTAGCACTTTTCACATAAAAACAGAAAACACAAAATTTATCAAAGCTAAGCCGTAATGCTATGGGCGTATCCATAATGACAGAGCATATTGATATTTGAAGGAGATACCTACAAATTATGTAAATACGTCAATTTCCAGCCAATCCTCCTCCATCCTCCCAAATTGCATTCAGAAGCGCATCAACGATTATATGATCTATTCAACCCATTTGCTTTCTAGCCACAAACGATAAAAAAAAAATACACAAATCCAATAAACACCATTGAACAAAGGATGACGACGACGCAACAGTTTTGTATCTATTAATACATATCGCATTATTCCAATCGGACAAACAAAAAATCTCTCAATGATTCAGCAAACCAGATATCGCAGACAATTGAATAAAGGAATTAATAGAAATAAAAAAAAAAAAAATATTAATATAATGTGAAGATAAAAGTGGAGAAAGGGGGAGCAGTACCCGTACAAGAATTCTGTACGTCCAGCATCGAAAGGCTTAGTTTGTAATTTCTTTACGCCTTGGTGAAAGTCGTACAACATTACGCGATAATAGCAACCTAAGAACATCAAAAATATTGTTAAATAAATTAAAAGAAGAGAAAAAAAAAAATACGCACAACAAAACTGTCGTAGATTTCAGCAGATAAACGAATGCGTGTCTGATGTGTGTAGCAACACAATGAGTGTCTCATTTTACTGAGTTTTATTAGTTTTGCTTTTTAGGTGCGGGAACATTTTATTTTGGGATGAATTTAACCAAGTAATAATCTGTTTAACATTTTTCTTAAGGGTATCACTCTGTATAATGGGTGCAGTGTCTATGATTGTGGTAAATTTTCGCAACAGTATTGGCCTTACAGTGGTAACCTGCGGCATCTGCTTTTAATTAAAATGTGAGTGCAGCGTGGGATCGACCTTGGCTATTGTAATGGGAATATGTAAAATTTAAATAACCATTATAGATGGCGGTCAACACTTTGGAAAATAGTAAATAAACGAGTACAAATGCTGGCGCAAGAGAGGCATACTCCAATGGAGCAAACAGCCCTCACTTGTGTGTACACATATCTGATGAAAACTGCATAAACATGTATTTATGCACTTAATTGCCACATCGAAGGATTTTGGCATATTTTGAGTAAAATCTGTTGCTACAGGACATAGAGTTGGAATATTGTAGATTGTAGGTTGTAGGTCGAGGTGTCTATTGTCACTTCCTCACTCATTATGCCAGTATTGACCATGAAGTCAAATATATCTTTGAGTGAGCTAGCAGTAATATCCTCTGCTTCAAGGTAGAATTTAACCAAGTAACGATGACGTGTTCTGCTTAAGCAGTCACAGTGACATAGTATATGTTCTGCTGATTCTTCAACTTCATTGCTCATTCTACATATACATATTATCTTGTGTTTTCCCATGGCCATGAGAGTATGTGCATATTTATACTCTAGTTGAGAGAGAAAAACAAATACCATTAAATACCATTTTCTCGCCAGTCCGCCAATTACCCAATCCGCCTATTCGACCACCCGGCAATCCGTAAATTCGACCATGCGCCAATTCGACCATTCACCTATCCGGCGTTTCGACCATTCGCCAATAGAACCGTTAGACGTAGAGAACTGAAACTTTTGTATACATTTTGTGGGTGGCACTTTTTGGGCCACCTTGTATGAAAGGCAAATAAAATTATTTTGCCTCCCATCATGTGGCATATCATATTAAAAATAATTTCGCAAGGCCTCCATATATGTATGTAAGAAATTATTTTTCGGACAACAATCGTTGAACAAAAAACCAAAAGGCAAAAAGACAAAAGTCCGCCATCCCCTAGCGTCCAGACCATAAGTGCTCCTCTCCTTTTTTATGTAATTCCGAAATTGTACAATTCGCTACATTTCAGTAAATATTTCAAATTGCATCGAAATCCGCCAAGTAGTTCCCGAGTTGTGCATTTTGGTTCTTTAATTCTCTTTAATTTTTTAATTATATTCTCATGCTGCTACTTCATTCGATTTATATTAGAAAAAAATTACGCGACTCGATCCTTTAAGCGGATATTAAAAAATTAAAGTGTTTAAAAATATATTTTTTTTATTTTTGACCATTTTTTGATGCTGCGGACTCTTGGACCCCTCTTTTTGAACTCGATTCCAAAGAATTGAATGTAAATACAGTAAAAATCACTTATAACGACCAAATTCTTCGGTCCCTTGAAGGTCGTTAAAACCGATTTTGACTGAATTGAAATCACTACTTTATATTTCTTGTTCTTTTTATTTCGATAATTATTTTTGTCAGAAAAGTAAAAGAAAAAAAAAGTAGAAAGGCCCCTTTTCTTTCGGCAGGGACCCTTTTTAGGACCATTTCCGAAATTTTTCAGAGGTAACACTGACGTACATGCTCAAGGTGTAAGCATATCCAAAGATATTCCATATAGTACTGAGTTGGACTACTGTAAATAGTAGTCAGGCAATTCTGTCTTGAAATTTCTCTACGACCGCTGATGCACATAATGCTCATGAATTTTGAAAGCACATAGTTTTCAGTCTTAGCCAAAATTTTTAGAAAAAAGCTAGTAAGGTTTATTAATCCTCATTTTAATTTTTTTTTATGTAATTTTATACCAATTTTTATAATACTTTTCCCCACTGTTCGTAGTAAGGTTTTCCTATGTTTACTATTTCATTTAAAATGCTCGCAGACTCGAGATAATGGACAACTGTTCAAAACGTGATAATTATTGTTAAAAGCAATAACATTCATCTCAGCACCCATCAGGATGTCTGTGTCCAGTGAAACTTCTATAGCATCATCATCGGCTATACGTCAAAGTTGCAACATCTCATATTTTATCCCAATGTACAATATCGCGCTATATAATATAGATGTGAATTAATTTTGCAAACTCCTTAATCGATTTCGCTTTTCATTAACCCACACACCACACTGAGCTGAATTTAATTAATTTCGACTTCTTTTCATAGCTCGACACATTTTCGATTTAAATCCCTTTTGTGTTGAAATTTGCGATATAAACGTGATAAATATGTAGGGCTGATTGATTGGCATTGTTATTGTTCGTCTAAAACTTAATTAATTTGCCCAGGGGACATTCACAGTCCACAAATAAAAAAAAAACGCATCTTCCTCTCTGCATGCGGCTCCAAATGGTATTATGACTTAAATTATTATTTAACTTGATGTGAAAAATAGGAAATGCAAATCAATGGAACGGGCTTTCGTAACCAACGTAATCATGCAAATTAGGATTCGTTCATATGTGAAGTGTGGATATAATTACCATGCTGAGCGGCATACCATCCAGTAGTTGACCCTTTCTTCGGAAGTCAACAAGGCAGCGAAAGATACTTACATATGTCTCGGGAGGGATATTAAAAGAAAAGTAATTAAATGCATTTATTGAAATTACACGCGTGTAAGTAGTTAAGTACTTCATTCGAATGGAAAGTGAATGCAATTCTCTTTCCCTTTATTTGATTTTCTTGCAGACACCGCGACAAGTTTTCATTGGCAACACTTTAATGAAATACGTTTTTGCTTTTTAAGTTGCTTTGGGTTGGGTTCTTCTAATTGAAACATCATGTGTTGATGGCAGGGACTAGGAAGCAACTAGAGACGGAAATAAGTCTGCTCAGGTTTCTGTGTATCTAGATTATCTGGTAGGTACTCGTGTAATAAGGAAATGGAGAGCTGTCCAGTTCAGTTGTCCAGACAAGTTCTGTAAGGGAAAAAAACTAATGTAATAGAGCGGATGCAAGATTATTTATAAAGTAACACCTGTTTTTTAACCTATATTTTCAAACAGGATGTAATATGTAATATTAGGTCCATTGCTTCTAAAAATTGAATTGAATTCAGCGGTGTTGTCACAATGATTTTGCCTTTTAAACCATGCTTTTACTTTTAAATAAGTAAATCCTATGCAGTGATGTAAAAGTTCTTAATCAACTTCCTTAGTAGTAAATTTGTTTATTAAAACATGAAAAAGGCTACAATCCGTTTGGAGCGGATCGTATGATACCCTATCCCTTTCCTATGCACATAGTAGCTCCTTCTTCCACCAATATACTTCCTTAAGTTACTTTTTTCAAATATTTTATAAAACTTCTCCAAAATACAAATTTTCTTAATAAGTGGGCGTGGTAGTGGGCGGATTTTGTAAATTTTTGAACATATACTGTATTTTACTCCCAAGAAGTGCTATTATTTCGATAAAGCCTTCAAAAAACATTTTTTGATAAAAAAAAAAACGCCCCTTAAAACTAGGCGTGGCCATACACAATGTACTGAAGATATGTAGGGTAAGAGAATATCTACATATTACCTCAAGTAAGTTTTATCGAGTAAAATACGGAAAAAAGTGATTTTTTCGAAAAGTGGGTATGGCAGTGGGCGGATTTCAAAAATTTGTACACTTGTATTGCTTACTTTTTCAAGGACCTCGTATACAAAATTTCATCCACCTACCTCAAAATTTAAGCCCTAAAAACTGGTCACATACGGACGGACCGACGGACAGACGGACAGACGTCTATTTCTCTATATTACAAACTATGTATCAAACCTAATATACCTTTAGGATAGGGTATAATAAAAATAATAAATCGAGTCGAATCGAAATATACTCTAAAGGTACATTCATCTAAAGGCACTTAAAGGCAAACAATTGACAATTTTACTATTCCCAAAGAAGGAAGCTTATTTGATCTATCGTTTTATAGAAAACAGTTATTAATTTCAGAATACTTTTTGCGAATTGTCAAATTTTATTCACATTCCACTGATGTAGAACGCAATCCACATTCGCGAGATTTATTTTTCTTTGGCAAATGCCAAATGAAATTCGCTGATTGTAGCTACTAGATAAAAAAATTAGCTGTAAATGAAACGTCAAAACTGGCGAATATTCGCTCGTTCGTGTTCGCAGATCGGTGAGCTATGAATGGACCTTTATTTAGGCGAATCATTATATTCTACGTTCCACTTGAGTCCAATTAAATGTCATTTTTCCCGCTAAGAACTACAGACCGGCTTCCTTCCTACTAAGAATATGGAAAGGCTGGTTAAGACCCGCTATCGGAGACCTACCACCGAGAAAAGTCCGTAAGATTACGTTGCAGAATCTGGTTTCTATGCTGTTGATGAATAGAATATTGGTATTGCACGCAGAGTGTCAATATGTATATCCGGAGTAAATAGGGACTGTCCAGACTGTGCGTTCTCGCCTGTTATGGTATGTGGTGGTAGACTTTCTACCGATAACTCTCAATACGCGAAGGCATATGCAAATAAGGTCATCGTTGTAGTGGCCAAACTTCTTGAAGAGGTGGAACATGACTGCAAAGGAGCCATCGGGATGGTACAGGACAACAAGCAGACGAAAAGACGATGGTAGTACTAATCAGTAAGAGTGAGCGTCATCGATCACGTTGTAGTGTCCAAGGCAGAACTGAAGTACCTTGGTGTTAATATATAGATGCAACATTAACTTTTAAGGAACATCTACAACATACAGCGGAGAAGGCAGCGAGAACCAAGGCTGCCCTCCAAGGATTATGCCAAATACAGGAGGGCTTAAGCAAAGGAAAAGACTACTATTGGAGAGAGTAGCGACGTCGATGATGGTCTATGGCTTCCAAATATGGGCCGAGGAGTTAATGAGCCCCAAATCATACAGAATAAAGAAAGATTGAGTGCCAACAGAACAACGGAATAGCGGTGCCAACAACAAAGAGTCGAAGTGATGATGAACTACCACGACGAAAAAACCTGGAAGAATGGCAAAATAGATGGAACTATTTCGACAAAGGATTGGACGCAGAGTTTGATTAACAATATCGACCTTTGGACCAATAGGAAACATGGAGAGCTGAGATCTACTTGACGCAGATGCTTACGGGCCATGCATGCTTTAGAGCATATTCCCACAGATTTGGGCATGAAATCAACCCCTATTCTCCAATGGGCACAAAATCAGTGGAAAACGCGGAGCATATAATGTTCCACTGTCCACGATATTGTGAAAGCCGTAATGTGTTGACGAATAGGCTGGGTATCAACTTAACCCCAGAGAACATCATCGGACTGATGCTCAGCACACAAGAAGCTTGGTAGACACTTAGACAGTAAGTGAATCTATAGCTACCATCATGAAGCAGCAACGAAGATATGGACGACAAGGGATTCGGGGTAGAAAGGAGGTGAGTTAAGTGTGTTCCCTGTTAGAATGAGCTCAGTTTCGTTTTTGAAAGATTTCCATCTCCTAGCGCAAATAAAAAGAAGAAGGTCGTCGTGTTTTCCGTTGGCACATGCCGAAGAGCTGTGTGATGATTGTTGTACTAGTGCTTCTGGTCTGCTTAAGGCGAAAGCTGTTTCCTTTAGAGAAGGAGCGTCATGACCGGTTTGGCTCAGCCAGTACCAAGAGGTGTTTCCTTTTCGCTGATACGTGTTATTACTAGTACTGTGGAATATATACAGGAAGTGACTTGTATACACATAAAACTCTGTTGTCCAGCTTTCTCGAATTGTTAAGCTTGAGGTGGAAGTCCATGTAGGAGCCCAAAAGCGTGTGGGTGTTTGACCATTTCTTAAAGATGCAATGACCAGTTGAGTTGAGTTATTTCTCCACATGCTGGCTATGTAGGGTATACCTTGATGGAAATTCATTGTTGAAGATGTTCCCTAACATTATGATCTAAGAATCCGTATATAAAACAAAGCTATTTTGATCTTAGGGTTGATATGAAATTTATCAAATTGTCTTGAAACTTTTCTACTGCAACACCTTCACATCAAATGTAGACATCCGAAACTAAGGTAGCAATAAGTCTTTGTTACAAATTCAACGCCCAAAAGCAACATTCATTTCTACTAAATATTATGACACTATCAAAGCAACCATTGACAAATAACACTCCAACACCACAGCACTCCAAACAAGAAAAAGAAGGAAAAAAACTTCCCTATTCATATTTCTCCGATTTAAATGAAAATATCCGTTAATTAAAATACATATTCCAAAAAAAAAGCAAAGTTACGCAGATGCACATTTATTCCTGGTCCCAGGTCACCACGACTCACTGAAAGCATTTTATCAACTCTTTTAGCCAGCGACGACCATCATTAAACGATTAAACATAAATTTTCACAAAAATTATGTAAATACAAAAATACATAAAAGCTAAGATAAACAAACCCAAAAAACTAGAAGAAAAAAATGTCTCTGGTCACAAACAAAAGAAATAACCAACTATCACATACAGCTACCATTATACAGATACTTTTTAATTAGACAGAGTTATGCTCAATCTGACGTAACAGTCTCCGCCTGTCTTTCGCCGATAGACGTAAAAGCCAGAAACTCACACACAACTCGACTGACCATTTGCAAAAATAAAAACAGGCAGCAGTTAGGAGAAAAACACGAAACTTAAATTGCAAATTCATCATTTTCAATTCCACTGACCTGAATTGTTGCAGAAAAACTTCTGCAGAGCGGCAAGTACAAAAATGCTCGTGCAACTCTCGTGTTTGCTTGATATGGGAGATTAAGTGAAATGGTCAGGCGGTTGAATTGAAACTTTCATGCACAAAGCCATTTGATTGCAAATGAATTTGTACTTTGCATGCAAAAGGTGTAAGATGAGGTGTTCACTGATGGTGAGAATGTTGCTGCAACATGTTGTTTAACTATTCTAGTCACGTTTGATTGAATTCAATGACCTCAAGTATTACTAGTGCAGTATGTGTGTATCGAGAGGTAAAAGGGATGCTTAACATTAGTTGTTGGACATAAAGCCGATTGGAAGAATATTAAACGACAAAGAAACATTTTAGCAAAAGAAAATGAAATTATAATTGGTCCACGAAAATGCAGAATTGTATCCAACGAGTAAGTAAAGGAACCTGTGTCACTGGAATGGATTATTTTGGTTTTATCTGTAGAAGGATGAAACATCGGAACATCCGGCTAACGAAACCAATCCTCCACAAGGAGATCTTCTAGACTCCAAATACTCAAATATTTGATACAATAGTGTAAGAGATCAAATTTAATATAAAACTTTTCCTTCTTATAGGTACATTTAAGTATCACCAAAGACTATATAATACTATAAGACTTCGCACGCAGAACAAATTTGTGTTCCATGTTTTTATTTGCTCGATTTTTTAGCAATATGTAGATAAACGACTAAAATGTTTCTTGTTTACCGAAACATCCATGTTGTTGTTATTGTTTCTTGCGGCGGATACATTCAAATGTTTCGTCAACATTTTTCAATTTTCTATCTCCAATTTATCTGTTTTGTTTTGTTCGAGAACCGAATCAATTGTTCGCTTCCCAGTGGAGGCAGTTTGTTTATTTTTATCCCCACTTTTTAAGAAATAAAAAAATAAACAGAATCGAAAAATTATTGTGTAAGGATACATATTTTCTGAGTAAGTGTTCGACACTTTTGCCAAGTGTGCGTTATTAATATTTTGCCCTAGAGAAGTAGTCAAATTTAAATTTTTTTGAATAAAGAAACTTATCATAGTGGAATTTTCGGAATTAAATATTGCAACAATGTATTGAAAAATACTATATCATCTGGGAAGCATTTAGAACGTATTTTTTTAAAATATGTTATTGGTACTAGTTGAACAATAACCACGCATGTCTCCTGAGTGGACTGGTTTGTAGCACTTGAGTAAGTTAGGTTGTCTTGGGTGGCTCTTTGTACAGTACTTCGGAAGTAATAAGGCCGAACTTATCCCAGTGGTTCTAAGTTGTGCTGTAGAATTTTTAACTTGTTTCAATCTTTCGTGGACTTAATTATATAATAGTTGTTTAAATAACTTAGTAGGTAGAGCAAGCAAAAATATTTGTAAGCATACAATGACCATGTTTATCTGCTCAAATTAGGCAAAGCCAATTTTTGCATAATAAATCAGCAAGATTTGTTGCGTCTGAACCGCTCAACAGACTAATTGCCCCTTTCACCTACAGTCAAAATATTGCCTCTCAAGAGACATCTTATAGAGCTTTAGGGTGCAGCTTTATAGGGACATTAAAGTTCAGGGCAACATCAAGCATTCAACTTGCAACATAAAGCTAAATATATATATGTATGTATGTATACCTCCAAATTTATTTTCTTATTGATGAGGAAAAGCATTACCCAGCAAAAAATTTTATAAGGTATGTCAGGCTAAGGTGTAAATAAGGTATAGACAAAAAAACTAAATCTTATTTAATACCCCTAATAAGACTGAAATAAGACTTATTGTAAGGTGTATATAAGAAAAACAGTCCAGACAGGACAGGAAGGAACATTTTTGCAAATGAACGGCACCATATGACTTCATAATTCTTGTAGACGCCTTATAGTAAGGCAAACATCAGGTATATTAGTGCTGATTCGTCATTTGTGCGTGGATAGTCGAAGGAGGCGGACAAGTTTTTATAAAGTGAAAAAGTGAAAATAAAGTGAATTTTACAATAAGAAAAACTGGCGGAAGTTATTTTTAACGGCCGGAAAAACATGAGGCCAATTAACGCCTTCAAATTTTCCCGGTCAACGCTGCACGGTAAGTGCAAGATTCTAAAATATTTATCTTTATTTAGGCTCCGTAAATCAATTTTATTCGTCCATCGATGATATGTTAAGGAGGCGATTAAAAAAGGAAAAAATATATTGGATCAACGCAAGCATAAGTTTTAGTTTGAGTAACAAAAAAAATAAATAAAAGTTTTTTCAATTAAATAAGATCGTCTTTTATTTGACTGATAATAAGTCTTAAATAAGGTATTATTTAATACTTATTTTAAGCGAAAAAAGAACTTATAGTAAGCCTTAAGTAAGGTTTTATTTAATGCTTATGCTAAGCAATAAATAAGGTATGTTAAAGGTATGTCAACGTATACCTGATCTCGTAGGACATGGCCTGTGTTAGAGTAAGGTATAAAATAAGGTATGTTGTATGAGATTTAATATCCCTTACTAATAACAACTCTTACATGCTAAGGAATAAAATGCACTATAGTAAGCCTTAAATAAGGCTTATGCTTTTTGCTGGGTATGTTCATAAATACATACAGAAAAAGATAAAAACGGATTTGTAACAACATTAGGACAGAGTTCATGATAAACCGGATTTCAGGTCATGCAACATGTCTTTCTCACAAAAGCCAATTTTGAAGAAAACAGAAATAGTTTGGCTGTAGGTGTAAAGAAACAGTAGTTAAAATGATGTCCGAGGAATAGAATTCATCGATGAGCTATAAAAAACATATCTCTTTTCTATATATGTTTATAGCTCCTTCCTCCTCCAATATACTTGCTTGAAAAACTTTTGTTTTTTTCAAAAATCATATAAAATTACTCCAAAACATGAATTTTCTCAAAAAATGATCCTGGTACTTTAAAAAATTCTATACTTGTTTTGTTTCGATATCCAACGACTTC
This sequence comes from Chalcosyrphus nemorum, assembly GCA_949716465.1. NCBI lineage: Eukaryota > Metazoa > Arthropoda > Insecta > Diptera > Syrphidae > Chalcosyrphus > Chalcosyrphus nemorum. Next base: position 60,098,928 of record OX454332.1, read on the forward strand.
GTATACAAAATTTCATTTTCATACCATCCATCTTCAGCTTACAGGTATTGTTGTGACAGAAATTCAAAGTACACACGGTATACTGCAGAATATGTTTAATATGACCGAAATGTTAAATTTAATCACAAATTATCAAACAGTTTTTAAAAAAATTAGATTTTTAACTCTTAAAACACACTCAAGAGCAGTTTACTTTACTGAAATTTCTCAGAAAAAAACGTTAATACTGTATCCTAACGGCTTTTTGCAGGTAGTAGACATTCGAATTGAATTTGAGAATTGAAATCTTAAATTTTCTTGCCTCGAAGAAAAATTAAAAAAAGCGCACACACCTTAAGATTTAACTAATACAGAGAAAGGACGTATACGTATCTTTTTAAATTTTGATTTTTCTTTTATTGTTTATTTCTTGTTGCTTAGCAACATCATTGTAAACAAAAATTGAAGGTCAAAGTACACCCTCCCATAACCAGTCGGCTTGCCGTTTCGCGGCAAACTAAAATATATTTGAAACATTTGAATGTATCTAGGTTTCTGAAAAAACAACAACAATTTATATTAATTTGTTGATATTATATGTTTTTAAACATTTGAAATGTTGCTGCACCCATTGGTGGGTGCTAGAACAAAAAAAATCGAGCAAACATTTTGTTCTACGTGCGACGTCTTATAATATTATATAGTCTTTGGTATCACCCTTTATTCACAAACCTTATGCACCTATATATTCGCTTTACTTTATATAATGAACTAATGAAGTATATATAAGTCCATTTATACACCCGCTGACTCTGTTGCACTCAAATCTGGTCTCGTTATCAAGACATACATTTGTATAGAATTGAGTGTGTCGGAGATTTCTTCGTTTTGCTCTACGCGGACTTCCTTGGACCGACTTACATATATAACCTACCTCCTTACGAGCAGCGGCTAAACGTGCTTGATGTGCAATCGCTTGAAAAGCGTATGAAAGTTGCCGATGAACTTTTTATACATCAGTTAATACCAGGCAATATTGATTGTCTGCAAACTATACAATTTAATACCAACCCTCAAATCAGTGCCTCTCTTCTATCTGAAATTTCATCGGACAAATTAGGGACAGAATGAACGAATGGCGAATGATGTTCAGTACACTAAAGAAACACTTAGAAATGTCTGGAAGCATTTGTTTAGGCAGATGAGACATGCCACGCACAATCAAGTTCATGAGAAACCCAATCATCAATGGAAGCCCTGACCGTTGATGCAGGAAGACCTATGCAGGTTCGGGTCCTGAGAAACTTTCCTCTGAGCCTTGTCTAGCAATCTTATCGGATATTTTATTTCCCGTGATACCAGTGGGACCTGGCACCCAGATGAGAGTCAATAAACTCAATCTTCACTGCAATGAGTAAAGTCTGACTCCGAAGCACCTCTTGGATTCCTGTGTATATTTCAACTCTAACTTCATCCTGTGTACACACGTAGACGCCACAAACTCTCTTTGGCTAATAAGCCCAAAGAGTCGATTCGAGAAGAATAGCAGGTGATTACAAATAGCACCTTGGACCGAAAAATACTTGTTGGAAACATTTTCGTAAATTTTGAGTTTTGTGGGAACTAACAACACTTAGCTATTTACATTAACCCAGTTCTATTCAAATAATAATCTTCTGCTTCTTTATATATAAAAATCACGTGTCACGATGTTCGTCCACGCTAATCTCCGAAACTGCCCAATCGATTTGAATAAAATTTTGTGAATATGTTTGTATGGTGGGTTCCAGCTTGAAAGATAGTATAGGTATATTTTTGAACCCGATAGATGGAGCTAGAATATATGTGAATTTAGGTTATCTTCGGTGTTGGCCAGAAAGTATTTCTGTAAAGTTTGGATCCATTAGGTGGCGCTGTTCGCAAGTGATTTCAATAAAACCGGTTTTGGGGAAGTTGTGAACTGGTTCAATGAAATTCGGTGTACGAGATCTTTGGAAAAGTAAACAATAGAAGTAATTTTTCTCCTAAAATGACCCACGGACACGCCTACTTTTTAAAAAAAATTCTTTTCATTTCTTAAGTAATTTTATATAAAATGGAAAAAAAGACACAGAAGCAAATTATTTGTTATTTGCTTACTCCAAATGCTTCTTAATTAATGTATGGCCACGCCCATTTTTTTGTAGCATATTTCTTACAATAATAAATAGTAACAGTTTTTTGTCGTTTTCCGTAAAATACTTTATATCAGTTCTTAGAAACAAAAATGCATAAATATAGCATTATATGACGGAATTTTTGAAGGAACTGAATAGAGGTTAAAAAATGTTTCCACAAAGTCCAAATATGTATCGATATAGAAAATAATTGTGTATGCTCAAATATAAAGGAGTTTTCATGTGAATCTCCCTTTGATTCACTTTGCCTGTTGTGGATATGCCAACTCACTTTTGACAATTAGATGATTGATACATAATAGGTATGTACGTGAATAGAAAAGCCTACAAGTTAAACATTCACCGAAAAATTCTAGCAGTCTTATGAAAAAGGATGTGACTTAAAGGATGTTATATACATATGTATCTTGCACTCGGAAGAGGTGGGGCCGTGAAAAAAAAACTTTTGGTGGTATTTTTCTGGATTCAAACTTGGAACCCCTTGCGCAGTAGTCCAACGCACTAACCACTGATCCACGGCACCCACTAAAAAATGAGTACCATTGAAAAATCTCTTTTAAGTAAAATATTTTTATGTGTTTGAGTTTGAACGCTCCAAATGAAAGCATCCAGGAAAGGAAATAGAAACGTAGTTCACACTATTCAATACAAAAAATCAAGCCAAAAAATATGAGTCCCAGTGGTAACAGTGACTAAAACTAAATATAACTCGTGTTGATGATACGATATATTACGCATGCTCATTGGAATTTCGATTGCAGCAATATGACCCCAACCCTTTTTTCATCTTGACACGCTGTTAATTCATGCAAAGAGCGAGCAGATATAAAATTTACGCAAAAAAAGAGCCATGTGCTATGGGCATCGTTATTTTGTGTATTTCTGATGGCCAAAAAAGATTTATTAATCATCTCTTTCAGTTTCAACATTTGTTTGTTGAATTTTCGGATCTGGTCCAAAACAAACCGAAATTTACTAAGAAGGCCATTGACAAGTTGAGAGTTTATTTTCCTGTCCATCCAAATACAAATTGCAATCAAAAGTGGGCAATGTAAAATTGATTATTTTCTTGGATTGTTTAATGGTCCAATTGATATATGTAACACAGTGATTCAAATTTACAATTTCTCAAGAAACGACATCGATTTTTCAAACAACTGTTTTTAGGTCAACAAAAGCCTACACCTGACCCCTCACTAAGGAAAAGTTTATTGGCGAAGGTCTTAAAAATCTTGATAGAAAATTTGTCTTGTAACTTAAATCAGAAGACAACAAAACCGTCATTGAGCATTTTGCCAAATTCAATTCACTCTGCAACATCTAGTGATTCCTTCTGCAACATTCCTCGCTCTTAGCAACACTTCTACAAATTACCACCATCCACCTGATTCAACGATCTACAGATGATCATGTCCCACAACTCCACTTGTTTATTTGCATTTTACTTTCGAGCTCTTCTTCTTCACATTAAGAAAAAAAAAAGATGTTGCCTTTTCTTTGACTCGCATCTACCATCAGCAAAGAGACCATCGCGAACCATCGCACACAACACACTCTGGCTGGACCCACGGCTACTAACCGTGTTGTACAAAATTGTAATCGAATTGAAAACGAATTTCAGTCGAGCGCCGTACTTTTACCTGACAAGTTGTGGATAAAGACAAATTCCCGCTCACACAAGCGAAAAGATTTCGTTTTTATATAGATGGTACCATTACTGTTGTGACCATCATCCACTCGAGTGCTATACGAATGTGGTAGCTTCTTCTTGCGCTTCGCGTGATTTCAAGCCTCAAAACTTTCCATTAATCGTTACTAGAATATTTGTGGAGGTATTTCGTGTTTAAATAGTTTTTTTTTTATTTTCACTTAATTAATTACACCATCGTTCGTTAATAATTTTAAATTCCGAAAGAGAAAAAAAAAAAAAAAATTACAATTACAATTCACATGACCACTTTTAATGGACTGCAAAAGAAAAATATAAAAAAATAAGGGAAAGGATCGGTTTACGTTCTGGTTTAGTGTTTTCATACGCGGATTTTACTTTCATTTGAATAATAATTCAAGTGTGCAAAGAATAAGATACAAAGAAGAGATATAAGAGCAAAAAAAAAAAAAACTCAGTTTAAAAACATGAGATTGCAATTTGTGCTGTTAGGCACTTGTTGCCTATTCGTGGCGACATGCTCCCAAGGATATAACAACCGTGGACTCAATGAAGTGGTAAGTTTAAAAAAAGTGTTGAGATTTGTTTTATGTCGAAAGTGAAAAAGAGAAAAATCGAATTTTATATAGAATTTGGGGCGGGATTGCTGTGGAGGAGTGACTAATAATGACCTACAATCCAATTCTACCAGTCAGTGGACTAAAATTTATTCCAAGAATATAAAAACCGATGTTAGGTGTACTACTCTATCGGTTTTCAATCAACTGTTTGCTTGAAACACATTTTAGTCTTGTTGAACAAAAATTAGAGCTTATTGTTCCTTTGTCGTTCAATTGTAAGAGCACCTATCATAACTGCAAGATCAGTTATTTTGGTGGCTTTGAAAACTCTATTAAGGTCGATGTAAGGCTTTACGTCACATGCATGAATCTATCTATCTGTGGTTTTCTAGAAGCTGTTCCTTTGGAATTGATCCTTCGATAATGACTACTTAACACGAAGTTAATGTATACACCAGGGCGTATGGGTAATATTTTTTCTTAGCCTAGGATATCATCCCTAAACCAAAAGAACCACTTTCTTCTTCCTAGCTACTACAATCTCTTGTAAATATTTGCTTAAAAATGCTTTGTATTGGAATAATCCATAACAATACGTCGTATTTCATTATTCTAATACAAACAGCTAACAACTCTCTATTAAGGTACTGTTGCTTACTAAATAGACAACAAAAAATAACAAAAAACTTTCAAAGCAACATAGTCGAACAACAAAATCCCATAATAACCCAATTTCCAAGAAGATTATTAAAATACAATAAACAAAAATTCGATTCACATTTTGCTACACCTATCAGGCTCCTTGCTAAACAACACACAATGTGTTGTCTGGTCTTCTTTTGACAAATGCAAACAATAAACTTTTCATCGCGAGATGGCCAATTCAGGCCATACACTCTTTCCGCTTTTGAAAGCCGAAAAAAGAAGAAGGCTCTGCCAACAAACAAATTAACAAATTATGCAACAAGTTTCGAGTGTATTTAGGCCATATTTAGCATTAAAATCTGTTCAATTCTAATCGAACCTCAAAATGGCTTCTGTGGTCTTCCCAAAAGTTTTAAAATTTTAATGGCTACCATGCGTTATGCTGACACGGTTTTTATGAAACGTATTTTTAAATACCATGAACTAGAATATGTAAAACTGAAGAAATCGAAATTTATTGACACTATAAGGCTGATTCATTGTTGTCAAATGATAAATATATGTATTTGTTTTATTGATTCTTTCGTTCACACTTTCGCCGGATGGAAACAAAAAAACGAAAAGGGAATTTCGGCAAATTCCATTAACCACCGGTAGACCAATAAAAATGAAAATTTACAACAAAACTGACAAAAAAACACCGTCAAGTACAGTAGAACCCCGTTTATCCGAGGTAATGTGGGGAAGGGGTGCCTCGGATAATCGAAAATTCGGATAACACGGAAGACATAAAGGATTTAAAAAATTTCAATTATTTTCTACGTATTTTGAAAGGTGAAATCAAATTTAGTCGTAGAGGTATACAAAATAGGAAATGTACTGACATAGTCTAATATTTGGTATACAAAACATGGCTGAATATAAAGTGCAGGTCACTGATGAGGTTTAAGAAAATCTGTAATTGACCTCTGCCTCGAATTGCTTATTCGCTTTTTAGCTGCAATATCTCGCCATCGCTTGATTAAGAGGAGATCAACCTCTTCAGTAGCCCGGATAACGCGGAGGGCCGGATAATCGAAGGCCGGATAACCGGGGTTCTACTGTACTATCGAAAGCTTGTCAACAACGTCGACGAAAGGAAACGCTGTTGGTTGAAAGATAGAGACACCAAAGAACAGGGTCAACAAGTGCATGAGGAGGAATGGTCAAGAATCTCAATATGAAAAGCAAAAATAAAAATAAATAAAAAAATATTATGCAGTGACCCGATGACGGTTTTGTGGGTTGAAATTTATTTTTTTAACAAGAGCTCTGAAGGGTTTCTTGAACGAATTTCATTCGTTTGGTCACATAACTCTGGTAGCAGACGAATGAAGATGAGTGCCAGTCAAAAAGATGGATTGGTTGTGATGCACTTTTCGTGGCAAAGTTGAAGGGAGGTAAATTACGCTTGAAATACGAAACGAAAACGTAGTGCTTGTTGTCTTAGGGCGCAACGCGAATAGTGCTTACGTTTGAGTGATTATTTCCTGGCAGACTCAAGTACTTAAATTGAAGCCTACGTTAGGTATTATAAAAATCAAAATCGATTGTGTAATGTTTGTATTAAACAATCATATGGTTCTTATGAAACCAGATCGTCAAATTATACAATTGTTTCGGACTTGAGTTGAGGAGAAGACCTTTCAAGTCTCTAGGCCACTCTACGATGGCCTAAAAGTGACTCAGAGGTCTTGATAATTTAAACTTTTGCACTACTTTTGCCTTAAACATAATGTACCATGGCTCATTGGTAAGTGTGTTGGACTACTCTATTAAGGACTTCTACCAGCATTTGCACGAGTCCGACAAACATTGAGGAGACTATAATCTATAAAAATCTACCCTTAAGTTATGCCAATAACCCGTAGGCTCAAAATTGTGAGATGATTGGCCTTTATGGGCTGCTTGTGAACAAATTCACTCAGCCCTATCATTCAATCCAATGCCAGGAATGATGTTAACTTTGTTTTCGTTGGAAGAGAACAACTTGTCGAAAATTCCATAAAATTGATGATTAAAAACGGGTGAACAGATCTGCCCATGCAAACGTACGGGGTGCTCTTTTACTTCATAATATTTTCCCTTATGTGTCAAAAAACGTAGCAATGTCGTCCATTCCTGTTTATTTAGCGCAACAACTTTCAGATTCTTTGTTCCCAGTGCGGCTCATTCCAAGAGCTATTAGGAGTCGCCAGCAGAGCTTCATAACAGGGGAGACAGGATACCTCCCTGTGGATACTCCTTTTCATCATACACAACGAGTATTGATCACACTCTCTATTCACTACCACTGTTCTATTCATCAGCATTGGTCTTATTCACAGAACCAATATCGCATCCACATCATAGCAAGTGAAATGACGCACCTTAAAAGTTGACTCTAAATACTCGCAAATACTTGTATTTAAACTTAGTTTTAGTTATGTAGATGAAGCTTGGATATTTTGTCCCTTGGAATCTTTGTTCCACAAAAGGTTGACCTTATGCTTTCTATTCAGTTCAGGCTATTCACACCTCAACAGTACCATCAAATATACATACAAATGTATCATATATGTGACTATGAGAGTGATTTGCGAGAAAGCTCATCACTACATCGCGTTATCTCCATATCTGTGAATGGTCTACATACATGAAAATATAGCTAATGAATGATAATTTATACTGTAGACGAGTTGATGTATAAAAGTGTTGAAGGAAGGTCGCATCCCAAAGTGGAGCATTAGTAATCATGTTCGTACCCACTTCACTTTTACTTTTTTCAAAGAAAACAAAAACCTATGAAAGAATCATTTTAACTTCATTAACTTGGTAGGCTCAATCCAACCTTACATCGCATGCTAGACTCTAAATGAGCTAACTGAAAAGTATGTATAAGAGAATGCGGACATTTCAATCGCAATAAGTCTTAACGTTGCAAGCAAGACTGAACGCATCCGGTCCAAGTACTCATCTTGCGGACTTCCCATGTTGTGCTCTAATGACCGGATTCTGATAAAACCTCAGTGTGAGAAGCTTAAGTGATGAACACTTCAACACAACTTGGTCTACCAATTTACCTTGGAATGAACAATTGGGCCTTCATACATTTTTCAAGCATAATTGTTAAGAAAAATTCGTTTCAGTACATCTTTTGGGTGCACACGTAACGAAAGCATTCACTCAAGTGGCTCTGATAATCGATTTATCTGATTAATGTTTGTTACCTCAAAACGGTTGTCGAATATAACAACATTAATCCTCTTAAGCATTAAGATATCTTCTTTGTAACCTCTAATAGCCATAAGAAATAGTTTATTACATCACAGTATGTTTCATCTACATCTCATGGATCATATTCGTAAATAAGTTAAAAGGCGAGCCTAAAAATCACTGTGATCGGCCATAAACTTAAGCATTTTAAAATGTGGGATAAATTAGAAACCAATATACAGATAAATTGTTGCTAAGACCTAGTCATAACCAAAAATAACTAATTATCATAAATTCCTCATGTGAAAGTGATTTTTTTATTTTTTATTTATTTTTACTGAACATTTCTATCTCGTGCTGCCTATGTTGCATGCAAATTTTGCTACAAACAAACGAGCAAAAATCTGAACATTATTAACAGATATTTATAGGTAAACTGCGTGCTGTAAGATGTTCGTTAAACAACAGCAAAAGTAGCACCCATCATCAGTAAACGTGAAACGAATTACATGGTGCACTCATCGTTACGTGCATCATGTATCGTGAGTGTTGGTAAACATTCTTTCAAATGCATTTCAGTGCACTTAAAAAGCGAAATGAAATGAAAATCACTCAAGTGTGATAGTTTTCTTTTCTTTTTTTTTTTTTCTAAATTTAATTGCAAATTTCCTATTTGCCATATGCATACATATGTATATGCTGATTGATTAGAAGCTGCGCTCCCCGCAACATTGTGTGCAACATGTGGACAGTCAAAAAGCAACAAAAAAGAAGACAGCCCAATTTTAATAATTACATTATTGTTATGTCCATTATAACACTTTCGAAGATGAAAGTCCTAAATTAGGGCCAAATTGACTCACTGATTTGGGAACAAAGTTGCTACATTGATGGAAGTGCAACATCTTTCACTTTCTTGACGCTGAAGTGCAATCATCAATGGGAGCAATGTCTGCTTTCAATTTTCCTTTGAGGACAAAATCCATAATTGGGGCATTTTGACAATGGAGCGACAAAATATTTTCTTCAAATAGTTGGAATACATGTGCTCAGCACCTGTGATTTCCGGCTCCATCATCATCGTGGCAGTCGTAGAAAGTGAAATTTAATGTTGTAGTCACGTTTTGTATGGGGAGCGAATTGTGGGATACATTTTTGGTTACCGGTTACATTTTCGGACGACGCGACGATGGGTTTGGTAATATGAGGAATGTCGGCTAATCAATATTAATTCAGAGCTTAAGTTTTGCTAAGTTAAGTCTCCGGTTGCATAAGTTTTTTTTATGGATGGGCTTTCGTAGGCTTTGTGGTGAGAATATGTAGAAAAATAAATTAGTTAACACATTTTCTTTGGTAATCCAAGGGTCCCAATTGGTACCTATTGTCATCCATTAATCAAAATAGAGAGGAAATTATGACACGCAACGACTATCGACTTGGGAGATAGACACTACTCGTGTTACCAAATTGATGCATATCACCCTTGACCTAAAGTCCGATGGACTAATCACTTTCTAGATGAGTTTCGTTGAAACTGAATTGATTGAATTGAGTTTTCTATAGATGGCTAGCTAAGTAATATAACACAACCTTGGATGGGGAAGACCGTATTAAAGATATGAATTGATTTAATTTAGTTATCCTTACAAGGTACTGTGTTCAGGGAGTGGTTTTACACGAAATAAAGTGGTATATGATTGGGTAAGGCTCTTTAAATGGGCACTTAGCCACCTTATTTAGTCTTGCACTGAATTGTATGAGATCATAATGTTTTACGTTAAGTTTACGTAAGGCACTAGCTATTAAGAGAATTAGTTACAATAGAATGATGACTTTGAACTATTTACATAGAAGGCTTTTTGGTTTTTTAGTAACCAAACTGCATCACTAAATGGCCGTGGCTCAGTGGTTAGTGCGTCCGCCTACAAGAAGTTCGAGTCCCAAAAACTGTTAAACATTTCTTTACGACCTACACCCAGATAAGAGTAAAAGAAAGCTATGAAAATCCGTTTGCCTTTCGGATATAATAAAAAGCTGTAGGTCTTCTACAGGGGCAGGAATGCTTATGGACAAATATTATATACATTTACGTTTCTTTGTTTCAAGACTTATCTTGGAATGAAATAAGGACTTTGAAGAAAGCCAGAATGTTAATCTCTGAATAATCAATGTCTGGAATGCGCATACATACTCTGCCACATTTCTCTTCTACCACTCTTCTTGCGAGACTGCAATAGGTATTATTATTTGGAACTGTTTAGCAATCTAGATTCTTATAGTGCTGTTCCATTTAATTCGTACTACTTCTCCTCTGGCTCAAAACTGGCTATGGCCCCCAAAGATTATTCTGTGCTAAAGTGTAAACAGGAAAATACTGAGTTTTCTGGGTGAAATCTCTCCTTTCAACATTCCCATACATACACAAGAAGTGGTCATTGCCGCAATAGTGTTGAGATCAACTTTTTTGGGCTTCAATATAGTGGTCCTGTAGGCAGTTTGCTCTGAGTCAAGATGGTCTTCTTTCAGCAGTTGTTTGAACTATCTATTTTGCAGCATTTTTAATTGTTGCTAGTCCACCAATAAGTCTCACTAAAATTCAAAGACTGTGGTGTATTTGTGCAACCAGTACGATGGATAACAACTCCAACAGCGGGCCATAGTATTCTACACCTGCCTCTGCTAGGCATATAAACAAGTTCATTAGCAGCAATAGTTTCCATAAGAATCAGTCAGTCCATGAACTGGAAGTCAAAATCAACTGTTCATTCAAACATTCTTTGCATATGTACCTACACCAATTAGACTTCATAGAGCTTTTTTTCTACAGTCTACCCTGGCAGGGAACAATGGAAAAGTGGTTGTATCAGTCCTATACTAGATCTAGCTATCTCTTCCTTCCAATGAAATAAAAGCAACACCTCTCACTTAAAATCTACCAGTCTTGTCAGACTAGTAGTTCATGGGATGTCAAGTCTGGCCCCATGCACTAATGGAGATCGGCGGATATCATATTCCCAGACCACAGCAATATTTTCCAAGTGGGTATTTTGTACATTCAAAGCTATTTTTCGATATGGTTGTTCTAGAATACCATAACTAAGACTTTTCGTTACTAAGTGTTCTTGCATATGACAGGTTCTTAAAAGGCGCCATATTCGAAGAGCCTGCTTTCTCCTTTAAGCGGGATAGCTGCCAAAATCGAAAGTTACCAGTCGAAAGCAGGGTATACCACTTGCAGGCCTTTGCCGGATTTGTATATTTTTCCACTTGGCTATAACTGTTCGGTAACCCCATATGCTTATTAGCAATTTTTTTAATTTCTACAAGAAAGTTTTATGTTTACAACTTTATACTCAGTTAAATTCGAATTTGTTAAGCCGATTTATTTTATTTTTCTTTTATTGGTTAGGCACTTTTCCCCAGCAGGTTAAGTAGCTTAATGCTTATTATTGGACTTAGGAGACTATGGAAGTAAGAGTGAAAAAATGCTTAGTTATTTATACATAGATTAAGCTCCAGGATGTATAGGTTCCGGGTATATTTCTTTTATAATATTAAGAAACAATTTGTAAAAGCAGCGCAGAAAACGTAAGCAGATTGGTGCCACCTATGAAAATTTTGTTGTACATAGGTATATTGTGAATTATAAGTTGGAGCCAAAATAACTTTTATACTTCGCAGTAAGATTTGATGTTGAAGGAATGTCAGGAGCAAATAGTTTGCAAGGGAACCATAAATTTACAAGTTATCTTAAAAGTACAAATTGATAATTCCTAGGTAAGGTTGAGCACGTTGGGCAAAACACCATACTTGCGACGGACGACTGCGAATAAAAACAATCGAACTTTAAATATTCTCTCGATTTAAATAATCTAAATAATAGAAATCAACCGTAGTCAATTGGCTTTTGTCAATTGTTGACTCGCGTTTGTTCTTTTATCTACACTGAGTCTGAGAGTGATAAACATTATGTAACTAGCAAAAATGATGAAAATCTCTTATTGCTGTAAACGTTTTCTCTTATCCGTTGTCTCAATTCGAATTATACGATTTTTTTTTCTATAATCAGCACGTGTGAAATGGTTGGCGCCAAATCTACTGAGGAGAGTTGTATGTGATTGTTGCATTTGTTCTTAATTTACAGTAATTGTCTCGCGTTCGTGTTGAAGTGCTTTCTGAGCGAATTCTTTAATTTTTTAGTGTAAAAATTAAGAAGATATGGTCGGGACATAAACGTCAGAGTTTTCTTGCACATACAACATCATTACACGGTGACTGCTCATGATTAGAGTCAATTGTTTCGTGCCATTCGTTCCTTTGGAATTAAAGTGTTGGTGTTGGTTTGGGATTGTGAGTTGTTTTTGGCTTTGTGTAATTAAATGTGGTGGCGTACCATATCATCTATGTATATATTCATGCTCGATAGTTTAAGTCTTATAGTGTGCTTTACTCTGAGATAGTATTCAGACAGTATCCTTACAAAGATACATTCACAGCTCAGCGTCCAGCGAATGGGCGAACCACTAACAATCCATTTTTAGCAGATTTAAGCGCAGACAATTGATAATTTTATTTTTCTCGAAGAAGACAACTTAATTTATCTATCGTCTTATAGAATAAAAGTTAAATTATAATAAATTTCTATGAAGAAATCAACAATTTGCTGATTTTTCCGCGAATAGGCGAGTACTTTTTGCGAACTGTCACATTTTATTCACATTTCAAAGATGTGAGACGCAATCCACATTCGTGAGAGTTTAACCTCACAAATTTATTTCCGTTTGGTAAATAACAAGTGAAATTCGCCGATTGCAGCGAATAGACAAAAAAGTTGCTGTGAATGAAACGCCAAAACTGACGAATATTCGCCTGTTCGTGTTTGCAGTTCGCTGAGCTGTAAGTGGACCTTAACTCTTCTACTTTATGATCTACCTTAAAAATTGTGTGATTTTTACCTTTGACTATCTGTAGTTAGCCGCAGTTTCTCGCAGTGTCGAGAATGCCTAGAATTTTATTCGATGTCACTTGGATATCTGTAAACGACCTGATATGAAAGAAGATATACCCTACAGTACTCACAACTTTTCACTTGTAACAGTCAAGTTTTAGAACAGCGCGGTGTGAAGAGCACACGTAATAGCAATACTTGTTGATATTTATATACAGCTGTCTGAATGTCCTGCTAACATTGCTTATTCATAGCTTTCCACTATACAAGAGCTCCATAGATATGATGATATGAAGACAAGGTTTGATCGAAACTATTTCTTCCCCTTGTCTTCCTTTCTACCAGCAACTTTTTGAGTTTGATAATAGACTTAGCACTCTTATTTCTCTACACCCCCGCTAATCTCCCCGTGCGGGATGCAGCAAAAACAAGGCCCATGAGCTTTATTTCCACAACCTTTATTTCACTGCATCTTAGTGACCCAATTCACACTACACTGTATTATCTAGCATTAAAACTTTTGGCCATTATCAAAAGCACCATGAGATCTGCAAGAGATCCGTAAGACACATTCCAAAAAGTGCAAAAATCCATTCAATGCAGCTGTGTCCCAATTTTGTCCTGTCATTACATCACTTCGAATTTCTTTGGCTGATTCACAAGATAAAAACCCTAAATTTCACTTCTATGACGCATCAGTTGACACATCGATCATAAATCTATCAGCACTTCCATCATATTCCTTTGGCACTATGAGTCAATAAAAAGCGCAGTTCCCAACGATGATGGTAAGAGTATTGCACAATATCTGATTTATAATTTCAAAAGCTCATAAATTCGTTTAGATTTATTCACTTTTCAGACAAGCCGGCACTCACTTTTTTATTGCATGATATTCAAGATTGCAATTGATATCAGAACACACAAAACAACTGAGCTTAGAAAGTCATTCATTTTATTTTATTGACATCCATCTCATAGATTATCTTAGAGATTGGGTCATTTCACCCATATCTGACTCGAATATGTAACTGACTCAGAAAACCACTTGAGAGTCATCATACTTCGGCTCGTAATTATGCCCCGAGGAACTTTAGCAACAGGGTGACAGAAAGAGTACCTACTCGATGTGGGTGTGACTGTATATTTAGAAAGCTTTTACATTTCAAATGATGAGGGAGGTAGGAATGCTAAATTTGGAAACAAAACGATCAAAACCAGAACAATGGACATCTTCGACTTCGAAACCACACTAATTCAGTGATGGGAATTTCCAGACTATACACCTCTGGTGAACAAAATCAGACATACGACCGATCAAACTTTGATAAGACAATGGACAAAGCGAAATGTGTTCCCCAATGATCGTGACCTTAACTTCTTGTCGTAGTCACCCTGCTGACTATTAAATGGATTCCACCAAAACGGACCAAAAAACACATAATAAACATACAGACAACAACAGACAGTCGGCGATTAGAAAACACTTTCACTTCTGATCATCATCGTAGTCATGTTGCAGATGTTTCACTGCTGCGCTGCTGTGTTATTGTTTAGTTGGTGGTAGTTTCTTTTGTCCGAGTCATCCTTTGGTTGTTACTTCTTGCACTTGAACCACGAATACATAAATATTACTTGTGAGTTTTCTCTGTGAACACAAGCACAAAATGTTGCTGGAATGACCTTTGTAATCATGTGTATAGGGCCGCTTCTGTTTTAAGAGAAGTGGAGTTCTAGAGCCATTCGAACACAGCCGCCAATGACATCTTGAACCCTCGGCATATTCACAAATTTAGGTCAACAACACACCACGATCATATACACATTCCTCCATCGCGCAGCATGTGTATCTTTTTATCCCACGGAAGATCCGACAGAAGATGAAAAATTAAAGTGTTGCCGATTATACAACAAGGTGGCAGCGGTGGCGGCGGTGGCGAACAGACGAAAAGAAAGATTTCACTTTCACAATCGATATATGGGTACTCAGTGCCGCCTGCCTCTGCCCAGTTTTATTGAAGATGATGACGTTGATCAGTTGAGTGGTGAACACGTTTATTAGGTTAACACCGAACTGGATCTGCTGTAATCTTGCGCAATTCTGCAAAAGTATCTCATAGTAGACAATCGGTTTCTGGTGAACTGATTTTGTTTCATCTGTTAGCTGATTTATTGCAATTCATTAAACGCACAAAAATGTCGCTAAACAGGAGAAAGAAATCTTTCTTCTGGCCTGGGGGTACGGATGCCAAAAAACCAGTTGGACTTCTGCACGATCTTGCAATATGCCACCAGCACAGTTGCACGATTGAGTCAGACGGCCCCGGCCGAGATGATGCTTAAGTATTTTCACTTGCTGCATTCCACCGAGGAAGATGATAATGGCGCGCGCACACACACCGACACAGGTTCCGCGATGTGACTTCTTTCGGGGGAGCCTCTAAATATACAAGTTGAGTATCTTCACTTTCTTTCGTTAATGAGAATGACTGGGTATTGGTTCGCTGCTGATGGTCAGAGTCGTAAAGTTGCTGGGGTCAAAAGACTAAAACCGGAGGCGGATAATTTTGTGGCCGAGGTGTGTGTAGTGAAATCCAGTTCTCGATTTTATTGGTAAAACAAAATTCAATAAATAATGGGAAATAATAAAATGGGAGGAGATATGCATCGATGCAGGAAGGCAGATTATTCAAAAATTTGCTTAAAGCGAAATTTGGAAGCAAAAATGCTGAAAGTGGTAAAAGAAATTTATTTTGAAGTTCATATATTTGAGCTCAAAAGGCTCAAATTTCTTTTCAAAGTCCCATAACTCAACTGGCGTTTTTCGAGCCTGAACAGTTGAGCTGCTGACAGAGAGTGACAGAGTCTCAATTTTCATTTTACCATCAATATTGACTGAATAGCTGCTGTTAGAATTTTAGGATGTTTCAATTCTTTGGTCTGGATCGGAGAGTTTTTGTGTCTAGGGTAGAAGTCTCATGGGGAAGAAATGACTTTCTAATTTTAAGTATCGTCAGTTTATAAGAAAAAGGCTCCTGGGAAAAGCGACATAAGGTGAAGTTATTTTGACCATAAGACCAAATGCTTTGCAAAAACGAGCGCATGTCAGGCAGGCACCTAGAAGTCGGTCTGGTGTACTTCAAATATTGCATTAAGGACTAACTATGTTAATTTCCATTTTTCCGGAAATAAGGCCCACAGGCTTTATTGCAGTGCACCGGGTAGCTCACTTCACTCGGCAATTTAGTTTGACATTTTTCTTCGCAGTTAGGGTTCTTCATGGCTCCGCTAGGACTACGTCAACTACTGTCAGGCAAGCGCTAGTACTTGAGCTTGCCTGGTGTATTTTCAGCTCGTAGTCTGTGTATTTCTAACCGATTTTCAGAAAGTTTATGTCAACTGTTCACTAATTTATCTCAACATAAACACGAGGCCCTGAAAACTCTAACATATAGCTATTTTATTTGTTCCTGTGGCTCACCGTTTAGTTCGTTGGGAGTACAATGTATGGGGTTTCAAGCTCAAATCCAGGGAAATACCATCAAATTCCTTACACGGTCCCACAGCTTGCGAGCTTCTAACAGACATCCAAAAAATCTCTCTGTTTTTCGGAAACGACAAAAAACTATGGATTCTTCCTATGCGCGCAAAAATATGTTCCAAGCACAACACGTACAGTTCTGAGTGAGGAAGAAATATACCAACACTGATAATTCATTCCAAGAACTTTAAGCAATGACCTCACTTTTTAATAGCCCTAGCAAATTGCAAGTGTCCACGTTGAGCGCCTCGACCTTGAACGACTTCGTTGTTTACATCATCAATAAATTTTCGTTCGTGACAAAACTGCTCTAAATAAAATTCTGCTAACAAAATGCTTGCGAATGACTCTTGTCAATCCTTTGATATGAGTATGCTGAGTACGCTAGCATCCATACATTTGCATGTTTGTTAAAGTACATAAGTCTTATATGGTCCTCTTGCAATGTTAATAGCATAAAGCAATATGTAAATCGTTATAAATATACATATTATCCTGCTCTGAAATGGTTGGCTTTGAGAGCGCCTTGAAATGACATCTTTATTCGTAAAAGAAAAGAACTGCCAGGCATAATTTTGTTGGCAAACTTGCTTTATCGCGATGATTAATTGGAAAATTTAAAAAGTCGTATTTATGGATTAAGTAACTAAATAACTATTTATTGTCTATATATAATTATACGACCAACCAAAACATTTTTTTCAATATACATTTTTTATTAAAAATTTATGCATTTCCAACAAGTACGTACGATCCCGTCGTGCACTTTATTTTATTACCAATTTGCTTTACATATTTTTGTCCGCAATTTTAGATTTTCTCTGGCAACACTGTACGAGAGAGAATTTGTTTGTTTACATTTTTGCTGTCAAAGCGCATAAAAGTTCAGCTCATTTCAGCTTCTGCTTCTAGTTTGAGTATAGTTCAGTGTTGCCACTTGGATTTTGGAAAAAGTAGTGGATTAGACAGACAAATGTTATAGATTATAAAAAAAAAGTGTGGTAGATTTTATTATATTGACGTATTCTGTCAAAGCTGCAATATTTGCTCGATTGGAGTTGGTTATATAGAGAGCCTTCAAGCTTTTTTAGCTACAAAACTGGCTGGCGTCTTAAAAACCCATGGTATTTATACCGGTTTTTGGGATGGTTTCCAGTTATTACTCCAATTGTTTTCTTTTCAAGCAATAAATCAATCAAAAATCCTAAATATATTCAGAAATCTACCTCTTGAAATGACATTTTATTTTTATAACATCTCATACCGTTCCCATTCATGGAACTCCACTGAACAGGTATATTTACAACTCTAATTTCTAGTACATTGACCATTGAAGGACTTTAGTGTAAAAAATATTGTTCAATCATACTTTTACTTCTGTTGCCAAACCTAGATACAATTTTCTTTAAGCCTTACTAGAATGCTGCACTCAATTTAATTAGTGTATTTCAAAACATGCAATCGACAAGCATCGAATAGTAATTTTACAAGTTTTTTTTTCTTGCTAACTCCACAAAGTTTGTTCGCTAATTAAATGCAATTTTGAGACTTGCACTAGCAAGCAATTCCAGTGGCCACACGAAGACAATTATCTTTCGAGGCTTTGACAAATAAACTCAAAAACTATTTTAAATCTCTTTTGTTTTAATTATTATTGGAGTTCCCTTTCATTTTCTGTTTGAGGTTTGGTTCCCATCATAATTGCTATGACATGATGCATGACCATATTTGAGAAGCGTACTCGTACAAACATGTGCATTGTTTCGCGTCCCATAGGTACTTGCACTTTCTGTTGCATGGCTCATGTGGAACGCTATGGAACCAACCTAGTTGGGGTTCATTGTAAGCCTCGATTTTCATAGGAGAATGTCAAATATAGCTCGATGTACGTGATCACGCAACGTGCTAGTTTTAGAGCTATCGTGACAATAGTCCACCTGTGAGATACATTAACAGATTTATGTAGCGTTGACAAATCTCAAGAGATGAGGAGCTAACCATTTTGGATACAGGCACGACGATGAAGTCATAAAAAAGTAGGTACAAGATGATAAAGAAGACGAAGAAGAAGAAGGCTCCTAAAAGAATGGACACGCATCGGAATGAAGAGCAATAAAAATAAAATGTACACGGTGCGGTTAAACGAGATTCGTAAATGGAGTTAAGTACCTGATGGTACATGAGTTAACCATTTGGCGGTGAGACCGAGTCGGGATTATATAACATTTTCGGTAGACTAGTGGGTAAAGCCAGTTGAGTGGGTGCATCTTGTAAGATTAGAGAAATCTTTGTGCCATGATGCGATTTTTGTTTCCCTTTTGGATAGTAATCGTAACAATTGAGTACTTCTGCAGGTGTGTTTTAATTTTTAAATAATTTTCATGGCCTCTATTTAAGTTTTATGATTATTATCATTTGCTTTTATATTTCTTTTATTTTAGTGTTGCGGAGCTTAAAAGAAAATGTTGAATACAATCTGAATAGAGTTTCTGTGAGGCCGTAAGTGTATTACAGTCCTATTTACGGATCACACCGTGGGCAGCTCTTCTTTAATTCCTGAGCTTCCATATCAATTGTTCTGCGACAATTGCTTCTTGCATCGCCGCGTATTCTGGCTTCCTAACTTTATGGATTTCATTGTATAGATTAGGTAGCCAGTCATCTGCCACCTTATCGTAGAGTATGACTAATCTTCTGCCACATCTGTTGTTGAATGGTGTGATACATATGTGTTTAGTGTCTAGAAAACTATCCAGTTTCCAGGTCCTTCCAGCGAGTGCGAACAGCAGCTCGGCCGAAGCAATTGGTACTGCTTTTCAGTGCGGTAAAAGCTACTAGCCATATCCTTACTAATGATTATAGTGCCAATTCAAGCATTACTTTTCTCAGACACATCGGAAAGAGTGGTTGATTCCCACCATCGTCCCACAAACGTTCTGGATGTCCGAGAAAATCCGTCGAATTTTGGTAAAGCACGTGAAGATCTTCCATCATAAAGTGGAAACCCTTCACCAACTGCTTGCCTGTCGATCATCAACTGATGTTAACTTACTCCTATACTCTGTTAAGCCTTGTACAAGGAAAGGATGCTCTGTTCTAATAAAATGATAGCCAAATTACAATATGACATTACTTTGCCCCACCTTGTTGCTCTGAGAAGAACCCCCTTCAAATTTTTAGAAGGCAAAGTGCGGCTATTTGTTTAATGGCCGGTTACCAACTTCAATTTCATATCCATTTCGTACATCCATTCTTGCCCTACTCTGAAGGGCTAAATATTAGTTCAATCAGATGATTAGAAAGTAAGCAATGGTGTGGGGATGAAGTTCTCTCTAGCGAGTATAAAATTAAACATCGACTTCCTTCTTCCTGATCACTAATTAGGTTGCTAGGAACCAGAGGACTTTGTATCTATGTAGGTGTATCTTACTGACAGTCAATCTGGTAACAGCAGAACTGACGGAAGTGCTAAATGGTTGGACAGCTTTTTTGGTTTCCAGTCCTAGAATAGTGTGTTAGTTTTGATCTAGAGGTATAACCCAAAACTCCTTAAGTGTTTGGTTAAATGTGATTGGCAAATAGCACAATTTGCAAACGTTGTTGTGGTGTAAGTCTTACAAAGTCAAAACTGTCAAAACTTACTGAGCACGAGTGTCAAAACACATGCCATTCACTATCTGTCGAATAACAGCAAAATTTCTTCTCTAAAACACTCTCAGCATTTAGTTAAAATTTTAACACATCTTCCGCCTACTTTCGTGCCCCCCAAAATTTAGAATATCAACTTCATATGTCCACCCACCCGTCTATCGAATTAGTTTACAAATCAT
This sequence comes from Chalcosyrphus nemorum, assembly GCA_949716465.1. Classification (NCBI taxonomy): domain Eukaryota; kingdom Metazoa; phylum Arthropoda; class Insecta; order Diptera; family Syrphidae; genus Chalcosyrphus; species Chalcosyrphus nemorum. The sequence goes on from OX454332.1 coordinate 60,119,511, forward strand.
CGTTTATTGCCCCTTTGCCCAACAATTGGCTTGCCATCAATCAACATTACCTGACCACTAAGTGATTAGGGAGACCAGCAACCAGCCTGCCACACCGAACAACATTCGTTCACCCCAGACATGGGTCAAACGTGAAAGCATTAAGAAAAGATGCCAAATTAATTTAACATTATGGTTAATATTTCTGCAATATATACCAAAAGTATAAATTTTTCATTTCAATCGTTTAAATGAAATCAATCATTTCAGCCAAACGAAGGAGGATAAAAAGGAAAACTCCGAAAGGTCATTCCCGACTTTCGCTTTTATTCAACTTCATTTAATAACCAAAAATAGGAAAAATGGCCATAAAATAATTAGTAACTGCGCTTCCTGCCATAAACAATTACAACTTTCTCTCAAAAAAAAACAAAAAAAAAAAACACGGCATACACACGTCTGATTGATTGAATTATTCCCTTTCATTAATTTATGAATACTAGATCCATCATTATCACCAACTTCATAGGCCTCTTTTGTGTTGAACAAAATTTAACTAACACTAACTTGATAACGATGGTCGGAAATCCCGTTTAATTATCGCGTTGTAATCCAATTCACACGTTTATGTGAAACACACGTGTTGCTACACCGCACGCAACATGTTTATAAGAAAATTCCGAAACGGAAGGTTCCCTCCCTATCAAGGACATAATATAGAGTTCCTTCGACTTTCGAATATCGCAAAATTTCTGCACGTCAGTATTGCCAGTTCGTCAACATGTTGCGAAATATTATTTTATGCATCACCATTGCTAATCGCACAGAAATAAAGTACATATCTTACTCCAACGGTCAATAGCATCATGATTTTTGTGGCTTTTATTGTTTTTTGTTGTTAGCAGGTTTCACTTTTATTCCCTGTTCACGTGAGACTTGAATTGCTGAAGGTGGTCCGCAGTGAGAGGGGTCTCAAGTGAAACCTATTGGAAACACGTTTCAAGTATCTTCTCTCTTATCTGTTTGTGTTTTAAGTGATTATCGTCGTTTTGGAATTCCGCACTGATAAAGTGAATTTTTTTTTTTTTTGGTAAAGAATTTGTTGCGACCCACTTCGAGATATTTTTGGCGCTTCATCGGAGCAATCAATTTTTTCTTTTTTTTGACGAAATTGATTGAGAGCGTGTTTTGTGTGGGAGAGATGTGGCTTAGTTGCCTGGCTGAATGTGAGAAGCGTGAAATGAATTTTTAACAGAATGCTGATCAATTGGCAATGGTCATTGGCATGAGGGTTTAGATATTTGCCGGTAGTTGTTCGTCAATCATGTCGTGATTACGGAAGTAGGTGGACTGCGTCAGCTAAGGAAAGCCAAAGATTGATGAAAGGAAACCGATCTTAACACAGTTTTTTGACAGTATCTTTGGGAGAAAATATGTACATATAATTTAGCTATGGCACATGCCTTAAATTTTTAAGAATGAAATCACGAAGTGCTAACTATCAACAAGGCCAACATAAGTATGTGTTAAGAACTAAAAGCCATATTCCTTAGTAGATAATAAAAAAACAAGCTTTTCTTCCACTAGAGAGATGATAATTTACGAGGTGTGAATTCAAAAATGTTTTATCTTTTATATTTAGCAAATAATTTAGGAATTTGATTGCTTGTGGCAAAAGTTTGATCAATTTATAATTCAATAAAATATTGATGTCAAAACAAGTAACAATAAATGTATTTATAAGAACAAACAAAGCGGGAATATCAAAAGTTTAGTAGTATTAAAAGGCCTTTTGTTAAATCGCACATTCTTCCACTTTGGTAGCGAAATAAGCAAATATTCCCAAAGAGGCGATTTACAAACAAAAAATGCTTAAAAAACTGTGAGAAGAAGTACATATTTTCAGTACTTGCAGTAGGTTTCAGCACTTTTAACAGGTTTTCTGAGTTTTTCAACACGTTTCAGTGTTTAAATGTATTTTTATGTACTTTTTCGGTACATTTTCAGTTTGTTTCTGTATTTATCAGTACTTTTCAGTGCTTCCAGGTACTTTTCAGTACTTCCTGGTACTTTCTAGTACTTTTTCAATACTATCTAGTACTTTCTACTACCTTTTCAGTACTTTCTAGTACTTTTTTAGAATTTTGAAAATCCGAAAGTACTAAAAAAGGTACTAGAAAGTACTTTTTCACTACTTTTCGACATTTTCTGGTACTTTCTAGTACTTTCTACTACCTTTTTTAGTACTTTTGGATTTTCAAAACTTAAAAAAAGTACTAGAAAGTACTAGATAGTATTAAATGGTACTATAAAGTACTATATAGTATTGAAAAATAACCTACCTTTTCAGTACTCTTTAGTTTTTGCAGTACTTTTCAGTACTTTTGAATATTTTTTTCGTACTTTTGAAGTACTGCTCAGTATTTTCTTCCATACTGTTCAGTATTGCTTAGTACTTTTCATTTTCAATACTCTGCAGTAGTTTGGAGTACTTTTCAATACCTTCATGTCAGACAAAATGCTCCCCCTTGATTCAAAATGTGTACATTTTCCAACCCCAGAATTACAGCCATTCATTTCCAATGAGGAAACTGTGTTACCCAAGCTCAAGTGAATTTATTTTCGAATATGAATCCATAGTGCAATAACCAAGTTCCAAAAATTCATATCCTCAAAGTCACTGGTTGGATTGACTAAAGTATTTTCGGTTTTGAGAGTCGAAAAATTGCCTATCCGACGATCAGCCATAAAAATAAGCGACGAACATTCGTAGTCCTATACGAGAACGCCCCGTTTAAGGCGGGGCATGATACAATTCATGCCGCGTCTAAGCTCGTGTCGGATATCCAATGGAACAAAAGTAAGAAGCAATGCACGGGTGCCTGCCTGGTTGACTTGGAGAAGGCCTCCGATACCGTATGGTTGGAAGGGCTCTTTTACAAGTTGAGCAGGTTGGGCATAAGCAAACCACTACTGTACATGTGGCTTAATGTGCTCACTGGTAGAAAGTTCGTTGTGAAAAATGGCAATATAACTTCTACTCGGACGTTCGAAATTAAAAATAGTCTGCAACAAGGTGCGGTTAATTCGCCGATCCTCTTCAATATTTACATGGCTGATATGATAGGATCTCTTCAACACGCGATAGTGTACGCGGACGACTTGATCGCGTACCGATCGGGACCTAAGATTGACGTCATTGCAACACTCTTGCAGCGTGACTTCGATAAGATTCAGCGATATTTTGATGACTGGAAGTCGATGATGACATTGCAAGAGCACTGACCTCGATGAATAACCTGATCTCCGGGGCTTATTACCCCAATTTTATGTACCATGAGAGCGTTCGATTTAGCTGCTTTGTTCCCCCAGAGGCATTCCACTATTATGATCAGGCAGGTTTGATTCAAGATAGAACGGCAGTGCCGATAATCTTCTCAACTACGAGTGCGACGTCGTACGGAGCGCTGAGGAACGTCTCCGGTTTAGAAGGTCGGTATCAATCCGTGACATTAAAGACGTAGAGCGGCAGCACCAGTAATTTTGGTGGCTCATAGAGTGAGCTCCCTCGTTGATCCCCATAGATTCCGGATAGAAACAACTCGCGAGTTGGCCACCACGCATTTTACTTGTCTTTGGCCAGCTTACATAGTTTTGAATTTTATTTAGTTTTAAGGTCAAAAAGGTCAAAAACTTAAAAAACGCGACCGTTCATGCTGATTTGAAATAAAATGACTCAAAATGAATTGAATATTTGTGTAATGTCTTTCTTCCAAATTTATTTTAGTGGTGGCGTTGCAACGCGCGCAGGGTACAGCTAATCTTGAATAAATTTAAGTTTGATCTTCGAGGAAGTATCTGCGCTTCCATAGATTTAAAAATGGTTTTATGACATATCACTATTCAATTATTCGAATATGTTTATCAGGCGTATAACTTTATAGTGACCTTGGCGAAAGATACAACTTTATAACAAGTATCTACTGATGTCAACAATAAGGAAGGAATTGGCTGGCTTAGTTTGCAACACAAAAACATACATTTCTAAACTTCTTCTGAATTTAGAATTTCAAATGGCTTGTTAAATTTACGTAAATAATTAATTTATAAGGTCTAGCTATACAGATTGAATGCAACCTTAAAATGATGCCAGTGCCGGCATAACTCGTACACCCGGTAGCAATTAGTAAACATTAATTAGGGTATGTAAGACATCTCGCATTTGTTACAAGAAACCGGTATGCAAATCCATGAAACAAGGGCAAAAACTCCACCACGTTAGACAACAATACCTACGTATCTATCGCCAGACACACAAGATACGCAACGTGTGGGATTAATTGTTTGGCACGTTAACCATCTACACAATTGAATAACACACGACCGCTGCTGGCATCTGATGGAATTTTCTCGTATCTCTCTGTACGGTCTTGTCCATAAACTATTTGCTTGACTTTTTCTACACATTCGCGTCGGAGCAATTGGTAAATCTCTAAAATGATTCAGATAAATCTTCGCAATGATTGTGCAGATATGACATAACAGTACTCACACACTTTTTGCTCTTCGAGTAGCGCGTCTCTTTGCTTTGTCCAACTTCCGGCTTTTAAATAACTGCATTTTATTCAATTTAATCTCTTTCTCACCGCAAGGTGTGTCATAAAGCCGATCGATAGGATACACATAATCAAATGCAAATGCGCTCAAACCAATTCACATAAACCTCTTGACGTCGTCGCGTCGGTTATATTGACAACTTTCGATTTCTCAAATTAATAATGAATTTTTTTTGAGTGTTTTATTTTTTTTTTTCTATTTCGTCTGATCTGTTGGACCAACTTTCATTTGACTTGTCGGTTCAGATGATTATGTTTATGAGTTTTCTAAAATAAAATTATTTGAACTGAACCCTCACCCCTTCGATTATGTGAACCGAATATCGATATTAATAATATAATTGTTGCTAATATAGATTCTGTTGAGTGAAATTAATTTACATACCTAGCTAAATGTTGCTAATTTTTGTTTTTCACTCTTAGTTTCATGTTTTATTTACTCATTTTATTAACGATATAATTATCTGCATGTCTGACGCTGGTGATGGGTTTTTATTTGTTTTGAGAAGAAAGTTGCGGATGATGTTGGATGTTTATTTAATGAGTGATGGTTATTAATTGCTCTGCGAATCTTCGATCCAAATGGAGGCTTATGTAATTGATTTCCACGTGTTGGTGGGTATGTGCTTGTGTATAGTTCATGGCTATGAGTAATTAGGCCTAATGGCTGCTGTATATGTTAAAATGTGGGTTAAGTGAGAAATCTTTCTAAAAAATGGTGAGACTTTCGTTCACTTTCACGATTAAGAGCTATCTTCACATTGAACTTCGATGTATAATATGAAAATAATAACCTTATTGTATAGACTTAAGTAACATAAGCCATAAATATCCATCATATTAAAATATCATTTGAATGAAGCTTTGGCGTTCTAAGTCTCAAATCGGATGAACCATTTGAGTGAATTTTATTTTCGATAACAAGTGCAAGATGTTTTAGCTGTCAAATGACTTTTAATTCGACTCGAGTGAAACTTAAGTGAGAAACATAATCAACATTTGGCTGCATATGCACGCAGATGTAAACCCACGAATACACACAATCTTATGAGCTAACACATAACAAGCCCAGCGTGGATTGTTTTAGTTTTCGGGCACTTTCGGAAACATTACCGAACATTAGAGGGAGCGCTCTCAGACGTTCATTGCATATGCGAATTTGACAGTTGGTAGAAACTACCCACCGTTATGTGTTTGCATTAATGTTTTCTCTCATATTTGCTTATATTTTACATTTATGCTTTCCTTCTCGTTTTATTAAATTTCTGCTAATATAAATTTTTTACGCGAAAAATAAAAACTAAACACCAACAACGACAGAGAAATAAATTGTAGATTGTGTTGACGGGTGGCTATGCGGGAAAAAGTATTATGGTCAGTGGTTAAAGTTGACAAAACATAAGGAAACCTTTCGCTCAGTTATGACAATAGCTTATGCTTCCCAACGTTGATTATGGTTGGCCCTTTAGAATCGAGTAAGCAAATGAACACACAGTGAATCTTGATCGATATTGAAACCGGGAATGTCATTTGCAAAAAAATCGAATAAAAGTTGATTCAATTCGAAATGCAGAATAAGCACGATTGTTATATTTTTCGATAGAAAATAGTTCAAGTACCCCATAATTTGTCTTATGTATGTTTCTAGGAATGTGCCTCAGTTCTCACCAACTTTTTTCTCACATGTCGTGCTTTCATTTCGACCGTTCCGCGCAATGTTCTCCTTGGACCGCAAGGTATTTTACCGTCCTGTGTTATCAGGTCCCATTGCATAGCATGGTTAGCTATGAAACCGCCACCTTTTCGGAGTTTGCGACCAATCCACTGCCACTTCCATCGTTTGATGATTGTACCTAGGTATAGGTTCCTGATCCGTTCAGAGAAAGAGGTGTTCGTTAGAGATACGGACCAAAGGATAACCAAATCATTGGCAAATGACTATTCCCTAAGTTAACCACTCCAAAGCATTCTTCGCAACTGCAAAAACCGGTGTAGAGAAATTAAGTCACGGGAATCAACTTCACCTAAGAAATTATTTTTACCCCCCGAAATTTCCCACATTCCCAAGTGAAGTTAATTCCCGTGAAGCTTATTTCCCTCCACCGCAACATCCGGTTCACAAGAACAGTGAAAAGAAGAAATGTAAAATACATCCTTGGTGAATTTTGGATATCGTATAGGCATGGCCGAGATCCACTCGCCGATGCCGTGAAAGAAACAAATCATCTATGGCAATATACATGATAGGATACTGTGGACAGCACTCCATAAAACCAGGTCCTTCGGACTCTTGAAACATGCTTACAGACTGGGCATTCCTCATAGAGAGCAAATGCCAATAAAAGATCATAGAAAAGTCTGTACGACCAAACTAAGCTCCTTCATCAAAGCAAAGGAAATGGTTCCTAGAGTAAGACGGTGACCATGAACTTGTCTCTCATCGAGGGCCAACCAAGTGTTTGGTTGTAACACCACTTAATCGAACACATATACAGGGCCTATTATCGAGGGATTCAGTCGTATGCCTTCTCCAAAGCTGTGCCTAGCTGTAGACACGTTTGGCATACTACTAATTTTAAAGTACTACTCTAAAGTCAAGTTTTAAGCCGGTAGGACTTGTAAAAACAAAAAAATTAAAGTATTAAACCATAAGTACTTCATAGAAAGCCAAAGTCTAGCTTCTCATAACAATACATTATGTGCGTTGTACACATTTCTGCGCTTATAGAAAGGACCTCCTAGTCTTGAATGATTGTTAGATGCTCGCGAGAGGTCCGTGACAAACTTTGGATGGTATTTTCTGCGACTCGAACCTCATGCATTGTACTCCAATGCACTTACCATTCGACCACGATACTCCTATTTCGGAACCAATATTCAAGCATAGCTCTTAAGCGCGTTAGAAATCTATGTTTATAAATAGATATCTTTTAAAAAGAATGCAAAACTGTCGATTCAAATTGTATGCCGTGATTAACCACATCGTTTAATGTCTGTTTTTAAAACATGCAAACCACCATTAATTCTGATGCAATTTTAAATTTTCGCACCACTATTAGCCATTCTCTTTTACAAACAAATATTTCATTTATTCTTCTACCAATTAATCAACCAGCTGACCTCTCAGATCACCTCACGTCATTTCAAATTGATCACTTTAGAACATGACATCCGTTAATGGAGAGTCCAGCTTCAATTTCTACCTGATTAAATGACGACTGTCCAGTACAGGTGGGATTAAATAATCCACCTCCTTACCAGACACGGAGGAAGGTAATAACTCTATCATCACATCAAATTGCCCCAACCGCGACGCTCCAAGTTGAAATACTTTTCCCCAAGACCATATAGATACACACAAAGGTAAACACTGCCATGAGCACAACATAAGCATCTTTACAGATGACTCTCTAATTCCAAGCCTCATTTGAAGAATCTTATGAAATCGCCATCGTTAGCAGCGTATCTAATCCTCATTTAAAATGCACAAAGACTGCTGTTGGTGGTGCGGCTGCTGCTGCTGCGGCTGCACTCAGACCCAGTTCCCGGGGCACAGCCAAGCACTCTTAGACTGTCTGTCCATCCGACGAAAAGTGTGGCCTGCATTTGCAGCCTCATTGCAGAATCTTTTGAATGTGTATTGCACAACCTCTAGTTGTTTTATTAAAGTTTTTTTTTTTTTACTTTACCTCTCCATCTTTTACGAGATTGGGAGATCTGCGAACGCATTTTGCGGTTCAAGGTTGAAAGCCCATGGGAAGTCTTTCTAAATTTATTTTTTTCTGTTTCTGTTTTTTCAAATCGATTGAATGTGGATGCCAATCTACGAAGTAGAAGAAATCGATTTGAGTGTCCCAAGATGGCATAAGCACTCACTTACACTTACATTTGAAAGTGAATCCTCTCGAGTTGGCCAAAACTGGTCATGCAAGGAGTGGGGCACAAAAGGCAAAAAACTTCCTTTCACTTTTCGCACGTTTTCGGTACGTTGTTGGATATGGAGGGTTCGTGCGCTTTGTAGTGGACTTGGACACATATGCAGAGAGCCAATATTAATGGAGGAACTTTGCGCGCACACATACCTATACAGAAAGTTGAGCAATTTATTTTCTTTTGGAATAGCGTTTGTTTTATATTTTGCTGTCTCTATTGCATTATTAAAAAGACTATACAATAGAACACGTCTGCAGTAACTTATGTCAATTGTTTCAATGCATAATGTATATAAGTTTGCATTATATTCTTCAAAAACCTAGATACATGCAAATGTATCAATGTGTTGTCATGAGCCCTCTTCTTCAACGTGTACTTTCGAATTACAGAGTCTTACATATGTCGCAAACATGAGTCTTAAATGTGATTAAATCCACAAGTAGCTTGAATGGGGTTTACGCAATCATGCCAGCCATGAGCAGAGTTGTAGGTATTCCAGAAGATGCTGCACCCAGCAGAAAGGGCTGTATCCGGAAAAAAGTTGTTAGTCATTAGCTTCGGTCATTATTTTCCCTAGTGTTACCTTACACCTTCACCCAAACTAGAATCACCGAGATAAATCAGGATTTATGTCTTCCAACGTTACTAATTTCACTGTTACAAAGCACTTCATTAAAAGGTGATGCAAGATGTTTCTTTGTCGAATTTCCCATATTTGGGGATATTAAAAAAAATACCCATCTTGTAATCGGTTTTTTCCCCATTTTAATTCCATGTAAAAAAATAAGCAATTTCCTATACGAGTAAAGCAACTAAATTGACCGTACATGCATACAAACGATTGACACTTCTGTCAGTAAGTGTCAGTATCTGATAAACTTGTATTTAATTCGTTCATTCTTTTCTGACAGAATGTCATAATTTGGTCAGCATTTTTTTGTACGGAATATGTTGATATGTTTGGAAGGTGGAACAACTGAAAAACCATAATTGTATCATATTCAACTTATTTAGTAAGGGTTTCACTTTTCTAAATGGTTTTCACTGAAATACCCTGTGTTGATTCAAAAGGTGTTCCGTCTTCCTTTTTTAAGGAATAGAAACCCAAAACTGAAAGTCTGTAATCGCTTTTAAATGCAGTTTGAAGAATGTGGTGAATATGCGAAGTTTACAGCTGATTTTCGGTAAAAATAAAAAGTTCTACTGCAATTTGTACTCGCAGCCCGTGCTACGAAGTTATGCCCGATTCCATGCTCTAGCATGTTTGCATGCTAAACCACCGCCCCCTATGGTACCGCCGATCAAGGCATTCCTTCGCAGGGGCAGGCTTTTGACGTCATATCTTCTTCGTTATGCTGCAGGGCTCTGTTCTTCTTCGGCTCTTTGTGTTTGGTTTTCCAGCCGTATCTCCTGCACTATGCTTGCGATAATGTTGTCGGCGATTACCCAAGCTTCTCTTCTTAAGAGCATGAAACTTTAGGCTTAGTGTGTTTCTCGCAGGCTCATATTTTTTCCACTCTACCTGGACGTGTTCCGCGTTTTGGACTTTCCCTTCACAGTGCCGACAGAAAGGATCATCTGCGATATTGTATTTGTGAAGGTATTCCCGAAAACTTCCATGTCCTGTTAGGAATTGAGTGAGGTAGAAGTTTACCTCCCCGTGTTTTCTTGTGGTCCACTCCTCGATATTTGGCAGCAGTTTGTAGGTCCACCGGCAATTTCGTGACGTGCACCATCGTCGATGCCATTCTACTTTTGCAGTCGCTCTGATGGTGTTTCTTTCCACGTTGTCGCTATTCTGCATGCATGCTGCTATTCTGACCTCCAGGTCGATAGGCATTCGCGCTGCTATTACATCAATTGCATCCCCCATACTGTCCTATATGCGGAGCATATTCTGAGAGACGATCTTCTGTGTACCGAATTTATCCCCCTCATGTATGAGTTTAGAGCTGTAGCCGGTTCCCATGAGAATTGACTTGCTAACTGTCGCAAGTAGGCTTCTTATAGGCTGCTTTGATCCTCCAATATTGGGCTTAGCCTGGTATTTGCTGCAACCACCCTATGGGCTAGGTGTTCTCTAAAGTCCCAGGTACTTTATGTTATGCTTCGACTCGATAGTGTATTCGCCTACCTCTATTGTCAGGCGCTCAACTTTCTTGCGGCTGCTTATGAGGACGGCTCCGTTTTATGTTCTGCCAGGTCTAGACCTGATGAACGAATCCACGTTTTCTTTAATTGTGTTATTGGAGTGTTGCGTCACTTCCTCTAGGGTCTTGGCCACAACCACCACTGCTATATCGTCAGCGTAGCCGATTATATGTACTCTTCTTGGTTTACGGATCCGTAGTACCCCATCATACATATAGTTCTACCAGGCTAGGCCCAACACTGATCCCTGTGGTACTCCCCTTGTAGTTTTATATGTTTTTGGCCCTTCTTCCGTATCATAGTGGAGGGTCCTATCTTCAAAATAGTCCGTTATAATTCGGCGCAGATAGTTTGGCACGCGCATGTCCCTCAACGCTCTCGTAATGCAGCTCCATTTGGCAGAGTTGAAGGCATTCTTTACGTCGAGGGTAACGACGGCGCAGTACTGTTTTTTTCCTCCTTTCCATCTGGTCACCGATATGGCTTCGCGTTCTATCTTGCAAACTGCTTGTATCGCATGGGTTGTGCTTCGTTTCTTTCTGAAACCGTATTGTAGGTTTGACAGTCCATTTTCTCCTTCGGTGTACTGGTGCAGTCTGTCGTGGATTATTTTCTCTAGTACTTTTCCTACTGTGTCTAGCATGAACAGTGGTCTATATGAAGACGGTTGCTCTGGAGGCTTGTCGCCTTTTGGGATTAACACCAATCTCTGTCGTTTCCACTCACTGGACTGGACTCACTAGATTGCCATTTTTCAATTGAATTCGTTCATTCGACAAAGAACTCTTTTCACTCGAATTTCGAATACCAAAGATTCATTCGAATGAAGCTGGTTATTACAGTGAAATCTTACTCGAGGACAATTCGGAAAAAGGGTGAATAATAACTCACCATTCGAACACTTACTCAGAAATGTATTTTTTGTTTTTCTTAAAAGGGGCGGATAATATTAAAAATGTTGTCTCCACTGGGAAGCGGATAACTGATTCGATCGCCAAGCAAAACATGGTAAATTAAATTGAGGTAGAAAATTGTTGACGACACATTTGGATGTATCTGTCGCAAAGAATAATGACAGCAACATCGATGTTTCCGTAGACAAGCAACATTTCAAAGGCCTAGCTACATGTTGGTAGAAAAAACGTTGTACGAACATTATAAATATATAAAAGCAAGCAAAACTTTAATTAAATTGTTGACACAGATTCAGAGAGCAGAGTTTGAAATTCATAAAATTATCCCCACACAACATCTTCTAAGAATTATGCAACAAGATGTCTTACTTACTACCCACCAGGGGTGTATTTTTCATCCTGTAAGATAGATGTCAACTTTCCACACAAGGATTATGCATTCAAAATTCGATTCCGGCAGATATTGCACATTCGCGCCAGATTGATGAAGCATTTCCTTAATGGGATGGTTAAACTGGTTGAGATGATAACTAGCTGTCGAATTATGAAGACTTCCTTAATAGATGTGGAAATATTTTTACCCATCTGAGGAGTCAACAACATTTCTGAACGCATTTCAATTAGTTGCCTGAGCCACCTCTTCCCACCAATTCGCACATGACTTGGCAATAAAAGTCATTGCCAACAAAAAAAAAAAAAAGAAGAAAATTATGCAACTGCAAGCCGCAACTTGCCATCGGCATAAATCTTTACCGCGCTGACAGTTCAGCATTAATTGAAACCATTTTAAATCACTTTTCGAACTTGTTTTACTTTAACGACTGAATAAGATGTAATAGCCGTCCAGACACACAACCCAATGGCACACAAAAAATCGGAAAAAAACTCGTTCCCAGCAAACGACAGCCAATTATAAATTCCATGCTATGGAACAAGCTATAATTGTTCGAGTGATCTAAAAAAAAAAAACGTTTATTGACTTTGATGCATACAGGGATTGTCTTTCGCCATTCACTTTGCTATCACTTATTTTTTTTTTTTTTTTGACTGAGAGAGTGGTGTAGCATAATTTAATCAATTTGAAGTGTCCTTCAATATTTACTGATCGAGTTTTTTTCTTCCTCCATTTCAGCCTGGTCCACAATATCGTCGACCTATAACTACGCAGCAACATATCCTCTCAGATGTTCAGCAACATCAGCAGAGATATAATGGTCAGCAGAATCCGCAGCAACAATTCTACGTGCAACAGAGCCCAAGTGTCGAAGTCCCCCTAACTCAGCAGCAACAACGAAATCCTAACGGCCAAGCTGTTCGGTTTCCACAAACTGGCCAGCAACAGTTGCGTGCACCAGCCAGCAGCATAAGTCCACTGGATCCATTGATTGGTTTTGTTCCGAGTTACGTTCCCGTTCCACAAAATTTACAATCTCAGCCTCAAGTCCAACAGCAGCAGCAGCAACAACAACAACAATTTCAGCGATCGGTGCACAATCAGTTGCAACAACCACTAAGTCCTTTCCCAACGCAAGGAGCACCTCAACAACAAGAACAAGATATTCACACTCAGAATTTCCTCACTCTTAGAAACCTTGCCCCTCAAGTTGGCCCGCAGCAAAGCTTACCATCGAGGTCTTTCAGCAATAAACCATTCCAACAGCAAGGCCCAATTCCTCTACAACCCCAATTCCAGCATCAGCCACAACAACCCCAACAACAAACTCAACAATTTTCAACAGCTCCACAATTCCAAAATGGTCTTCCACCGCCTCAAACTGAACAAAAACTCCCACGACAGGAAGTGAACCAAGCCTTCTCGACTGCGCCTCAATTCACATTCAACAACGGACCACAAGCACAGCCACAAGTCTACCACCCACAACCATCTTCGCATCCACCCCAACAACCACCATCACACCCTCCACCACCACACCCACAGCAGATCTACCCAACAAATCCCCAACCTCAATTTATCCAACCACATCACAGCTCTCACCCACACCATGGCCCACCACCTCATCCACACTCAGGACCACACTACAGCAATTACCCAGGAATTCCACATTTTGATGCTCCAATTGCATCCCCCGAACAGGAATACAAGCAAAAATTGATCCAAAAACACGAGCAATTCGTCCAAAAGCAGTACGAGAAATCCCAAAATAAGGTGAAGCAGCTGCACGAGGACTTCGTCCACAAGCAGCACAGCATTAAGCAGGAAGCACCAGTAAGGCATCCACATCATCATTCACAAGGTCCACCAATTCATGGCAATCCACCACGTTCACGTCCCGTTTATCCCTCGGAACTTGATCTTTTCAACGAGGCTTTGAAGAAATATCATATCGACCACCCCACTACAACAACTACTACAACCACCCAAGCTACGACGAGCTCAGCCCGACCAATCCAGAGACCATCAAAGCCTGAAGCTGAAAAGGCCAAACAAACTAAAACCAAGAACAAACCAAAGACAATCGGAAGGGATGAACTACTTAAACAGCTCAAGGCAGCCCTAGCTGAAGCTCCACAAAAGGATCTGGGCGATAAACCCTTCGAGGAGATGGATTTGGTGTTGCCCAACGGAGAAAGAGTTCAGGTAATCCGTACCAACGATCCGAATCTTATCAAGGGACAGAAGGCACTCAGTCAAGATCAACTCAATGCATTGATTGCAGGTTCCAGTGGAAAAGCAGCTAAATCTAGTTCGGCGATTACAAGTGTAGCCGATGAAAAGTTAAAGGGTCTTGCCCTTCCCGAAGGAGTACAGATTGTGAGGGCTCCCGATGATGCTGCCGGTGGTCAAGGTGGTCTGGACTTGTCAAGTTTGGCAAGTCTCTACGGCGGAGCTGGTGCATCCAGTGGAGGAGCTAACAATCTTGCCAGCTCAGCTGTAATTTCATCCGATTCAGATGAACCTCCATCAATTGAAGAACTCGCGAGGAGGGGACTCATCCCAGACGGATACGAAATTGAAGGTCTAAGCTCAAAACCTAAGGCAACTGCAGCACCAGCGCTTCCTCCAAAGAAAAAAGCTACATATGTCTATCTAGAAGAACAAGCTGATGGGAGTTTCAGGATCCAGGGTGTAAAGGCTAATGGCGAGAAGGAGACTAAAACCTCGGGCGCCGAGGTAGAGAGTATCTTGGAACGCATCAGGAGCGGAGAAATTAAACTTCCCCCATCTGTAACACGACTCATCTTACCCGATGATCAAGAAGTAACACTTGATAATGGAAAAATTGTCCAAAGAAAATTAGCCTCCAGCACCACGACTACAACTACAACAACGCCTCGTCCTACTACCACCACAACTACGACGACTACAACCACAACAACTCCGGCACCATTTACTCCCCAGAGGCCGAATGTAATAATCTCTAGGGGATCTCATTCGCCCTACTCGACCACGGTCACTCCGCTCATTCAGCGCTCCAGTGACGGGCACATCCTTCAAGAGGCCTCCAGCACTTATCGAAGCACCGCTCAACCTTTGTACCAAGAAACACAAAGCTCTTACGCAACCACACCTCAACCAATCTACCAACAAACACCTCAACCAATCTACCAACAGACACCTCAAATAAGTTCCACCTACTCCCCCGTCACTGAGAGACTAACTGGTACAACTTCCCAGCAACAGGAACAACCGGCTGTTCAAAATCTCGGCGAGGATCTCCTACAAATCCTTAAATCGAACGGACTTTTCGCCATGGCCAAGTACTTGAAACAATCCGGCTTGGATAGTATTTTGAATGAAACTGGACCCTATACGATTTTTGTCCCAACGGACAAGGCTTTCAAGAATCTCCTCATCCAACTTGGAGGACCTGAGAGAGCCGAAGAGAAATTCAAATCCAACCCAAGGCTATTGAGTGGTGTAAGTAAAACTTGGGGGCATAGTCTCTTTATCCTTTTTTATAAACTTTCCTCTTCCAGCTTCTTTTGCATCATGTGATTCCGGGAGCTTTTGAGATATCTAGCCTGCAGGATGAGATGACAGGCGTCTCACTGGCAGGAACCCAACTTAGGGTCAATCAGTACACCATGCACGATCAGGAGTGGAATGACGTCGTGGTAAGTTCAACATCAAGACTCTATTAAGATGGATATTAATTTTTTTTATTTTTACAGTTGACGACCATCAATGGTGCTATGGTAGTGAATGACCGCAAGGACATTAAGATTCCACAGGGAATCGCTCACGCTGTAGATCGTGTTATGTTCCCTCTGCCAGTTGGTGATCTCTTGCAAACTCTACAGTCCGATCGGGAGTCAAGATTTGCCACATTCCTTAAGATCTTGTACACGTCGGGACTTTCTGAGAAGCTTCAAGGAAAGGGTATGCTTTCATTTTAATTCGCCAATACGACATCACTTTATTTGTTATCCCCTTTCAAGGCATTAAAACGTACACAGTATTCGCTCCCACGGAAAAGGCTTTCAAGGAACTGGAACCAGACGTACTCGAGAAGCTCCTCACCGACAAAGATGCCGCCGAAGAATTTGCGACAAAGCACATTGTATCTGGAACTCTCTTTTCCGCCGGCATGAGATTCTACCAAGTGAAGGATTCCTTGCTCACGGGCAAAACAGTCATCCTGCAAAAGACCAGCGCCGGAAAGATCAAGGTTAACGACGCCCAGATGGTGACATCAAACATCCCGGCAACAAACGGCGTAATACATGCTATAGACGGCGTATTATCGTGAGAGTTCTCTTAGTTTTGTAGCGCCGTAGTCTATCCTTGCCTCTAAAACATACAAAAATGTGTCCTTAAGTTTAATTTTGGTCCAGAAATCTGTCACAAAATGAGAAAGCTTGTCACTGTCTCAGTCTCCCACACACTCTGCCATTGATTATAATTTTTTTTTATTTATTGTTTAAACTGTGCTTATGGCTAGCAACTGGTGCAATTGATACAAGTATCTAATCCTTTCTTATCTATTCACAAACGTGTTGCAGTCGACAAGGAGTCAAATATGGTTCTTAAACAATTTTTTGACGCGATATTTCTTAATTCTTTTTAATTTGTTTATATTTTATTTATTAAAAACGAAACACATTTCTTTAATAGAAATAAACGACTCCAAACCGAAGTAAAAAATAAAATACCCTAATTTAAGTTAGAATAAATAAATTAGATGTTTTTTTAAGAATGTAAATGTTTATAAAGTGTACTATTTTGTATAAAAGAAAATAAAGTGGAATACAAAGAAATTAAGTTGGGGTTTTTGCTCTTTTGGTTTGTGCCTTTACTGAACAAATTTCCCTGTGTAAAGATAATGGTTTAGAGCAGAGTCAATGCACAAACCTTTACGAAACTGTTATACAGTACTAATTGGATTTTATTTGTGTCAGTTTGAATACTAGGTGGCGCGCAAATACATCGACTTGTAGCGGTTATCAGCACTGACTATGGAACTGGTACTCACAACTTCAGAAACTAGCACCTTATCAAAATCTACTTGCCGTTTAAAATTTAAAAAAATATATCATGATTTTTTTTATCAACGAAGAAAATCGAGCTGCCGAAAAAATAAAATATTTTCTTTTTTCGAAAAAAGAGATTGAAACAAGGAACTCTAATAATCTTATTTGGCTCTTCGTAAAATTCTTTCAAGAGGAATAATCCCGAACAAGAGAAATATAATTAATGTTATTAATTATTATTACAATAAATAATTTAAATTATTTTTATAACAGATATCTTTTTACTGAAAACTTTTAGTGGGTAACAGCAACGACAATCCCACAATTGGTGACCCCGACGTGATCTGTTGAAGATTTTAAAGAGATATTTTCACAAATAATATTGTAATATATGCCGTATAATCTTCGATCAACAAAAGGACAAAGATTAAACTTCGATCAAGAACTCCTTCACGAAGAAAATAATACAATGAGCCAACTACAACACAGTCCACCTATGTCCAGACCACGTGAAGACTCGAGTGCTGAAATCATCAAAAAGCTACAGGATGATTTAAGAGAAGCAAACGAGGCTATCTGCTCTCTCAAGAACGTTCAGCTCCTCCATGCAGATACAACGGCAAACGAAAGTGCTACAGCAGGATCTTCTGGTGTGCAACTGCAGGTTCCTACCAACAACGACGAATTACCAGCAACAACAAGTAACTTGCTGATGCATCGACCATGTATGCAACGTGTACTTTTACCAAAGTTCAACGCAATGTACCCACAGCTTTGGCTAACTCAGGTAGAAATGGCATTACAACTTGGTGGTGTTAGCAATGATGATGAGCGGTATGCCAACTTACTCGTTAGTTTGGAAGGTGATACCTTAAGAGCTGTTAGTGATCTTGTAAGCAATCCACCAAAAGCTAACAAATTTCTTGCACTCAAAGAGCGATTGGTAAATCATTTCGCTCCCACACCAGAATCACAACTACGGCGCATGCTACGAGGGGAAGATATGTCAGGGAAGAAGCCATCAGCTATCCTCGCACACATGAGGCATCTTGCTGGTGGGCGTTGCGACGCGTCAATAATGCGCACGCTTTTCTTCGACCGACTTCCGCAAAATGTATGCACGGTTTTGTTGGCAACAGGACAGGAGGACTTGGACAAACTCGCCGAAGTCGGAGACAAAATTTTCGACATGTCTAGCACACACTTGTGCGCAATCTCAAACACTGTCTCGAAGTCAACAGAACCTCACTCAAATTCAAAACAAGACTCAACGACAACATTAGATGAAATAAAAAGGTCATTACAAGTATTGCATAAAGAGGTCCAGATTCTTAACATGAAGAACCAAACAAAGAGCCGATCCACATCTCGAAACAGATCGCAGAGCAGAGCTAGGCCCACAGAAGGTAAGGACGAAAAACTTTGTTATTTTCATCTTAAGTTTGGAGATGAGGCTCGTAGGTGCAAGCCTGGGTGCCAGAAGTGGACGGAAAACTAGGTTTGCCGTCGGGCGTACAGACGGTCGCCCACGGCAACAAAAACGAACTTTACCGTCTGCAAATCACCGATAAGACTAGCGGAATATCATATTTAATCGACACTGGTGCAGATATTTCCGTTTTGCCCACAAAATTCGCCGACAACAAAAAATCAGCCTCATATCAACTTTACGCGGCCAACGGTGCTACTATCTCTGCGTTTGGTACTAAAACTATGGTACTTAATCTAGGACTTCGTAGAGAATTTCGATGGCTTTTCACTATTGCGGATGTTAAACAAGCCATCATCGGTGCCGACTTCATCCATCATTTCGATTTGACCATTCGATTAAGTCAAAAGATGCTCAGCGACAACATCACCAACATAAAGGTTCGAGGCGGTCTCGTCAGTTGTGCACAGCCAACACTTAGGACAATTGATGAAACAAACCGTTTTGCTGACATTCTTAAGGACTTCCTAGACGTAACAATCATCAAGAATACTCCAACATCAGAACACTCAGTCCAACATCATATAATCGTCAGGGGACATCCTGTCGCGGAACGAGCTCGTCGACTAGCCGGCGAAAAACTCAAAGCGGCCAAAGAGGAGTTCCAGGATATGATGCATCGAGGTATATGTCAACTATCCAAAAGTGAGTGGGCTTCTCCTCTTCACATGGTCCGAACTGGATCCGGAGGTTGGAGGCCTTGTGGTGACTACCGTCGCCTCAATCGGATTACTGTTCCAGACAGGTATCCTATACCACATCTTCGGGATTTCATCCATCAACTCTCTGGTTGTACTATTTTTACCACACTGGACCTGAAGAGTGCTTATCATCAGATACCACTTGCTGCTCAGACGATGCAACGCTTTATGGACACAGTGCTGAGAGGACTTGAGTTCTGCTTTTGTTACATTGATGATATCCTGATTGCTTCCACCAACGAAGAAACGCATCGACAACACCTACGCATTGTCTTCACTAAACTTCAGCAATTTGGACTGGTCATTAACGTATCCAAGTGCTTCTTCGGACTTCCTGAAGTGAGATACTTAGGATACATCGTCAACCAATTCGGTATCAAACCCCCTACAGATCGAATTGAAGCTTTAACGAACTATCCAAAACCGCTGACAATGGACAAACTCAGAAAATTCCTAGGATCCTGGAATTTTTATCGAAGTTGTATACCAGACGCTGCAACAACTCAAGCACCTCTAGTCAACTTGACAACTGGAGCGAAGAAAGGTGACAAGAAACTAGTTTGTTGGACTCCCGAAGCAGACGTAGCATTTGAAGAATGTAAAGCCAAGTTACGGGACGCAGTTCAATTAGCCTATCCACGCTCAGATGTTCCACTAGTACTTCGCTGTGATGCCTCAGACATTGCTATTGGAGCCGCTCTCGACCAACGCATAGGTGATCAACTCCAGCCACTTGGCTTCTTTTCTAAAAAGCTAAGTCCAAGAGAAGCCAGGTATAAAGTGTACGACCGAGAACTCCTAGCCATCTACAGAGCAGTTAAGCATTTTCGACACCTAATTGAAGGCAGAGAAGTCATAATCCTCACCGACCATAAACCGCTGGTGCACGCGTTCGATCAGAAATCCGATCACGCTTGTGACCGCGTTGCACGTCAGCTCGAGGAAATTGGACGCTTTTCAACAAGGATTGAGTTCGTTTCAGGAGTGGAGAATGTGGTATCCGATGCTTATTCTCGCATTGAAACCATTGACATGCCGGTATTAGTCAGTACCGCAGATTTAGCTGAGATGCAGAAAGAAGATGATGAGTTAAAACTTCTTCTAACAACACCAGAAAAGCATTCACTCAAGCTTCAAGGACTGCGCATCGACGACACTGACCTCATAGTTTTCTGCGATGTTGGAGGCACCCACATCCGTCCATATGTGCCAAGAACTCTACGTAGAAAAGTTTTTGACAATGCTCATGCTCTTTCTCATCCCAGCGGACGAGCGACGAAACACCAAATCAGCAAAAACTTCGTATGGCCTAACATGTGTAAAGATATCCTCTTATGGGCCAGGTCATGCTTACAATGTCAACGAAGCAAGATCAGCAGACACATTAGGAATGTTCCACATCATATCCCGATTCCGAGTGACAGATTCCAGCACGTCCACATCGATATCGTCATTATGCCACTTGTACACGATTATAGGTATCTTTTGACGATGATCGACCGATTTACAAGATGGCCAGAAGCAATACCACTGAAGGATGTTACGGCTGAGACAATTGTCAACACATTTTTCGACAACTGGGTATGTAGATTCGGTGCGCCACAAACCATAACCACTGACAGAGGATCTCAATTCGAATCAGCCTTGTTCGATGCACTGGCGAAACTTATCGGAAGCACGCGTATTAGGACAACCGCTTATCATCCAGCATCCAACGGGATGGTCGAACGTTGGCACAGATCCTTGAAATCATCCATCAAATGTCACGAAACAACTGACTGGCTAAGTGTCCTTCCTACTGTCTTGTTAGGTTTGCGGACCAGTTTTAAGGAAGACGTAAGATCAACCGCTGCAGAACTAGTTTACGGAACAACGCTAAGATTACCTGGGGAATTCTTCTTGCATGAGGAAATGTCACAGGAACCACAAATCTTCGTGGAAAAGTTTCGGGAACTTATGCGGCAAGTCAAGTCAACACCTTCTGCACATCACTGCAAGACAAAACCATTTGCTCACAAAACACTATATAGCTGTACACATGTTTTTGTAAGGGTAGACGCAGTTCAGAAACCGTGTGAGCAGCCATATGATGGTCCATATGAAGTTCTGGAACGCATTTCAGACTTTGTATTTAAAATCGACGTGAATGGAACGCCTACCACAATTTCTACTGAGAGATTGAAACCCGCCTTTTATGAAAATTTTGGAGAGCTCATTCCGATAAATTCTACAGACAATCAAAAAAATCAACAAAATTCAAACAGCAGTTCTTTAACATCAAATACAGCTACGTCCAACTTAGCTATGTCCTCATCAAATTTCGATCAACCATCCACATCAAGAAACATTTCAAAGGAACTCAGAACCTATCCAGTCAAGAAGAAGTTGAACCAAATACAATTTGCTATTAATAAATAAATTATCGTTGTCACTTGGGAAGGAGTAATGTAGCGGTTATCAGCACTGACTATGGAACTGGTACTCACAACTTCAGAAACTAGCACCTTATCAAAATCTACTTGCCGTTTAAAATTTAAAAAAATATATCATGATTTTTTTTATCAACGAAGAAAATCGAGCTGCCGAAAAAATAAAATATTTTCTTTTTTCGAAAAAAGAGATTGAAACAAGGAACTCTAATAATCTTATTTGGCTCTTCGTAAAATTCTTTCAAGAGGAATAATCCCGAACAAGAGAAATATAATTAATGTTATTAATTATTATTACAATAAATAATTTAAATTATTTTTATAACAGATATCTTTTTACTGAAAACTTTTAGTGGGTAACAGCAACGACAATCCCACACGACAATGAACGGTTAAGTAATTTTGAATTTGAAGTTTCAAAACCTCGTCTTTTGTAAGGAAATTTAAGTCTTCTATTTTCACAATTACTACAAGCTGTCATGTGCCCATGGGAGTATGAGAGTTTTATAAAACGAAAGACTTTGGAAAAAAAAACGGCTCATGACGACTAATGCATATGGTGAAAGGTGTAATCTTTTAAGACATAGTCTTTGGACGATCACTAATAAGTAATCCTCATTACTTATTTACTCTCCGGCAGCTACCGAAAGACAACTACAGTACTATTCAGTTTGCCTTCGCGACGAGGGTATGTCAAATAACTCCATGTCTACTCTTTGCATGTGTTAAGTCAGGTCAGGTAGACCCACAATTCGGGTCCATTGTGCCCAATCGTTTAACCATGAGGACGCTGTAAGAAGGACCGCTGTTAGAACCACCCAAATACAGTAATATAAATCTCAAGAGGTCCACCAGCTCAACATTACCTAAGTCATCCAGCTCCGAGAAGAAATGACTGCCAAGAGTTCTCTTTCTTCTAACAGATAGGGCAGGACAGTCATACAGCAGGTGACTTCTTCGTTTCTGCAGCTTCTACAATAGTCGTTATGCAGCACACCGAGTCTCTCTGCATGAAGGCCAATGACACAAGGGCTGGTAATTACACCAGAAACGACCCGTGCGTTATGACGACTGAGTTTAACCAGAGTTGATGATCTCTTCTTGCTAAAGACCGGCCATAGAGCTCTAACCATTACCCATGTATCCAGATAAACCCAGCTGTCTGTTTGCACAATCGATGACTTCATATTCTATTTTTTTCTTTAAATAACTGACTGGGGCTGCTACAAAGTAAAGGGCCCTCGATATGTGCAGCGTCGATACTTTCCTAGCAAGCTCATCCGCCTTCTCGTTTCCTTCGATATCCATAGGCCCTGGTACGCAACTGCATATGTCACTTCTGACCCTGACATATCTAGAGAGGTCAGAGCCTAGGTGAAAATATTGGAGTAAAATGTGTTCGGAGACTTCATCCTCCTCTAGACAGGACCGACATTCCATTGCCTGGCCAAGGTTCATTTTGCTAAGGTGGTATCTCAGGCCATGGTGGCCTGTTGGGAAACTCGCTAGCTTCCTAATGCTTTCCTTATCTAAATTAAAGATTTCCGTGCTGTTACTTTTAGTGGTTATCAGTGATGTTCTCCGTGCAGCATTGACCGAATGAAACCATGGCATTCTCCATGCCTTAGACCTTAAACACCTAGACTACGCTGACGATGTTTGTCTACTTTCACATCGGAAAATGGACCTCTATCCTCCAGAATCTAGAATCTGAGGCAACCAAAGTAGGGCTCAAAATGAACACAGCCAAAACAAAAGCCCTGGTGAGATCTTAACATCGCCCATCTTAACATTGCCGGACAGGAAGTCGAGAAAGTTGACAACTTTCTATACCTAGGAAGTGTGGTCTCGGCAAACCGTGGTGGCACCGAACTGGATGTATGCAGCAGAATCGGGAAGGCCAAAGCTGCGTTCGGGATGCTGTCCACCATCTGGAAAAGCAATGTTATCAGCTTAAGAACCAAGCTCCGACTGTTTCGCTCCAACATAGAGTCGGTACTGCTTTATGGGTGCAGTACTTGGAAAGTGGACACCATTAACACACGCCGGCTTCAATTCTTCGTACATAAGTGTAAAGTGTAAATAAGATTTTCCAGCCGAACCATATTTTCAACGAACAGCTTTATATGAGAACGGGCCAGGAACCTGTCAACATTACAATACGAAAGATAAAGTGGCAGTTGGTTTGGACACACTCTACGGTCCGAAGACAATTCCATTGCGAAACAGGCAGAACAGCGGAACGCTCTAGACAAACGTGGCGCAGAACAGCCGAGGAGGAATCGAGCTTCTTAGGAATGGGTTAGAGAGAGCTCAAACGCGTTGCAGAAGTACGAACAAGATCGCGCGTAGGCGTTGTTGACGCCCTATGCCTCCCGTTGGGTTAGAGGACCTAAGTAAGTAAGTAAGAATTTGCTACCCACAATGTTCTTTTGGCTCGTTAAGAGATCTGTAGCTGTACGTGACAGGCTTTCACCTATCCTAGATCTCATTGTACTGGAAATCATGATCGCATAGATTGAAGCTATACTAATTGTTGAAATTGTTTAATTTAAGATGATATGTTCGATATATTCAGAGAATCTAACTGTTTTGTGTGGATTTTGGACTGGCGACATCATCGGTCCATACTTTTTTGAGAACGAATTTGGCCAGGGCGTCACGGCGACCACTATCAGTCGATAATAACGAATTTCTTTTGGCCCCATTTTGATGTTATGGACAATGACGACACGAAGTTTCAACTGGATGGCGCTACGTGCCGCACAGTCCGTGCCACAATGGACATTTGCACGAACGATTTCCGAACATGGTTATTTCATGCGGAGGTGATTTGAATTGGCCACTGATCTTGTGATTTGAGATGAGGTAGAGGAGAATCAGAGATGATGTAAAGCCTTTATAAAGTACTTAGCCAAGCTATGGCTGGACGTTCGCGCAATATGGTATGGGCTAGTTCAGTGTTCTCAAGCCATTGAATGTACATGTGCTATTTTTCGTAGATGATCATTGAGAGAGCAATTTTTGTTGAGATCTACATATTTTTACCTGGTTATCTTGTAAACCACCACAAAATAGTGGTAGAATCTCGTCAGTAGCTACTTTGCGGAAGATTTTGCAGACATTTTTAGACCAACTTTGGTTGAAGGACAGAACATGAGACCTTTGAAAGCTCCTTGACTATCTGACAGTATCTATATAAGTGATAGGTTTCTTCTATGCGTTTTCTGACACAGAGCTCGCCATCAAGAGAATAGAGAATAGAGAGTTTGTAACTTGGACGAGAGAGTCCAGCTCCTATCCAGATGTCGATCTTCGTGCCATTGCGGTCGGTGTACCAATATACTGACGTAGATGTTTAAGGGATTTAATGATTATCCTAAGAACTTCGGTTAGCAAATACGACCTCGAAAGTGTGGTAGAGTTGGATTCTCTTAAAGTCTGAGAAAAATAAGCCTGGAGAAGATCGCAGTGGAACTCTTTCTAGATTTGTAGAAAGCTTCAAGGCACTACCAGTTGCAGTCTGTATAATGATTATATGGTGGGGTGTAGGAGAACTTCTCTTGCACTCGTAATTCCTACACACAGTAATTGTTGCATCCTTTGAAGTGTGAAGGGTGGGGTTGCATCCGAAAGAAAAGGTAAGAGTTTCCAACTACTTGCTTCTCAGTTTCAAAAACGGCTTTCAAGTGCCAAAATAAGTGTTTGACTTGATCTAAAATGTACCATTGGACCACAATTGCTTCTTTCTTATAAAATGGGCAACGCTTGTCTATACCGCGTACGAGCGGTATTGACTGCAAGTCCACGAATGAAGTCCTAAAATTTAAATTGAAACTAACAATTCATTTAAAGTACCTTTTTTTATTTATTTAATTTATTATTTGTTTTCCGTTTAGATTATAGATATTCCGCAATAAAGATAAACTTTTGTTTTTTACTTGTTTCTTAAATATATGTATATTTTTGTATATAAATGTTTTCTTTTCGCCTCTTTCATGTCTATTTTTTTTTATTAGTTTACTAAAATGTTTTCGCTTTAGGTACATGCATAAAAAAATAAATTAACTAAGAAGTAGAAATATTGTAGCTAATTTTGATAGAAGTGCCCTGATTTCATCTTTATTTTTTCTTATTTTATTTTTTATAAAACAAAAAACTTAAGAAACTAAAAAAATAAATAAATAAAAAGAACAACCGCTTAACATTATACATATAGAGATTTATTATTTAACTTTTTAAACTTTTATTTATTTTTCATGTTTTTTTTTTCTTTTGTATCACCCTGTGTTGTAGTTTTTTTTTTTTTTTTTTCTTGCTCACAATTTAATTTTTGTTCTGTTTTTAAACTTAACCCCTAGAAGCCATTTATAATCTTAAATTCTTTTTTTTTATCATTTTTTTTTTTGTCTACTTTACAAGTAATTTTTTGAAGTTTTTTTTTATTACTTTTTCTTAAAGATTTTTATGAAAACACGAAAAATAGTTTTTTTTTTTTTGTTCTTTAGATTAGGAACAGCGAACAATTTAGTGTCTCAGGCCCGTCCTGCTCCCAGTCTCCAGTTTACTGCTGTTGGACCAACAGTTGCTCGACTTGGTCAGCTGTCCGCAGTAGGAATGCAGCACTTTCCCGATACGCAGTTATCACCTGCCTTGCAGCTGTTATCTCATTGGCGCTTAATTTGTGTGTGACTAGGGGTGGTGGGGGACGAGCATTCGGACTGAGTGATGAAGATGTAGCCGCAGCAGTAGATGTTATCGATTGTGTGGGTTGTTGGGCCGAGGATGGCTTCATCGAGAGATCGGTTGGAGTTGCTATAAGTACAGAAATTAAACATGGCTTATACATGAGACAGATGTTGCTTTTTTACCATTTGCTCCTGGAAAATAGCTTGGATAGGTTGGTGTCCTGGCTGCATATGGCGACGTGGATGATGGTGAAGTGAAATCGGTCGGGCGATATAGGGGCGATGAAGCTGGTATAGCCCCGACACTGGTAACTGTTGTGTTACCATTCGATAGGCTTCCGGTCCCTCCGCCACCCAAGGACTGTCCCACCGTTGTAGTACTCAGAGCCAATGGCGAACTACGAGCTGAAGAGCTAGCGCCTTGTGTGGATGTTGTTGTCGGAGCCAAGACATCAGATTCTGAAGTACTCGGATTCGGAGTTGAACGGAATCCACTTGTGAATGGTGTCGAAGTGGCTGCAGCATCGCTAGTTGCAGCAGTGCTTGTGGAACTTGTGCTTGTGGTGAGTGGTACTGCTTGAGTTATGGGATCCAAGCCAATGCGCATGCGTTTTGCATTCATACTTTCATTTTCGCAGGCTATAGCCAGAATTTGCTCAGCCTGTACTGACGTGAGATGAGCCGGAGTTGGACGGGTCTAAAAAGACATTAATAAACCGATTAGGGCTTGCAATGAAACAAAATCCTTTTTCATGCTTAAGTCTAAACTTACGGTATTGTCCCAGCCCTCTCTGGCTTTCTTATTGCGACGGCAAGATTTCAAATAGGTTCTGATGCGTTTTCGGGAACGTTCACTAAACTCGGGGAACTGCCTAGCACATGAATCAATTATTGCCTGAATTTTTTCCTTTGGCTGCTTGGATATCGGAATAATCCTATCGAGATTCTCGTCTACAAAAAGGCGAACGAACATCTGAAATGACACCCAGTTATACAGTGAAAAATAGAGAGAAAAGGACTTAAAACTTACATTAAACGCCTTCAACCTTTCTGGATCATGTGCTTGTTGGTCTAGCTTGTCGTCCGAATCATCCTCGGATCCCTCGTCTTCGTCTTTCTGGCCTGAAGAGTTTGTCTCGTCCTGATTTTCCATTGGTGATGATTCCTCTGCCCGAGGAACGGGGGAAATAGATGTCTCCATTTTTGTGACATTTTGGGCCAAGGCATTTTGGTATTGAGCCCAGAGGCCACCGACAACTCCCAAGTCGGGTCCCTCGGTGCCATTGCGAACGGCGTTGGAATTTTGATAGTTCCATGCCAGGAGCATGAGTTTAAGTTTGTCGGCATCTTTCATAAGTCCCGCATAGGGGTCTTCGGGATTGGTGTCTGAGGCGGTGTCCGGTACTGGTGGCGTCGGCATCGGAGGCTCCTACAAAATGAGAAATTGGTTCTATGTTCAAAGCAATGTCTTACTCAAATGTTTAATTAAATTTCTAAGTCATTTGAAGATTGAATAAAACTCGGTTACATTGTGGTTGATTGTCACCCGGAATATCCTTACCCATCAGCCAGGTCAAAAAACTGTTTGTGTCCAAGAAAATCCAAACCATCTTACCCCCAAAAAAGAAAACTTACTCTAAAATATGTTTTCGTTCTGAATAGAGCACATCCTCAAGATGATAGTGGTGGGATTTTTACTAGTAGGGTACAGGTAAATCTGAGGTTTTCCTTCGAATATCCTTACACACATTCACGAGAATGGAGAATGGAGAATGGAGGCTTCATTCTAACCTCAAAATGTCTTTGAATCGGCTAAGGAAGTTTTAGACGTTCACCTCTTCCCCCCAACTCCTGTGCTCTACCCCAATTTCTCTGGATATCACATCCTTGTTTACTTCATTATACAAGGATATGGGTATGTACATAAAAATAGTGAATATATGTGTACACAGGATGTGTGTGTACATAAATCAATTGACGGAGTAAGTGAATTGAATGAAGGTGGAGGAGAGGTGGAGTAGGTGAGTTCAACTTTCTTCCAAGACAAGTTTCTCGATCCTCATATCCAACCCACCAGCGCGTCGTCCTAACAAAACTCCTGGGGGTGGTAGGATTTCATTTTCGGTACATAAATGAATTGGGTATGGGACAGAATGGGAGAAGGGGTTGAAGGGTGGTCTATGAACAAACAACAAGGCATATGTGTGTATAGAATATATTGTACTGGTGTATGCCTGGGAGCATTGGCGATGACACATTTCAAATGGTCGTCGTCGTCGTCGAATGGATGAGCTTACCAAGGTGGTGGTGGTGGTGGTGTTGGTGGTGATGGCGATGGTGGCATTCGGGGGGAGATGGTAAGACGGAGTATAGTTTTATGGTATACCGAAAAACCCCAAAAGCCAATATTTGAGTGTACACTCGTATATACAAATGTCCTTTGGCTCAAACGAGAGCGGAAAACAAAAAAAAAAAAAGAAAAAGGACGAAATAAGTTGGAAGAAGGCATGCAAGGATAAAATGAACTCTCCCCTAAGAACCCTCGCATACACTAGAGATGA
Organism: Chalcosyrphus nemorum; assembly: GCA_949716465.1. Taxonomy (NCBI): domain Eukaryota; kingdom Metazoa; phylum Arthropoda; class Insecta; order Diptera; family Syrphidae; genus Chalcosyrphus; species Chalcosyrphus nemorum. The sequence continues at coordinate 60,148,405 of OX454332.1, forward strand.
ATGCCATATGGATGGCACGGCAAAGGGGGGGGAGTGTGCCGCCTTGTCTGGTTGCGTACACCCCTGAATCCTTTCCACACCCTCGGTTCACAACGTTCTTACTAATCATTCGCCCAATGTGCGGGAGGCCAGAAGGAAGAAGGCACAGAAAAAGGTCTCTGTCTTTCTTCGAAAAATGTTCAAAACGTCCGCAAACAACCCCGACCCAAAGTGATATCCTCAACTGTCTTCCAATGTGCCTCTATGTCTTTTCTCGACAGGAAAAAAAAAAAAAAAAAACAGCAAAACTGGAACGAGGACGAGACGTGGCAAAGTAGAACCCCAAAGTAGAAGGAAGAGAAATAAAGAAAGAAAAAAAATACATCTAAATGTGAAAGGTCTTTCCTGGCTTCCCCCGACCCATGTCTTGGATGAGGGTTTTTGCCTTCGTCACTTATTCAAACCAAGTCCTGGTTTCTTTTAAGGAAACGGTCGTGCAGGGAGTCTCGGTAAAAGTCAAAGCAACAATTCAAGAAAAACCAAGATTAGACTATCCTGCGTCCCTTTCTCTCGATGCCAATATGTCGTTCGTCAAAAAGAAGATTTTCTTTACACACACCCCTTCCTTCGCTCTCCTATCTTGGTCCTGTGAGTCTGCAAAATAGTTTTCCGAGGTTCGGTTCGATTTGGTAAAATTTCGAAAGAGAATCATCTTAGCTCCTGCGGTCACTGGCAAGAGGGTTGATATACATTGTGAGATGAGAGTGCCAAATGCATGCGAGGATTGGTTTTTCTTTTCCCCCTTTTTTTTCTCTCTGATGTACAGACTAAGATAGACAACTTAATCTACTTGAGCGTAGTGTTGGGAAATTAATTAGAGAGAAATGCAGACCATTGGAAGTTTCACTGAGTCGCCCTTCCGTCAACTCAACCCCCACCGGTCTGGTTTGTGAGTCCAACCAACTTTTCTGATTCTCTGCAGTTTTTGGGGTTAAAGTTCCGAGTCAAAACCACCCCACCTCTGCCTGGTTCGGACCTTTTTTCCAATTCAATGAGATTCGAAGTTTTGCAAAAAAGTTTTTTGTTTTGTTTCGTTTCTTTCCTTTGATGGGATTTCTTCTTCTGCTTGGGGTTTCGCAATAGAAAAATGTAGAATGACTTGTTAGAGGCACACAATCTTGTGCTTTCGGGGAGAGGGAGAGGTATGTGTGTCTTTCAGGTGGTCAGGTTAAAAGTTTTACAACTTCTTGTTCCTCTAGACTATTCTTTGATTATTACTTTGTTACTGTAATGTGTTTTTGGTGGTTGGAAAGGTTCTTAGCTCTTCATGACATTTGATGAACATTTGAGATGATTTATTGTGGTCACACTATTTAAATTATTTATATCGTCTTAAAAGTAGTAATCAAAATTTAGACGAGAGTGAAAAGGAATTCTTACAAATTTCTGCAACATTTTGAGTGGCTGCAATTATCTGTGCTCTAAGGTTCAGATTCAGAAGATGTGTTAAGAAAAGTGAAGTAATTATAAGCTGATGCTAAGTTCTGATTAGGTTTTGTTCCTGGCACAGGCGTTTAGGTTACCAGCTTTAAAGCAGTCCTTCTCCATCCATCAGTTGAATTGTGTCCCTGAGTCATCATAACGTCACATCAGATTTACAATCCCAAAGAAGGTATGTAGAACTTTTAGCTGAGGTAGAAAACTATGGTAAATATGCTTCTTCGACAGTAATGTAGATACCATAGATGATATTTAAAACAAACTTGAACGTATTATTTGACTAGAGCTGTAAAGATGCTGTCAGGCTAAAACAGTCAAGGTTTCTACTTCGGCTTTTGAACGCCCAAAGTTTAAGTCAGCAAATTGTGCAGTAACCCGATTCGTTGATTTGTGAAAAATACTCAAAATGCTGTGTCGTTTTCCATCCCAGAGCATGGGATGTCACTCCCGTTGTCATCTTCTTATGAAAAGCCAATCTTCTTGGTATATGCCATAAAGCCGTCGTCTAGTGCGCCTTTTACTCGGTGTAGGCTTTGAGTTTTCTGGACTAGAGTTCATAGAGGTTCATCCAATATACCAATAGGAACCACTGTTTGTCAATGCAGTCCCGAAGAACTATTGTCCCAAAGTGGATAAAAAATAGCTCTACGTTAATAGACAGTACTTAGTCCCCGTATGTACGTTCACGGTCTAGATACACGTATGATATATGATCCACCAGAGGCCCTCTGCCTCCTCATCATTCTATACAACCTTCAAATATTTAAAGCGACCGGTATATAAGGCTAGAACAATTTTCCGAAAACAACTTTTGCTAAATCTGCACCAGTGACTTAGGTTAGTTTAGATTAGGTGCCTTGTGACCAGAAGGCCACTGCTCCCTTAGACCCACAATTCGGGTCCATTGTGCCCAATCATTTAACCCTGGGAACGCTGTAGAAGGTCCGCTGTTAGAACCACCCAAATATAGTAATATAAATCTCAGAAGGTCCACCAGCTCAACATTGCCTTAGAGCTCCAGCTCCAAGTAGAAATGACTGCCAAGAGTTCTCTTTCTTCTAACAGATAGGGCAGGACAGTCACACAGTAGGTGACGAATAAAATAAATAAATAAATATTAGCCCGTAAGCAGCCCATAGAGGGCCAAGGGCTAGCTTCTCACAACTGTACATGTTGTGCGTGGTATACATTTCGGCACATACAGAAGGGACCTACAGTTTTACGCCGTATCCGAAGGGCAGAGGGGTTTTTGAGAAGCTTTCTCATGACAGTAAATACTCTTGGATGTTTGTCAGACGCTCGCAAGAGGTGGGGCCATGAAAAAACTTTTGATGGTATTTTTCTGGATTCGAACTTAGAACCCCTTGCGCAGTAGTCCAACGCACTAACCACTGAGCCGCGGCGCCCAGGTGACGAATAGATTCGATTTCTTCTACGTCTCTGAGGCTTCTACAATAGTCATTATGCAGCACACCGAGTCTCCACCGAGGCCAATGACACAATAGCCGGTAATTACGCGTTATGACGACTGAGTTAAACCAGAGTTGATGATCTCTTCTTGCTAAAGGCCGGCCATAGAGCTCTAGCCGATACGCATGTATCCAGATGAATCAAGCGATGGTTTCATCTTCAACTTTTTTTTTTAAAGAACTGACTGGGGCTGCTACAAAGAGAAGAGATATGTGCAGAAACGGTTTGAAAACACTGGTCGTCGTTTATTCTAAAGGAGCGGTTTATTTCTAGGGCTTCACAACAAACTCCGGCTCCTGTACCACTATCCATCTTAGAACCGTCGGTATAGAATGCCAACTCCTTTTTCTTTTTAGTCCTCCAGTTCTTCCAGTAACTTCTGTCAGGAATCCTTGCATTGTATCTCCTTTCGAATGTTAACATCGGGTTTATGTGATCTGTTTCCGTCAATCCATTGGTAGCCTCCCATCGGGACAGAATGGGACAGATTGTGGTTTGATGACCACAATCGGCCTTCTCTCAATCTTATAGCAGTTTTGGCCGACAGACTACTACAATAAATGTGAAGCGGAATGAAACCAGTCATGGTTTCCATTGCCGCCTTCGGTGTTGTTCTCAATGATCCCAACAGTGACTTACTTGTCAGAATATTATGTATATACGTCAGTAAATGTCAGTATCGTATACAATTTATTGAAAGAATTTAATTTCTGGAGCATTTCGGATCACAAAAAGCATTTTAAGGATTTAGTTCCTAATTAAAAATGGGCAAACATTTGAAGCTACGTGCGAGACGCGTGGACGCTATGCTTTTAACTAGCGTTGGAGATAGTTGGAGATCGTTGCTTAAAAAGTGTACGGGCAAAGAAGAAATGAGCCTGAGTTGTTTGATGAACATCGGTGTTCTACAACACGTTGAGCAACTATTGCAAAATATTGAGCTGCAATTTTTTGAATTGGTGTAATTTCTGTTCAATTTTCGCGCCGGCTGTTATAGTTGAAGCGAGATATTGACGAGCCTACATCTAGATGACCTTTTTTCTTTGTAACCGTCGAAAGATTCTATCAAACTGAATAGAGATATTTAAAATCGGGATGTGGTTATGCTGTCATTTGCCGATTGTGTTGTTCGGTTCGTTTCTTGCATCAGATCAACTAGTGCATCAACGCGTTGCGCTTGATCAATTCAAGAAGCCGTTACCTCTATCTCTACGGGGCTATTCAACAGTTGAATGAGTTGATCAACTATGTGTACGAGGTGTACAAATCGGGTTCAATTGTAGTCGAATTTTCTGTTGAAAACCGTTGACACAGTAGTCCAGTACTAAGCCACAAACATTCCTCTTCTTAAGGAAAGAAAGCATCAATGTAGTTGGAATTATATTTAAGCTATTGCATGTATGTATGCACATAAATCATATAGCAAAATAATTTACAGACATATTGCATCTAACCTACATAATCTAATGGCAACGGTTACTTTTGTTCTAAGCCCAAAAAGGCTTTGATTAGTCTTCTAATAATTATCTCTGTGGTATCATCATCAACGAACAAAAGTTGAACTTTTTGGACAATAAAAAAAACCAAACAATATGCTATCCATTAGTATGCAATGCCCAGGAAGTTCACCTTCCGTGGGATTTATTATTAAAATGTCTATTTCTCATCAAAGAAGCCTATAGTACAATCCCGGCACACCTAACAAACACCCATAGTTTATTTTTTCCAATTTTTTTTTTCCTAGATCCTTTTCTCTTTGTTTGTTCTCATTAAAAGGGTTGTTCAATATCCAATGGGGTATGTGCATGCATTGAACGCGTACGACCGTTACGGGTGCCCGTCGCCGCCGCCCGCAGTGGTTGTGGCGGCACGACATTATAAGGACAGGACAACGGCGGCGTCAGCCGTTGACGATGATAGCTCTCTCTTACGACAAGGAGGCGATGACGTTACAGAAGTTTTGCTGTACTTTTCAGTTGTGCTACTGGTGGTGCGTGTGTTATTTTAAAATTGGACTGCAAGTGGAAAGGGTTGTTTCCTTTATCCCGTTCCGATGAGCAAAAAGAAAAAAACCCAAGCCAACATCCAAATTAGTCCCCAGTTTAATATTCTTTTTTTTCTGCGTTTGTGTGTGCAGTGAAGGGTGTAGTATAAGAGTATAAAGGAGCGAGAAGGTTGTAGCTGTTTTTCTATACTACTTGATGTTGGAATTTTCCAGAGCTTTTTTTTTTTTAATGAAGGGTGCAGGCGGGGGTTGCCAGTGAAGGTAACATGAATATACACAAATAAAAGAGTTTCAATTGATATATAGGTCGTTGATGCATGTGTACATGCGGGCATGTGAACAGCATGCAACCATCGACGTCCGCGTGTCCCAAATAAGGCCTACCTCCTGATTGAAAGGGTTGGGACTTGGAGTTCCTTTTTATAATGGCATGGGTAACTTCATAACCGAAAAACACAACAAGCGAATGAACAACGTAGTCGTTGCTCTTCTCTTTTTTTTTTTCTGTCCTTTTTTTGTATCAAGGACCCCACCGCCAACTCTTTTTGTGGGTTGCATTGCAGCACCATCGTTCCTGATCCTCACTGAGTAAAGGATAATTTCATTTTCCTCTCACAAACGCGGGGGTAGTGGTTGAATGAACGAGCACCGTCCCCAACTCGCGCTCGAACTCGGACTCGGGCTCCCACACAAAAATAGTCGCCTCAATCGAAGGTGCAACCGAAAATCATCCATGAATGCCCAACACCGCCGGAGTTTGGGGCTGCACATTTGTTGGTCGGTAATCGCTTCAGAACAAAAAAAAATAAAAATAAACGAATACAAAAGAGTGCGAGTGAGCGCGAGAATAAATAAATGAAATTTCGGTCACGACAAATCCTGTTCGTTGGCAGGAGCTGTGCTGGTGCTGTTGAGAGCAGTGCATTGCCGGGCGCCAGTCGAGTCGAATAAGAGTCGCATGTCGCGTGTTGGGACTAATGTCGATTTTTGGGATTTTTCCGCCATTTTCCAGCTATGTATTGGGTTTTTTCCTGTGTTTTTCGCTGCTCGGTGGTGGCGAGTCTACTGAGCTTGGTATTTCTATGCTCGGAAAGGGTACAAATGAGTTTGTCGGTTGACAGGGATTAACGCAAGGGATTAAGCACAAAGTGTGGGGTAAGTGTGCAGTTCTTTTTTTTTTTGTTTCAACGAGTCACTATTCCATATCCTTTGGTGATATATTTACTCGTACCCCGGATGGGGGATGAGTGATTGATTGGTCGGAATTATCATATTGAATGCCAATTAAATATCGCACAAGTGGCAGTGGGAACAAAAGTTGAATGTATGTAGTTGAGTGTTACAGCTGTATTTAGGGGGTTGCAAAACTCAACTTAACTTGTTAAATTCTAGAAAAGAGATAGGAAATATCTATACCTATACATACTAGTATTCGTTTTTTTTATTTTTTTTTAATATAGCTCAAAAGTTTTTTGCGAATAATTCCGCCAAAGGATTAAAAAGTCCACATAATACCTGATAGAAACAGAGTGATGTGTATATTTTTATAAAATAAAATAAAATAAAATATTTTAGTTATAAGCTCGAAAAATAAAAACTGGTTATCTGAACGAGGCAAGTGAAATGAAATATTAAATCCTCATAAAAGTATGCACTAAAAACAACAGTCGGAATTATGTGTCAAAAAATTGTTTTGTGCTGTATAATCTTTTTTGGGATTTTTTTTTATGATAACAATAGGCATAACACGACTGAGAGCGCATGTTATATTTTACCATTCGTTCATATTTTTAGGTCGCAATTGTCGGGTAAGAGTTTCACACTTAAGCTTTAAGTTCTTGGGTTTGTTTCCAGATAACTAATGCTGAAGATGCTTTATATCTACTGCTTTTCAGGTGGTCAAAAGGTCATATAGTTAAGTATAGTGGAGGCACCAACCGTGCTCTTTCACCACTCTTAAGGTCCAACTCAGCGACCTGCGAACGACGAGCTAATATTCGCAAATTTTGACACTTCTTCCACAGCAACTATTTGATCCAGTGCCAGTAATCTGCGAATTTCACTCATGCTCTATCAAAAAATTGAAGAATTGTATGGTTCAAGTCTGACTAATGTTTTGATCGAGCATTTGTGGAGCTTGAATAAAATTTGACAGTTTACAAGAAGCATTATTGGCAAAAATTGTCTAAAATGCTTATGTTGATTTACATAAGCTGACAAACCGTGTCAGCTGAAGGCAAATACACCAAGCATTATCGCCAATTAAACAAATGACAGATAACAGAAGAAGACGTGGAATGATTAGGTATTTCACTACTAGAGTGCGCGTCTGCTGGTTAGGTGCGCCACAAACTCAAGAGCAGCATTACTGTTACCACCTTTTGAAGGCTGACAGTTTAAGCTTGAATACACTTTATTTTGCAGTGGTAATAAAGTTATTCACATTAGAATAAGACAAAGACTGGACACAAAATGCTATAATGCATATATATAGTGCATGTGGGAGGGAAACGTCCAACAGGTACTACCGAATGGTTAGTTCTCAGCTCTACTATGAACAATTCAAGCGATTACGCCAAGGAATTGAAAGGAAAAGGCCCGATTTGACCAAACAAAAACAATGACACACTTTTTGATGACTCGTCAGCAATTGCGGGAGTTTATTTGAGACATTTTGAAAGACCTGTCGTATAGTGTGGACAAAGTCCCTTCTGACTATGACTTGTTCCGATCTCTGCAGAACTCCCTAAATGGAATTAAACTGTATTCAAGGCAAGCCTATGAAAAAAAACTCGTGTTAGTTCTTCAACAAAAATCTCCGATGACATTGTTATTTCCCACTGTGTCTCGAACTCACATTGGGTTTCAAACGAATGCCCTTCCACTTCACCATTGCGTCCTACTAAAGGCTTTGTACGCACATAAGTTGGGTACCCTCACTATCTGCTGTGACATTTTCTTGAGGACGTGCACTTCTTAGGACTTGAATAATTAATTTCAAGGCTTGAATGAGAGTGGAGCTCTATCTACCCTGAACTTTGGCTATTGAACTCTATATTTGGTTACATCAGCTCAGTTTAAAAGCCGTTGACAAATGTAAGGCATTGTAAGTCTTTTCTTCAATCCTCGAAACTTTTACGTGAGTTTTGAAAAGTGCTTGACTGACTGTTGAAGATCTTTGGATCTTAGATGGCCAAATACAGAAAAAAATAAGCACAGCTGCTGCAGTGGGCATTTACTCGTTATTTTTCACATTCCTTGTTCAGGTTCTTCCCACAATCGGCCCATCCCCGGATACGTAGCTACGCACATTCCGCAACGCATTGTACATACACTATGCGTGAGAGTAAAAAAATATATTGTATTTTATATTTTTTAAAGGCAACATCAACAAATTGGCAACGCCCTTTTAAAGCTTAAAATTTTATTGAACACGCAGCATGGGTGAAATATACATATACATATATATATAAATAAAATGAAACTTACCCCCACCCAATATGTATTACCGTCGCATAATACCACCCACTGTGCGTGTGCGGGGGTAAGTACAGTGCACCACCTGCATAGCCTGTTTTCCCAAAAGCAACTACCCAACACCATCCTCGATGAAACTTGAAGCAACCAACTACCTATTTATCTCATTAAATAGTGTTTGGGGTTACTTAAGCGCGCACCTACCCGTCTCCACCCGCTGCCATCACATGTGTCGCACCCATACCATAAGCCTTAATTGCACTCACTCACTCGCTCGCTAAGTTACTCCTCACCCGTATTCAGTTAGCAGGAGAAAGCAATCATTGGTCACAGAGTATGAGATGTAGGATGCAGCAGATTGAAGCTTCAACATCATCACACAGAGATGCACAGAATTCTGGACAGAAAAAGCAAACGCATCCCATCCCTTCGTTCCATCACCCATAGGTTCATGAAAAATTGCGTGCAAGTTGCTGGGCAGGGGGGAGGGGGTGTCACTCGGCGGAAGGAGGTAAAAGGGTATGGATATTGCGAACAAAAAACATGAAAGATAAAAACGCGAACGCAGAATAAAGAACTCATCATCATGCGTGTGATTGCAAAAGCAGCCTCCGGGTACTTTTTTTTTCGGGTGAGAGAATGAGGTTCAGGCCTTGGAATAATATGTGTCGGAGGAGATCTACAATGGTGTTGGCGCTGTAGTGAATCGCGGGTTGGAGGTGGGGGAGAGGAAACGCCGCGAAGGCTTCATAACGCATCACTGTGCACGATGGGTGCACAGCACCAGCACACATGTTAAAGTGAAATGCGTACCCGAAGCCCTCGCATATCCGCGCGGCATTATGTGCGTCGTTCATTACATAAAAAGAGAGAAAATACTCGCATGACAGGATACCATATCTGCGAAACACCATCACCAGCTCCAGCCGCGTAGGCGAATATGTGAATTCCGTAGGCCTACTATTCATTCCCCGTGTCCCACATCCCACCCCACCCATTTATCCATGGTCGACGCAGTTTTATCAAACCAAACGCAAAAATTGTGGTGGAAATGAAGGCAACTCAAAAAAAAACATCCCATATGAACGAACGTCAGGGTTGTTTTTTTTTTTTGCATTTTTTTTTTTTGTCAACGAGCCTCCACCCACCCACCACCTCGACTGACAACAGCAACGCGCACTATTTGCTTGCCTAAACCCCCCGCAACTGTCCCCCGGTGGCAGCGGCACTACTGGGACCTGCCTGTGTGCATGGCTGATGAGCAAGTGCGTGCCGCATTTTAGGGGTAGCTCACAGTGGACTAGGGGGTCGATGATGAATGGAGCAATGTGGAACGAGGCATTTACGCACATTTCACATAAATATCTCGACAGCCGATATAGTCCTCTGTAGAAGGCTATCCTTACCCGAACCCGTTGGTTTCCGCACCTGATTGACGTATAGTTATGTAACCTCCTTGCATTATAATAATAGCCGAGGAATGGTAGTCGGGTGTTTGGATGGTTTGGGCGAATGGCGACGAGTATGCATTTACGGCAATCGAACCCACTTTCGCCAGAGAGACCAAACTCCGAACCGAACTACTGCTGCACCTCTTGCGTGCCATATACCTAGCATATATTGTGGCAGGAGTTGTAAGGCACACACGCACATGTAGTGGACTGCAAGACCCTCCCCGGAACATTATCATCATTATAATCATAATAATCGTTCGCTGTATAGGGTGCGGAGGTGCTGCACTGGGTCACTACTAGACCAGGCCCAGTGCCTGCTTACCCTTGCCGCCTTTTAATTACGCAATTTCGCCCATACACAGTCACAGTATAAAAACCCGCTCCGCTGTGTATATGGGCGCCTTCGTGTTCCAGTTTGAGTCCGAAAAGCGTGTGGGGTGACCCTCCGGTAGGATACTATACTGACGACCCTCTATAAATAACCGTGCTCTCTCTTTAGTTGTATGTAGTGTTGTACACATAGCATTGTGTGATATCTAGCAGTTCGTTTGGGGCGTGAGGCGATATCATCATCCGTTGAGCAGCCAGAGAAGGCGGTTCAGTAGGCGAACGGGCCTATAGCATGACGCACCCTATTTTTTTTTTTTTATACTATCGTGTTTTTTGTGTTCTACCCACCATCACACATCGGTATAACCCTGCGAAAGAATAATAAAAGAGGACATTTTTTCGACATACCCTCCCTGGGCAATTTTCTATGCTACATACATACATGAGGGGTATATTGTATATATAGAAAAATTTTCAGAATTCTCGTTATTTTTTGTAGTTTAAACAAAAACATCAAACTAACGGTAAAATAACACAGAGAGAGAATCAATCCTCAAACCAAAAGCCAAACTGAAGAATCCAAATTACCCCAAAAGGGTAAAACTTTTTCGCCCATTGGGTTCGAATTTGGGGTTTGGGTAACACAGCACAGCAAAAAGCAAAAAAAAAAAAAATGCATAGTGACTAGGTAGATAGAAAATGTGCCTACTTGGGGGTGAGTTTGGGAAATCACCACCCCCTCAGTGGGTGAGCTTAGTTTGCGTGCAGGGAAATTCGAAATGCTCCCTGTTGTTGGAATGATGATGATGGCTTTTGCAGGTACATGCTAATGCATGTGAATGATTTTGAGTTTTCCGCGTAAAAGAAAAAAAAAACGAACGTGGTCAGAGGAAAAAGGACTAGGAAAAAGCACGGTGATTGGAGACAAATAGGCAGAGTATTTTTTTGTACGAAATTATGAGGAGGAGTTGTAGCGGGTGCAGTCGCTCTGATTCGCTAGAATCGCGAAAAGTAGATCTGCTATAGATACTCTATACATATCTAGGGTTCTCATCCCGACCAACTATTCAAACTACTTGATACTATCAAACAAACACAATGTCTTCTTTCATAGGAAAAGTTCAAACTTACTTCTCCACTGATCTTGACCGCAAGCAAGTGACACTTAACACTTATTTGAAACCGAGCCTGAATTATAACCAATGGCACACGAGCTCCTTATGAAGCGCTCCCTTTTGGCAGCGCTCCATGGAAATAGAAAAAAACGGCCGCGCGAATTGTTTTATACGCCGTGTTTCTTCCTTTGCACGCGAACTGTACAATGTCTTTCAATTTGATATTTTGAAATGGCCTGATTTAGGATACCATGAATAATCATCCATATACATTATGTAACTGTAGAGAAACTGTCAAACATGCATCCTTATGTGACACAAAGATGCGCTGTCAAACGACGTGTTCAATAAGGCTTTTGAACTGAAGTGTGTACAGAAGGGTTTATCCACCGTATGTACAGCTGGGCAACAGAAGATCCGGATTATCGAAGACTCGTACATTGGACAAATCTTCACCATCTATGAAGATATCTATGGAGTTTAGCTAGGTGTAGCTCAACATAGACCCACAAATTCCACTTTTATGCAATTGCAAGAGCAAGCAATTCAGTTCGGTCTGGCAAGACCACAGAGCTCTAAACTTCTTTCCAATTGACCAAATGAATAATCTATAAGGCGTTCATCTACGGTATGACACCAAGTAACCAAGACAAGACAGCAGAGCAAGTATTGGCCACCTTCAAACAAATGATACCTCGCGGATATAAGGTCCCCATGTGCTGGAATATTATGCCCCAATCGCCAATTTTATAAGTCATACTAGGTTGTGAATCTAAACAAAAGCAAAGACTACAAAGGTTTGACTTCATGAAGCGAATGGACAACATTGTTCCAGCCAGAGGATCTTGGAATCTAAACCTTAAGGTTCGGGGGGAGAATCTTCTCTGCAAAGACTGAGCTGTCGTGGATGCCAGAGATGGCTTCAACTGCTACACTTTCAATTGTTATTATTTGTTACAGAGGTCCCTTCGTCAAAGGATCCTATATCCACAGGATTTACTTACTACAGTCAAAGCCCTCTCTTACAGCAGAATGGTATACGTATCCAAAAAATAAAAGAGAACCCATAAAAGAACCAGCACATATCTTCGCTGACATTCTTACATGTCCTCCCTACAAAAACAGAAAAAAAAAAAAAAAAACATAAGAAAAGAAAACCAAGAAATGCCTAATAGTGCACCCTTCCTATTCCAACTGAAAAATGGATAATTTCCTCTCTAATTAGGAACAATGACTTCAAACCACCAAAGTCAACATCTTAATTAGGGTCAATTCCATCCAGTCTCGTACTACTACTCACCAGCCTGGGAATATCTTTACAAAACACCGAATACCGAACCAACAACGATATAAATTATCCCACAAATTGTTTCTCTTTCTCTTTTGGGGCCGGGTTCCTTTTTGCTATTTTACGGCCGCCAAACACCCGAAGGAGTATCACACGACAAGATAAATGATCTCCTAGCAAATTATTCGCTTGGCTAAGATACGCACAGTTTTTACGATATCCTTACGATACCCAACTGGACCCTACAACTGTCTGTCGTCCTAATAAAGCGAGCTGTGTCCTTGTTGGAAATAAATGAGAAAGAGAAGCAGTTCAAGTAAAGCCCCCATCGCAGAAGACTTTTTGCTTTTTTTTTTGCCAAAGATATGTCCTCTGGACCGAAATGTTGTATAGTAAATCCTTGCGTATGTATGTTTGCTGCATGACACACCCTTCATCCAAAAGTCGTAAGAAGGCGACGTAGGTTATCATCATTATCAGAGTATCCTTGACTTACGACAAGTGGAAGGGGATACTCATCGGTTTCGCAATAGATAAGACTTCAATCATCTTCATTGCTTTGCAAACGGGACAACACAAGGATCAGAATCAGAGAATTGTTAAGGTCTTCATCGATCATGCTAGAAATAACTATCGTTTCCCTTTGTTCCCAAATGAAGTTTTATTAGTTTTATCCTGAGGGATGGGTGATAACTGTTTGGTGTTTATTTTTTTTTCCGGTTGTCTGCCCCCCAGCTCTAGCAAGACATGTGAAAAATGTGTACAAGAACTGGCACATGTCCTATGGGATTTGATATTTGTATCAGTCGGTTGAGGACTGGGCACAGCATACACACCCATTGGAAGGCAAATGCCAAAGCACAAAGGCGGCCCCAACGACAAAAATAAAAAAAAAAAATAAAGTAAATAAATGAATTTAAACAAGTGTACCTAGAGAGAGAGGGTAGAGGCGGCTGTACCGGCTGTGGAACACATCGCAGCTACCCATAACAAATCGCATTTCCTACTGCCATAAGCCCATCTCCCGCTAACTACCCCCACAGAACCCCCACCTTTTTTGTGAGCACCACAATGGGCTCTGCACGCAATTTTAAGGCGTCATCTATGCGCGCCATCACATCACCCCCTGTGTATGCATAGAAGAGTGTGTGGTGAGTGGTGTGTGTTTTTGTTTCCAGTCCCGGTGTATAGGGAGCTTCCCACACCTGTAACGAGATTGGGGGATAAAAAAAAATATATATATATATATAAAAACCTCGAGCTCTAGCGGGCAGAGCAAAATGAAAGCAATGTGCGCACCACCCACACTTTTGCCCGAAGGGGGTGTCAAGCGCCGTGTATCCCTAAGTGAGTATGTATGTGTGTAGGAGTAGAATTTTATATGATGCCAGAATAGTTGGCGGTGAGCTAATGGGACTACGAGTAACCCTCATGGCCCTCTTCAATTTTTGCGTTCGTTTGCCGTTGCTACTGCACCTCTAACTCGACGAGATAGAGTGGATTGTGGAAACGAACGACTATGGCGACGGCGACTTGGTATACTAGGTCCACTGGTCAGTGCTTATTTTTATGACGAGGTAACAATAGAATGCACCTAGAGAAGGAGGTTTTTTTTTTTTCGTCCGTTCTCTAGTTCCTTTTTTAGTATTTTTTGTTATGTTTACTATCATAGTGTGGTTATCTGGGAACGATTGGGTCTTTTGGGAGTTTTTTCGTTTTTCGTTAAAAATGAACTAAACAACACGAAAGCAGAGCCGTTAATCACCGCACCCGGTTGTATATGTTTTGATAGCAAAAAAAAAACGAAATGGTCCAAAGGATCGCTAATTGGTTTTTATTAAATGTCTGAGGAAGAATTTTGTAAAATTGCTGCGCAGACATAAAATTGTTTGCTATCAAAGCTATTCCACTTTTGATGGAACTATTTTTGAACAAATAACATGGGTCCACAAATGATGACTATTGGCAAACAACTCCGTCAGGATAAAAGCAGTTGGTCTTCCGAAAGCAGAGGAAAATACTATATTAGTAACAATTTTTGTCAAGGAAGAACTCCTTTCGACCGTAACAGCGTGTTGTACATATATTACTTTTGACCATTCCATTGTTTTTTTTTTTTTTAATTTTATATATTTAAAAAGTCCTGAGCATTCCTTGAAAGAAAAAATATATAGCTCGGAGATGAGTCTATTCAAATACGCTTTTGGCTGAAAATTCAAAGTGCGTTTCAGATAAATTAGTCAGTAACCAAAAGTGAACATAAAGTGTGGAGAAAGTCGAATCATAGATGGCGTAGACTAAAAAGACTAAAATTGTAGACAAGAACCCTTAATTGTTTTACGCTGACAGTACGATTTGTTCGTTAATTGTTGTTGTCTACAATTAAAATCTATGCCATCTATGATTCGAATGACATTTTGAAGACAAAAATGAGAAGTAAGTATTAAAGTGAGTATTGACGTTTTATTCAAAGGTGGCTAAACACTTTCGAAAAAAACACGGCAACAGAATAATATCAAGCTAAAAATGATTCCAGGTGTAGTACAAATGTTGGATTTGGATAGTACCCACGTCGTTCATCTGAGCACCACTAGCTTTTTTTTAGCGATCGATTCTTGGAGCCAATTTTTTACCATTCCTTTACACATATCAGTGGGAATGTCGGCAATTCTGAGTTTGATATTCTTCAAGCATGTGGCACCATCTTGTTTTGGAACCAGGGATGTCGTTTTCCAATTTCGAAGGGGAACATTTTAGATGTTTACAGAGGAGTATTTTGTGTCTGAGAGGAGTACAAGAGTAAAGTTTGGTTACCCCTGGGTTCTGTGGACATGAACCGACTTCCAGAAATTTTTTTCACCTCTAAATTGGCAACTTGCTGCTCAACTGATCAACACTAGACGAAGATTTTACTCATTTCTTCCTTCACACCTCATTTCTCTCTTCTATAAAGTCCGTTTAACCCCGGGGTAATTGCACCAGTGTGGTGCATTGTGGTTGGTGGCTTCATTCACAATATATTAATTTGTATAGTCGATGAGAAAGGAGTACGAATACTCCCTTAGTACTACATTCGGCAATCCTGTTTGGAACCACAAACACCCATCAAATTCTGGTCAAAAATAGTCTCCAACACGGCGATCATTATATAATAGAAAAAATACGGTCCAGTTGTACCTCCGGCATGAAATCCACGCTAGATCACTTTTTGGTGAATGCAATGAAGTCTCTTGAAGCACCCATGGACTGGTTACGATCCAATAATGTATAATTTGCTTATTGACTAAGCCATGAGCTTCACCGTTAAATATAATCTTTTCCATCTAATTCAGGATTTTCTTCGAACTTTTGTAAAGCCCGATTGGAGCAGTTTCGGCGCTACAAATGATCAATAGGACTTATTTTGACCAATATCTTTCGGCAAAATTCGCCGCAATATACCTAAACTGAGAGAATTAACTGATTTGGCTCATTTTGAACTGAAGCACTTCTTTTACCACTTCATTGTCAAACTGGATTCTCCAGTGTATGTACATTCAGTAGTGATTATTTTGACTCTTTTAATTTTGACTATTTTCGATGGAATGAGTTTAATGGGCGAAAATTGGAAGTTATGAACACCAACTCAGAATTTTAAAAGTAGTTATTAACAATCTACAAACGTGGCTCGGTTGTAAACTTCAGAATGATAAAAACGTGAGCCCTGACTGATGTTTTGATATTGATAAATCATATAAGAAAGATTAAGGGTGGTTACAATTGAAAACCCCTTTATTAGTCGGATTCCCCAGTGTTGCTCGCGAAAATTAACCCAAAGAACCAATGGCATGAATATAGATTTACGATTAGCCTGAGAAACTATATGTTCGCGGCGAATGTCAATAAAATATGACCTCTTCTAAATTTTGTCTAATTTTTGTCACCAGTCTAACTAATTAACTTCATTCCAGGTTTGAAAGAATTACTTTGCGAAATTTCGTGCATTTAACACAATTTTGTAATAGACTCATATTTTTGCATAAACCTAAGTATGTAGTCGAAAAGAAGACCATTCACAAAAGAGTGAAAGCTGTGTGACGCCTACACTGACCTGGAGCTAAAAATTGTATCAAAGAAAAAGCAAATGCTTGCTGGAGGAAACTGATTCACCTAGTCAGCCAATTTCATGTTAGGAATCTTTCACAATCTGCTGTATTCACAAACTTTGGTTAGGCCAAATAGTTTCAAGCCAAGTCAACCCTAAGGTTACATTTTTATTCCCAAGGCAGTCTCACAAATATAGCCATCGGGCCTACTGAAAAATCAAAACTAGATATTAAAAATTTGGGTGTCGTAGCTCACTGGTTAGTGCGTTGGACTACTGCACAAGGGGTTCCAAGTTCGAATCCAAGAAAATACCATCTAAGTTTTTTTACGGCCTCACCTCTTCCTAGCGTCTGACAAACGTCCAAGAGTATCTACTATCACCCCTCCCTGTCACTGCTTAAAACTGTAGGTCCCTCCTGTTTGTGTAAAAATATACAATACGCACAACACGTACAGTCGTGAAAAGCCAGGGCTTAACCTTCTATGGGCTGCTTGTGTTCAAAATTGATAGTGAACTTAATATTGTCTTGAAGTAAAGCTAATCCAAGTGTAAAGCTAATCTCTGTGGCTTTAAGAGAATCTTTCAACAAAGCTAGGCTTTAAGTCTTTTATGAATGACATCACAGAAGTTTGCCTCTCCCTCTTAAGTCAAAACTAAGATTTGGTTTTTTAAAAGATCAGTTTACAACCTCATCATTCAAAGTAGGGAAAAGGATTCCCGTCACTTAGCCAAATGCCAAAGCCCAACTGAACGTCATGTGCATGCTAGCCTCTTTCTTCCTGCATCACTTCAAAAGAAAATGTGAAATTAAGTCTCATGAAAGATAAGCAGTAAAAGAAAAGATTATGATGGAAGGACGGCCGACTAAAATCATTCGCAAGGAAGACCAACCATGAATGATGACAGCTTCAGTACTATCCAAGGTTTGCGAGCATTGTTCCTCGAAAAAGATTGTGTTTGATGGCAGTTCTTCTATGAAATATAGTGAATGGGAATAGCGGTCATTGCAAGAACAAACCTTTCCTCCATAACGCTTGAATACATTCTTATGGATCCCACCATCAACGCCTTCACCGCTATGTTCTGATGAACATAGCTGCTGTTGTTGTTTTTGTCTGCTTGACAGCACTCCCCTAAACCGTCATTTTGACTTTATTTTTGGGTTCGAAATCCAAGGATTCTGTGAGCTTTCCTCGTTGGGTTTGTTACTTGTTTTTTTTTTTTTTTTTTTGCTGAATTTCGGCTCCCCTATTTGATAGAAGGTGGTAACGAGAATAACGAAAATGGAGAGCGAGAGATATGGAAGGCAAGTTAGGTTATCTCCTCTGGTAGCACACCGCCTAAACCGATTTTTCGTTAGACCCGAGAAAGGAGATGTCGAGGTGGTTAAATGGTGTGTAGCTGCACTGGGTATGGGAAATACAATGGGGATGATGAATTACCAAGAGGGATCTGGGCGTTGCGGATGAATTGATATGAGTGGGTAGGTCTGTGTAGTCAGGGTAGATTTAAGGGATCTCTCTCCGGCATTGTTGGGTAATTTTTCGAGATGATTCCTCCACGGAGGTAGCGGTGGCGGTGGTGGTGGCAGTGGAAGAATAAAAATGACGGAGAGAAGAACAAGGATGAGCAACTTCTGTTGCTGATGATGATGAGTAAAATGACGGAGGACAACTCCAACAACGACTACAACCGACTACCACGACGATGACGACAACAGTGGCGTTGCTGAAAACGATGAAAACTGAAGCAAACTGGGAAAGGATAATACACACAATACCCTGCCACTTTGAGATACCACTCTACCGGCGGTGCTGTTAGCTGTTAGCTGTTAGCTGTGTGCTCAAGTTCCTCTAAGCTCCCCCTCTTGATACCTATATATGTATGTGGAGGAAGACGACCCATAAAATTGACGGCGACTGAACACGGAGTGGTGGGCGAATGGCGAATGGCGAATTGCGAATGGAAGGATTGTGTGCAGGGAGATGAAAATGATTTTTGGGATACCTCCAACCAGCCTCCCAACCCTAAGGGAACGACTGCTACTGCTGTATTCTATTTCAGACAACGACGACGACGACGACGACGATGATGACTACGAAAAGGGGGGGTTATATCTCCGAAATGAGGGTTTCTAGCTACGCCACCCACGGCCACCCTGCCTGCGACACGACACATAAGAATTTTCTTTCCACTCTGAAGGGTTCTTCGGAATTTTTTTTTTGTTTTTCCTTTGCTTTCTGTTGGGTTTCATCCACACCCTACCCCCTGAGTTGGGTGGGTTTTTAAAGAATGGACTTTTTCTCTTCAATTTTTTTTTTTTTTTTGTGAGCAGAGCGGATAAAGTAAGGGTCGGCTACGCCGTTAGAACGGACCGGTTTTTATTCTCTTCACGATGACGACGACAGGATAGTGGAGTGAGGATGGGGATGGGGAGTGAGGGGGTGTGTAACATTCCTGCTGATTTTAGCCTTCTACAGCTGCTGTAGTTGCTACTACTACTCCTGATGATGAGTTGTATAAATGAATGGTGGCAGGCGGGGGAACGGGGGTGGTAACGTTGGGCGCCTTAATTTCGCCTTAGATCGACCCTACCCTCTACAATTTTTTCTTCTTTCATCGTCACCCCCGTGAGCTGTGTGTAATGTAAGGAATGAGTAGGGGGATTGATGTGGTTACCATCCACCCTCACCATCAAACTCATCTGCTGCGCCACACAGCTGAGTTTCTCGCCCCGTCTTCTTCGGCTACATGCTGAGTGTAGAATAAAATTTCTATTTTTTTTTTTTTTTTCTTCCTCCTTCGTCCTTTTTGATGTTATGGAGGTAGATAACAAAGCAGGCAAAAAAAAAAAAAAAAAAAAAATTAACGGAACGTAACTTCGTCTTTTCTGAGGGATTATCCGCTGTCCGAACTTTTTCAGTAGCAGAGGAGCAGTACTACTTCTGGGTTGGAGGGTAGAATAGAGTGGTGGGCGAATGGTACTCCTTGCCAAAGGAACATACGAAAAAAAGGGGATGATTATGAATTTTTCTTGATTTCTTTTTTTTTTTTTTTTTTCTCGCAGCCCGAGAGTTATTTTTCTTCTTTGGGCGACGACGGTCGCTGGGTGTATTGGATGGAGGCGGATGAGAAGGTGGGGTATGGTGCCGGCGACGACGACGACGACGTTTGGGCTGTCCTTATTCTTTTGTGTGTGGGGGTCGGGGATGTTGTCATGGCACACACAACCGGCGGGTTTTCGAGTCGTCCGGGTAGGGTGAGTTATGGTAGCATTGATGTTGATGATGATGGTAGCCTGGCGTAGGAGGGGCGGAGGGTTTTATCTGGATATGTGTCTTCCTTTTTCTCGTGGATACTTGGTTTTTTTCTTCTTCTATCTAGCACCCCCATCACACAACGATGTGTCCTTGTTCTCGACATCTAGTCGTGTGTGCTGACTGTTATTTCGATTTATCTGGTAAGGCGCGTGGGGCGAGAGGGTGGTGGTAGTTTCATTCTCATGACACCCTAAAAATGCTCGTGGTGGTCTCGTATATTTCGTGGGTAGGATATATGATTAATTTATTTTTATTTTTTTCTTTTCTTTGTCCTCTTCTTTTTTCTTTTATGTCTTAGCATTTCCTGGAAGTAATTGGCCAGCTGATTTGTTGTTCTTGACTGGTAGTGGATGGTCTTCGCCTTCATTTCTGTATTTTATTGCTTTTGATGGTGATGGAGGGGAGCTGTACTTCAAATTGATTTGGTCACATGGTGTCGGAGAACTAGGCAGCAATTTTTTATTAGTTTTTCATGGGACCTCATTTGAAGTAGGTACACTGGTCCCCTCTTGCAACCGTCTTAGGGTGTAATTTATCAGAACTAACGAGGGCAAGAAATGAATTCCTACTGACAGTGGCGAAAGGAATTAATCGAACGGAATTTCGTTCTTGATAGGCGAGCAATGGACATGATTCAAAATTCTATTATCGTCTATGTAAGTTCTTGACCTATCCTATGGAAAATCAATTGAAATTTTGGTATGATACCAGTCAGAAGCAGGGTCAGTTAAAAGGTCTTGTGGGGCCATTCAGAGATCCCTTATTTCGACCAGCATTTGATCTTGCTATAGACTGTTTAATAACTAGGGACTGAACTCCTATTCCTCCAAAACTCGTATGGAAAGGAACATTTTGTGAATCAAGTTACTTAATGATTTAGTGGCTGAGTAAAATTAAACTCAGCTAGACTTTTTTAGACTTTTGAGAAAGGTTCCTTCAAGCAAACAGCGTCGGCAAATCAATGGCCGAATAAACTCCTTTTTACTGCTTTTAATCACTTAAATGGCACACAGTAATGAGTGTTAGATAAATAGTATTATCCTACCTTATGCAGAAGTACGGATGCCTTGCGTTTTGCTGCCATTCTCACAATGATGAAAGTCAATTGCTTTCACTTTAAAGTCACAAGCAAATTATTATCACTTCACTTTTTCTATCGCACTTTGAGATTTCACTCAAAGCAAATTGTCTTGCAAACACTTGTCACAGAGAGTTTTATGTAAATTTTAACCGCCAAATTGGCGCAAGTTTACGGTCTTTCTTCCTTGAACTTGACCTTCACTAGGGAAATTTCACTTTAAAACTCAGACACTATTTTGTGTAGGTATTCTTTGTGTAATTTTGTATCCTTAAAGCACTATAACTCTGCTGACAATGTTATATGTTGGACATTAATTCCAAGAAACACTTTGGCTGCCCACTGAGTAGGTGTGTGGGAATTAGAGTTAACTCCGACTATCCTTCAAGGACGATTACCAATCGGACTAAAAATCAACTGCTGACTGACCAAAACAGAAACGTGCATCAACGTTTTTAGTTAGAAGAGTGAATGGTGGAAAATCCGAAGGACCTGCGCAGGATAAACTGCCAGTAGAGAGAGAATGTCTGCTAGGATATCTTTGTGTGTGTGTGTGTGTGTGTGTGGACGACTCTCTTCAATGTTAGGATAGCGTTCCCATGTGCGTTCCTAATGGGAGCGTTGGTGTGTTGTTTTCCTTTTTGTCGGCCTACGACACTGGGGGTTGATATTAATCCCCCTAACCGGGTATGTGTATGAGAAAGGAGACGAAAAAAATTCCAAGCATTTCGACATTTTTTTCTTTTTTTTTTTCTGTTTTTGTGTGTGGAACGAACGATTAACAAAGGGGTGCATCGTAGCACGGTCCATTGCACACGCAAAGTAAAGACAAAGTTCCAATTTTTACCTAAAGGGCCCTTCTTCTACTCTGTCTAGTATTGAGTGTGTGAGGATAAGGGATGAGATACCCAAAATCATTCGGCGAACGATGATGATGATGATGATGATGATATTCGACTACACTACGCTGTGTCCCGTTGTGTTCAATTGGATTCTGTTGGGGGGTGTGGGAGAGCTGGGTTATGAGATGAAGGACTGCACTCCTGGCTGACAATATAAAAAGAGTAGAAAAATGCATACAGGCGACCGGCAGGAGAAGGAACAAAAAATGTGTATTGATGAGCTCTTCCCTGATTGAAACGGTGACAGAGATGAAAATGATTTTTTCGGCAGTTGCAGTAGATGACCCTGTAGAGGGTGAGAGAGGCTGGATGGGGTTTAAATGGTCGCCGCTTGCTCGCTCTCAATTATAACGAGGACTTTGTTCGGGTGTATTGCGGGTGAAAGGATTTCGTTTTATTTGAATTTGAATTTTTTTTTTTCGTTGTTTGTCTTTTGTTTGAGGGAAGGGCATGCGACAAGGAGATTTCTTTTTTGCCACCCTTGTCTTTCTTCCTTTTTTTTTTTTTTTTTTTTTTGTGAAAATGACAAAGGAGATTGAGGAATTGATGATGATTCAGTGGGGTTAGGGATATTTGGATGCAGAGATGGGATGAATTGTAATTAGAAATAGTCTTGGGAGGATTTCATTTTTTTTTTTTGCTCTGTGCGAAGGGTGGGTGTTGCAAGTTGTTATTGATTTAGTTAAGGGAACAATCTCTATCTAGAGGGGTGGCTTAATTAAATCCTTTTCTGAAATTCCTCAAACATTGCGGTAGCAGTGGGTGAGTGCGTATAGCAAAATAATCATGGAACTGTACAGTAGTTGGCAAATTTGCAAATTGTACATATGTATGTACATATGCGGTCGTCAATAGACGTTTGCGGTTGATTTTTTTTTTTTTATATTTTCAAGTCAATTTGGAGTCCCTTTGATACGTGCGACTTGTAAGATCTACTGTGCTGATCCAATGGTAAGCTCGAAGAAAATTCACGCAATTGATAAGCCTTAAGATTCTGCTGAGCATGAGATGGATACCCGATGGATGAAATCCTTTTCTTTGCGGCACCTAGGTATTCATAAAGAATGTGCCCTGCCTGTAATAGTTCATTGAAAAGGGTCTTGAGGTGACTATATCATGTTGGTTCAGTTCAAGTGTCTTGCTTGCTCAATTTGGTTGCGAACAATCGACTTTTTTCCGGTTCTCCTATCTCCCTGTATCTTACGATCATGTCTCATTGTTGATCAAATATCGCTTGGTATTATTCCGAGTCGACGAGTGCACTCCCAGCACCTCATCTCGTGCCCTGGGATCCGTAATAGGGCGTACTGGCTTGTAGACGAGAGACTATCAAGGAAATCGCTTCCATTTGATCCATTTGACTGGCCAAATATATGTTGCTACCGAGGTTGATACCTCCTACACAAGCATTCACAAACGCAAAGTTCTAGTGGAAGGAAATTGCCGCAGTGCTCACACAGTTTAAGCGATGCAGACGATTCAAATGCTCCTTAGCCTTAACATGGCTAAGGCTTCAGGCCAATTTAGTAGAGAGGCATAGATGATCATTGGTCTGACAGTTGTGCTGTACGTCATCAGGCTCTTCTTTATCATATAACTGGGCAATGTGTCCAGTGATTTGGAGCTACTAAACCTATGACCGTATTTGCCTTCTCCTGTTGAAACCCCAACAATTTTAAATCCTTGATTCCACATATGTTCCTCTTGTTTTATATGCTTTTTGACAGATTCATTGCTCCATTCCCTCTTGCTGGTTAGCTTCTTTCTATACCTTTTCAGTTCGTTTGATAAGATTTCTAGCTTTTTATGCACTTCTTCATCTTTCCTAAGTTTTAGCTCTAATGTGGCATCTGTTTCACATGCACCTTACACTTTGCTCATGGATATCCTGCATGTAGTTAGCCTCATTCTACCACCCCACGTCAATTATCCATACATCAGGATTGGTCATGTCATAGATCTAGATTCCCAATGATGCTAGGTGGTGCTGATTTTAATGGTTTTGGTTTCCAACTCTGTCTCAGAAGTCCTAGTCTGCAGCACTTCACTCACTAGTTGGACTTTAAGTGCTCTACACCTTTCCTGTCTAGTTTTTTTCTGATTGAATCATGGGAAGTATTACCCAAATCATAGTTGTGATCTGCCTGCTATCTTCTGCAATGACTTTGGGCTCTATAAGCAGTATGCAGTTATAGAAATTCATCTTCAATTGATCAGGGGAAAAAGAACTTCCCTATACTTAGAGGTCAAAAGAAATATTTACATGAAGAATGAAAGTGCATAATAGTCGCCTACTCGCTGAAAGATAGAAGCCAATGCTTTAAGGACACTTGGTCGCTTTACTATGGTCTAATTGTCGAGGCTTTTTAGAAACTGAAGCTCTTAATCTGTCTAGGATGTAAGTTAAATTCAGGACTCAAGAGCAAAAAGCCTTCAAAGTGCGTCATACATCTTTGTTCATCCGAGTTCGTGGTGTTAGCTCCTATGATACTGGTGAAGGTACAGGTATGCATCAGCGAGTCACTTTCTGACAGTTACTCTACACGAATCTGGTTTAGTAGAACTACAACTAGGTGCCCATAGCTGAACAGAATACAGGTTTTCGGCTTTCAGCCATTTTAGAACGTCCAGTTCAATTCTCAGTCATCGGATAGAAGCAATTATAAGAGTAAATAATATGTTCCGCACAATTGCAAGCAATTTTGTTAAAAATAATCAAAAATCTCTCTCTGACCGAGACAGGTACGAGGAAGCTACACCACCGCAAGGTAATTTCAAACAAAATTGCATGAAATGGGAAAACCTAGATTATCAGGGGCTTGGTCGACAGAGTATGATTTCCCCATGCAGTGCTTAAGCCGCCCTCTTCTCCCCCATTGAACAATTTTTGGTACTGAGGAGTATGCATTCCGTTCATGCACACATAAGTGTATACATATGTATGTATCTACCCACCTACTTATTCTGCATGTAAATACACAGATTAAAGTTTACTGTCTTAAAGACTCTTGTCCAGGTGGTGGGTGGTAGGCGGTAGAAGCGCTTTTCACCGGCACCTATATTGTGTGTGAATCCCATTTGCCACAGATAAGACATTTACAAGTGGCTCGGTGCTACGCAAGTGCTTCCGTGTGTTTGTGTGTTTGCAATGCAACTGTGTACATGGGAATTGCCCCATGCCATTTACCGCATCATCGCACATAGAATTGTTGCGCCCACCGCCCTGCTCTCGGTCCATGGTAATGATGTCGATGATGATGATGAGATGAATTTTCGAAGGCCTAGGAGATTGGAACCAATAATATCACCACCAACTCCATATGTGAAGGAGGTAAAGGTGACACTCTAGAAAGGGGAAGTTTAGTGTAAGATTTTCATGTACATAAACAGTGCACGACCTAGTACAAGAACGTGGTCTCCATGTACAGCAACCTATTGCCCTCGTACATACATACATAAGTACACATGCAAAATGGCTCCTGTATGTGTAGGTATCAAAATGACAAAAGCAAACTGGACCACGATGACGACGCTTCATCGAATTCGATTCCAAACTGACAATGAGTGAGACCGATGATTAAGAGGCGAGCTCAAATTGGGAACTGGAACGCATCAAACTGATTCAATTCGAATCCAAGGAGAAGAAAAAACATAATTTTTCCTTCTTTTTTTTTGAAAAGGACTACAAAAAAGAACGAAATATGAAAAAGAGGAAACGAGAAATTTTGGGGTAGGACAACAACGCCAACGATTCACATTAAATGCTAGAAATGCCACAATCATGGCTCTCACCACCACCATCATCACTGTCCAAAGTCGCTACGTAGATTCATCTTCCACTCGATTCGTCCTTCAACTCCCGAGAAGAGATAGGGGGAAAAAAAAAATCACGAAAAATGAGAAAAAATGCAGAAAAAATCTCTCCATTGAGGCAGCACAGAAAAAAGAACCAAGAGCCAAGAAACGAGAATTACTAACCCCCTAAAGTGAAGGAAGAATCATCAGGGGAAGAAGGATGATGGAGCCCCCCGAAAAATGATGGCATAAACAAGGATGCTAGGGTACAAAGAAAAAAAAAAACGAAAAAATCTCTGAGAAAAGGAAAAAAATTGTATATCTCCAACGGGATATAGAAAGACTTCTCTGTCGGTCCGAGGAAACCATAGAGATATTTAGTCTTCTCTACCATCGGATAAAGAGGGTTTCTATTCGGGGCAACAGAAAAAAAATAAAAAAAAAACACATCTCATCCCATAGTTACACGATCGAGTTTTATTCTCCATTCAGAGTTTACCCCCTTCTCAACGTCGAATGAAAGCAGGACACAACCAGAGTTCCTGTCCAAGTTTCATTATAACCCATAGCCTAAGAGCTATGCTGCTGCTGGAATAGGTTTCGGTCCTCTCGTCAATGCTTCGGTGGGTTGGCACTGGCAGTCTCAGATGAGGGAGACTATGTCTTTTCTCTTTCCAGGAGTTTTCTTCCCGGGGAGAACGATTCTTGGATTTCGTCTTTGCAACGTATACAGCTTCGGGTATGAGTTCCAAGACACAACCACCCAAGGATTTCGAATTTTCCTTGAGTACCATCCCCAACTCTGGAAAATTTTACTATCACATCCTTTGAGTGTATGTGTTGGGGTTTGTGTTAGACTTGTAAGGTTATTTCATCCTCCACTCTCTCTGCAGCCGGCACATTTGATATGCTTGCCTGCTGTTGCGCTGCTGCTGAAGATGCCATCTAAGGAGCTGCTGGTGTTATGCCAAAGCCTTTTCATCCCCAACTCTAATGCGCCCATTCCACAAGCGATTCCACTTCGCCACCGACGACGACGAGAGGTAGAGAAGGCAAAGGAACAGCATCTGTAGAAGGCCGTCTAAGATTTTGGTATCCATGATGTATGCAGAAATATACCATGTATGCCGCCGCCACCACCACCACCATCAACGTTGTCGTCTCCTTTTGAATTATAAGCACACGAAAATATGTCTTGCACCCTCCTCCGAATGTGTGTTGGCAACCCAACCCTCTACATCTTAGGCACACTAAACTCTCTGCTGCTCTGCAGGTGCATTAAGTCCTAAATACGGCAGTACGGGGTGGGGGGTGGTGGTGGTACCCTCAAATTACATTTTCCTATTGGGGATGTGTTTCCATGTGCCTCTTTCCTCGTCATCGGGTAGTAGATATGTGTATCTGTGCGCCTTCGTACGTCTTGGCCAATGTTTCTCTGATGCGATGGGGGTAGTAAAACCGATATATGTACCCTAAAACTATCGGTACACGAACAGCAGGAATAGTCTCTGTCCTTTGCCTGTGTCTCTCACTCTAACCCCTCCTCACCATTCCAGTGCCATCACCTTCATCACTATGTACAAGATTTTCGATTTCCCCGGAACTAAAGCCCAAGATGATGGCGCCCAACGTGGGTGGTATTTCTGTCGGTGGAAGCTGCAAGGAGACTGGGGGGGTGGAAGCATTCGGTGGAATGATGTTTCTGGCATCTAAACTTAAGAAAATGTTGTGTACCCTTGTCTTAAATGAATTAGGGGGTGGCTCTAAGGGTTTGATTACTCCTTATACTCTAATGCTATGTCTATGTTCACCCTCTTCCTTCCACCCTTCCGACCAATTTGAGGGCGCCACCTACTCTGCCTTCGCAATACTCAGAAGTCTCTAGATTCTCTGCTATATGGCTGTTTCTCTGCTTTGGGGATGAAGCGAAGAAATGAAAAAAAAATAACACAAAAAAAAATCCGAAAAAGTCAGAAACAGGAAAAAAGATGAAATAAGGGACGGGCACAAGGCAACACAGGAAAAAATGTACAAAAAAAAAAAAACCTCATTCATCGTCACCCCCATGCCAGGACTTAATTTCTTGATCCATTCCTCCCACTGTTACCTACTTCTTAGTGCTTCCACAACCACCCTGCTTGAGATAGCAAAGCAAGGAACAAAAAAAACAAAAAAAAAACCGTCGTTCAGAAACGAAGAAGGAAATTTATTACCAAGGAGATGGATAGCTTTAGGATCCTTTTAGCCAGTGTGGCCAGTGGACTGCCTTCAATTTTTCTCCCCCCACTCACCATGCCTTCTTCTCATCAACGGTTCACTCTACCACCCCCAATCAACCGTAGGGAAAAAAAAAATGAAACGAGAGAAATGAAAAAGCAGCACACAAATAGGGGAAAAAAAACACACCGTAGCTCAGAGACAGGGACGAAAATCCAACCGTGGATGAATTAAGTAACAAAACCCTGCTACTGCTACCCCCATCTGCCACCGCCACGAGTTCTTTTTTCGTACAACCTTCTCTAAGGAATCTGTATGTTGTAGGCAGGGGGGAAAGCAAAAAATAAAACTCCTACACACAAAAGAAATTGGGCGAGAAGAATTAAAAGGATACCATTCCACGGCTACCTTCTTCATGTTCAGCCCTCCCTATGGCAACCCGAAAAAAAAAAAAAAAAAACACACGAAACGGTCTTTGACAGATTCTCTCGGTCTGGTCCTGGTACACAGTCAATGGATGAAAGAAAGAAAAGAGATCCTTGGACATTACCAGACTCATTCCATTCAAATTATTATCCTGCACTAAGACTATAAGAGGTGGAAATGGAAAGGAGTCCTTTCAGATATAGGGACTTTTTTTTTTTTTGATGAATTTGATAAAGAAAGAAAAAAACTTCTAATACATGGACTGTTTGGGTGAATATGTGTTGAATTTTATATAGGAATCGAAGCTCAAATCCTGAGTAGCCACATCGGCCTAGCTTTAAATCATGGGTTTGCTTTCAAGCTTTCCTTAGAACATTCAAATGTAGGTACGGACTTTTGCTTTGTTATGTAGAGCTCAAGTTTTATTCCAACAAAAACTCAAAAAAAAAAAAACTGCCCGTCATAGTATCACAATATGCATGCGTACCTGATGTCCTACGGCACAACTAGAGGCTGTCAGTTGGCAGTCCCAGCTTCCTCAGGAAAAGACGTATAACATTATGTTCAGGGATTATTTTTTGGGAAAGTGGAATTATCTGGCCAATACAGATATAGATGTAAAAAACGGCTTCAACGCGACGAACCATGTCGATGTTATGGTTATCCTGGTTTCGGGAAAATTTTCTCTAGTCTTTAGTGAAAGGTTCAACTTCGCACTGGGCTATCAGCTAAGGACTGATGGAAAATCCTTCAAAAACGGAGGTTGTTCTTTTCACTATACTGTAGCATTCCGGCGGTAATTTTTTTTTGTAATTTACGCGTGCCAAAGGGGTTATGTATACCCTTAAACTATTATTCAGGGCACGGGTGGGAAAAAAGAGTAAAGAAGAAGGAATGGAGGTGAACCTGCCACGCTGGCCTTAAATGATTGGACGCTGAAGTGACGAGGAAATACAGAGCCAGGTAGATTGTTCCACATTCGTGTAGTGAGGCTTATAAAAGAGGCCCTATATTTGACCGATTTTGGGCTTATGGGTAAACTGATGTGCATTCGCAGCATGACGTGTATTGCGGGTGAAATTTTTAAGGAGCGGAATGCCCCGCTATAAAACTGATAGAAAGCCGATTGTGGTCATCGAACCCTTAGAACTTGCCTCCATTCTGTGCCGATGGCAGTTACCTGTGGTTCAACGAAAACTGATCACATGAGCCCGATGGCAGCATTTGAAAGGAGATTCAGGAAAAGAATTCATTACAGAATTAACTGGAAAGCATGGAGAAAAATGAGTTGGCGTTCTATATTGACGGATCTAAGATGGACATTGGTACAGGAGCCGGAGTTTATTGTGAAGCCCTAGGAATAAACGACGACTGAAGCACCTTTCAAGCAGAGATTACAGCATCATACGAACTGCTGGAATTATACGAAAGAGTAATATCGTTGGAAAGACGATCACTGTCCATACAAACAGCCAGACAACCACTAAAGCTCTGAACTCGGCTGTAATAATTTCGAGACTTAAGGGAACCTACCAGTCACTCTTAAACGAGATATCCAAAGTTAATGCGATGACCCTCAACTGGATACCAGAGCCTATGGATGACGAAGAAAACGAAAAGGCTTACGAGCTCGCTAGTAAAGGATCGACGCTGCATCTATAGCGAATCTTCCTTTTGCAGTAGATACAATCGGTTCCTTACGGAAGAAATTAGAAGATGAAGCCATCTATCGAGCAAACAGGTGCTGGGTTCATCTGGAGACATGCGCCATGACCGGCCTTTAGCAAGAAGAGATCATCAACTCTGGTTAAACTCAGTCGTCATAACGCACAAGTCGTTTCTGGCGTAATTACCGGCCATTGTGCTATCGTCCTTCACGCGGAGCAACTCAGTCTGCTGCATAATTTCAATTGTAGAAGTTGCGGAGACGGAAAAGAATTCAAACCTGTTGTGTGATTGTCCTGCCCTATCCATCGGAAGCATGAGAACTCTTCGTAGTCATTTATTTTCGCCGCTGGAGGAGCTAGGTAACGTGGATCTCCTGAGGTTAATATCACTGTCTGGATAGTTCTAAAAGCAGACACTAGATCTGATTTGTTTATAGGTTTGCTACGTACTACAGACCTACCATACGCAGCAATCCGAGAACGCAACGCAACGCCAAATAAGAAAGGGTTGGGAAAGCTTAGGCTCATTACCAGAAAAAGTACACGATGGCGTGTAATCGTTGCGGAGGTACTAGGACAGACAAATGAACACAGGACACAAGCTAGTAGATTACCAATTGATGTCCGCAAAACTTTCGCGATTGAAATGAATATTTGAGAATATACGAGTGAAGGCTGTTGGTAAAAGCGAAACCTTGATTCAAACCTTGAAGAATTTTGGTACTTAAAGCATCTAGAATACTCTTTCAATCAAACCATCCTTTTTTATCACTTTATCATAATATCACGTGCTTATCTAGAGCTCAATAGTTTTTCTTACGAAAGGTTATATGGATCACATTACAGGTCCACCAGAACACCAACAAAAATCAGAGCATTCCAAACTACTTTTTATACCACAAACGTTATATCCTCTCTCACTGAGTCCTGTAACCATTCGACACGAGTCCTAAATAATGCTCTTTGCTCTCAAATTCCATTGCCAATTACCAAGCTGTGTGTACAAATCAAATCAACGCCGACAGAAAGCAATCCCACACATTCTCACTCTTGCAGCGAAATGTAATATCCATCATTACTAAGAGGCACGTTTATCCGCCCTTACAAACTTGGAATCATCTCCAGTTTTAACCAAACCAAACATTCACCTCCCGAGGCTACCGAATTTCGACGTTTTTTTGTTTTTGTGTTTTTTTTTTGTCGACTTTTATCAATGTTCCTCATATTGGTGTTGTTGTTATTGTTTTGTTTGTGCTCTTTTCGTGTTGTTGGTTAATTTGTGTCAAGGACGAATGAATAAATTTATTTTCGCATCCCACAAATTTTTATTCGCTGGATTGTAGATGATGATGACGATGATGATGATGATGATGGTGGCGGGCGGTTGTGTTGATGCCAGCGGTATTGGTCGTGGTGTTATAGGCTTATAATAAAGGGCCATGTACACAGAGAGGATACACGTATACTAAGGTTCAGGCCAGAGGAACATTACACGATGAAGGGATCAGCGGAATCTGTCTTTTGGCGCCATTGCGGATATCTCTGTCGGGATACAAAAAGAACATGTGCCTTGGTTTTGTTTTAATTTTGTCGGGTGCTCTTTTTTTTCTTCTTATTTTTGTTTTTTGTTACATTTCGCTGTTTGCAAAGGATGTGAGCCAAGTTGTGATTTTGTTTTTGTTTACGCTATGGGAAGCGATGTAATGCAGTGGTTTGCCAAAAAGTCGGTGAACGGGAAAGAGGTCTTGGGATAGATTTACACGGTTGGAAAGAAAACCATACTAATGGATGGAGCGACATAGAAGAAGAAATGGGACCAGTGGGCTTACAAAAAATAGGAACCAAAAAGAGGCAGTTGCTTCGGTAAAAAGTTTTCTTAAAACTTAAACTCGATTAGACAATCATAAAAACATAAAAACAAAAAATGGTTTCCTAATCTAAGAGCATTTTATTAGTATCTTGTGACGATTCATCGAACTCAAACCATAATGTACACAATGTAGCTTCGATATCAATCAAAAAGGCTACCAAAATGAGGTAAAATCCATGTCCTTACTGTCACTAGTAGCTGTCATGGCAAAACTTCCCACGAAAAATTCTCATTGCGACAAAGCGCCATGACGTCCAATCCTAATTCCATTTCACCAAGCAGGACGAACCAAATCGAAATCGCATCGATGAAACCTAAATTATACGCCTACGCACCCCCACCCCCTTACGCAGTGTATAGTCGTACTCATATGACTAACCCCCCGTCGAGACTAAAAGAAAATCGCATAGAAGCATGAAAAAATATGATATCCTGCGCCAGTGAGAGAGTTCCTAAAAGAAGGAACCCCCCTCCTCACCCAAATAAACGGAATAAAGAAAAATCATCCTTCAACCAAGAAGCATAGCAACTTTAACTTGTTCTTCTTGTACGAGTATGTACGCCTGCTGCCTACACTCACCCGGATCAAGAGGAAAATGAGTAACCATCAATGCCAACAGGATAGCTAGGTTTGTGTGTGGGGTACATACATTATATCATTTTTCGACAGAGCGACCACCATAAAAATTCATCCTTCCGCTGTTGCCCCTTAAGCCATCCCACACTCATGGTGTGGCACCCTCTTCGCCGTCGTCGTCGTCGTCGTCGTCGATTGGATTCGGGAAAAAAAAAGGCGCCCAACAGTGTGCTTCTCTGGCAGCACAGCGACAAGGATGAACGAGGACGACAGCGGCGTCGATGGTGACGGTGGTAATGGTGACACATGGGGTGGTTGGTTGAATGCAGACCTTCGAGCACATGTCCTCGAAGTTTTTACGTAGGCCAAACCTGTTCCCTTACTCTAGTCGTGTACACACATGTGGCCCCCATAGAAGTAACCATAGTAGGTTGATCCAAAGACCGAGTATCTCCTTACGTTTAGAATTGGTGTACTGTGTGCTGGCTCTGGCTCTGGCTCTGGATGGGTTGTTGGGTGGTTGGAGGAAGAGACGGGAGTACTTCCACAGCATAATTCCGTCCGCTTTTTACCCGTTATCTCTGTTGGTTGGCCCAAAAAGGAATTTCTACTTTTTTTTTTTTGTTTTTTTGTTTTTGTACTTGCTCCTCAGAAGAAGCAACGACATGAAACGAACGGAACTCGAACTGACTAGAATAGATGAGGGATGACAATGACATACACACACACACACATCGCACCACTCACAGAGCGAAAAAAAAACCCAAAGGGTGAGTCCTTCTTTGGTAGAACAATTTTATTTTTTTTCGTATTTTTTTCTGTCGTTCATATCTTCCTTGGTGGAAGGCTAGAGGGGTACCGAAGGACTATAATTCTGATGACTATGGCACACAAGGGTGGGAGTGTCAGTTGTTGTTGAGTATCCCGTGTCCTTTCCACATTTTGCTTTCTATATTTTTTTTTTTTTCGGGTGGCAGAGGACAAGGGTAGAAACAACTTTATATTATCTCAAGCGAAGTGGTTCACCCCCCGCGCTCTGTAGAGGGTTGACACGCTCCTAGAGTGGTGCTGATGACTTTCGGATCGAGCGAGCAGCAATTTTTTCCAGCATTTTTTGGATAGCCATGTGTGTGCCAAGAGGACAGAGTAAGCGCTTGCCTTTACTTCTATGGGTTGGTTAGTCGTAATGGGGGTGCACATAGCATTTGGGGGTTGTGGTACGGCTACGACGACGTTGACGTATGAACTCAGAACTCATTCGATGGTGGGCCCTGTTTTTCGTCGTAGTCGTCGTCGTCGTCGTCGTATCTTTTTCGTAGACAAGAACAAAGGCCACGTGGTGGGTGAGATGGGGTAAGGGTGAGTTGCCTTACAGGGAAACTCAATGGCGCCCAACTACTAAGCAACGCGATTCCATCATGCGGGTGGCGGACGTGTGCATGGTGGGTGGTTTGGTTTATTTTTTTTTTTTTGTTTTGTCCGCTGCCTTCAGTTTCACTCACATCGCAAATTACTTTCGGAACCCCCTCGAATCCTCCCTTAGACCATCTAACCATCTAACCATCAAACCACCCGCGTTCTATTTTCATTTCCCGGCAAAGAGCGGGAACGAAGCCAACTTTTTGGGTGGAGAATTTGACGACGAAAACGACAACGACGACGACGACGACGATGATGATGATCATGATGAAATGAAACGCAAGACCCAAAAACAGTAGCACAAGCGGACGGGGGAAGACGAAAAAAAAAAATCGAGAAAATTATAAGGACACAGTTTCTACGTTCTGGCAGTCTTGGGGAGGGGGCGGCGGAAATGAAAAATAAAAAGAAGAAGCAATTAACTGATGCGAGGCCGGGGTTAGTCCTAGTCCTTCTCCTTCCCCATGTCCAACTCGTTGTGTGTGGGCTTAATCAGAGATGACAAAATTAAAAAAAGGGTCGATTGAAAGACCGGCGTCATTCCTTTTTCGGTGTCCTTTTTTTTCTCCATAGAATGTCGCTATTTTACATGGAGCTGAGGGACAGATGTGTTTGAACTAAGTCCCATTGGGTATGCGGCAGAACATCTCACATGCTGCGCAGGGTGTGTGTTGCTTGCGATTAATGCACATTGCGTGGCTATTCTGCCAAAAAGGAAAAAATCGCATTGCAAGGGTATAATTGTTAAAGAACATGCTCTGGAACCATGCCACGAAGGGCGAAGATGTTAATTTAAATATTCATTGGATGGGGAATCAAAAAAAGGAATTATGTGATTAAATAACGTGCCTATGAATGGTTGATTAGTTGTTTTTGAATTTACAATCATTTACTCATAATTAAGTTGACTTATAACCTTTGAATGAAATTTAAAGTATTTGGATTCAATTAGGATATGAAACTGTTACACCCCTTCGAGAGTTTATTAAATTACCGAAAACATAGATCTGACCCGCATAGACTAAAATTTGAAGATTTTAGAGCAGACGAAACTGTTTTTCTTGATTTTTGTATACAATGCAGAAACTTCAAAAACGACATTTAAGAAGCCTGAATTAGTCCTAATCGTTTTTAGAAAAGTTTTACTCTATATGAAAGTAATGGAAAACTCTTTTAGCCTTCCTGTTCTCAAGGATGCGATTGAGTTCCCACTACCGCTTCTCTTTTTAGATATTACAACAAAAACGCTGGAGAAAATTCTACTTTGTGGCTGTTCAAATCTATGGAAAAGAGCATAGCAACATAAGTCACTTTAAACATCATAAGTCATGCATATCTTAAAAAGGTATACCTTCAAAATTTTGTACAACAAAAGAATATATTAATTTGCGCTTTTTTCCAAAGTATACTCTCTTACCGAGAAAACCCCTCGACAACCAACACGAAAAAAAGACTGTGAATTACAAACGAATGCAAACATCGAATACAACACTCTCTGCAATCGATTTGGGCACCATCCATTGACAAGAAATAAATATGTACATGGGTGTCAGTTACCGCTATACAAAATCTTTCCTTTCGCTTCTTCTCTCTTTCGATTTTACCCAGTAAAGACTATCGAAACTGGAAACAAAATTTCAACCCCCAGAGGTCCAATGCTTTCCTTCTCACAACAGTACGTGTTGTGCATTGTATACATTTGTGAACATACAGAAACAGAAGGGAGCTACAATTTTATACCGTATCCAATGGGCAGAGGAGTTTTAGAAGTTCTTTGTAGACAAAAAATATTCTTGGATGTTTGTCAAATGTTCGCAAGAGTTGAAGCCGTGAAAAACTTTTAGAGTATTCTCCTGGATTTGAACTTGGAAATGCTGTTATGCCTCTTCGCCACAGATATAAAGTAATCCTTATTTTCCCATTGTTCTGACGCTCAATGGGGTGAAAATAAGTCACTACTTGCTTTGATGATAGCCAAAACTGCATTAAATGATAAATATCTATATCTACACCCTTGTCCTTGAAAAATAAACATGTGGTGCTTATTTTTTGCCGATGGTGAAAGGATTTAGACATTTTAGAACATATGGCTTCATTTTGGGCACTAGGATTCACCCCTGTGACTTGTCAATCAGAGAACAGTTGATGGTAACCTGAACCATTCTATAGTTGCTAATGTTTTCAACTAAATGTTGGATATTTATGTTGTTTGGTGATATGGTTTCTGTTTTCTTTTTGGAAAAAATAGGGACATTTAAAGTGAAATATTTAGTCAGTAATTCTTTAATAATACTCGGCTTTAGTATCATGGTGAAGTCAATGTAGGAATTAATAGAATATGCTCAGAAGAATGGGGAACATCAGTTCAGTTGCTTTAATATTGTTTAACTAATTCACCCATTTTTTTTTCCCTACAGCTTAAGACCTCTTTACAAATTGGATAATGACAATGTGACAATGTGACAGTGTGATAATGACATATGAGCCGGACACTACACAAAATAGAACGGATCTACTGTACAACAAGGCAAGAGTTGTTAGCACTTGTACCTGCCACTATTTCATAACTATTTGTTCGGCCGTCAATTATTTTGAACGGGCCAGTCCTCACTGTGATGGCTAGAGACCTAGAGAGACAAATCAGCTAGAAGACGCAAGGCCATATACAGTCTGTCGCCACGGCGATCGGTAAGAGGATGATTATAAGAAAATATTTTTAATGAGTGTGATACCAAGATTGCGAAGCCACCAATTTATATCGAGTGACAGTTTTGCAGGCTACTTCAATATCAGGTCATTTAGCTGTACACATAGAACCATTGATGTGAAACCTGGGGAAAAATGTGCCGAAAGAATAGTGCCTTCACGAAGAGTGCTCAGACCACTGAAACCATTCATTGTTGATGGATTGGCTACACTCTCCGAAAGGGTAACAGATCCATAGCTAACCAAGCGATGCAATGAAACCTACTTACCAAGAATGCCAGGATATGCGGCGGTCGTAGGAGTACGTGGCGCAGAACAGTCGAGAAGGAAGCACGGCAACTGGAAAAGAGTTGGGGAGAGCTGAGGTACATTTCCAGAAACCGCATACGATGGCATTGTAGAAGCCCTAGGACGCACAAGGGGATTTACATAAGTACATACATAAGTAAGTAAAGTAAAGTAAGTATTCATTTTTGGTGCCCTAAGGGAACTAAGAATACTCGGACTACAAACTCATATCTGCAGACCGATGGTATGGTTAAACGGTTTGACTGTACGCTGTTAGACTTCTTGGAACTACTTTTGTGGACAAAACTTAACACGACCACTAGCCCATCATACAGGCACGAACTACGAGCTCACTGAAATAATTCGCGGACAGCAGCTGTGTTTGCCCTTGGTCAAGGAACTACAATTTGGTTCGGCTGTTTAATAACGGTCAGTATCACCTTTGAAATATGTATATTCTGTACCTAGAACAGAATATTATGAAATTCTACGATCTGACCTTCGAAAATCTTTAAATGAATGCTTAAAAGATGAGAGCTTAGTATAATCTGCGATCAAATTTACCATCTTTTCAGGCGGGCTACTT
Source organism: Chalcosyrphus nemorum (assembly GCA_949716465.1). Lineage (NCBI taxonomy): Eukaryota > Metazoa > Arthropoda > Insecta > Diptera > Syrphidae > Chalcosyrphus > Chalcosyrphus nemorum. Next base: position 60,185,961 of record OX454332.1, read on the forward strand.
AGATTAGCTTTTAAATCCCAAATGCCGGAATAGCACGTTAAGTCGTATCCCGTTTGGAGAGGTCTAACGACCTAGTACACCAACTCTAACCACAGTGGTTATATACGACTCCGATAAATCTTTGAGTTATAAAAGATGACAGTGTTACGAAACCACGTAGGCTACGTTTTAGACTATATGTTCTAGCCCATACCCAAACTGAAAGATTCACTCCATTCGATCCGCGTTCACTTTTAGTCGGTATAAATTGTATTACCAATTTCAATTTTCAGCTTAAAAAATCAGCAGTTAATTGTTGTAGTTATTCAACCCTGTCACAGATGTGTTAAAACAAAATAAACGGGCTGTGAAATATTTTTTTAACAAGATGGGGAAACATCCTCAAATAATAGAACAATCCGGCTATATTGAAGGGAATTCATCGAAAATGATTTCGATGCGGATATTTTTGCATGGGCAGATCCGTCCACCTTCAAGTGAATCTCCTTCACAGTACCAAAAAGAGGACGATTCCATTTGAACGCGGATACCGAAGATGACGTTTGGGTGGATCGCTTCCACACTACGGATTGAATGATAGAGGTGATTGTAAACTCGGGAAGTTAATTGTAGAAGTGTACATAACGAGTGTACGGTATTAATTATATGTACGAGTATATGCATAGAGAAATATAAATTTATAGCTTACTTGCGTGCTCGCCTGCTAAGGACGCACTTAATGCATACACAGATACATATACATATCTAGTCATTTAATATTGTTTTCTTAAAAATAATTTAAATGGGCAAGATTCTTAGAAATAAAAGTTTAATATATTCGCTTATTTATTGCCTAATACCTCACTTAATTAAACTTGTTTAAAGGAATGGAATGCCTCACTATTTTCAACATATCTACTCAGGTTCAAGCAAGTACTGTTTTCATCCTCTAAATATACTAAATAATATATGATATTTTTGATTACTATTGTTGGACAATTTATCATGGAAAGACTTAGCACAGCACAGGGTCTACAAATTATTCTGCTGCATTACGAGAATCAGCGAGGAATGTTTTTCGTGCTCCTAGAACAACGTATGGTACATATGTCAGGATCAATAAGCAAAATTGCCGTATTTGGACTGAAGAGCAAGGTCTACGTTGATAAATCAGGTACGACTTAGGAACGAGAAGCCAACATTACTTGCGTTAATCGCCAAATATCACTCAAAATACTCGCGACGCGTCATAGAAAAATGAGAACGATCCCCATTGCTGTATCATAGCCACAGACAGATCAGTCCTCTATTCATTAACGGCATTTAATAGAAAAGGTGCAAGGATAATACACTTCCCAACGAAGAGTGTACAGTCTTGTAAGAATCCATCAAAAGCAAATGCACGCCTTACATAGTTGCTGTGCTTAAGCATTTAGAACAGACTAAGCCTCTATCATTTACCAGTTGAGCGAGCTTCTCTTTGCACTACCTCACCAGATTGGATAATGGTGGGTTGAAATGGATTTCAATGTGAGTTGAAATGGTATTGCAGGATGTATAGGTACATATGTAGAGTGATGAATAACAAAGTTTTATTGAAGCCAAATTTCGTTCTAAGTTTAGTTTGAGCCAATGTTGACTTTTAAGATTGTGTGGAATATATCAATGGCATTGGAAAAATCCCAAGTAGACTCCGCCTGGAAGGTAAGGGTAAGCTCCAAGCCACAATCTTGCTTATCATAATGTAGTTGGCATGGTAATACTGGGTAAAAATCTTTCCTTCCCAAATAGCTGCAGTAGTGATGTCACGGTAATATTATTTAATGACAGAGACAGGTTTATGATAAGCTAATCGGCAACGAGTTCCACGGCACATGTTTTCCGTCAATATTGACTGTCATTTTCAGACTGATGTGATTTCAATGACAGTAATTGCTTCCGCAGTGGTGGGAAACTCGTCCCTTTTGAGAAACAGTGGTGTGTCCTCATCGCCTTTTAGGCTTATGCCTTTAAGTCGCAACAATAAGTTTTGTGAACCTCGCGAAAATGCATTATTTCTGTGTCTCCCATATTTCGAGGAAATATTATCCTTTCGATGGCACCTTGTAGATGATGGCATTGATACCTTGTTGTAAGGGATGTGGGGTTTAGATCAACATGTCAAAATGCGTTATTCCATTCGGGCACCACTTTATTACAAGTGATGATGGCTTTGCACTAATTTCTCTCACTGAAACCTGATTTAAGAACTGGAACAAATCGGTTCATCTGGCTTTTATACCGTGACCAATGACTTTTAATTGCAGGAATCTCAAATTATAGGTTTCTACAAATTTTAAATCTTCTATTACTTGATTGTGGTCTCTTGGACAAACTTTATTTCTTGGCTCTCATCACTGAAACTTTGGAGTTCTGTAAAGTTTGTCTCGGCTATCAGTCCAAAGAAGGTCATAAACGTATGAACATACAAGAGGTGATTTAAATGAAAGTCAAAACATTCTGCTTTCATTTTGAATCCAGACCTTATAATATTATTTGTACATTGTTATGTTATCAGCTCTATATGCCCCATCTTCAATAAGGTGATCCTGTATCTTGTAAAACCTACAGAGGTACCTATATTATCCAGATTTGTCGCGTAACGCTGGAGAACACGCTATGCTTCTGAACACCGGAGTCAGGAAAGAAGATGAGCTGTCATGTGATTCCTTCAATATCGCTTTGGAGCGATAGTACGCAGGGCAGGTGTCAATACGGAAGGCACTATCTTTGACAAATCCGTCCAACTGCTGAGATATGAAGACGATATTGATACCATTCAAAGATCCCGGCAAGCCATTGTAGACGTGCTTACGGCAATTAACAAACAAAATATTATCTGTCCAAAACATGGGCAGACTGTCACTGTTGGACATTGGACCAAATTTATGCTCCATAGCAGTCTTGCTATAAGGAGCGAGACAATAAGTAAGAAAACTGAGCAAATATTGGCCGCTTTGGGGCGAAAAATACTTCATCGGATATTTGGTCCGTCATACGAAGAGGGTGAATGGGGGAGAAGATAAAACCGCGAACTCTATGAGCTTTACCAAGATGTGCAGGTAGTCCAAAAAGCCAAGATAAGCCAACTATATTTGCTCGGCCACATTGAGCGAAGGGGCAGAAATGCTCCAGCCAAGAGAATCTTCGAATCACAGCCCCCAATGTTCGAGACGGTGAAGAAGATCGAACCTTGGGTATAACAACAAAGTTGACGCGGATGTCAGAAAACATGGCCTTCGGAACTGAAAGCAGCGGAACCGCAGAGGATGGAAAAATTCATGTGACAAATTACTCATTCCTGGAAATAGTCTCGTAAACAGTATAATGAATGCTTTGTTTAAAACTCTTACTGATTTCAGCAACACTTTAAAGAAATCGACTATGAAGGTTATATTCGTTGAATAAATAAGAAGGACCGATTTTAAAACAAGTGTACTTTTTAACGTGGTTTTAACGTCCCAATGCAATTCTCACCCTTTTAACAAAAAGATTACTTTCTCAATCGCTTTATGATCAGTGTAATCCCCCTTTTTCATGACGATTAGTGTTTTCACCTTCTTCAAACCACCCACCCCAGATTTGCGTACCTCTGCTGTGAGAATTTGTTTGTTCCATAAACTACACACACGCAGTCGACTTCACATAAAAAGCACAAATGGATGAAATGAAAAAAAAAATCGAAGGAAAAACATAAATTACCCGATTATCCTTGCGGAAAGAAAGCAATGAAAAAAAACAAGAAAAAACAAATAAGGACTTCGACAACTACCAACAACAACAACAACAACCTGTTGAATAGCACAACACACACTTCCAGCCATGCCAGCAGACAATCTTTCACACACACACACACTCTCAACCACTCAACTCAATCCAACCACTTTCTTTCAAGTGCAGGAGAATGAAAAAAAAAAAAAAAAAAAAAAAAAATTTACATTGTATTATAAGTTTTTGAAAAACTCGGCAAAAAGGATAACAACACACAGACGCCCGTGAATGAGAGTAAGAAAAAACAATAACAAACATGCGAGAGTCTCGAAAAAGGACTTCAAAGAAGTTTTCACCACCACCCAGAGCCAGCCCGAGTGTGTGTATAGTGAAAACCCATGTACATGAACATCCTACTGGCTGATGGTATGCTTATAAATTGCATTTATTTTGTTCAATTACTATCCTTTTGCGAGATGTGGAGAGCAAGAGAGATTCTCTCTCTTTGTCTCGTTCGTAACTCGTATCCTTGAGAGAAAGAATGAGACTTGAAAAGAGACACGTCGTAGCTAGAGAGAGGGAGATTGCCAGAGAGAGCAGTGATATTTGAAACAACGTGCTATGCAAATTAAGTCATACAAAGTGAAGTGTTTTGATTTTCTTTCTTAATGGCGCCTCGCCCCCTTTCAATTGTCCTTTTTTCTTCTGATGTCATCTGAGACTTTGACACGTGGGTGAAAGTGTAACAAAACACAGAATACATGTCATTCGTTGTAAGGATCAAATGCTATTTCGTATGCTGGCGATCCTTTATGATGTCGGTTGACAAATAAATAAACGTTATCGGTCCTTTTGGTCCATTTTCGCGAGTTTTCCTCAGTTTGCCTCCCCCTGTCTTTCTATCTAAACAGCTGATTTCTATGATTGTTTCTCGTCGCTCTCTTTCTCTGTGTATTTACTCCCCTAAACAAAATTCAATTCACATTTTATTTTTGCGGTCTCCTTGTGTCACATGACATAGTGGTTTTCCGCGCAATTTTCTTTTTTTTTTTTTCCCTTCATCCTGTTCTCGGGGGTAGCCGGGGGTGTGTCTCTGTTTATTTATTTATGATATAGACTACGTGGTATATTTCAGTTTTTAAGTACACGCCGATGAATGTGATTTGACCTCGTTTTACGTTTCTTTTGCAGTTAGAAACATTTTTTTTGTTCCATGAACGAGTGAGCGCGTTCTCTCTTAGGTTTTCGGTTGGACTGATAGTGGGTGGCGGTTGATTGCATTAGGGGTTGTTGTTGGGTTTTTTGTTCGAATGTGTGTTTGGTTTTTGTCTTTCCCCTAGGTGGCATTGGTAAGTGGGTGGTTGGGTTGTATGGGTTAACAGTGCCGGTAATGGATTCGCAGACACTGAAGTAGAGTTGTTTTTTTCTTCTTTATAGTATCCTGTTTTTCCTTTCATTTTTCGTATGACTGGTTGCAGACCACTTGACAATTAAGTAGAATGACGTGCTACGCATGAAGACAGAGTGCCATGGATGGTGATTGCGTGCGTGTTGGATTTATTTTGGGTATGGAGAGTTGGATTATTAAATTTTGGGTTGCGTTTTTTCGCCGTGAGATTAATATAATTGGGTTGGCACAGTTTTTAGTGCTCATTAAGGACACTGTGTAAGAGAAACGCGGAAAGTTGATGGGTTAAGTCACACGCATTCGTTTGACTTTCGTCCAATCACGAATATAATAATTTTTGTGTCGAAAATAAGGTGGCCACACATGTATGTATGTATGTATATATTTATGATTGACCACTGACCTAACCTGCCTTTAGGAGGTGTTATTTAAACAAGAAATTCTCTGCGTAACTAGCTATTTTCTTCGAGTAATTCAGCACCAGTCTTCAGTCATTTGGATGACGTCTTTCATCTTATTTTTTGGTCTCTGCAGGTGACAGTCTTCAAGGGATGAAAACGCAGTAAACAGATGTGAAAGTAGAATTGTCTATCACATCATAAAGCTGGTGGTCAGAACTCCAAACAACACCAAGGAGTATAGATGGTAGATTACTAATTTCGAATGACTCCATACATAGCTCTAAGAAACTTGGAAGCCGATCCCGATATGATCCCAAATTCAAATACTAAAAAACGAGAATTAAACAGTCAGAAAACAAGCAAGTATGAATCATGTTCGAAATGAAAACGAATGATCTAGTGTTGGTATTCATGAATGCTTGAGTGCATAGTAGGCTCACATTCAAAGTATTTATTCAATCAGAGTATTGACAAAAGCAGTGAAATGTACAAATGTTCCTGAGCCTTCGAATGGTTTCATAAAAAGTTGGTAGAAAACGCAAATCACTGAATAATCAATCAACAAAGCAGCCATAAAAGAATCATAAACAAAGAGCACTTATAAATAGAGCAAATATAAATAGATAGAAGATCGCACCAGTCGAGCCTCTCGAAACATTCAAGACCTTTTTGGTAAAAATTCATTTGCCAGGCAACGAAGTGTTCGACTAATAATCATTTCTTGGATTTAAATGTAAATGGAAGCTCGCTTCCGATTCGTTTTATTAGAGGCAATACAATAAGACATCGAATACTTTTTGTAAATGAATACGGATGTGTGGGAATACTTGAAAAGTAATGAATTATTCGAATGGCTCACAAACCGAGCCATTTCCTGTCGTACACACAGATACCTACACATTCTCCCGGTCGACCCAATATAGCAGCAATATTTAGATTTGGCTGTCGATATCGAACTAGCAGGCTTCCGTGATGATCTCCTGTACATCTCCATGTACATACAACTTCGAGAAGACTTTCGAAGAGAGATTCTCTCTGATTAAGAAAGATGCACACCTGAAAAACTCATAGGTATTATCATAGCTACATACTAAGTGTCCAAATTAACTGGGGAAAGTTGAATGTGATTTTTTTCCATTCTATCATAATTCACAGTATGTTTTCGCATTCGTGTTGAAATACACTGACCGACGTATTAATAAACATGTGCTAAAATTATAAAGGGCTTTACTCATTGGTAACTCTTGTTAATCGGTCGGTTAACCTTAACCCAGGTATACTAAAAAGAGCGAAGTGTTTTCCACATATGGTTGGGTTTTGAGCACTGAACCTTTCATTAAATGTCCGAATACACTACCCCTACACTGTAACAACGTAGCCAAAGTTTTACGCAATGGTGTCGGATTATTTTACAGTTGAAAGTGGTGTATATTTGGGGTGCGGGTGTATGCTGTCAATTGGAAGGAACGTAACTATAAAATTCCATGGAATATAACATCGCACCTGAAGCACCTCGGTTACCCTGATGACATTTGCATACTTGCACACCGCTTAGAAGTGTACCAGGGGCCAAATTGCCGCAATCGATAAGAAGTGAGTGAGTAGGACTCTTCGTGAGACATTTCGATGCACAGTAGTGTTCGGATGGAAAGACGCATTATTATAACTTGTTGGGGCTAATGAAACCTTGAACCGATGGTGGAATACCACCAAAAACCTTGCTTGCTTCTTATCTAACAAGAAGACCCCCTTATACAGGAATAATTCACATTTTTCTGAACTCTGTCTTCGATACTCTGGACGGACTTAATTGGAACTAGGGGATGACCGACGGCGTCATTCTCTACGATGGTTTGATAGAACCGTACTCTAGGTGTACTGCACTCTGAGTATACTGGCCCAAAGAGGACCTTGAAAGTTTTACTATATAGTAGCCACTAGAACTATAGCTGCCAAACCAAGAGAAAGAAGCTTCCTCTCTCCATATGCGTTTAGGAGAATGATCACAAGGACCAAGGGGGAGTGTGAGCACTGTAAGTGGAGTAATTCTTCTGACTCTAGACTTATTAGAGTAAGCTCTGACGTACGGCATTCTTACTGCCTGTACAAAGTAAACACTGCATCACATTGACGCCTTTTCTGGCTATTTGGCTTTAAAAAATCATCTTAAAACGTTAGGATCCAAGAAAATCCTCTGCCTCTTACTCTTGTGGAGACGATAACAATACTGCCTCTGTTCATATTAGGCTGCAGATTCTAGGTGGGCTAGGTCAGCTCGTCATCATTCAAATTAGTAACTTCTTCCTGTCTGATGAGCAACCTAACCTTTTTACATCATTTTTGAAGAAGAAGTTATCTGAAAACGATGCGATTGCGTGATTGTGATGCAGATAATTGCGCTGTCCTCACAGAATTAACTTCACATTCATCGTATCGAACCTAAACTTCTTTTATAAATAGAATTTTCCAAGAAATTCTATCCCCTCGAGGCTCAAAATAACATCTAAAAGCCCCAAATGTTATCTCAAGGGTAAGGGAGGAACCTCGAAAAAGAAAGAAAAAAAAAAACATTTATGGCCTCCTTTACGATCGAAATGGGTTTAAATAAGCCAACTAGGACATAACCCCAAGTTGATGACTACGACGGAAATTCGGTTCGAAACAGGACAAAAAAAAAATATATATATAAAGAAATATCTTTAATTAAAGCCTTGAAAAGCCATCGTAGGCCACCTACACACACCTCTTACCCTATGCCGTGGCCCACCCATCAAAACATCTCTCATCGCCAGTGGTGCGAGGGGGGACGGGAAAAAAATCTAAAAACCTGAATAGAACTGCGGGCATCGTTTAGACAATACGACCGCTGATTTTGACGAGCATTGCCTACCCCTGGCAGCCCCTTCTAGTACCAAATCGAAAAGAAAAAGAATATTTCAAGGAATTAAGAACGATTACCGGGTACCAGTGGTGCTCTGTTCTACTCTGCTGTGCAAAAGGGGGCAATTCAAAAAATGCACGCGGACAGGAACAATGAATTCTTATTTTTTTTTCTTTTCCTCTACCCTTGCCTTCCACTACGCGGGGATAAAAACGTAGCTAGGACGAAGTTTGACTTTAACGTTGAAAGCAACGAATCGCACTAACCACTCCCACACTCAACAAAAACGAAAAACATAAAAATAACAAAAAAAAAAGAAGAAGAAAAAAACCCCGACTAGGAGGAAAGTATAAGAAGAAGTGGAACCGGAACGTTGAATATCCTCTCGGTGGAGTAAATGGAGGTGGAGGAGGTAGAGAACGAAGGCCGGAGCATTTGAAATTAATGAAAGTCAGTGGTGTCCTGGAGAACCCATTTTCGTTCGGTTGGTGGAAAGATACCTTTTTTTTTCATTCCATCACGATGGAAGACGGATCCTTACTAAGGCGAAACACACACATACATGCAGACATTCTCAAAACGAAAGCAAGGGAAAAAGGATTCAAAACGGGGGTGTCCTGTCCGCCTAAGGATTCGCGTGGAAAGGAAGCTGAATTTTTATGGCCACCGTTTTTCTGCCACCGCCGCCGCCGCCGCCACCCCCTTCTATCATTTGGCAACCCTAAGGGAACCATGTCTACAAACTGCGAAAGAGAACGACGACGGAGCATAAAAAAAAAAAAACACACAAAAAAAAAAATAAAAAAATACAGAAAAACCGTAACCAAGCGATGGGGGGTCGGCTGCTTTCTTTTCCTTCCTTCAGCAGTATGCCCACAGCCCACAGCCCACAGCCCACCCCCATCGACAGAATTTTTATTTTACTCGCATAATTTTCTTCGTCGCAGCAGAGAAAAGCGCACGTGGGGTGAATTGGGGTGAGCCTTGTACACGATGCCAGTGCGACTGCTTCTTCTTGTGATGATGAAATGAATTTCCAAGAATGGGGTTGAATATGGCGCCTTAGTCTATAGTCCCGGTTATCCGTCTCTGCTGCTACACCCAAGCCACCTACATCTGATGACGGCACAAAAAAGGCACACATTGTCAAAGCGGCAACGTTATCCAGAAAGAAAATGGTTATGGCATGAGACATGACCAGACCATGCCAGTAGTAAGAACAAAGCACTCCACACACAAACACACACACACGCCCCCCTACACCCACCTAAAAATTAAACGAAAAAAAAGAGGAACCTAAAGCCATTGCCAGTGACGAGGCCTTTGCGCCTTTGCTTGGTTTCAATTCTTTTTTTTTCATCCCCCTAGCCTCTGCCATGTAGAGTATGTTATCATCATCGCCCGTCGCATGTACAGAAAAAGTGAGTTGGAGACAAAGTCGAACTGACAAAACTCTTTTGGAGCGCAAACCAGCAATAACAGAAGCAAGGAACATTACCGCCTCCAGCGTTGGATACTTGAGAAGTGTGTACGTATAAATGCTGGTGGAAGGAGATGAGGTAGGACAACTAGGATTAAGGTTGGGGGGTTGTGTGTCGTCGTCGGCTGATGGCAAATCCACAACTTCGAAGGAAGTGCTCGCTTCCATCTGAAGTTTTAGACAATTTCAAGAAAACCATGGGTGTGAGACAAGTTCCCCATTTGAGTACATCCCACTGGTCTTTGTCACAGTGACAAGGATATGCTGAGTCAACTGTACACTGAACGAAATCTCCTTGAATTTTAACTCGACGAGAGAGTGAGAACTAAGCATAGTACCCACCTTAGTGTATCTTGTCATGATTCGCATAGAAACTTCACCCTCGCTCACACTAGCTTCCGACAAAACCAATGATGGATTGAGGAGGAAATCTTGCCCCCCATCACCGTACCGTACTCCCATACGAAGACGAAACGAATGTGGCGTTCCAAAAGTGCGAGAAACATTAATACGAGTATATAGCATAGATGAATAGATGGATTTTCTTTCGATGTCTGCGATACGACGAAGGATATTAGGGATCCTGAAAGAGGATTTTTGAAATTTCTTGGCGGCGCGCACACTGAAGAAATTGTGGCTTTCGAAAGGAATTAGAGTTTGAATCACATTTCGGGGGGGGGGGGGGGAGTGAATGGGGTGACTTCTCGAAACAAACCAAGGAGGGTAACATTAATTTTCCAAATTTTCCCTCATCCGGTAACGATGGTGTGTGGTATTGGTGGGTTGAGGGGGACGGGGGTGAGATATTGTTCGTCGCTGTCTCAAAAAGGTTGGCGGTGGGCTTAGCAAATAAAAAAAAAAAAACTGCGTTCCTTTCCACTGAGCGCACTGAGTATATCAGCCACCGGCCATCCGTTGAGGGAGAATTTTTATGGGAAAAAGCAAAGATGGCACAGCCGAACACTGCAAACAACGACGACGAAAATAGGATGAAAGGGTAGAGAGTTCTTTTCAAGGATTTTAAGCGTTACCCGTCTTTTTTTTTCTTTTTTGTCTGTTTCTCTGAAATTTGCGTACGCTTTTGTATTTTTTTTTTTTTGGGGAAGGGACACAAGACGGTGATGGAAGTTGCTACCAACCATGCCACCACCACCACTGACACCGACGCAGGAGGGTTTCCTCTGCTCACTGCGTGTTAATTTTGTACTTTGTCGTCCCTCCTGGCTGTGATAAGGGTTTAATCCACTGTCGAATGGATGGAAACCCCTCTAAAAATAACCTCCATCCACTTTTGGGTGAGATGCTGCCTTTTCAGTGTGTTTGTGTCCTGAACCGTTCCTTTTTTGAACTTTTTTTTTTCTGTAACTTTTTTTTGGTACCCTTCGAACCCAATCCCTTAGTTACATATATACGTTTTTTTTTTTTATTCTCATCTTTTTTAACCCATTCTTATGGTGTGTGCGATGGGATATCCTTTCGTTTTGAATAAGAAACACGCTCGACTGCAGAGATGTGTTGTGAAAAAGGATCCATCAAATGTTGGCGTGGATAGGGGTGGATAAGGATACTTCTTGTTTTTTTTTTCGTTGTTTTGAATTTGAATTCGGAATTAGAAGGAAGAAAGAAAGAGTCTTAGGTCCTTTTAATGTTTTTTTCACATGTATAACGATGGCTCCGAGCAGGGAGTGGACGCGCCGCACCGCGCCGCCCCCATTTAATCGAAATCTAATAACATCACTCAATGGGGTACGAAGCGACGGAAAATATGCAAATTTTGTAGGTACGAGTAACTCTTCCCCTGGGGAGAGTTCCCTTCGACATAGAGGATTTGCCTTTTGCGAGAAATTAGTTAAACGAGGAAATAATTTCCACGAAGTTCAGTGGAAATGAGGCTGCGGATCAGAAGATTGACTTAAGATGCCACAATTTTGAATTAAATGCGGAACGGGTAAAGGACAATACAAAACAAAATATGCTACTAGTTTAAAGATGAAACTTTGTGCCTTGACACAATTGATTCAATATTTTCCAGATGTAAACTATGATACTGATTTGGAAGGATACATCCCATTTGCAAAATTAAAAAGTAATTATTCTGCCTTTAGTAAAGTGAATGGCGTTGAACATACCCACGCTCGTAACACCGAACACATATCGTCTTAATGGTATACCTACACTCGAAACAAAACCGAAACAAAGGAGTCGCACAATCCTACTATGCTACTGAGAAGAAATTCCAAGTTGGGTGGACTTTTTGAGACTCGCACGAAGAGTGAGTTCAGTAGAGAAGACAACTGGAAGGATGATCCTTGGTAATGTTAGAAAACGATAATGGCAAACTGTTCACCAGAACAATACCCCAAACCCAACCACTGTAGCCTACTCATACTCATCCTTGGAAACCGAATTGGAATACTCTTCACTACACATGTGTCTTTCTAAGAAACTTCCCTTAGTTGTTGTCTTGCAATGGAGCAATGGCAGCCACCACCTCTCCCATTACCAAGGATTTATGGACCAAACAGCCAAGCTATACTCGACAAGTTGGTTGTTCAACCAAGAGGTAAGGGTAAGGGTATGGGTACCTTGTGTTCTTCAAGGGTTTCTATTGAGTCCTTATAGACGCCGAAAAGAATACGCCAGGGTGTACGATGTACGGTGTACGGTGCCGCAAAGGAGGGTGGCATTGAAAAGCAAAAGCAAAAGCAAAATATCTTCTTCCACCAGTGCTGTAACATTGTGATTGTATGTATGTATGTGTGAGTTCGTTTTTCGGGAGCAAATTAAACACACTTGGGGTCTTGTGTGCTTTTGTGGATGATGCCTGTACAGACGGAAATTAGTGTAGGAGTGCGAGAAGTTTGGGGATATTAAAGTTTCCTTTACGGGTCCTTAAAGTCATTCGCATGAATCAGATTCAAGGGGAAGAACCATGTAAATGTCGAACAGAATGTACAAGACATATCTGCTGCTATGCTGTTTCTGCTGCAGGCATGAACTCAATGCACCCAGCGACAATAAATCCTTTTTACTCGTTCTCATGATGTTTTGCTTTAACAGTCATGGTAAGCAAGTGGAATAAGAAGCAAAATTTAATACGGAAATGTGAATTGACCGAAAATTTAAAGATACATATATATCTTCATTAATGAATCTCTGACCCTTTTCTTTTATTTACCAGGACATCACCTAAGCTCAGATGTTGTTTTCTCCACATGACATCTAAGTGTCCAAAAACTCTTACAAATTAAATCCATCCGACCCATGGACCCTTACCTAAAACCGTCGCTATTCATCCCTTGCTTTGCGTTGTTTTTTTCGTTTTTTCTTCTCAGAAATGCAATCAAGTCGCCTGCTAACAGGGTTAGGGTTAGGGAGCACCCACACCCGCTACAAACTGAATTTTTTTTTTTTTTTTTCGTCCGCAAGAGATATTCCATCTCAAATCGTTTTTCTCTGTGGAAAGGGTTGGTTCTCTGGCACTCTGGTGTCTTGCTTCCCCCCCAAAACAGGTTTTCGTGAAGAATGTCGAAGACATCACCTCTAGGGTTGGGCGCCATTTGGACATGGAAAGGATAAGACTTTGGTATTTCGAAGGTTTTTTTTTTGTTTTTTGCTTGTTGGCCATGATGTCTTCCCCCAAAGTAGAGTAGTCTCTCGTTATTTTTCCGCATGGGATCGAGATCTTTCCTGGATGTCGACGTTTTTTTTTTTATATTCCCTTGTCTTGTCTTATGAATTTCTCGCTTGCAAGAAGCAAGAGGATATATTTTTCTGGTTTATGCCAATAAGTGGAGTTTCGCGGCAGGAAGATGCTATCGAAGAGGTTCCATTTGGAATCGATTTTTTTTCTCTCTTATTTTTTTTAAGTTTGTCGGAATGAGGTAGATTGAAGAGTAAGTAGCGGGTAACCCAAAAGGACGCTACAGTTCTTCATTATTGAATGAAGTCCTTTTGCGGTATTTATTACTAGTTGTGTATATTTTTATAGACAGCTTGTGAACTGTTATGACAAAGGGGTTGTAAGGACTGCCCTGATCAAGTACAACAGTTCAAGTGGATGACAGAAATATTCGAAGAGTACTTTTTGAGCAATGAAATCAGTTTCGGGGTCTAGACTAAATCTTTTTCCTTCCAATGTGGAAAAATTGGGCACTTTCGAGCGAAGAATACTCCGTCGGATATTAGGTCCCTTATGCGAGGAGGGCGAATGGAGGAGAAGATACAACCGCGAACTCTATGAGCTGAGCCAGGATGTGGATATAGTCCAAAAAGCCAAGATCTTCGAGTCCCAGCTCCCAGGATCGAGACGGCGAAGAAGACCGAACTTCCGTTACAAGGACAAGCTGTCGCGGATGCCAGAAAACTTGCTCTTCACAACTGGAAGCAGCGTGCAGAGGATGGAAGGCAACAATGTCTCAGGCAGGGACTCTACAAGGGTCGGGAGCCCGTTAAGTAAGTCAGTAAATAGTAATCTTGAAAAATAATATAAAGATTACTTTACGTTCTAACCACTTGCGAGTGTCTGTCAAACCTCCAAAAGTATTCAACTTCACAAGAAAGCTCCAAACCCTCTGCTCTTCAGAGGCGATGTACAAATGCAATTTTCCTCTACACGTGCAAAAATATATACCGCGCTGAGCCTTGATCCTCTATGGGCTGCTTAGAGCGTAATTTTTATTTAGATGGTACCTGCGTTCAAGTAATTTGGTTTGGTTGCTTGCTTTAGGCCCGGTGAATTGGTCTAGTATTTTGCGAACCTACGTATTGACTTCCCATTGTTTCATTGAAGGTGCGGCTCCCAAGATTAGGCGACAAGTGCCGCTTCTCGCCAAATATTCTACCCGTCCTGGAACGTCAAGCTGGTTGATTCAATACCATACGAGATTGACACTACCGTAAAGGTATTAAGAGCACTAAGTCTGAAGAAATTTAAATGTCAGATGTCAATTTAATTATTTAAAGAAATATTCCGCCATAATATTTCTTCTAATACATGCTGCCGCAGCAAGTCATTGGCCAGGATATTGCAGCATGTCTGTCGTTGGTGCGGCTAGTCTAGTCCTGCCAGATATGTATATACGCTTTCTGCATTTTGTCTTTTTAAAATTTAGTGTGGGCCAAGCTTGCCTGACATGGTTACAGGTGTCAAGATTACTCCATCTTTTTGAATGTTACAGTTATGCGGAAATATCAAAGTGCTCTTGAATATAGCAGAAAATTAAACTGCAATCTGCCCACATCCTCGAGATCGCTTTCCAATTTAAATCTTATTATTGCAGATTAAAACGCTTTTGTAATCGGTTTCATCGACAGCCAGTTGGCTGTTTAGTGAATACTCATGATTTCAGCATGAAAAACACTACATCGATTCGGTAGTCTGACAGACTGACTGATGGCAAGGGACGTCGAAAATGATCCAGACCCCACACTTTCGCCTGTCAACTAAGCTATTTGTGATGGTATCCACAATCCACTGATGTCTACTGGGAATACTGGTACTGGTACTCTGATGAGGAAGAATCTAAGAATAGGATTAAGTAGTCCGCGGCTTCTATTTCACTAGCTATGAACATAGCTTTAGGATTTAAGTGTTAAACGGTACCATTGTAAATGTTTAAGAGGCATCTTGAGGATCCTTTGGCCTAACCGTATCTCCAACGAACAGCTTTATATGAGAGCGAGCCAGAAACCGATAGACATTACTATGCAAAGGCGAAAGTGGCAGTGGATTGGACACACTTTACGGCGCGAAGATAATTCCATTGCGAAGTACGCTATGCAGTGGAATCCGCTCACCCAAGCAGGCAGAATAGCGGGTCGCCCTAGGCAAACATGGCGCAGAACAGTCGAGAAGGAATCGAGCTCTTTGGAAATGAGTTGGAGAGAGCTCTAACGCGTTGCAGAACTACGAACAAGATGGCGCGCAGGCATTGTTGTCGCCCTATGCCCCAGAGGGGTTAAATGATCTATGTATGTATGTATAGTGTTAGAAACAGTATAATTTCTTTCACTGTATGGTGTTGTGCAGAGAGAGCGACAATTTGGCACTTGTCAAACGTGGGGAAACGTGGCTTTCGTCCAAACATGTGCATCATTATTGATACCTTCATGTTATGTGTATTGAGAGCTAATGTGGTAGCCTCGGGCGAGATCAATATTTTTACCGAGAGTCAAGCTGCGATCAAACCCTGGATTCTAGAACTCGTTTGGTTTCGTTACCGCCTAAATATCTCTCAATAAAATTGCGAAAGAACTCAAAATTCACGTAATGGTGACATGGAGACTTGACAAGCATGGTACAACTCCTTCGATTCTATTGAAAAGGGGTATCTTCAAAAGCTTTTCCCTAACGGTCTCCTTCTTAAGAAACAGAATACTATTAACATTAAAACAGTTGGTCGATTTTATAACTCCCTGTGGTATTAAAATGGAATTTCTTTGACTAAAATGTAACTACACTTGCTGCAGCCTTCTATTCTAACCCAACCTAACATAGGTACAGTAGCTGTCACTAGACATGAATCACTTTGGTTATAGATCGCAGAAAAAATACGAATTAAATTTTCGAATAAACAGATAACTTAAATTATATATTGAAGGCAATTTCATGAAATTTTATGTAAAAAAAAATAAATAAATTAAATTATTAAAAAATCTACAATATAAAAAAGAAAATATTTACTTACAGTTTTTCGTCTATAATAAAACCACTGGTTAAATTTATATATAAATAAAAGCATGTACTTTATTTAAGAGCAACAAATTATTAATGAGCAAAAATTCACAACTAAAAAAATTAACAAAAATTAGTAAGCAAAAGCGGTTTTTAATGCACAAAAAATTTCCAAAAAAAAAAATGAACAAAATAAATTAGCATACAATTTTATTAGCAAAAAATTTAACTAAGTGACTGTAAAACTTAATAAAAAATTAAATTTCCAAAAAAAAAAAAATTCATAAGCACGACGAAGCGAAGCATCTTGAATTTCTAGTAAAATTAGCGTCAACAAATCTCAGCCATAATAAAAACATAGAAAAAACGTGAAAAATTTTAAAAGAGAAATCTGTTAATATTGTTGCTTATCATTAAGCATAAAATAAAAAAAGTTAATTATAAATTACAAAGTATATTTAAAGTCTTTACTCACCAAGTCGTCCAGTTTTAAAGCATCAGTGTCACTAAGACCCATGCTTCGAGTAAGTTGCAAATATGTCGATGTTATAGGTTTGACTTTTCGAAGATCCAACTGATTTTCCGGTTCTTGTCCCGACTGTGGTACCATTGGCTTTTCCAGTTTGTCTCCTGAGTCTTGCTTTTGGAGTTTGGGGACTATCGTGTATCTGGAAGGAGATTTTGAGAGGTTAATTGCACATGTTTGATGCGGAGGTTCCTGAAGCGATTCGAAGTGCAACGGCACGATAGCAGTACTGGTAGTTGGTCCGTCATCTCCTGTCAGATCAACAGACTCTAGTTGAGGCTCTGGAGAAATTGGTTTTTCTTCAATTTCACTCTTTATGGGAATCTGCTGAGTTTGACTCGGAATTGGAATCGACTGACCGTACAGACGTCTCATAAAATCGTAGTATCTTATGAAACTCTCACGGTTTAACATGCCGATGTTCAGATGAGGACCAATAGAACTATTAGGACCTGCGATAGAAGCTGGACTACGAATCGGTTCAGGACTGAAAGATTGTGTCTGAAAAGTTGGATTAATACGGATTTTCTGTAACATTGAGGGATAGCTAAAAACAGAGGGCTCAGTGGAGATTTTCAAATCATCTTTTGGGACTACTGGGCTAGGAATTAAGGATTTATGTTTGGGTTCTAGAGAAGTAGGCTGTTCGTTTCTTTCAATTGGAATTGGTGTCTTAGGAATTTCAATTGGGCTATCTGTTTTTGGGGAATAATTTAAGATATCAATTTCAGTGGAACTCTCATTGGGGATATCTTCCTCAGCTGTTGATCGTCCAGGGGAGAGTGGTCGAAGATTTTTCTTACACTCCGGACAAGCTGACAGAAATCTGGTTACGGCTTCACGTGGTAAAAAAGCGAAGGTTTCAGTGATCTGAAAAGAAAAAGTTATTTTTTTTTTAGATTGTATTTTAAGAAAGCCATTTGTTTAAATACAAACTCTTACAATGCGATAAGTTCGCTTTTGGCCAGCGTGCCTACCACTACGTCCTCCCATTTCCACGTGAATATTGTAGATGATGTTAAAAAATTCCTCCACGACTGCTACTTTGCGATAAGTGCGCTGACCAAAGTCCTGAAATATTTCAATTCTTAATTAAAACTAAGCCAAAATTCAATACAAAGGCAATTAAATTTCAACAGGAAATTTTTAAGAGTTCCAGTGAATCTGGATCGTTAAAATTGCTTGACAATACACAAAAATTAAGTCACTCTCTGCTCCTTTTATGATACCTAAGCTGAAGTCAGTGAATTCAACTGAAAACGTTTGAATTCATTTGACTTCGGTAACTTAGCTCAATTTTAATATTTTACGTAGTACAATGTACATTTTCAGTTTCATCTGTATTTTTTAAAGCAATGAAGCTACAGACATAAGCATCAGCTAAGCTATCAGAATCAACATGATCCCTCTACTGAAATGAAGTGACTTCAAATTATTTCTGTTGAATTCAGTGACTTCATTTAAAATTTATGTGAATTCACTTCAGACTTTAACTTAAATTAGGTGAAGTCAGCAAAGAATGAAATTATTTGAGTTCAATTCATTGAATGCATGAATCACTGACTCCAAATGAATGGTGAACTAGGTTTTTTCAAATCCCAATCATTTGTAGATCATCATTACTAGATGAATTTAGTGAATTACGAGTAAACTGCCAAAAGATTTAATTCTTTTACAACTCTGGTATGTATGTATGTTGCATGTGTTTTGATTTTAAGTAAAAAGGTCGAAGCATGTATATTGCCCCATTTATATGAGCAAATCGATTTCGAATTCAACAGAAACAGTTTTGACTCGTTCCGATCCCACAATTTTCTGAGGTCGGAATGAAATTTTCGATGTAAACCGAGGTCGAAAGAACGATTACAATTCATTTCTAATCAAACCAATTTTAAGTAGTAGATTAAATGTAGGTAAATGTAGGTAGGTAGTAGATTTCTTAAAATAGTGAAGGTTAAGTAAAATACCTACATATATATGTCTAATAAAACATAATTGGTGCACTTTAGACTTGAGTGTACTTCAGTACTTACGAGTAAAGTCGACAATTTTTTAAGGCATAACTAATGTTTGGTAAGTTTAATAATGTCTGTCGAATTTTTGTGTAGATGTACGAAAATTTCCACTTCAACATAAGGGGCCGATTTACTTCAAAGTCTGTGTCTGAGATCTGTCAACCGGAAGTTTTATTCAAGTATGTGATACTATACTTTGAGCCATTTTTACAAAAAGAAGATATTTTCTCGAATGAGAAAAAAAAACTAAAAAAATTGCGCTGTGATCGCCGGAGAGTTCCGAATACTATCGTAAAAACCCAAGTATCGATACCAGGCTAATACCATGTTGCTCGTGTGATATTACTATGGTATTGCCTGACACATAGATAGTATATCCGTATACTAAGGTATACATACCAGTGTGTCACATGTGTAACTGAAAAATGTTATCGTAAAAAGATTGATAGCTTTTTGTTTGGAACCAGAATGGTATGCGTCCTTGGCTCTTTACTATTTGCCGCAGTTTTTAAATATATATGAGCTTGAAAAAAAAAGTGACGGCCCCCAAAGTGCATTAGTATTTCTTAGCTGGAGATGAATCTATAATGCGGTAAGATCAGAGGCTCCTTCGACAACCACTCGATGTATGGGGGATGTCTTGGAGGAAAATAGGTAGTATTAGTAAAGAAAGAGTATATGTGCTGACCGCTATCTGGTAAGTCCATTTGAAGGGTTGAAGAGGTGCGGGCAGCTCTCAAGGTGCTCTCAATACCAAACTTGTAGGTTAACGCAGACTTAAAGGTGCGTGTCCACTTGAGAGCACTTGAACTAGAGAACTCTCGAGATTAACTCTCGATTAGTTTTCCATATGAGACTACAATTTGTGTGATTTACTATCGCAGCTAGGTTCTCTCAAAATACGAAAAGTGCGAGTTAATCTCCGAGAGTAAGATAACATCTGTCCACTTGCGAGAAACTCATCAAAAGTTTGAAAGCTGAGAGTAGTAAGTCAGGCCCATATCCACTTACGAAATTTTTCTCGAGAGTGGCTTGAGAGCTACTCGCCCAAATTTTACTCTCAAGTGAAAAAACACCTTAAGAGTAATTCATGGGGAATTATATTCGATATTCTAACTTTTTGAGAGTCACTCGCAAGTAGAGAAATATTTTAATCCCTATCGGAGATTAGGTCTCAGAATTCCAACATATGTATGTATGTATCATTTTCTGAGTAGCTGTCGATAGGATAACAGTGAGTATCGAAGAAAATGCATAGAGAAATATGAGTCTATTCAAACTTTGTGCAGAAACAAGAAAATATACCTAATGCTGTGAATATGACATACATATGTTCTTATGTCTGACTCACCAGATGCCAGAAATCTAAATATTATCAAACACACTAACGCCCTGGTATGCCTTTTCGTAATTTGATATCCTGCTTAAAAATAATGGAAAAAATCTCAAAATTACAATAACAGTCCCAATAGTAAAGACAGCTGCAACCTCACTTTTACTAGTTCTAATTCAAAAGTATACATATGTATTGTCAAGTGGATACAATTTTGAGAGCAAAATTATATCAGAGAACTCTCTACTTTCAGATCTCATGACATGACTCTCAAATGAACAGCCACTCTAAAGAGCTTACTAGCGAAAGTCCTTTCAAATGGACACGCATCTTAAAATATTTACATCAACGAAAATCAGCCATTAAACCTGAAACTTGGCCAAAATATTCGATTAGATTTCAAATCAACAACGCGAGCCTAAAATATACTACTGTTTAAAGGATTGAAACTATATAATGGACTACCAAACAAATTTAAAGAACAATTAACAGCTTTTCTTAAATCGAATGTGTAGATTGAATTTATAAAATGTTAAATGGCTGCTTCTTGCCAAATTAAAAGCAACGCACTCTCACGCGAAAATATATGTAGATATCATATATACACAACAGCGAAAAAGTTGAAACAAACTCATAAGAAACAACATTCATACTAATATAAATAAAAGGAAAAGGTCCATCCTGCACGCGGTTTTAAGGGGGTTTTCCTGTGCACTTAAGCTAACCCCTTTATGAGCATTTCAGTAATTTTTTAACGAAAATTTCTAATTTCAAGCGAAATTATAGATTTAATCGAAGATGCTTTATCTATAATAAATTCTCTGGCCTAGAAAATAAAAACACCTAACTTACCTTGGTTGTAGAAGCCACATACAGATCAATATTGTTGGGGTATTCTCTATTAGTGCTCGCAGGATAATCGGGAGCGCTCTGAAAGCATTCTGGTCGTTTAGTCGTGAAAGCTATAGAAATCAAAATCAATTTATTCGATGCAATTATTATACAAATTTGTGTACTTTTACCTTTCGACTTCACCCAAAATCGGAACTTTGAACTATCAGGACGACTGTGTTCCTTGCCTTCCAAAGCTTTCAGAATTCTTGCTTTTTTACGCAGAGTAATGGTTTTAGTCTTAGCTTGATCGCCATAAGTTTTGAGAGCCCATGGTTGAAATAGCTGGAATTAAAATAAAAGTAGAATTGTGTAATGTATTTTTTTAATCGAATCTAATCCAATAACAGCATAGTCCGGCATAAGCATTTCTATATAACATTGGCATACAACTCAAGAACTGACCATTTATGATATCCTTTCTTTAATCAATCCATTACGCAACATCAACACTAAACTTACCTCAAACATTTGCTCCTTATCCATGCACAACTTAGGCTTCTTACATGACGGTTGCAATTCCATATTATCCCACTCTAATGTGCCACCAACACCGGCTCCACATTCAGCCGCACCACCACCACTACCACCATCATCATGGCCCAAAGCGAACATCAACTTTCGTTTGTAATTTGTCTGAGTCGATTCGCTAGCGCCGCAACTGCTTTCACTTTCATCCTTTAAGACCACGTGATGTGGCTGCAAATGTGTGGCGGCAGTTGCAACAGCCAACGAAGCTGAAGCACAACCAATATTCGATATCCGTTCGTCCTTGATGATGATGGTTGATGGAATTGTTGCAGCGTCTGTGTCGCCGGCATCCTCTTGCATTGTAGAATTTTTGGAATTTTTAAGCTCAGCTATCATAACTTCAAATTGCGAGAAAAAAAAAAACAATAACACAATTTTCACACAAGGATAACAAGGTGGTGGAAAACACAACAAGGATAACAAAAAACAAAAAATAACAGAACAAAATCTCCTCTTAACTCGCGCGGTTATCGAACTCTTTCCTCGAAAAGATCATGCCCGCACAATTGTCAAAAGTCGACTATGGATGCAAGGATTTGAATTGAAATCAAAGGATTTTTTCGACCAAAGGTAGTGGACAATCGGGAACAGGATTTGTTTTTTTTTTTTCGATCTAGATGTCCTGCGATTTCATTCGGCAATCAAACGTTTCATATGTGATACCAGGAGAACTTGTTTTTTTTTCCCCCCTCCTCTCTGTGGTGGTTTTTCTCTATTCTCTTGAAGGTCATTTGGTTGTGTGTGAGTATATTACCTGTTGAGATGTAGGTAAATAATGAAGAGGATGTTTTAAACAAAATGTGAAAATTTTATTCAATACACAGATAGTGGTTGTTTTGTAATTTTTCAACCCCTTTTGGGGAGGGGGTAGTTCGTCTGCGATTGAATTCCGGTTTAGTTCGCTCATCTGATTCGTCTATTTAGCGTGATTATTTGTCTATGGTCCTTGGAAGGATTTTTCTATCTTTTCGGGTTGGTCAATTGGTTTGGTTCCTTCTTGATGACAATAAGGGGTAGAGGGGATGTAAAGTAATTAATTGGCTGAATGTCCTGGGAAAAACATAATTATTTTCTCAAAAACAGAATTGAGACTTCCTATATTTGTATCTTTTCTTATGGCAAACCTTAAATCGTTGCCCCTTTTTCTACGGACCAACTCTCACTTAAATCTCACTAGATATTCGCATTCTCGTCTCAAAATTAAAACTAAGAAATATCTTGCACCCGGATAAGGCGGTCAGTAAAAGAGAACAAAATCCAATGGGGAGAACAAAAAAAAATCTTCTTCCAAGGATATTTCATACGTCTTAGTTCGCCTGCCATCCTTCAAAGAAAGTTTAGGTTGGAAGAAAAATCTTCTGCCATACCGGGTCTGGTTTCCATCCTTACTTATCAAACAGACCCATGTCAAAAGGATCTCAGAATTCTACCCAACCTTATGGCTCCATCATACCAACAAGCAAACTCTCTACGTATCCAGGACCTAAGCTATGTTATTTTATTTTTCCTCCTATGCTCCTCTCAATTTATGTCGGTTTTTTTTTTTTTTTCTCTCAAGAATCCTCCTTTTTGTGTGATTTTCTGCTACTACTACACCCCACCGCCTTTGACTCCTACGAATCTACCCCCAAACAACCGGCGAAGGATTTCACGTTATTTTCCTTCATCCATCAAAGGACAATGCAATGCCAAGTGTGAGAATGGTGGATAGGACGAAAGCCACCTCTTCTCCGACTTTTTCATGAATGGAAATAATTTTCATATCGAATTCTCGATGTGCGCTCGATCCCTACCAAGGACGAGGAGGACGGCACTGATGAGCATGGGGATGAGTATTGAGTAGTCCCATTTCTCTTCTTTTATTTTTCTGCCGTTGTGTTGTGATGTTGTTTTCTTGGGGGCGATGTTGTGGAATAAATACCATAGGAGGTGTGTCTGGTATCTCCAATGGACTATGATTGAAACTGTTTACCTTTTTGTAGAACTTTTTGTTTTTTTTGTAGGAAGGGGGGAGTTTTTGTGTATGGTATGTGGGGATTTCGAATATTTTTGGTTTGTTCCATTGGGATGTGGGTTGAGAAAAGGACTTCGATGTTCATCATGACGTTTTGTTCTTGGGTAGAATCTTTTCCAAGGACTGATGGGTTTGGAATTAGAGATACAAAGGGGAAAAGAAGTCCTGTCTACTGTATGTGCTTATGTATAGATTTTTTTTTTTGTTCGAATTCCAGAGCCAGAGCCTTATTGCAAAAGAAAGTGGTATTCAAAGATCGGGCAAAGAAGCAGACAAGCTCAAGAAATAGTGAGTAAATCGATACAATTTTTACAGATGTATCGTTTAAATCATCTCTATCAATGCTATCTACTTCTACCGTTGAATACATCTAACTGAATGCGTCAAAAAAGGACTACATTTTAAGACTAAAGTTGCAACAGTACTCCG
The DNA here is from genome assembly GCA_949716465.1 of Chalcosyrphus nemorum. Classification (NCBI taxonomy): domain Eukaryota; kingdom Metazoa; phylum Arthropoda; class Insecta; order Diptera; family Syrphidae; genus Chalcosyrphus; species Chalcosyrphus nemorum. The sequence goes on from OX454332.1 coordinate 60,210,275, forward strand.
CATTACGTTTCATCCCCTATTAAGCATAACAACTGACCCATTGATTCCTATAGTTCGACCCACTGAATGCTAATTTGTTCCCACTCGAATCATAACAAACGCTAAGGATAACAGGAAATTCACTCATGCTTACATATATATGTTTATTTTTAACGGTTTCAACGGAATATACTTCCATTCTTTTAAATAATTGTCCACCTTTAGCTTTGAGTAGCAAAACTCCATCCGGTTTTTTATCTCACAGACCGAAGATCATCGCAAACAACATCCTTTAGGATCTGCATCCCTTTTCTTGATTTTGGATGTTTATTTCCACTATTCTCTACAAAAAAAACAGGAATTTTTAGTTTTTTCCCCTCATAATATCCACAATTATCCTGCTGGTCCAGCGAATTTTTCTCGCTGCTGGCATTTTTATCAACAAAAAAAAAAAATCATTTATTTCGGACTTCTCAACCCTTTACATAGGGTTGAGACAACGCTGGGTTGGAAGAAATAAACTGGTTCTCGGACGTAAGATGTTCTTTTTTCTCTTTGATTTTAATGAAGTTTCACATCTTCACTGGTCATCTGCTACTGGATGCGGGTTTTTTATTTTTATTTTTTTTATTTTGTCCTTTCTTGTCCAAGGATCGCAACACATATCAGCATCTCAGAGTATGCAAATAAAGTTCATGAACTCATACATATGGGATGTATAGTGAGAGGATGCTCTGAGATGGTAACTGGGGTTTCTTGTTGAAAATTTAATTGCATCGCAGCATCCCATACCTGGATGGGGTCAATCAAGGTCATCATCAGTCCAGTTTTAGAAGGATACAGGATGGATTTTCATCCGAAAAAAAGAAGTTTAACATTAAAAAATACTTCTCAAAAGGATGTGAAAGTTCAGTAATTTTTAACGATTCTTTGGAAGGACAATAAAATAATGTATAGGCCGGTTTTTTTTTTCCGTGAAATAGTGTGGGAAAAAATTTAGTTGTGCTAAACGGGTTACAGGAACTGCAACAGCATCATGCTGGTAGTGATGAAAGGCTGTGGATTTGAAGTGTGGCTTGACCAGAGCGGTTGTTTGATAAAAAAAAAGTTTTGAAAAAACAAAAACTGGCAGAAGAAGAACAGAAGAACAAACTTTTTCAGAAGTGTAATAATTGGCTTCTATTTAAAGGACAATGAACTGGTGAGGGACAGTGAGACTTTCGAGGCAATCAAAAAGCGTTTAAATAGCAGCTTAGGTTCGTTGGTTTCGTTTGTAGAATGCGACTTTGAATTTCGCAGGCATTTAGATATTATGTAGATGGAAAAGATAGTAGTCTAGAAAAGGAACAAATATAAGAATATGAAAGCAAAGTATTACTTTTTTTATACCTTGTCATCTCCTAATTGTTGGACTCTAATTGGGTATTATTTGAGCCTTAAAAGGCTAAGCTGATTGTTACAGTTTATCATGTAAATATATAGTAATAGTTATTTTGGTGTCTTGTGTTTGTAAAAACTTTTAGTTTAGTTTTGTTGAAAGTGACTGCCGGCTAAGGAACACCAGTCATGTCTTGTTATGATGCAGCGCTCTGTTCTTCTTCGGCTCTTTGTGTTTGGTTTTAAAGCCGTAGCTCCTGCATTATGCTTACAATAATGTTGTCGGCAATTACCCAAGCTTCTCTTCTTGAGAGCATGAAACCTATTAGACGCCTTGGGGTTACCGCATTTCCAATCTCTCGTTCTAGAGTGTTTCTCGCAGGCTCATATTTTTTGCACTCTACAAGGACGTGTTCCGCGTTTTGGACGTTCCCTTCACAGTGCCGGCAGTAAGGATCATCTGCGATATTGTATTTGTGAAGGTATTCCCGAAAACTTCCATGTCCTGTTAGGAATTGAGTGAGGTAGAAGTTTACCTCCCCGTGTTTTCTTGTGGTTCACTCTTCGATATTTGGCAGCAGTTTGTTTGGTCCACCGGCCATTTTCTGATGTGCGCCATAGTCGTGGCCATTCTAATTTTGCAGTCGCTCTGATGGTGCTTCTTACCTCTTCGGTATATTGGTCCAGTCTGCCGCGGATTATTTTCTCTAGCACTTTTCCTACTGTGTCTAGCATGCACAGTGGTCTATATGAAAACGGTTGCTCTGGAGGCTTGTCGCCTTTTGGGATTAATACCAATCTCTGTCGTTTCCATTGTAAGGGAAACTTTCCTTCTATCAGACAAGCTGTATAGAGGTTAGCAAAAGCTTCTGGTTGGGCTTTAATAGCCTTTTTTGGCGCCTACGTAATTTGAGGCAATCTGCTCTCAGTCTAGCGATGCAATCGTTCCACCAGTACACCGGTGATCTCCCATTTCCATTACTTTTTCGTGGCATGGATGCATCGCATCCTTGGGTCAAATATGCGGTCATTTGAGTGGCCTGTTCTTCAGCAGTGCCAATGAATACATCCATGTTAGTCATCAAGAATTCGAGCATCTCATTATCTGGGCTGTTTCCTTTCCAACCTCGGCTCTGTACCTTTTTAATGGCTTCCCGGTGCTGGAACCGTCCCGGCTCTTTTATTTGAAATATGATGGATCGGTGATCACTGTTTGTGTAGAGATCGGAGACTTTATTTTCCATTTTATTTTTCTAGCTATACTTTACCTATGAGAAACATAGGAATGTTGTTGACGTTCTATTCATTCACTTTCTAACTCAATTTTCTTCAACACTAACCCCCGTAATTTGAGTTGTCCCCGTCTTTTCAATCATATAGCTCTAATTAACCAGTTTCTCATATGCTACAAATAGTTAGCTTTTAACCGCAGCACACCCCTTTCTCAAATCAATTCATGCGATGTCCCTAAAAGAATCTGAATATAATTGTTTCGTTCTTATCAGCTAGAACATTCCAGATTAACGTAAACGGCTATAACTGCGTTAACGCATTCACTCATCCTTGGTTAAGCTAGAGAACGGTTTCCAGCTTAGGCCAAATTTGTTTGGTCGCTAGACATGTTATACCACTTGTCCACCTAAGATGTGTACTCTCGATTGTATACCTATGTATAGTGCCTTTTTCCGGCATAATGGTTATGGTTGATCATATTCTGGCGAGTTCATCGGCCTTGCAGTTCTATGGAATGTCACTATGCCCCGGCACCCAACATAGGTGAATGTTTAAATGCTCTGCTATTTCCGTAAGAAAGAATTGATCGGCAGTCGAAGGCTACTAAAGAAGATCTAGAAATCGAGTCCAGGGATTTGATGGCAACTTGGCTATCTGAAAAAAAAAAACAGACAGGAACCACGCTACAATAGTTTGGCAGAAGAAAAGAGAACTTAAGATTAAGGCTATCTGTGAAAAAACCGCCCGTACTGGGCTTCTTACTGGTATCCTTAATTATTAACAATAATCATCCTTAAATACATACGTATGTATATGGGTAATAGTCAATTTAAACCTCTCTCTGTTTCCATTACCTTGCCATTCTAATTATGTTCCAAGATATTCAATACTCTACACTTTTCAGTTAGTTGAAACTCCAATTCACTATCCCATTCCCAAATTTTCCCCCAAAAAATGCAGGCAAACAATAATAAAAAGAAAAATCCAGTCGTCTTCTTTTTCTTATACTTCTTTTGCCTCTGTATCCAACTGACCACCTAAGGCCATATGATGGCCTTTTGCTGATGTAACTATATCCTCCAGAGTGAATAATTCCTAGCCCCCTCCCACAATGGCCCCACGAACACACTCACTCCTCTTGACGCCGCCGATGAACGAGCGACCATCACCACCCGGCAGCAATACACCAAACGAAAAAAAAAAAAACAAGAAAACCTAAAACGACGACGACAAAGTTCCCACTAATCCCTTCGGGGACCAGGGTGTGAGCCCTAATATACCTACACACATACCCCCTGTGTGTATATCTGTGTTTTACTCCAACAGTCCCACCATGTCTGCCTTCTCTACGCCATATCTTTATAAACCACCCACACCCCATCCTCGTAACACACATCCATCGAAAAAAAAAAAAAAAAAAAACAACGGCCAAGTGGAAGTAGGTGTGGAGCCTGCAGTCATAGTCGAACACCAAAACAAAAAAAAAAAAAGAAGAAAAAACGAAAGAAAAACACGTGACACATCAAAACATTTTTCCGTGCCAAAAAACACCCCAAGGATTTTCTGTTTTATTTTTCGTCCTGTGCGCTCTTTTCCTCGGTGTAGCTCCTGTGATCCTTAGAAGAGGAAGGTAACGCGCGAGGCACACAGCGGAGGCCTCCTGAGCAAACACCGACTAAAAACCTACGCTGCTCCTAATTTTTTTCTACACCCTCTCTTAGTCCCTGTCCTTTTATGTTTTCTGATGAACTTTGTCGACTCTCTCTGGGTATGGGCAGGTGTTACGGCGAAGGGGTCGGGGATTTGGGGTTTGGGGTTTTGGGGTGTATGTAAGTGGGCGATGTGATGTGTTTTCGACGAACGTGCATGCATATTTCAACAGTGACCGAGGAGAATGTTGTTTTTATTTCTAGATTCCAATATCCTTGGCTGGTATCTGGAAGTGAACGATATTCGGATTTAGGGGTGTAATTAGAATTTTGACAACTGTGTGTTGCTTGACTGGGGGGTGTCTTAATTGAAATCGAATTTGAAATCAAGTTGTCCGGGACTAAACTCTGGGGGGTCAAATTGAGGTTAAAGAAAAAAATAAAAATAGGGGTTCATCTAAGGACTTTTCGAAGGGAAGCACTCATAAATTAGTCAAGGTATTTGGACTCTTCTACACTGGTGGATGGTTTCTAATGGATGAATAGTTTTTGACGTATATTGGGTTCTTTTTGATCGATTATGGATAATGGATGAATAATTTGGATTTGTGTTTGTATAATTTGGATCGTGATCTTGGTTTGAGATGGTGTTATAGGATTTATTCTGGAATTGAATATTGTGTTGGTGTTAGCTACTTAGCTACGAACACTCAATAAAATCGACTAAGTGCTAATCCACTCAAAATATTTCAATTGCGCTTATAAGGGCCAATGTCCACTCATACAACTATGTTGTTGCAGCTCAATTCACTGTCCGACTGAGGAAGTCCTTACCCTTAAGAAGCTATCAGAGACTAAAAAGGGTACCTGACGGAGAAACTCTTCACAGCTAACAAACGCGAACAACCCGTAGATCCAATACCCCATCAAGGTTGTAACCGGTACTATCCTTGGCTACCAACCACCCACCAAAAAGGAGTCCATAGTAAGATGATGAGTGCGTTCATCGAAAGAAAAAAAAAGGCTGTAAGGATAGAGACCGGACTCGGACCAGACTCCTGAAAGAGAAGAGAATGCTACGTAACAAAATAACAATCCATCTGCAGCGGATATTTGCTTAAAAAAGATTTTTGTTATTTTTAAATTTCTCTTAAAATTACTCCAGAACCAGAAATTTCTCAAAAAATGGGCGTGGTAGTGGACGTGTTCTGTCCCGATATTCAAAGACTTCGTATACAAAATTTCATTATCCCAGCTTAAAGTTTAAGGCCCAAAAACTGGTGACAGACAGACGGCTCAATCGAATCGTCTATTGATACTGAACTGTCTGCAATATTTCTCTTTGTTACACATTATGTGTCAAACTTAATATACCCTTAGGAAGGGGTATACAAATTAAACCTCTCAATTTCCTAGCTCAAAGAAATCGAAGAGTCTTGTGAGCGCAATAACATCCAGAATTTTTATCGAATGTCCGAGTTGGTTGCCGCTGACTTCAAATCAGGAAGGCAGGCTCTTCCAAAACACGAAGGCAACATAGTCACCGAAACACAAATTTTCGATGTGCTTACGCAAAATTGTCTGCTAAACTGTTACTTAACGAGCAGCAAACTGAGAGAGTGATAGGAGAACCGACCTCTATTCAATAAAGAACTATATCCCCTACCCATATTTGAAGAAGTTAATGTAGCCATCATAAACTACTTAGGGTCCACATGTAACATATTCCACAGAAGGAGCCTATCTGAAGAGTTCAAAGTCCAAAGTGGACCTCGGCAAGGCTGCCTTGAACCGAGCTCATTGATTCATGCGTTGCTGGGCAAACGGTTGAGAGAGTACAGAGTTTCCAATACTTTGGGAAGAATATTGTCTCAGCCGATAGTAAAATTATACTGGGTATAGTCAACTGTACGGATTGATATGTAAGTTTTCTAAAATTCCGCCCAAGGATTCGATCTATTAATTACCTCAATAACCTGTTCTCCTTCGAAGGCACTCTCTATCTGTCACAGAAGTCTTTAAACGCTGCTCCATAGATTGTTTTGAATACATTTGTGTGGTGCTTTCGAGCATTCAAAACCAAACCACTTTTGTTTACTTGGGCCATTCCTCCTTGTTGACTCATTTAGTGTGGCTTCCTTGATTTTTTCTATGAGGTTCTTAATGTTTATTGAAGTCGTTTAAATTTTGCTGAAATTGCCGAGCTAAACTCTGTTTCCAAACCAGGGTGGCAAAAGATTAAGTGACTTCATATTTTTCTCAACATGTACCTTGCACTCAATTTAAGGAGGCATGTGATCTAATGGCATGATTGTGCTCCTAAAGTCCGATATCAGATGACTCCAAACACCAGATAGAGGACAAAAGTCTCTTCCTCGAATAAACGTATATTCTCCTTAGAATTACCCTTCAACCTTACATTTAAAATTCGACAATCGAACGTATCTGCAAGATCAATTTGTTCTATTACCTTTTATAGCGAAAGTGGTATATTTGCAGAAACTTTGCATTTAGGTTAGGTTTGTGGGTTGGCAGAGGAAACGAAATAACTCCGCCGCACTCAGGTCAGCACTGACCCATTGTGTCACCCATAGGGAGGCTAAGAAAAAGTACCCCTTGCCCATTTAACCCATAAATATATGTACCAACTTCCTAAGGTTGTACTTACTCTTATCCGTGTATACAAACCATCCTGATGTTCTGATGAAGTTCAGTAACATGTCGGTGTTAACATTGGAGAGTTCTCCTAGATCCTGAAAGAAGTGCTTGCCGAGGAATTTATACCTGGAATGTTGGAGTGTCCTCTATAACCTCCTCATCGCCACATCTTCTGCAGAGTTGTTCTTCAGAGTGTTCTTGTTCAGAGTGCTGTGACCCGTGAGTATCCCCACGAGCATGGACAGTCAACGTCTGTCCTTGCGAATAATTCTCTCGGTCCTTGCCTTGTCAAAAGTTGGTTATAGTTGTTTTGCAGTTTTTCAAGTATCTAGGGACTTCTATCTCAAGTTCGCCTCTCTCGTAGCCAGATTCCAGATGCTTTAAGCCTGAGAACGTAGGGTGGGGTGCTTGTGGAGAGGTCGGTCAGTTCAAGTGGGTCTTATGAAGCCCAGGGACCCAGCAGAGCAGAACCTTGTGCTGTGTTCCAAGAATCTTAAGCTCTTCGCGACAGCACTTCACAAGCTTGGATTTTATTTCTATGGCGGTAATTGCTTTGATAGCTGCCTGGCTGTCGATAAAGAAAGTGATACCTTCTGGCAGTATTGTTCTTACGGCAGACTCACGGGTAGCTGTTGTCACTGCCAGGACCTTTGGTATACGGCTGTCTTTCCACTCTTCTCTTCTGAAGAATAGGGATTCAGTAAGTTTCTATGCTCAAGCTGCTCGAATTTTGCATTTCAGATCTTCTTAGTTCGCTTGCAGGGAGGCAGTAAATGTTCCATTGGGAGCCCATAAATGTAGGTATAATTCAAGCGTACTAACTTTTAAATGCTGAATATAGGAGGGTGTCATACTAAGATAAATATGTATCTTAGTCTTTATTTTATAACTCAATTGGTTCAATATCAGTGCAATTCAAAGATACAGCCATACGCATGTATAGGCTTTAAAGAGTAGTTTAACCTTCGATCACACACTAGTTTTCACTCACTTCATGTCGCACCCTTGCCAAATTTCATCATCGCTTTGGCAGAATCATAAGAATAATACATCTAAACATGCCTAGATACAATATACACTCAGCACATAATGTACGAACTGAATTTTTTCCGGAATTTTTCGTGTTATTTTTCCAGGTAATAGACAAAGATTTTTTTTTTAAACAAAAACTTCACTAGTATACATATTTCATTCTATTCATTTATTTCATCATCCTTTTTCACATCAAAAGCAACATGATAAACAATTCTCATGCTATACCCACTCCACCCCCCCTACACAAAAAAAAAACGAAACATACAAAGCAAACTTCAGTTGAATTCCTATCCCAACCACATGAACCCATTCCAAACTTCCACCCTTCAATCGATCAAAGTGTAAAAAATCAACAACCAACACCACTAGCACCCCACATCGGGCAGGGATCTCAACAAAAAATTAAAATAAAATACATAAAGCGCGCCACCATAGCACTCATGCCACACCATCTCCCATCAGCACCAACTCGGCCTCAATTCGACATCCGCCCTCAGGGGGGATCCAGCTAACAATGGGAAACACTAATTATTTAAATGTGCGTACACTCCCGAGCCACCCAGTCCGCGATTGCCCACTGCTGCGGATGTTAGTGCACAAATACATAAAATAAAATGAAAAAAAGGATGAGTATCTGTGGCAGCGCCACTCTTACCCACATATTTATTTAATGTCCAACCACAGGACACCCTTAAGCCTCCCGAAAAAAAAAAAAAAAAAACAACATACACACACAGTCCATCCTACGTCCGCCCGCAATGAATTTCAATTACTAACCCAATTAAAGGTCCTTATTCAAAAAAAAAAAAAGAAAAAGAGACAGAAACGATTTCACAATAAAAATAAAACTTCACTGTGTGTGTGCGTGCGTGCCTGTGGTGGGTGGCAGCGTAGCAATTTCGAATTTTTCCCACGTAACCACGCAGTAGGATGTGCGTACATATGTATGCCCCGTAGGATATCCCAGGATTTTTGCGTAAATAGCTGGTCACTCCATTCGCGAAATAAAAAAAAAAAACAAAAAAACTCGTACGCGCGCGATATGAACGAAAACAACGCGCACGATGTGTGTAACCCTGTAATTACTCATGGAACATTATCCTGCACAAAAATTTAAGGGGTGGAGTGAGTGCATCGCACAGAGAGACTACAGTACAATTATATGCAATGCAACATAATCAGCCAGGATGTATAGCAAATAAGGAAAAACATATCCAATACGCATGAAAAAAAAAAAAGAGTCGAAAACGAGGAAAAATAAAAAGCAACGCTGAACCCTACAAAGGACGAAGGAACAAGCGAACAATTCAATTCGCAAATAAATCAATTGTGAAGTGCATAAAGCAATCCTGTAGCATTTCCACCCACACTCCAATATATCCTGTGTGTCGGGCGGTAAAGGCACAGAGAAAAAAAAACGATACGAGGATCTGTTTGTGAGGAACATTGGGTGGACGAGAGTGCCGCTTGAAGGCAATTCACCTCACTTCATTGCCTCCTGCCAAAAGTATTCAACAATTTGCAGTGCCAGAATAATTTATCCTGGTTTATTATTTATTTCCCATTCTCCCAACCTCCCTGCGATTGGGTATACTGTTTTTTTTCTCTTTTATATTCCATGTGAACATACGCAGTCCTACCCCAATAATTGCACGCACACAAATACACACGCGCCTATTCTCGCATGTGTGTGAGATAATTATTTGTGCGTTGCCAATAAAAATGACATGTTGGGGGCGAAAGGGGGGAAAAAGTTCCAAGCGTAAAAAAAAAACAGGACGTCAGCCAGGTTCATACACTAATTACAAAATGGGGGTGTCACTACTCCCCAACATGCATTCTAATTATCAATACTTGATTTCTAGTCCCCTCCTCTTTATCGCCTGCGGCTGGGAGCAGAAAAAATAAAAAAGGACGAATGAAAATCGATGCAATATGTAGATTTATATCAGTCACTTATCCCTTATCCTGGTTAAAATTGATTTTTAACGCATTTGTTAGAAGATACATTCGGATATTTTGGCTTTGTTTCTCCTTCCTTCAAGGCCACGTGCAATTATCCTTGAATAAAGGGAAAACTCATGCGAATAACGTGTTGATAGTCACTGGCGGTGTGTTATGTTTTGCATGCTTATTTTTTCCTTGTTGCGTAATATAGGGTATTCGGAGAGACTCCCAAAGGAGTCTCAAAGAAGAAAAACGGGGGAAGCAATTAAGTCTTGTCCCTTTAATTCCCCTTCCATTCGATTTTTTTGTTCCCGGTGCTCTCTGTGAGGACACAAGAAGAAAAAAAAAAAAAAAGGAGTGGAAAATAAGCGTTAGGGGATGGAAGAATAAAGATGAGAAAAAGAAAAATTCAAATTCCTCTTGGGGTTGCCAATATCTCTTGGTTTTTTGTCCTTAATGAGTCCTTTCTAATGTCCTTTGTACATAGAAAAAATATACATATATATATATTCGTTCATTTTCTTTTTTTCTTTCCGTCTTGGAAGTTTGTTCTTTGATACCTGGGTGGATTCTTTATTTTAGAAGAAAATGAAAAATGAAAGTTACAGTACAGCCGAGAAGGGGTTGGACATAAACTTAAAGGATATATTTGTCCTAGTATTTGTTGCTGGGCGCCTTTGTTGGGACTCCTCGCAAAGGGGTGGTGCTTCTTTTCTATTAATTTTTTTTTTTTTAACCAAATGTTTGGTTATTTTTTTATTTGTTGGTTGGTATATCGAAGGATTGTAGATACTTAAATAGTATAAAAGTATCAGGAAAATACCTTTTTAATTTGATTAAGGAGATGACGAAAGTTTTTATATGGATTAACAACCAAATAGGACATTTAATTCATCTAATAATCTGCCAGATAAACATGAAAAGGAGGAAAGTACATTGAAACTATCATGGGTTTTGGCATACGGGCCCCGCAAATTGACAGCCAACTTCCCAGTAATCGTAATAGATATTTGATTAGCTTCCGTGTCCGAAGGGCAGAGGGGTTTTGAGAAGTTTTCTCATGACATTAATACTCTTGAATGTTTGTCAGACACTCGGAAGAGGTGGAGCCGTGAAAAAACTTTTGATGTTATTTTTCTCGATTCAAACTTGGAACCCCTTGCGAAGTAGTCCAACGCACTAACCACTGTGCCACGGCACCTACAGTCATGCCACAGTCATGCTTTTATATTTTTTTATAATATGAAGGTACCTACAGCTTATGCCATTCGTTCTCCACGAGATGGCTGAACAACTCGCGAGGCATGGCACAATTCTTCTGATTCTACTCGAAAAGGAGAATCTCAACATGCCTCTTGCTACATGTGCATTTTTAATCAAACAAAAAGGGATCATAGCTGTACACTGGTTGAACTGTACAACTTGCTCCATTGGAAAGCAGATCTGAGCCAAGTTGGATACCAAGTGGACCCACAACCTAACAAAGCTAAATAAGTCTCATATTAGCACCACGGTAGGTGTCTTCATAGGACACTGTATCATTGGAAGGCACGCAGCTAGATAGGGCCTTCCTTTCTAACGACTTCTGTACAAGCTGCATGGACGAGGAGGAGGAGGAGACTATTCCTCATCTTCTGTGCAGCTGCCAAGCGCTCTCAATCCGAAAGAAGTTGCATTGAGGCGAACTCGCTGACTTAGACATCAGTCACATCCACCGCTTTATAATAAGCTTCTGCTGGTTTTTAGTTGATAGAATAATAATCAGCTTATTCCCCAAACATCCTCATCATTAGATTGGTATACTGACGGATCAAAGATGTCAAGTGGGTTTGGAGCTGGAATCTCTGGTCCAAACTACAAATTATCTATTCCACTAGGACAAACAACCACTTTCTTTCAGGCAGAGGTCCATGCTATCGAGCTAGAAGAAACCTCCGAAGATCTCATATCAACATATTCTCAGATAGCCAAGTAGCTCTCAAGGCTCTCAGTTCCTATAACTTTGAGTCAAAGCTAGTTTGGAACTGTCTCCAATCCATCTTGCAGCTTACTGCACATATTAATGTCACACTAACTTGGATCCCTGGACACAGTGGCATTCCTGGCCACGAAGGCGCCGATGAGCTTGCTAGACAAGGTGCTCAGGCTCCTTTCATTGATCCTGAACCTTTTTGTGGCCTACAAACTATCGATAGATAGAGCTCAGCAGATGGGAACGGGAAATATCGCCCTCCCACTGGAACTCTCTAAATGGCTTAAAACACGCCAAACAATTCATCAACTTCTCAAAAAAGAGAACAAAAGATATTCTCTCTACGAGCAAATACAAAGTCAAGAAAATCACTGATTGCCATAACGCCCTTACGACGTCTGGCCGAGATCTTTCGATGATGTCACATCCCGCCAAGAGACGCCAAACGTTCTGGACGCCCAATTGAGGTGACCACACCAGAAATGGTCGACAAAATCCACGGTTTGATACGACCGTCGACCGGGGAGTGAAATTGCGCGAGCTTGAAGAGGCCACAGGCTTATACATATGTGATAAGATCAATGATTTCGATCTTGTACAAATATTTGGATATGAAAAAGCTTTCCGCAAGATGGGTGCACTTCAAATTAGTGTTTGGCGATGTTCCAGAAAAATTCGGCTGAGTTTTTGCGCCGTTTCGTAACGGTGGATGAAACCTGGATTCACCACACCACACCAGAAACCAAGAAACAGTCAAAACAATGGATTTCTCCTGATGAATCGAAGCCAAAGAAGGCCAAGGAGGGTTTGTCAGCAAACAAGATCATGGCGACAGTTTTTTGGGATGCGCGCCGTGTTATTCAAACCGATTACCTTGAAAAGGGTAAAACGATTACGCAGGGATGCTGGATCGATTCCAAGCCGCATTTGGCGAAGACAACAGGACAACGCACCGCAAAATTGCATGAGTTGGGCTACGAACTCCTCCCTCATCCAGCATATTCTCCAGATCCGACTATTTCTGACTATTTCTTGTTTTCAAATATGAAAAACTGGCTCGGAGGTAAGAAATTTAGAAGTCATCACTGAAACAAAGGGCTGGAGAAATCATATTATTTGGAGGGTATACACAAATTAGAGAAACGTTGGACTAAGCGTATCGAGCTGAAAGGAGATTATGTTGAAAAATAAAATGTTTTTATGTCGAAAAAAGTGTACCTTATTCCATTTTTGAGGGACGTATTGACCCACCCTCTATGTTCATCTCCATTACTTTCTCAAGTAAACACCGCAGTCTTTTTTGATGTCCATTTGAGATCCTTCTTTGAATTTTGCATCGTTTTAATGCGATAAGTTCTTGCAATCTTGCCGTACTCTCATAGAACCGTGACTTCAAAAAAACCCCAAAGAAAGGAGTCTTACCGGCCAATGCAACCTTCAATCTCAATGCCGTCCTGTTGGATCACTTGTCCTAATTCATTAATTTTCAATAGTAAAACTCGTTGATCATGGTATCACAGTGTTACAAAAGGCGTCCTCAAAACTAAGTCCGATCACACCTCCGGCGTAAACCATACAGTGATTTTGAGTGGATGTAATGACTCCTCGTGAATGATATGTGGATTCTCTGCCTCGTTGTTCATGGTGCGTAATGTAACAAGCGTATCATAGACTTGGAAGGAATACTTAGTGCCAGACTGCTGTCTGTACAGTTTGAAAGTCCTGCGACTAAACTGGAACAATTTTGTGGATAAGACTTATGGCAAGTAATGGTACATACTTACTTTTACTACTTATAACCTGTATCCCCTTGTGGGTCCTAGAGCCTCTACAACGCCTACGCGCCATCGTGTGCGATTTCTGGAAATGTACCTCAGCTCTCCCCAACTCTCTTCTAGTTGCCGTGCTTCCTTCTCCACTGTTCTGCGCCACGTACTCACAGGACCGCCGCGTATTCTGCCATCCTGGGTAAGCGGGTTCCATTTCATCACTTGGTTAGCTATGGATCTGTCACCCTTTCGGAGAGTGTGACCAATCCACTGCCTATAGGTTCATGGTCCGTTCTCTGATAAAGCTGTTCGTTAGAGATACGGTTTGGCCAGAATATCCTTAAGATGGCACAGGCAAACGTTATATGGTAAGGTATGCTATATAGTTTCACTACTAACATACGTATTATCGTGTGGAATGCTCATTAACAATATTGGTGTAGCCGACCATTGATAAGAGGTAATATCGCAAACGTATAGCCAGTTGAAGTGTTCTCACGGAGGCCAATACCCTGCAGGAGAGAAGGATCTGCACTGGCCTACACAGTAGGTAAGGATGACAACTCTCTAGCCAGGCTTTATTCCCACTGAATAATATGGCCAGGCTGGCCAAAGTGATTCACGTGTCCAAGGTTACTTCTATCAAAGATGCAGTCATACAGAAAAGACTTTCTTGTAAATGCATAGCGATCTCTGGCACAAAACTTCAACTCCAACAGCTTGTGTTGGATGCACGGCAGCTTTTCAATTTGAAAATATCTATATCTACAAACTAATGCTCAACATGAATACAAGCTTAAGGCGACATTTTATCAGAACTTGTCAATAATTTTTGGCAAAAAATAGTTTACCATAGTCTGAATTTGATTTCAAATCATATTTACTTAAGAATTTAGTTTCAGTATGCCGATGGTGTAGTATCTATAACCATGTTAAAAGACCGTCGGAATCGCAATTGTGATAAGTGGAAAGGGATGAAACGTGCGAGACATGGGTGTCGTTATTGCCTGTCCTTGGAACTATCGCATAATGCGTGCACTATCTATACCATTGCTGTAAAATCTGGGTTACTAAGCTGAGCGGCAACCTTACATCCTCTGCACCCATTAAGAAACCTCAATAGCTGCACTCTTTTCATAGAAATCCCATTTCCATTCATGTGTCAGGAAAATCCATAGCCGTTTTCTCCTTTATTTTTTTTTTTCATTTCTTCTTGCCATTGTGTGCAAAATTCAGCGATTCGGCCTGACATCAAGGAAATGCGGTTGCATTTGAAAATGATGCTTAGAATGTATTTGTTTGTGTTACGAGAACTCCTTTTTCACTTTGAAACTCGATCAACTTGGAAAAATTTTCATTGCGAACATCCTTTAGGGGGGAGGAGGATCTCCACCCTCACGCAGACTACTTTTGTTTTGAAAGAGCACGCGAATCTATGATGGGGGGCTTTGGGTGATGGATGAATCTCCGTCCTCTTAGTAATCTTTTTCTTTTCATTTTTGTTCCCATTTTTGTGCCAGAGACCCTTCTTCTGTTTTCTTTTTTCATTTTGTATGTTTGAATGCGAAACGGAATAGGAGATGAGTACGGCGACAGTATCCCCCAACTCTGCTGAAGGAGGGATACAGAGATACACCCTCTCGGTGCCTTTTTCTCTTTTGGAATATTCTTAAACAAACCTTCGGGAGGACGATGGACGAGAGCAGTCGGTTTGGCGACGAAGAGGATATTCTCTTCATAGGACCAAAACGAACACACATAGACCGCTAGACCGGGGAGCCTTTGGTTCCTTTCCTTTGATGGAGGACAAAAAAAAACAAAAAAAAAAGGAATTTCTCATTCTCCAACTCATCCGTTCGCTTTCTCATGATACCGAATGCCCTTTGTGAGGGACCGTAGTCCATGGAAAAGAGGACAAAAAACGTGAAAAACAGAGAAGCTTTGGACGACGAAGGTGGTTTTGTGGAGGCGGGTTGGGTTTGAGTTTAGACGAGGGTGAACAAAGTTTTGAACTTTTCTCGAATTCCTTTTGTAGAGGGCGAGTAGCGGCGGCAACGGCAACGACGATGACAGTGACGACTACGACGACGACGACGACGGCGACGGCGGCGGCGGACCAACTGAGGCGAATGTGTGGGCTCCTTCTGTGCCTTCCATTTTGTATATAGGGTGTGTGAGTGTAGGATTGGGAGTATTTTTATCGTCGTCCTTTTTTTTTATTATTCTTTTTTTTTTTGCTGGTATATACTATATATATGTGGGTATTTTTTTCTTTTTGGGCAAAGTCGACGAAAGATGGACGAACGCCAATGGTCAGGAGATGAAGAGATACTATCTCGGAAGGGTACACATTTATTTATCCGCTAAGCGAGAAGCCGGGTGAAGGTTGAAGTCCCAGAGAGTGGGAGGAGGAAGTTGGAGATTTTCTAGGGTTTAGCAAAAGAATGAGAAAGGATTTAAAAGTCCTTGAAGCATTTTGCAATTTAATGGACAATTGATTAGATTTCTACTGTCATTGGCCTTATTTGACAGAATGTGAGTTTTCAAGGCCGGATTTTACTTAATTTAATACATAATCGGTTGTTGAATTATGATCACATGATGGTATAATACCGGTTGCTCCTTGGCCCTGAAAGTTACTCGCTAATAAACCTTATAAATAGCAACTAAAATTCATAGAAATACTTAGGCTACTTCATAATTTATATTCACCGATTAGGGGCTCCTTGTACTAAATTATGCTGTTTGAGACTATTGTAAATAAATGCCCTAAATCTATCTTTTTAATGTCAAATTAGTACAAATCGTTCTTATGAACCTCATTTACGGATCTTCTTTGTATCAGTATCTCACATTTAAATCGTTCGCACATAAACTAGGCTCACCCACATCACTGCAGTATGAAAGAAAACGTCAAACAGTTCATGAAAACAAAACAAAAAAACAGTCGACAAGGACTGCTTTCGTTACTTCTTCTTACCCTTAAAGGGTGGGTTTAACGGACGATTGGGTGTATGATGAAAGGGGATGAGTTACCGACTGGCCTTCCGCCACCCTTGCCATGTTCAAAGCACTTTGTTGGCAGTTACAATTTTTTTCATGAAAATTCGCAACTTTTCTGCAATTCATCCGAGCGAAATGAGTACTGGCTGCTGTGGTCGAGGTGGTTCAGATGACGGTACATTGATGTAGAGAGATTTTGTAGTTAGATAGAATATCATTCTCGTCGTCATTCAAAAAACCAAAAAAAAAAACCTAAGCGATGCCCAGCGTATGACAGGAGTGTGCTATGATCATAAGAAAAAAAATAACCGGAGTGATGATTGAGAGATGCGCGTAGGTACAAGAATAACTTAGGGTTGATGGAGAGATTTTTTTTTTAACAACTTTTCGGAGTGGTCCTTATAGTGAAATGGTAAAAGGGGTTAAAGGTGGAATTTGGTTTTGAGTTCGAGGGTATTTCTCCTTCCTTATCCCTGTTCTGTGACGGGTATTTAGAGACATTTTGCACTCTTTACACCTTTTCAATTGTTCTTTAAAATATTTGAAAAATGAATGGTAGCGACATCTATGTTCTACTTTAGGTCTGAAAATAACATTCCTGTTTTCGGAGTCGCACGGGTTCTTGTACTTACTTGGAGGGAAATTTCAAGGGGATATTTTTGCTCTTCGCTATTGTAGTATGGACACAGTGTTTGGTCGCTTTTTTTATCGAAAGCTTTAGCATATGACTTTTGTCCCAACATTTTTTGTTCGAGAAAAATGCAACCAAACTTTGTTAAAATTTAATAGCCGTTTTTATTAAGGATTATAAATTGAATTGATTATATCTCTGAATCAATTAATTTGTTATGATAAGTACAATTATTAATTTAATTCAAACTACATACAACGGACGTCTAGAATAACGAATACCCATGTAACGAATTTTCGATATAACGAACGTGTACAAAAATTGCATTGACATCTCTAAATAACGAACGCTTTCATATAAATTTACTACCCGATTTAGCGAATATATTTGTGACTGCAAATTTTGCTCACAAGTTTTGTTGAGCTTAATACAGTCATAGTACATAGGAAAAATGTGCATTCAATTTAAATAAACAATGCAAAAAAATTGCTCGATATAACGAACACTTTTGTTTTAGCGAACGAATTCAAACATTGTATCATTCGTTATATTGGACGTCCACTGTATTGGAAAATGCTCACAGGAACTGAGTGTGAGCAGAAGAGCCCCTCAATTATTACGGAGAATAGTGGCCATTACCTTAAATTACAAAGTATCGGACCTGGAATTTGCACCGTATTCACGACCCAAAGCGCACAGAATACAGTTCTGGCGAAAAAAATATTTAAAAGTCAATACCTCGCTTGGGAGAAGGTAGAACAAACCACATCATTTACTATATACATATGTACATACGTTTATATGACCGGATTGAGAGATCAGATCGAAAAGAGATTGAGTTTCAATCCCCGTTTTCGCTGTAACCGGATTGAAAGATCGATTAAGATTTGAATTGAAAGACCTATTTCAATCCGATTTGCGTTTATATGGTACTCAACCCGAATTGAGTTCAGTTTCAATCTGCCATATAAACGTGGTAATTGGTGGGTATAACGAGATCTCTCCAGTCACAGTTAATCGCCTTTGAGTCGATTCTGGCATTTCGCCAGAATAAAATGCACTCAGTGGCAGAATCTTCATCTATGTAGGTACGAGACTGATGTCTGCACCGCGTGCCGAAAGTTCACACAGTTGAATTGTGGTCCCCAGAAGAATGATTAGAGAAATTTGAAGCAACATCACTACAGACCAAGTAGAAAAAATTTGCCCATCAGAAAGACCAAAGATAAGGTTAATCAAAAGTTGGCTTTGCCAACGAAAACAAAACTTTCTATGAATGTACAAAGCAGTGAAAAGGCGAAGGCCAAACACACTAGGAAGAACTCTATGAAGTAATTGTATTCTTAGAAAAAAATACAGTAAAGTCTTACTTATGTACATATATGAACCCTCAGTTAAATGAACAAAAATGTCCAAACAAAAATATCCAATTTTTCCAACCGATCTTTACTCAAAAAATTTTAAATAAATTTATCTTACTTTTGTATATTAACTGGAGTAAATAAATATGTACTTTAATTTCATTTCTAAACCATTTTAAACAAAAACTATTTTATACCATACACGGTTCCAATGTATGAACTTTTCGGTTGTATGAACTGACCCAACAATCGTTAGTTCATATAGGTGAGACTTCACTGTACATACAGTATATATATGAATTCTTTAAGACGCTCGAAGGAAAAATTAAGGCATGCATATTAATAATGATATAAGGTATGAATGTGCGAACGCCACATGCTACGCTCTCTACTCTAGCGCGCTTCTTCCTGCAGCTCACATACATAGTTGTGATGCGTGTTTTCAGCCGCTTTGGAATCCGCTTCGGTAAGCAAAATAGCTGTGCAACATAGACGCATGGAAGTCTAGGAGGAATCGAAACATTAGAAATGTTTTCAAACGCGTTGCAGAACTTCGAACAAGATATAAAACTCTGGTATGCAACGAAGCGACCTAGACCTACAGTTTTATGCCGTATCTAAAGGGCAGAGGGAGTTTTTAAGAAGCTTTTTCATGGAAGTAATACTCTTGCATGTTTGTCAAATGCTCGCAATAGTTGGACCCTTGAAAAACGTTTGATGGTATTTTCCTGGGCTCGAACTTGGAACCCCATGTGCAGTAGTCCAACGCATTAGCCACTGAGCCACGGCAACCACAAAAAGTTAGGCAATTCAAAGTGAATTCTAAAGCAATCTAGACTATAAAAAATAAATAAATATTATGCCGTAAGCAGCCCATAGAGGGCCAAGGCCTAGCTTCTCACAGCTGTACGTATTGTGTGTGGTATACATTTCTGTACGTACAGAAGAGACCTACCGTTTTATGCTGTATCCGAAAGGCAGGGAAGAAGCAGAAGCAGAAGCTTTCTCTTGACAGTAAATACTCTTGGATGTTTGTCAGACGCTCGCAAGAGGTGGGGCCGTGAAAAAACTTTGGTGGTATTTTCCTGGGCTCGAAGTCGGAACCCCTTGCGCAGTAGTCCAAAGCACTAACCACTGAGCTACGGCACCCACAATCTAGACTACACCCAAAAAAAAAGTGCTGTAGATTTTACAATTGAAGGCAGTAGATTTAACAATTCCTTGTAGATTTGTGTATTTAACAGCGAATCTGGTTAAATTAACAATTTTTTGTAGATTTTACAGCGAATGCAGTCATTTCTACAGCAAAATTGTTAAATCAACTACAACCCCCAATTGTAAAATCAACAGCGCGTTGTCAATTTCGGCTGTTAAATCTACAGATATGAATTTGTAAAATCTACATCAAAATGTTGTAGAATCTACAGCTATTTACTGTAGTAACTACAGCAGGAGCTGTAGAAATTACAACAAGTTGTAGATTCAGCATCTATTACGAAAACGTAAAAAGTAGATACCATTTGAGAATATTCGCATGATAATTTTCAGACGCCATGGCGTTGTGGTAGCGTATGCAGTCGCCGAATAAGAGGTTCCAAGTTCAACCCCAGCCAGATCCAAACATTTTTCACATTTTGTAAGTAAATTAAATTATATAATTCGGTTTAAACACACACTAAGTATTTCTTGGACAAAAACCATCTAATTGGATTGTAAAAGCTATTTCCACCCATTTCTCGCACCATACCAATAAATTAGAACTTTAAGCTTAAGTGGTGCTATGAAAGCGATTTTTTTTTGCATGCAAATTGTTGTTGTTTCTACAGCTGTTCTACAGCTGTTTGACAGCAAAGTGCTGTGAAATCTACAATTTTAGCTGTCATTTTTACAACTAGATTGTTAAATTTACAACCACCGCTCTGTAAAATTTACAACGAAAATTGTCGGGTCGATTCTGACAATGAATGCAGTAGAATCTACAGCGTTTTACTCTATTTTTACAGCATCTTTTTTTTGGGTGTATAGTCGAGCATTATGACCTCTTTTTCTTACTTATGTCGTGTGTGCGGTTATCTCCACCGTTCTGCATCATGTTTACCTCGGACCACGCGCCGGGTATTCTGCCATTATGGGTTAACGGGTTTCAAATCCACTGCCACGTCGTCGTCGTTGGATGAAAGTGTTACAATGTTATAGAAAGTTCTGTACGTTTCACTTCTTATTAAGAAAATATTTTGTGTGCACATACAGTAGTGTTCGCTTATAACGAACTCAAAGGGGGCCGACCAAATTAGTTCGGTATAGCTGAAGTCCGTTATATCAACTTTTGTTTAGAAAACCAAAAAAGACGAAAAATAGGAAAACTAATAAGCAAAAATACTAAAAACAGTATATTTTAGTACACAAGTATTATATGTACATCTATTTATTTCTGTGTCTCCCATTCGATTTACGTAATTGATTTTTAGACGCGTAATACCCTTCCTCTATGCACTTTGGTCAACTTATTTGAGCTGTCCTTAAAATTTATCGTTTGATGCAAACATAATATACATACATATATAACTCGGGGAAGTACACAAAAAATTATGTTCAAGGACAACATTTTGTTGTTTGAGAATGTTGGTATGTACAAAAGTCAGGTGTTCTAGGTATACAGGGAAGAACCGAAAAATTAGGACATTTCTTAATTTAACGCGCAAATAGGGTTCGTTATATGCGAAAGTTCGCTTTAACCGGATTCCCTTTAAACGGTCACTACTGTACGGGGTGGGAAGCTAATTAGCACACCCTATAAATTTTTCAGTTTTCGACTATATGTAGCGAAAAACTTTAGGTGTACCTACTCCCATGCTTCAAATTTCAGTATTTATTTATTTATTTTAGGATATCATACATATGTAGGTTTTGTCGTCTGGTCCTGCCAAATTGAATTTCGACTCTTCGCTCCACACAAAGGGACTCAAAATGGTCTTTGCGCTTTTTACGATTTGCTTTTGCTATTGACTTCTTCAAACTTTGACATTCCCGAAGATTGCTCTCGAGTAATAGACGTCGTATGGTTATGGATACACGTTAACATCATAATTTTCTTCCATTCTGGCTTTTATCCTCACGGAAGTAGCAAAAGGGTCCCTGAGAGCATAGGTAAAGTACCTCACAATTAAACTATTCTCTCGCGCTGATGTTGTTTTTGGCCTGGGTCGTTTCTTACTCTCGAATGTTCCAAGCTCCTGATAGTGCTTTATGGCGTTCTGCACTCTTTTTCGTCAACAGTCCATATCCCATGAGATTTTCGACATATTTTTTTTTTTTTGGTACCTACACCCAAAAAAATAAGCGCTGTAAGTTTTACAATTGAAAGCAGTAGATTTTACAATTAATTCTAGATTTGTGTATTTAACATCGAATCTGGTTAAATTAACAAATTTTTATAGATTTTACAGCGAATGCATTCATTTTTACAACAAAGTTGTTAAAACAACTAAAATCCCCAACTGAAAAATCAACAGCGCGTTGTTAATTTCGTCTGTTAAATCTACAGATATGAATTTGTAAAAGCTACATCAAAATGTTGTAGAGTCTACAGCTATTTACTGTGGTAACTACAGCAGGAGCTGTAGAAATTACATCACGTTGTAGATTTGGCATGTAGTTGTCATCTATTACGAAAACGTAATAAGTAGATACCATTTGAGAATTGTCAAAGTTGATACATATAACCTATGGGCTTTAAAAACCTAGAATGTAAAAACAATGTGTACCTACCTACTTTTCTTTTGAATGTGCTAAATTTGAGCCCATTAGTGTATATTCCTACATCACAAGTGTTTCACCTTTGACTGCCCGTACTGTTTTTATCGAACCAATATAAAGCTCTCAGTACATTCCCCCAAATCATATGTTTTGCAAAACTCACACAGCAAAACACCCACGTCCCCATGAGATTCAAAAGCATTCACCTTCCGCACGTGAGCGCAATCTCACACATATACATACCTCCGCCGACCTACCCCATGGAAACGAGAAAGTCCAATCGAGCGAGTACCTACACACGAAAAGCTCGTCGGCAAACACAAAAGATGCCCATTGCATAAAATGCATTTCCATCAAACATCTGTCCCGTTGCTATGCCAATAGAAAAGAAAAGCCCCCAATTCAGCTAATGGCAATGCGCTGACACAATACCATCGGCCCAGAGAGGCAGAGATCAGAGAACAAGAGAAAATTCTTTTGAAAAATTCAACCAAACCAATACTTTATGTTAAAAGCTCTTTTGTATAGCGTGCACATGGCCTGTGCATAAATCGTCGACGTAACTCAACGTGCAGTAACATGTCACAAAGGCAAAAGAAAAATACGATAGAAGAAAGCTTTTTTCCACGAGATATTAAGGCCCCGACCCATAGAATCCGTCGACATCCGTCGACGTCGATCCGTTGTGCGTTGACGTTGAAGTTGACGTATTGCCGGATAGAACAGTCCCATAGAATCCGTCACAACCGTCAGCTGATTGTCAAAGGCGATGATAGTTTCTTTAATTCTCTCTCTGCTTCCACCAATGAAAATGCGTACTCTCAATTTTCTTATGCGTGAACTTCAATATGTGAATGTGTGAACTTAAATACGTGAATGTGTGTACTGACAACGGATCGACGGATTGAAAAAGTAGAAAGTAAACCTACTTTGTCCGTCGAAGTTCATCCATCCGTTGGTTATGGGCCGCCTCCCATAAGGTTGTGTGTATTTTATCGAGCTGTCAGTTAACGTCGACGGAACAACGGATCGACGGATTCTATGGGTTGGGCACTTTACTCACACACACAGTCACGAGCAGATGGTGTAGTAGATTGGAGAGTGTTGCCGTTGTACGACCTACGATATTCAGTCGACGACCACGACGCGACGCGACGGGCTTCTCCAACAACGAACTGGATATTTTTTGTGCCATTATACGTTCAGCCGTCAGCGCGTTCGGTGGGTGGTAGTGAGCGAAAGTAACGAGTTTGCATTTGCGAGTAGTGAACATAAGCCAAGTAAAATCGTAGATTGTATTTATAGTGGTAAAGTTAGAGTGCAATGTAAAGAGTGATTTTGATGATGAATTCTATTTAACTTGAATTGCTTTGCCTTTTTTTTTGGTTTAATTACTCGCCGGTGAGCTAAAGTCCTTGTCGTGTAGTTCTCTCTCCCCCCCCTTCCCTGGTGCCCGGTTCATTTCCGATTCGGATTCTGATATCGTAAATCAGCCAGCATCCCAGTTAATAATCTATATCCTCCGCTCCGGCTCCGGTGTGTTACAATTTTACAAGAGTACCTCGCTGTGAGTGTGTGTGAGTGCGTGGAAGGGTTGTGAATTGCAGTGCAGCAGCAGCTGAAGAGAGTAGTACTTGACAGTGTGTGGTGCTTTAGCAGCAGGCCGGTTACGAAAAGAAGTGCAGGCGGGCAGAGAGTGAAGGAGGCATTGGTGGTGTGATGGGCCGCCTGGTATATCGTCGTACACTTGTGTGAGTGTTGCAGGGGCAAAAAAGCCTCTTTACTACCACCAGAGTGCCACCATCACCACGGCCACCTTCGGCTTCGGTTTCGATTTCTAGATGGGAAAGGACTTTTTTGCGTGCAGTTTTTTTTTTTTATTTTGTGTTACTTCCTTTGAATTTATATTTGAACACACTTCAACACGCAAGATAGACCAGAGGTGTATCGATATCCTTTATTTTTTTTTGTTAATACCTCGTTGTTGCTTTTTATTTTGAAACTGTGTATCTCTGTGTCTATCAATTTTCGCTGGGATACCGGAAATTTTGTGGACCAGTGGGCAGTAGTTAGTTGCTGAAAGTCGTCCTTCGACGATAGACTGATTGAGTTGAGGCTGCTGCCGCCGAGTGCGAACGAAGACCTAAAGAGTGTTGTTGCACTTTTTTTTTTGCGTCCGGTGTTGATGTGTGTTTAGAGTATTATTTTTTTGTTGGCATTTATCTCATCACGAATGCAAGAAGGGATTAGTAAATGAAAACACCGGTAGACCTCAAGTTCACCTTCAAAGATTCACCTGTGCTTTTTTTTTTTTACAAATTCTAAAAATAAATCCCAAAAATATAGTGTTTTTTTTCTCCTTTATTTTAGTGATAATTTCAACGGTATTAAGTACAATGTGATTGATTGGATTAAAAAATTTTAATTTCGTTTTATTTTTTGCACAAAATTAATTTTAAAACAAAAGTGACACTGCTGCAGCAGAGGAACGTGAACGTGTGTAGCTAGCTGTCGTACACGAGGTAAGTGCTATTTTTTTTTTTTTGCTCTCTTTTTTTTAATTTTGTTCCTAATCGCTAAGCTGCCTAGGCTTTGAGTCAGTTTTGAGTCATCTCCTGTGTTAACATTGTAACGTAGACAAGGTAGAAGTTGGAACCGGTTTTAGTGTTACTATTTAGTTGGGTTGTGTTTTTTTTTTATAAATTTTTCTATGTAGGTAGGATTAGTTGCGGACCAAAGCAATAAAAGTAGTGATGGCCAACAGCAGCAGTGTGAGAGAAAGAGAAATGTAGGCTTGGATGGGGCAGCAGAACACGTTTATGACGGATGTCAAGGAAATGTCACTTGTGTAAAGTTGTTTTTAGCCGCGGATAAGTTCTAAATGAGGTTTAAGTGTTAAATAATTGGCACTTTGTGTAAAAAAAAAAAACCGATTGGCTGAGGTTTAGAACCGTTCTAACCAATCCGACGATTTATTTCTTAGTTCTTAGGCGTTAAGAGACTTTCCTTATTTCCTCACGTAGAAGGTTTTATCTAAATCAGTTGAGGTTAGGTAACGAGACGTACTCAAAATTTGTTCCAGTGTTAACCTGCGCAAAAAGCTCAGAAGTTTTTGCAGACGTAAAACAACAAATATGCATATTTGGAACATTTCAGTCTTAAGCCAGTCAAGCTATCAACTTGTAACCTATAAGGCTCGTCAAAGCGGATGCACCTCTCAGTAGATGGTGCAAAAAAGGCTATCCAAAGGGATTGTTCTCTGAAATATCAATTGCCAGTGTTAGTAGCTCCTGGAACTTATACATTCTCATAGTGATTTCAATGCCTTAAGTCTTCCACAGGCAAAGAAACTCTCTGTATAGCAAAATTAACAACAATTTTCAACCAAACTACATATTTTCCGACTTAAAAGGGGTTGTCATTTCAGACACATGACTTGTCTAAGGCTTCAACATTGTTCCTGGGATCCGAACTTTGATATTTTTGCATTTTTTAGACCAACTTGCCATAAGGTGTTTCCTTGTGCCCTATTTATAAGCATCGAATTGCGTTTTAAATTTCTCCAATCGGGAATTGTTTTTCACGATTTCAAAGCTGACGTTTTACAACTCAATTCATCTTTAAAGGATGTATTTTTTTTGCAATGTGCTACTTTTATCATAGCAATAGCTACAAGTTTCCTAAATAAGTCAACGATCATTGAACCAGTACTTCAAAGATTCACCGCCTATTTCTAATAATATTAATTGAAAACATTTTAACTAATTTGCCACAGTCTAAATTTGGCGAATCCACTTCAACAACACAGACAGTTATAGCCTACTGTAGCGAAAATATAAAAATAAATTAACTGTTACCAAATCATAATCCTCACGTGTGGCCAACTAATTTAAGTTATTATCACTCTATAACTGTCGAATTCCAAAAATGATCTTCCGACTTGCTGTGTATAAGTGCTAAACTAGTTTTTGCCAAATTAGTGAACTGACGTACGTATGACAGAGGAAAAAAAAACGATCAATTAGTTTGTAGTAAAAGAAACAAAAATGCTGAAGATAGGTGTTAAGTTTTAGACAGAAGATGGTTCTACATTTTTCGTTGTAATTTTTACTATTTAAACCTTGCTGGAAAATTTCTAACAAATCCGGTCCAAAATGAAAAAGGCTCCCTCAAGACATTTAAATGGTCGGGATTAAAATTGGATATTTTGCTTTGATTTTACCCCATTCTCTACCAGCTAATTTGTTTTTTTTTAATCAATGCATGCTGCACTTACATATTTAGAAGCCACAAACAAATGTTTACTCAAAATAATTTAGGTATTTAAATTCTTACTAATATCTTTATAGAATCTATAATTTACCAACAAGTTTTAGAATAAGTACCCAAGGTGATCATAATATCTGGTAATTTTTTTACAATTTTCATTATCTGATTGATGGATGCCAGGAGTGCGTTTTACACAATCAAGCACGCGGCGGCAGAGGTCCTATGGGCACAAATTTACATATGTAGATATGGAAAAAGATGGGGCCTAGGAAAATCAAGAATCTGTTCAAGATTGGGTGACACAAAAGGACATGCTTGTCACTTTGGACACTTTGACAATTGCCTTGTCAAAAGATGACAACGAACAATCATAGTTTAACAAGTGAACTTAGACTTCTCGACCTGTCACGTTGTGTTATAGGTTGCTGGTCTTGAAGAAACATAAGGCCAATATTTTTCTTGAAGTGAAACTTCTGACTTGAAAGTAAAATGAAATGATCATAGGTGTCGACGCTGAACTTTTTTTGCCAATTGCCTACCATAAGCGACTGAATTTCCGAGTGACTGCTCTGCGATATCATTGAGAATGTAACTCACAAAGAAACTTTATCTAGTCTTGCAATATGTGTACATAGACAGTAGGCGACACTGAATGAGGCATAAGACAGCGAAACACAGGAAACAAATATCAAACAGTATAGAGTGGTCCTCAAAATAATACGAATTCTTTTTTTAGTTACGAAGCCAGATTGATGCAAAGTTCGGGCATTTTCTAAGAATGTTTTTGTTTTAAAATCTGCCATCGGATATTCTCCTTTAGAGTCCTCAAGGTCTGATGTTTCTTGATATGGCTTCAAAGAGTTCCTGAGAAAAATAGCTGGAACGGTTAAATCAACTGATCCAGCAGGCCAGTGCGAGAGCGGCAATTGCTTGCTGGATGCAAAATCCTACTGGAAACATATGTTATTCAAATTCAATTTGCGCCAGCCAGAGGTCATTGATAATGGTTTTTTAGCGTATGGCAGCCACAGTAAAGTGTTGCTCACGCCATCCAAGACATACAAGCCAATCTCCTTTGAAGACACCGCAACAAAGATTAACTTCGAGGGGGTTTAATACCTCGTGCACTATACGAGGAGTTATAATCATGATTTCAATGGAAAAGGTGCCTCATCGAGAACTGAGAGGGGTTGAGTATCGGCAGCTGATTTTTATTTTATGTTGGATGGTGAGAATCTCTCAAAGATGAGACTTAGATCGTATTCAGTGACACCCACAAAAATTAACTCTCCTCCTCCCAATGGTGCTCACGGCACTCTCGTCAAACATTTCGGCCTTACGTATTCGGCTCATTTATGTCTTCAACTCACGCTCCTGGCTTCGTTGCTCCTTTTTATACCCTATCCTAAGGGTATATTAAGTTTGATACATAGTTTGTTATACCCTATCCTAAGGGTATATTAAGTTTGATACATAGTTTGTAACATAGAGAAATATTACAGATAGACCCCATAAAGTATATATATAAATGATCAGCATCACTAGCCGAGTCGATTGAGCTATGTCCGTCCGTCCGTCCGTCCGTCTGTGTGTCACCTGTTTTTGGGCCTTAAATTTTGAGCTAGGTTGATGAAATTTTGTATACGAGGTCCTTGGAAAAGTAAGCAATACAAGTGTAAAAATTTTTAAAATCCGCCCACTGACACGCCCACTTTTCAAAAAAATCACTTTTTTTTACTATTTTCATATGAAACTCGAAAAAACTTACTTGGGCAAATATGTAGATATCCACTTAATCTACAAATCGTCTATACATTGTATATGGCCACGCCCACTTTTTAGGGGCGTTTACTTCAAAAATTAATTTTGTGGCCTTTCTAATGTTGACAAGTGCGGGGCACATGCATAGGAGGTGACTGATAGTCTCCTCTTCTTCTTCATCTCTACAACTTCTACAGAAGTACAATTGAATTGTAGGGGATACTCAGTCTTTGGGCATGCCTTCCTATAGCACAGTGTTCGGTGAGAGTGTTAACGATTTTGGAGAGGGTTCCTCTCTTATGTTTCAGAAGTCCGATGGACCTGGTTTCATTTAGCGTGGGCCAGAGCAGCTTGCAGTGTTACAGTGGCCGAGCTGTTGCCACCGATGGTTGACTTCTCTCAACCCATCGGCATGGATAAAGTATTTAGCATAGGACGTTGTCGTCTCGATGTCGGTGACGTTTATGCTGTTTAGACCTGAGGAGCCTCGTCGGGCCAGTTCGTCAGCTTCGCAATTCCCTGGTAAAGTACAGTGGCCCGGTACCCAGCAGAGGGTGAGGTTGTACTGTCCAACTATCTCGTTCAGAGATACGCGGCAGTCCGTCACTGGAAAACGCTGCAGTAGCTAGGAAGGCTGAAGGAGAGGTGGATGTCCAGATCTTTTGAAAAGATACCAGCACCGACTCCTTCTTCGGTTTTGGAGCCATCCGTGAAAATTGTCAGCGATTCATGGTGAAGGATCTCCCGTTGTGTCCATTCTGTTCTGTCGGGTATTATGCATTTGTAGCCCATGTTGAAGTTGTGTTCAGTAGACAAGTGGTCGGTGACCTTTGGAAGATGGCGGTGCATCAGAAGTATTCTGGCGTGTCCAGTGTGTAACAAAACAGCTTGGTTTTGTTTTAGATAGAACTTGTTGTGGAGTATTTTCTGTTCGAGTGTCCATGGAAAGACTTATTTTGCTTTCTTCGTTGGAAAATCAGGGAATATAGGATTTGCTTCACTAGTTGTGTCTGCGACCTTCAGTTAGGTCGTCTTAGCCTGACGAAGAAACGCTTGGCCTCGCATAAGTTTGTTTTAGTTGCTCAACGTCAGAAAAATAAAGCTCTTAGATGTATACATCTAACTTTTTTCGCAATTTGAATCATAATTTAATGCCTGTCCATCGAACTATCAGCTGAGACACGGCACCCACCCAAGATGGGGAACCATTCGTTATATCGAGCATTAAATGTGTGCAACAATCGTAGTCTAACTCGTTATTTTAAAAATTCGTTAGATGAGATATTCGTTGAACTGGACTACCACTGAATTTTTAACAAAGATAGTTATATCTATAGATAGTGGATATTGATCGCGAAACCCTTTTTTTTAAACTTTTCGTTGTTCCACACGGTAACAGTCTTTCAGAATTAACCTTGAATACATTCCCATCACATCTCATTAAAACTTGATTTCCCTTAAGAAGAAAAAAAATAATAAATTATAATTCTAAAATTGTTTTCTTCCTATTGGCAATTTTTTTTGCTTCTGGGTAACGATCATCAAA
The DNA here is from genome assembly GCA_949716465.1 of Chalcosyrphus nemorum. Taxonomy (NCBI): domain Eukaryota; kingdom Metazoa; phylum Arthropoda; class Insecta; order Diptera; family Syrphidae; genus Chalcosyrphus; species Chalcosyrphus nemorum. Next base: position 60,240,221 of record OX454332.1, read on the forward strand.
ATCTACTGACGGCATATTAATTGTTTTGTACCACGCCACGAAATAACAACCTCGTTCAATTTCTGACACAAAGTCATGAATGTCTAAATTACCGAAAAAAGTACCATTAAACGTCATACAAGTTCGGTTTTCTAAATTTTATACAATTTAATATTTTTTTCTTCCCCAATCAGAGTGTATAAAAAAAATCAAGTAAACAAAAAAAATTCGCTGATGAGCATTCACACAAGAATGAGAAATAAGACAAGAGCATCGAAACTAATTAAAAGTTCATAAATAAATAAAAAAAAAAAAAAAAACTGCCAAATAACAAATGAGAAGAAAGACAGGGGAAAAAATATTGGTGTCTTAAATAAACGTGGATGTCAATTTTTATAAGAACTCATTTGTCATAATTTCTGTATTTAGAGATTCTGAAAAAAAATTGTTTCTGGTGTTGTGAAGCACTTTTTTTTCTTCAATTTTTGTGTATTGCTATGACCTTCTTGCTTATGACTGACTGATCGGGCTGAAGGGGGCAGACTCCATGCCGTACATGACTAATATGAACATTTTCGGACAAATAAATCTGAAGTTCGTATAATTGAACGTATAAAGTGGGTTTTGTTTTTTTCTTAGTGCTTTTGTAAAGAGGTGCCATTTCGACGGGGAGCTGCTCCTATACTTCGCCAGACTGTAATATATTATTACTTGTTTTTTTTTTTGAATTTGAGGCAATTTATTGAGGAATTTTAATGCAGTTTTTGCCTCAAACATATTTGCTCTCTCTCTACCGAACAACATAATTAGCACTTATTCTTTGAGCTCGATCTTTAATAACTTAGCCTTGTTTCTGTACCACGTTCAAGTAATAAAAAAACGGTCGTAAAAATTGTCTTGGGAAAAGCAAGATGTTTTTTGAGACTGTTCTGTATTTATCTTGCACTCTTCTGTTCCACAGAGTACAAGGTAGGATCGTTTTATCTGTGCAGCATAAATTTGTTTTGTCGGCGCGATGCCAATTTTGAAAGCCGTTAAAAGCATTGGCAATGTCTTATGGTCAAATTCTTAAGTCACATTCATTTATCGTTGGAAACAAATGGCTGAGTTTTGATTTTTTAGTTGCACCGATAGGTAGTATGTATGTATAGGACAAATTTTGTTTTCTTGAAAATTGTCGATTTCGAGTCTTTTGACCTTCGAAATAGAGATAGAGATGTCAAAAAAGTGAGTCCAAAAATCCTGTCTATCTGTCACTAAGGCTCTCTGAACTAATCCTTAGAAGGGAAATCGAAATTGTTGTTTTAGTCCTAAAATTCGAACGATTTTGTTCAAATTTCATATTTGACTAAACTACTAATATTAAATTTTAGGTCAAAAGTCTTTATAACGGTACTTTACATAAACCAAAATTAGTAAGAAACGGCCACTTTTGAGACATGCTACAAGAATATTTTGGTCAAACAATTTTATAACGGCACTTACAACAGGTTTTTCCAAAAACACGTCTGCCAATTTTGCTCAAATTTATAGTTTCTATAAAATAAGGTCAACGCTTTAAGATGGGGAATCACATTTTTGGTTTAAAGTAAGAATAATATTACATTTTTTAGCGCCAAGAAGTAATAGTAATTTGTTTCGAAAATAGCTTTTACGATTTCGAATTTATTTTGTATTAATGCTAGTTTTGTGAAGTCCTATAAAATTTTGTACCACATTTTCGGACGAGCTTCTTTTTTTTGTGAATACACACAATCTTATGCGGGGTCGTCTATGAATGAACATCAACGTCGATCCGTCGATAAATTCAAATATTGAAATAATTAAGAACGAAATCCTCTGAAATTCCTAATCAAAATTGAACTGAATATCCTATCGTCCAAAGGGAATTAAGTACTCACACAATTTAGAGACTGAAAAGTAACTTTCATTCTATTTTAAAGTCCAAAACCATTTTTATGTGAACTGTATCAGTAAGTTTCTAATTTTTCGAATTTCATATAACTCAATGTACATAAGTACGTATGTATATCGGTGTATGACGTATTGCAGTAATGTTCATTGATCAAACCTTTCAAAATGTCCTAGAAACCTAGATATATGTACCTCCACCTTGTGTCAGTTAAAATTTTTGATAGATAACATTTTTCGTGGCCCAAATCGCGCACCTTTCACGTTCGCAAGTCACTATCACCCCCCAATAAACAACATTTTCTGACAGTTCGAACTGTCAAGAATGTCAAAACAGTTGTGGGTTCCTTTGCGCAATTTAAAGTTTCTATTTCAATTTTTTGACAGTTCCAAATAAAAGTTAAGACTCGTGTCGCAGCTGCGTATAAATTCAGAAAAAAAAAATATAACCAAGTGAGCTTTGACTTTAAGACGGCCAATACCTTCAGCAGCATACATTTTCACATCATCTCCCCCGACCCGATGGCGACCACAAGCGCTAGTATATATAATTCGTGACGCGTCCGATGATAATTTCACTGCAGCCAGACACAGCCGCCACCACTGTTTTTGCATTGATTCTAGCTGCTTCTGACGGAGACGACGTTGATGATGATGATCAACATCATGACGCCGACGAAGACGATGATGATGCTGCTGGTGGAGATCATGGTGATGGAGCTCCTTTTTTTCTAAGCTGTCTCGCTATTCAAACCTTAAATGATCTCTCCCTACTCCCTCTCCTCAGAACTAAAAAATAAACGAAAGAAACGAAGAAAAAAAAGAAAAGAAACAACGAACCACAACAGAAAGGAAAAATAACAGGTAACATAACATGAGGTGATCTTTCTGGGGATCGATTCGCGGTTCGATCCGGACCGTAAGAGCCGAAGCCCTCAGAGAGCAAGAAGCAAATCGTAAAATCGTAAAATCGTAACTTACGGCCACATATGTTACCATGTCACATAGACTAGTGAGCTAGCTAGCTAGCGCTTGTATTGGTAGTAAAGTTGTAGTTTTTAAAGGCCTTAGTGGTTTTTTTTTTGTTTTGCTATAGTGATCTCGCGTGGTCTTGCGGTGGCGTAATTTGGCGGGCAGTGGGGTCAAGTTTTTGTGGTCTGTATCGTAAATACAAGTGTTCCGAACAGAAAAAGATCCAGTTTTCTGCTTGCTTTTTTTTTCTTACTTTTTTTTATCTTTATTTCTTTTCTTTGTTTCTTTGGTTGATTACTTTAGCATAGAACTGCGATCGTTTTGCAGCCACGCATAGCAGCAGGAACGTGCATACTTACACATACGATAGAACTCCGCCAGATTGGAGTCAGATGTCTTGCAGAGAATAGAAACAAAGATTTGTGAGGGACAACTCAGCGGGAGTTTATTTAAAAAAAACGTGTATTTTTCGTTTGAAGTTTGAAGTCGAATATAGTTAGTGATTGCATCTATTTCGATCAGAGGTAAATTATGCAAATGAAAACTAAGAAATTCATTAGAATTCACAAAATATAGAACAAATTACTTGGGAAACAGTTTTAACAATCTCAATCTTATTTGACATAAACTGTTTGTATCAAGATACAAAGATACACATAATGTTGTATATCGATGTATACTTTTTTGTACTTATACGTCACACTGTACATCACTGATTTATTTTTTCACAAAAAGATTAAATTATTTGCATTACACATTGATTGAAAATTGTCCATCTAAAACTACCCTTGTAATTGTAAAGAAGAGACAAGTTCTGACATCACGAAACCATCGTTCATAGAACTCATTTATTCGATACCAAGAGTAAAAGATTCATTGAAAGATTGTCCCAATAGATAAATGCGTACTTTAATCGGTTTCATTTGGAAAAAGTTTTAGATATCGTTATCAAATCAGGCCCGCTTAAGCACTCTGGTACTAGCTTGTACTCGTATGTACATATAATTTTTGTTATCGGGGAACTGCATAAGTGCAATGAAAGGAGTGGCACACAGGCCGGTACCCCTGTTTGCTGATAATGTAAGGTTATGATAAAAGTTTCCGTCATAAAGTGTGCATGTACATCGAGGTTATTTTTAACAATAGAGATACTGTTGTGGTTGCAATTGTTGAATCAGCTGTAATGAGTTTTACTCTTTTTTTTTTTACCCTTTATTTAATTGAAAATTGATTACAACGAGATGGTTTGTCAGGGGAAAAAGGCGGCGCATTACGCAAGGTATGTAGTAATTGGAAAATAACTTTAGTGAAGGCTATTCAAACAACTTGATGGTTAAAGGATGTAGGTACTTGTGCACATGCTGTTCGTAGTTAATTATTGAGTGTGTTTATCTATAAGGACTTAAAGGTCATCATTTTTGTTCAATTGACCAATGCATTCCTTATACTTTTGTAGCACATTTCATAGCCAGTTAAATTGGTGTAAATAGGGAGTAGTGGCCACACGAATACCATCGCAGTTCAATTGCTCATTACAAATAATCTTCTCACCTTACTATAGCAAGCTCCCGGACCCATTCAGTGTTTTCCAGGGCCGAGGGTCTAACCGTGATCAAAGCTGCGGAACTATTTGAGATGGGATCTACATCCAACAAGGATACTGCCATTTGCCATCTTCATTGACAGTAAAGTTGCATCTTTTGTCATCAAATCTGAGCTAGCCATGGATATTTCGCTGGGTACCTGGAGACTGTGATATTGAGGATAATGTATGCACCGATAGACTGGTCAAGAAAGCTGGGAATGTCATCGGAAGCATCAAGGCACCTCTGTGGGTAGCCAGGAGGTGTATTACCAATTGTATACTTGGCTAGCCGCTGATGGGATAATCTTGAGGGACAACAGAGTATTCAGAGCCTTATGACCGTAACCATAAAAAATCAGTTTAATCATTAAGATAGGGAGAAGACAAATTAGGACATTGTCTTCTGAGAAGACACGCCAGTAGACAGTAATATGAGGATCGGATACTTGTACGTGTTGTGAAGATCTGCACGACTTAGAGGATATGTGACGGCAAGTCTCGATATATGTAGATCTTTACATTTAGGTCGATACCTTTTTAGCAGCCTGGAAGAAGTAGGTTCGTGTAACCAACTGAAGAACCTACTCAATATCTGCAGGGCAATCAAATGCTGGAATGGCATGATTTAGGCTTAAGGTTTCTTCTCACTAAAGGGAGCGCGATGGGCCTATCATGGTTGGTTGGTGGAAACCAGTGAGCATGGACTTAGACCAGGAGTTGGTCCATTGTGCTGCCGATGTGTTAAGGTGGGTGGGTCACACTCTTTCTCAGGGAACCATTTACTCCTTAGTATGAAGGAGCCAATCTTAGCCGTACAGGCATTGTTGAGATTACTTAGATCGTTGAACGTGCGGGGCACGTGCATATGAGGTGACGGATAGTCTCTTCTTCATCTTCATCTTTGCAACTTCTACAGAAGTCAGTATAGTGGATGCCCAACCTTTGGGCATGCCATCCTATAGAACAGTGTCCGGTGAGGGACATATATATCTTGTATTTTAAAAGTCCAATGGACCTGGTTTCATTTAGCGTGGGCCAGAGCAGCCTTGCAGTGTTACAGTGGCCGAGCTGTTGCCACCGATGGTTGGCTTCTCTCACCGCGTCGGCATGGACAAAGGTATTTAGCATACGACGTTGGCCCCTTGATGTCGGTGACTTGTATGCTGTTTAGACCTGAGGAGCCTCGTCGGGCCTGTATATGACAGTGTCCCGGCACCCAGCAGAGGGTGAGGTTGTACCGTCCAACTATCTCGTTCAGAAATCGGCGGCAGTCCATTACTGCCTTGGATCTCGTTGTGCTGGATCCGAGGGATTTGATGGCAGGTTGGCTGTCGATACTGATACTGCATAAACCGCCACCCAGTCAGCTGCTTGATGAATATCAGTGACTTCGACTTGGAAAATGCTGCAGTAGCTAGGAAGGCTGAAGGAGACTCGTTCTTCGGTTTTGGAGCCGTCCGTGAAGATTGTCAGCGATTCATGGTGAATCCACTTGTGTCCACTCTGTTCTGTCGGGTATTAAGCATTTGTAGCCCATGTTGAAGTTGTGTTCAGTGGGCAAGTGGTCGGTGATCTTTGGGAAATGACGGTGCATCAGAAGTACTCTGGCGTGTCCAGTGTGTTGTTGTTTCCATTGTTTGGAACTTCTTAGTCTCATTGCTGAGCAGGCAGCCAGATGTTTGCTGGCGATGTCAGTTGGAAGTAGGTGGAGCATGGTTTGGAGCGCTGCCAAACTTCAGGCTAAATATTATGCACTTTAGATAAAGCAATCGTTGTTTCCTTGGATGCTACAACGATTTTGTTTTATTATTTAAAAAATTGTTTTAATAGTCTGATAGCAATTAAAGTTGTCAAATAATCGTGGCCTTGGTTTCTTTAAAAAGCGTCTCAAAGTCAAAGAACTGATAGTATCTCCAACATCTAAATAGGTTGAATGTTGACGAACTCTTCATTGCCAATGGCACGGGACAGATTGGAAGACAGTTTAATAAAAAAAAAAAAAAAAAGACAGCCTAAGCATATGTACATCCCACATCTTGGTCTCTGTTACACCTCCATGTGTCATTATTTTAATTGCATCTTTAAGTGAATGTAATGGCACACGTGTCCCAAACCATCGCCACCATCATAATCATCGTCAACATCGACGAGACAATCGGTTTAGAGTTCAAGACGATTTTCTCGGAAGATTATTATCCACTTCGTCGTCTTTGTGTGCCCTTCACATGCGGGTGACCACGACAGCTTCAGTGCAAATAATCATCATCAACAAATTGCTGCTCAACTGCGGCCGTACGTACTCGTGTCGTATGCTAATTCTGGTTGCCCGCAAAAGTAAAAGGCCGAGCCTGCTGCAATTCGTTTTGGAATTCCAGTTTTTTTTTTTTTTTCCTGGGGAAGACTGCTGTAGAATCAATCAAGATTATCTCCCCATCGAATGGTGTTCTATGTATCCTCCGAAAAAGGTTGGTGCACGCACCACGAAAATGACAGACGACGGGGTATAGAAACATGCGGTCGTGTAACATCCAGACACTTTTTGTAAATGTTATACAATCGTCACGAGGAGGAGCGCCAATGATGATACAAGCACTCTCTGGTGCTAGCGTCTGGACGAGACACCACAAGCGCGTTTTGCAGAAAAACCGGATCGATTACATATTGTTGTCGGGTGGCGACTTGCATGAAGAGTATCTGAAGAAAAACTCCTCAAATTGTCTGAGGCCAAAAACTGGAATCCAAAGAGGCAAATAGTGGCAACGACGGAGGAGGAGGAGGAGTTGGTGGTTTTTTGATGTACCTTGCAGATGGGTCATGTAACCAGTCTGCGCGAAGGAACAGATCTAGTGTGCGTGTGCGTTCATTGACGCAGAGACGAGGGTGTTTAATTTTAGAATTCATACAAAGCGTTTCCTAAACACTCCATTTGGGACTGACTCTTGCAATGATGTTCAATCGATATTGAGAAAATTGCGCAATCAAATCAAAATGCTTTAGGTTTCGCTCTGTGGTGGGATTTGTTTTTTTTTTCTTTTCTGTTTTGTGATTCTTTTCTACATCTGCTCTCGATGCAATAGCACAACTAACCGATGCTCCTGATGGTAGTGCATCCCTGGCAGCGATCAATGACCTTGTGATGTTTTCTGCTGCTGCTGCTGCTGCTGCTGCTGCTTGCCTCTTAGTGTCCAGCTGTGTGTAGAATTGCATCGAGAGACGACTACAGAGAGTCATCGGACGTCCTTCGGAAGTGCAATGACCCGTACGTAGCCCAACTTGCTATAGATGCAGCAGCAATGCTTCTTCGTTGATGATTCGGTGATTTAAATTTAAATGAATACATCAAATCAAGCTGCCAGAGCATCACTACGACTACAACCGGCAACCTCCCCCCACTGGCCAAGTGTTTCGAAAAGTTTCACCCTCCGTCTTATACAATTTGGATAATTGTAAGAACGCTAGAAGGAATGAAAACGAGTTGGTGGTTGGTTTCTTTTCTCTTTGCTTTGTACATTTCATTTTCTTATCCTCCTCGATTTCTTTGGCGGAATACAATTGAATTACAGATTATGACTTTGTGACTTGCGAATGTCGGAATGATGCTAAAGGTGGGTGGAATGAAACACAGTAGTTGTTGCAAAATATACTTCACTTGGTAAATTAATCGTGAAGGAGTATTTTTTATTTGTTTTGAACATCTTTGAAAATATTCGACATACATACTTCTTTCGAAAATATTTAAAAAGGAAAATATAAGGGGCGTTTATAAAAAGTACCCCTCGTAAAAGAATGCACATGACGTTTGATTCCGGTTATACCTAAATTATATATTTTTTGTTTCTTATAATTTGCGCGCACCAAAGGGGGTATGAATACCCTTATACTGACGATTCAGGGCGCGGGCGTTTGCGAAAAGGGGGAAGAGGAACAGAGGAGGTACCTATGCACATTGGCTTTAAAAGTTTGAAGGCTGTAGCGATGAGGGAACACAGAGCCTGGAAGTTCATTCCACATGCATGTCGTTCGGCTAATAAATGAATCTCTGTAGGTACTTGACAGTACGTCCGAAGTTGGGCTTAAGGGTAAACTGATGTGCATTCAAAGCGTGACGTGTATTGCGGGTGAAATTTTGAAGGGGTGGAATGCAACTGGCATTTTTTATGGAAAAAGCGATAAAATAAGGAAAGACATGAGACATTTCGTCTATGTTCCAGAGAGGGTATAGAGTTTACAATGTCTCCAATGTTTTGAATCCTGTCTAGTAGGTGCAAAACGGTTTTAGGTGCACCTGACTAGATGTGGGCGTTGTATTCCGAGATCAGACGGGGTAAAGTATTTCTTGCATCGCTTAGGTAATCCTAGACATTTTGCTGCATTTTTGGCGGCCTCGATTATGTGATCGTTCCATCGGAGATGGTTATTGATACACGAGAACAACAAGTCTTTCGGTTTCCGCAATGCAAGTACCATTCATGGATAGTGATTGGGGGTTTTGGTTTCGTTTGCGTGACAGGAGACAGCATTGCCGTTTGGATGCATTAAATTCCACTGTGTTCCATTGATTATGCTGTCAAGATCGGAATTTCATGAGTTTAACATACGTTGCCGTGAGCAGGGACGTGAGTTAGGGAACGAATATGTTAAACTGAGGGTACTGTCATCAGCGAAGGAATGGATTGGATTAGAGGTACCACACAAGAGGTTATTAATGAAAATGAGAAAGAGAGTAGGAGACAGAACTGAGCCCTGGGGAACACCAGCATTTATATGGTGGATATCAGACTTGAGGCCATCCAATACAACTTGTATTGAACGCTCCCCGAAAGGTAATTCCTAATCCATTGAAGAAGAGACTCATTGTACCATATGCACGCGTTTTCGACAAAAGAGCCTTCTTCTAATTAATACAATATTATATACTGACGCCACCCAATTACTGCCCATACCCATAAACTCAAGAATCTTTTTGCTCCAAAATGTTTCTATAATAGCCTCTTGAATAATTTCAGTGTTACAGTTGTTATAGACTCTCTCTTTTCAAAAAATCGTGAATTCATAATAGCAAACCGTAAATTTTTGTTTTTTTTTTGTAAACGAAAGTTAAAACATATTTTTTTCAGTGTATATTTTTGTTTAATGTACTTTTGGCCTAAGTCTTATGGTTCGAGGTTCTTTAGTCAACTCATTCTAAACTTAATTTCACTTAAGAACTAATCACGACTAAAACTTACTTTATCGGTCTTTTATATCGCTTTTGTCCGTATGTATACGACCTACCGAGTATGTTTGTATGTACACTCATCTACAGCTACACACTTCTTACATCATCGTTCCGCAGAATCATCAAGTTCATGTATAAATGCTTTCTTTCACACATCGGTTCGTCCAGCAGCGTTGCTGGCTCATGATGTAATTAGACAAACGGTTTCAAATATCATTTTCCCTCAAGTGTAATACGATCTGCCAAATTAATAAGAATCATCAAAATAAAATAGAAAAAAAAAAACTCCAACCATAAGTGCTTCCGTCGATAGTTTGTGGAGCGCCGCGCACGCTTTTATCATCACGATAAATTGTATCTCGAACCAGGCTATGGCCAGTTTCAATTGTCACGCGTATCGAATTTCATCTCTAAGCAATCAAACGAGCTAGATGCTTGCACCACATCTCAAATTGTTGCCTAAACAACAGCTCAACAGCGTACGCGTTATGATTTTTATTGTTTTGAATTTTTTGCGCTGAATTTGTGCACCGGAAAAAAATTAAGCGTCCATTAAAAAGAGTTTCATTGTTAAGAAGTGCGAGTACAGTACATGTATGTGCGAAAAATTATGCAAATGGCTACGTAATTCAACCCACGATTATGAATGATTATAACTGCACAATTCCATTTCCGCATCAAAAAGCACGAAATGTTTTTTAAATGTTATGCATTTTTTTTTTTTTTGTAAATGAAGTAAAAACCGACAAAACACAAAAAAAGTTACTGGAAACAACAAAGAAGAAACCAAGTTTTCTACTGCGCGTAATTATGTAATTCAATTCTTCTCCCCAGAAAACAACACAGATGGAGAGAATTTCATTCAAAAAGTATTAATGGGTTTTACCTCCACCCTGCGCTTAAAGATGCCAAATGCTGTCGGTGCAGTAGTCCACTGAACCGAACCTAGCATTCCTTTTGCTCTTGCAAGTTGCAAAAAAACTCTAGCGAGCACACAATTTTGTAATAAGATTCGAAAATAAACAAGGAGGATAATAATAAAAATAGGAGCAACACGGCGAAGAATTGGATAAAAAGTACTACGTGCATTCGGCAGCAACGTCAATCTCAACTAATACCCACAGTTGCAGCAAAAAGTAGTGAGCGACTTCATGCAGCAATCGGGTAGGTCACGCACAATGTAATAGTACGGAGGTTTAATTTTCCCATCAATAATCCAGGTAACCCAATAAGAATGCGAAAAAAATGCTGTGAATTACAAGCCAACGCAAAATTACTAGCAATTTTCCCGAATAGTTCGAACACTTTCCAACTGCACGTTTGCAAACCGTCAGAATTTCCTGCTTTTATTCACCACCGTCTTCTATATTCGATACTTGATCGCCGGCAAATAAATTCGCTGTTTAAATACTCAGTAAAAAATGAACAGATGTACCATTGGTTCTAGACACAAACCTTTGATGCATTCGTGTCTTTTACTCGAGCTCATTGCAATCGATTATTTTGTATATTACTTCATGGAAATAACACGCCTATTCTGAATTATATATTCGACCAAATTCTGTAAATTCTCGAGTGAAAAGTGTATGCTGGATTTAAATGAGTGACATACACGAATGTCAGGAAACGTCAGTAAATGTCAATGTCATAAGGGGTTTTCCAATAGGGACTTGACAACTTTGAATTTAATTTGTGAACGCACTCTTTCACTAATCATCAAACTGTCACTGCCAATTTATTCAGTAAACTCGACATTTTCATCATGGTAAAGTACACGAACGAGCAACGTCTATAAATTATAAAAATTTTCTACCGAAATTCGGAGTCGGTGATCGCAACTCTAAGAGCGTTGACTCCAATTTCGTCGTAGTTCTTGTCCTAGTAGACAGGCAATAACAAGATTAATGCAAAAATTTAAGTCTACATATTCTTTGTGTGATGTTGCTTATCAGTGAGACAACGGGTTGGTTGGATTGTCGAAAATATCGCTGTCGTTCAGGCGTCTGTAGAAAACGATCAAAATCAATCAATTCCACGGCGTTCTCAAAAATTGGGCATCGCTCAGACCACATTATGGCGTATTTTGCGTAAGATCTTGGTTAACACTCAAACAAGATCAAGCTGACTCAAGAATTGAAACCTATGGACCATTTGAAGCGACGTACGTTCTTCGATTGGGTTCTAGAGAAGATGCGTCAGTGACGTAGCTGATTTTTGGCTCAATGGGTTCGTCTATAAGCAAAATATGCATTATTGGTCGGGTGAAAATCCACATGTGCTTCATGAATCACTACTTCATTCACTAAAATAAACTGTTTGGCGCGGTTTGCATGCCGGCGGCCATATTTTTTCGTCGACGGTAACGGCCGTCACGTTACTGTGAATGGTCAGCGTTATTGCGCTATGATTACCAATTATTTTTAGCCCGAATTGGAAGATATGGACTTGGACGACATGTGGTTTCAACAGGATTGTGCCAAAAGTCACACAGCACACGTTACAATCGATTTATTGAAAAGTAAGTATGGTGAGCGTGTTATCTCAAGAACGCCGCTTCACTATTTTCCTTGGGGTTGCGTTAAGTCATTGGTTTATGTCAACAAGCCGACGTTCGTTGGAAGAACTCAGAGTCAACATTGAACGCGAAATAGCGGCCATTTCGGTAGAACATTATTTGTCATTAATTCTGACAAGTATGTCACTCGTGTTCAATCTATCATTATACATCATAGTTTGTAAATCAGTGTGTAACGTTCGAAAAGGAATGTTTGACTTAGTGGTCAACGCATTAATTACCAAAAAGGGACCTGTATATTTTATTTTATATTTAGCGGATGATTTTTGTAAATTTTTGCATAAGTATTTGAACAAAATAAGAAATTGTATTTACTCTTCTATTCACATCAGTATCACGCTCAGCAAACACCGTGTTGTATTATAGATCTTTTCACAAGATTTGCACTTCAATGAAAATAAACAAAGTTGAACAAAAGTTTTCCCCATTTTTGTGGTGCTAAAATCTGAATATTAGTCACGTGTATCTACCTGTACCTGGCTCCTTTTATTCAATCAACATGCGATAAGTTTTAAATAGATTCCTTAGCATGCATTGGAAATTCGTTTTTTCCTTTTGATCAAAACAGTTTTTAAAATCGATTTCTGAATACTAATTCCTTTCTCTTCCATACATACGTATGTGCATACATTCTGCTTAATAATTCATATTTCCAACATCACTTACGTGCGTTATCCCAAATTTAATCTCCATGTATCTCATATGTTGATTCATAATGAACCCCGAATTGCTTTAGCCCAATTCAACCACTTAACACTTAATGCTGCCATAATTAACTGGCATCAAAACAACTACCACCACCGCCTCCAACCATCTGCGTAGGCTTTTGTAATCTCTCCCAAAGCCATCATCCAACAACGATCCATTATGTCCTTTTCAAAGGATGAAAATACAGCAATCTTTACTGTGTCCCGCGCTGCTATCCTCACAGTTGAAGGTATACTCGTACTTATAAATAAATTCTCGTCTCCTTTTTGCAAACTCATATGCCTATACATATGTGTGCTTATTAACATGATTATTTAACAAAACTCTGTTCTCAGCCCGATTGATAAAAGTTTGATGCGGGATGATGCCGAGGAGCAGAAGACGACACAGCTAGGCGAAAAAGGATTATACGAAAATAATACAATATTCGCTCGTGTAAGCAATTTAGTGTGCGAAAGAATCTTACAATCCTTTGCCTGGACTCTTTCTTTTTTATTTTCCTAGTCAGTCATAGGGCGGTTTATATAGAAAAGTCTCGACGAAGTCAACAGAAATTATCACACTGGAATGGAATCCTTTTTTTCTTGCAAAAACTTTTTTGTTGTTTTGGAGTTTTTTAATGCTGAAATCCTTTTTTGAAAGTTTTCCTTTTTATTTATATTTTCGCCTTGTTTTTGTCTCTCTTTTAGCAATGCTCCTTATTCTTTAAAATTTAAATTAGTCTCGTTGTTATTTTGCAAGATGAAAACGAAGTCCTTTTTATCCATTTGCATATGCAATTGTGTGCTGCTTTACTTTCCGTTTGTATTTGTATTCATTTCTTTAGACGACGACGACGACGACGACGTGCAAATGAGGATAAATATAGTGCAAAGGGTGGCAGACAGGTATTTATAAACAAAGCCTTTCTTGTTAAAAGGAGTACTCTGAAGGGTTTTCTATAGTATTATGTCGGTGTTTTGGCATGATGAGTAATTACCTAGGTGATTTAGAAGATTTTCTTTGTTTTTATTTTTATTTTGTTTTTTTTTTTTTAATTTGTGTCGGAAATTATGGAAAATTAGACTCTTAGGTTTAAAGCTCCGTGTATTGCAACCGTGTTCAGGCATAGGTTGATAAGAAGAACCAAACAAATTCCATACTAGGCTGCCATATGTCAGGATGGGTCTTATGATAGCCGTGTCTTCCCAAAAACTCTGCTGCACGTGTGGAAGGCTATGTTGGCCTTTTTGACTCTTTCATTTATGTTTGGCTTCCAGGTGAGTTTTTTGTCTAAAATGATACCCAGGTATTTCGCGCTATCGGATATGCTGAGGCGAATGCCACCCACAGAGGGTGCGCTGAACCGAGGAATTTTTCTTATGTTCAATTCAGTTTTCTGGGTTTGACGGTAAGGACGCATGTATTGGACCATCTCACCAGGATCTTGAGGGCATCGTCGACTTGCTCACTGAGCGTAGGGAGGGATTTGCCCGTTCCCATCAGTACTACATCGTCTTTGAGCGATTTCTCAATTAAGCTGACGACACTGTGTAGCGCTGTCTCTATGCGTGCTGGGTTGAGGACCGGTCCCCTGGGCACAGTTTGTTACGAATATAGATATATGTCAATCAGTCTTTCGAAAGTTTTGAGGATAAACGAGGTAAGGCTGATTGGACGGAAATCCTTTGCGGTCGAATGGCTAGCCTTTATACTTTTCCTAGTTTTTTAGTGCTGAGTTAAATCCGAGTTAAACCAGAGTTAACAGGATTAATCATTATTCTCATATATTTTGGTATCACTGCCATTGTAACATTCAGATGTTAAGAAACTGTCGATCTCTATGATTCTGATAGCTCAAAAATACTGAAAGCTGTTGCTTTCAAAAATCATTCGCCTCTTTTGCTGTTTATTTTCAGTATCTGTCAAAAATATTTTTTGTTCAATCCAGCGTGAACTCAGCAAATTTTGTGGGTTAACTCGAAGTTAACTCAGGACTAAAATTCGCGGAAAAACCTGCTTCTGGACTTAACTTAGGTTTAACTCTGAGATTAGTATCATTACGAACCGAAAAACTGGCCCAAAAAATACATTGGAAACAAATTACACAAGTATTCCGAATGTTTAACGCTTTTCTCTGCGCGTATTTGTTCAAGCATCATGTGAAAACTACTTTCCGAAATTAAATCGGGTTTTCGCAGTTACATTGCCAAGAGTCGAACTTAAAACTGTAAAGCGGGTTAAATTTATATAAATCTCCTACAAGTTGACCATAGAGGAAATTTAGTTTTAAACGAAAGTTTCACATCGCATGCAGGCAAGCAATTGAATATCGTTGTGGGTCCTTAGGCGAAATCATAAAACATTGTCTATAAGGAAACCTGGGCATAATCATTTGAAAGTAGTGAAGAAAGCTAATAACCAATCTATAAAGACTTAAGATACAATTGATACCAGCTGTCATTTTGGAATTTTCTCTCTGCGCATTTTGGGTAATTTCAAGTGATTTGGAACGGACTGTATGTATATTAAGTATCTACACGAGGGAAGTACCTAGCAACTAAAAGTTTTTTTATGTTTCCTCTTTATTATCTGTATTTATGTACTTTTTCAACTGGCAGTATGTGCAGGAGTGGTATAAAGAAGAAAACTAACACACACGAGAAGGTTGACAAACGACTGTCGATATTTACCGATCGTTAAAAATTCCAAAGTTTCGAAAACAGTGTTTATCTCTTTCTCTGGCGATAAATGTTCATATTTTATGTGGTTTTAAATGCATCCTAAAAAAAATTATGTCACAAAATATGTTTATTGTCTCGTTGTCTCGTTATTGCCTGAAACTCAATAAAAATAAGGCACTTATTCCGAAATGCCGTGATAAATCATAAAAGTCTTAATAATAACTCACCAAAACTATCTTCTTGTTTTCGTGTTTTTACTCAACGATCAATTGGATGTCAAATTACGTTATTAACTGACCAAATGACCATTTAAAATCGGCACAGACAACATACATACATAAGTTTAACCATTTAATGTATTTTTTCTTGTTAAAACTAAAGACAAATCAATAAAGTCCAGTTACTATGAAAAACCACAAAAATTTCTGCAAAATGGTAATGATGGTCATCTTGCACAACTTCACCTACCTTATGACCTTTACAAAAATATGCAGATGTTTCATCTACGTCCGTGTCTATGAAGAAGACGTCAAGACCGCAGATGTGTAAATTCCATGGGTAAATTGAAAGATGGAGGGCGTGTCGTTGCATTGCATTTCTCAAAAAAAACACGCGGGGTATGGGAAACCATAAAGCAAACGCTAGATAGGCAGGGGCAGACCCACGCATCGAGTAAACATTCGCCCGATAATTGCAGTGGGCGGTCGGGATTTTCGAATCTTTGATGCGAGCACAAAGAACGTGGTGGTACCATATTATCGCATTACACTAATGCTGAGTTGTATTTATAAGATTCGGATTAAACGGTATATCTCTACGTGTATATGTTTTCTTTTTTTTTAGTAAAATTTGCATACAGGGTCCTTGGATGCAGATGATGAAAATTGCTGAGGAGGGGTTTATGACTTTGCTCACAGTTTAATGATCGTGTGATTAGGACATATGATAGGAGAAGTCGTTATTTGGGCTTAACTGTTTGACGGCAAAGACTTCGAGGCGACCAACATATCGTTTCTTGTTTTGACAGTGTGGGCGGGTGATGACACTTTGCTGTAATTGTTTATTTGTTAAGCGATTTAAGTTGCCTTTGAAGATACATAAATGGATTTTAGATCTCTGAGGGTATAACTTTCTTTTCTTTAACGCAAAACAAAAAAAATAATCATTTTGATTGATGTTGATCTTGAGGTCTTTTTTAATTGATTTCATTGTTTTGTGTAAAAAGGCGCGGGTTTGATTCATGGTTATGGGGTTTTTAATTTATTTGTTGATAGTTTTTTTTTTCAAATCCTGTTCCAGCAAGTTCGATATGAGGTTACGTCACGCAGAGGTTACTTTGACTAGTTCTTATGCGAAATGCTTGCGTCATTTGGATAAATATGTACTTTTTTGGTTCATTAAAGGAAATTAACTTCGGAATGAGTATAGATTTAATCTTAAAAGTAATAGTATGCCTAATTTTGTCCTTATTCAAATTACAGTTTCAAGAAATAGTGCTGATGGACGAGATAAGGTAGGTCAGTTTCTTTTGACGTTTAAAATGAAACGTCGCGATGTACCGAGGGTAGAAAGAGTTTAAAATAGACCCAAAAAGGTTAGGATCACTAGCCGAGTCGATTCAACCATGTCCATCCGTCCATCTGTTTGCCTATCTGTCACCGATTTTAGGCTATACAATTTTAAGCTATATTGATGACATTTTGTTAAAGCTTTTAAAATCCGCCAACTTGAATCCAAGTTGAAAATGTCGAACTCGTAGCGTAGTTTAGTGTAGAACCATGTTCTCATAAGGAGTAGCAGAGCTGTAAAAGAATGTAATCATTTTTGAATATAATTCCTTGGTATGCTCCGCAAAATGATTTAATTCATTGACTTCAATAAAGACTTCAGATTGAAAAAAATAAATCACCATTCATTTTGAAGTCATGACTGCGGCAATCAATTTTAGCATTCAGAATGGTGAAATCAGAAAGAATGCAATCTTTTTGAATGCTCTGCATTCTTTGAAGTCACTTGAAGTCACTAGCATTCACTGATTGCATTCAGTTCCTTGAAGTCAATTGAAGTCAATGACTGCATTCACTTAGTAGAAGACTTTTAAAGTCTTTGAAGTCAGGGTAGACAATGTACTTAATCACTAACTTCACTTGACTTCAAAATGAATGGTGCTTCATTTTCAGTCATTGAATTGAAACAAATCTACGTGAATCAATGATTGCAATGATTGTATTCTTTTACAGCCCTGCTGAGTAGTTATAGATGTTGGATATTATTTTGAAATCATTTGTCTCGTTCCGAGATTGTCATCTCATTCTTTCTGAGGTCCCTTGACATTACTATGTTGCACTTAATTGTTGAGTAACATCCGGCTTTCGAATATTTGTGAGTATACCACTTCGTCTTCGTCCTTTTGCTTGAATCGCTGGATTGAGAATTGAATACGTCGAACCAATCGTTAACGACTTTTAATTGAAACAATATTTTGAAATTGAAACATCCAAACCAAACGGGAGGTCCGCTCAGTTGACGAAACCAATCCTAAGGCGGTTGTTCGAAATGTGCTGCGTGATGATTCATATTTTTGAAGCAGGTTGTTCCTTGTTTTTCACATTACAGTTAAAGTCAATTTGAAGCGACTTGTGGCTATTCCGGTAAAAGTAGACTTACTTAGTTTTGGCTTTGTTGGGTGTCAGCCTCCATTTCTTCGAGTATCCCAGTAAACCAAGATTTGCTGAGAATTCGGCCTCATTTGAGTGCATGTTCTATTGTTGTGTGGCTAGAGCTAGATCGTCGACGTACGAAAACTGTTGGAATGTAGTGTTTGTTTGATATAATCCTTTGAAAAGAAATGGTGCTTAAATCGTTCCTTATGAGAGGCCGTTCTTGAACTGTGTGGATTTGCACGGGGGGACTATTCAGTATGTTGTTAATTAGGTTTGGTATTTTTTGTACCGTCTTTAAGAGTTTGTTGACCATTATACTATACCGTACCATATGCAGTAGTAAGGTCTACAACCGCCAGTCTTAAGCATCCTCAACAAAAGTTATTAAGGCGAGTACCTGGTCAATGCAACTACGACCCTTTCGCAAACCCTGCTCGTTCTTCTTAACAGTCAGACACATTTGACACTGAACACTGTGGTGGCAAGACTCATGTTGGATTCTCCTGTTCAAGGGGTGGTTTTGTGATACACAACAGCTTCTATTAGATCTTCCACCTACAGATATGAACGCCTTGAAGACCCTATCTAAAGGTCTGGACTTACAGTCGCCATACAAATAATTTTAATTCAAATAATACTCACAACCTTTTCTCAAGTTCGAACAGATCACACAAGAAATGTGTCTTAATTATCCGTTACTAATAAATAACTATGGCGCCGAGTTTCCTTCGTCAATGTTTTCCCAAAATCTGTCACACGAAAACTTTTTATTTCAGAAATAATGGAAAAATCCATCATGTACTCTATAGAGCCGTCAAAAAAAACTGTCAAACAACATTATATTGATGTCTTTGCATGACTTTGTCCAAACTTAACCGATAATTCACATTGCCTTCGAATGCAAACAAAATCCCAAAGAATGAGCAAACTTTGAAACAACAAACACGAGAGAATCCAACTAGACAGACAGACAGGCTATTGGGTCAGGGAATCCAAAATCCATTCCATTCGAGCCCATAGTAGCAGAAATATGTAGCTACCATGTATGCAGAGTTAAACGATTGTATGTGTGTTTGCTTGAAAGTGTGTAAACAGATACTATTCTGAGCTTGCAGCACGAACATAGACCGTCATCAGTAACCAGTAGCTTTAGTAGATATCAGTTTTCATATTCTGAAATGTAAATCAATCATCAGACAGTGAAAAGTTGCTGCTACCCGTGTTTGAATACTGCACGGACGACTCAGATGTCCTTTGGCAGTTATACTGTTTCTTTTCCAGTGTTTTGATTGATGAGGAAGATACGAGTACTCTCTGTTCGAGAAGATATTTAATTACTTACTCCTTGTGATGTTGAGATACATATATTTAATATAAAGTTTCACAATGCAACTCGAAAGAGTAATTGCTATGGCATTTCTCAAAGGACTACCACTACCACCACCACGATTATCATCGTCATCGTTGACGTCGACGTCATGTGGGGTGAAAATCCAAGTTCAATGTCAAGGATACATTTTCTTTTTTATTTTACAAAACAGCTGCGAGCTGTTGGAATTTGTCATTCATTCAGAATTAAGAGAGGAATATCGATTTCTTTCTTGGTATTTTTTTTTTTTTTTTTTTTTTCGTCATTCAATTTGCTTGCCTAGTTTTTACGAGCCAGACTAGTTTATTGTCGCTCCTTGGAGTTTTATAGTGTTGTTTGCTGGTAATGTGGTAGACAGCCATTTTTTCACAGGATTTGGATGAATTGGCATATTTTCTCTTCTTCTTTCTTTCGCTGTCACTTCAAATGTTGATTTAAGTCATAAAATTAACTTTAATAGGCTGTTAGAGAGAAAAAAGGCGTAAAAATGTTAGTCACGAATGGTGTACACGATTTCAGTTCATTTGGCAGGTGCACTCAAACTTTTCTCAATTAGGGTAGTCAACTTGTATTAAATTATTTCTGTCTGTAGGTGAAAATAACTAAGACAATTGATATTCCGAATTCGAAATAACAATTTTGGAAATGTTTACCTATACTACTACCAAAATTTGAATTGAAGTGATGATACTTTTATAAGTAAAATGGCTAAACTTTGGCTTTATTACGATGTCTTATATAAAGGAACCATGCCCGTCCACCAATGCTTAAGATCTAGTCTCTTTCATTGACCTACTTTGAAATTTAAGATCCAAAACTTGGTGACTGACAGAAGACCTGGGGACCCTCTCCAAAAACAATTCTCCGGATGTACACGGCTATCATAAGACCCATCCTGTCATATAGCAGCCTTGTATGGTGGCCAGCGTTAAACAAGTCCAGCTACTTGAAAGAGCTCACTAAAATACAAAGACTAGCGTGCATTGGTGGCACTAGTGCGGTGAGAACCACTCCAACTGCGGGTCTTGAGGCTGTTCTCAACCTGCCTCCGCTAGACACCTACACGAGATCAACAGCAACCATCATTGCCTTAAGAATAAGCCAGACTGCGTGCTGGAAGTCGAGTACGATAGGGCATGTGACCATCCTTGGCAGATTTGTCGGCCATGCACCCACAACAGACTACAGTACACCATACCTTGACTTCAAAATACCATTTATCTCAGCTTACCCTAGCAGAGAAGAGTGGAAAGATAGCCGTATATCAAATGCCGAATCCATAGCTATTTACACGGATGGATCAAAAACGGACACAGGTGTAGGATCCGGAATCTTCTCCGAATCACTGGGCATATCCAGATCTATACGACTCCCAGACCACAGCAGTGTTTTCCAAGCGGAGGTCCTGGCAGTGACAACAGCTGCCCGTGAGTCTGCCGTAAGAACAATACCGCCAGAAGGTATCACTTTCTTTATCGACAGTCAGGCAGCTATCAAAGCAATTACCGCCATAGAAATAAAAACCAAGCTTGTGAAGTGCTGTCGCGAAGAGCTTAAGGCTGTTGGAACACAGCACAAGGTTCTGCTCTGCTGGGTTCCTGGGAACGAGGGCCGAAAAATGAAAAGGCAGATGAATTAGCAAGGAAAGCTTCATCCGACCCACTTGAACTGACTGACCTCTCCATAAGCACCCCGCCCTACGTTCTCAGGCTTGAAGCAGGGAACTTGGCTATGAGAGAGACGAACTTGAGATGGAAGTCCCTAGATACTTGCAAAACTGCAAAACAACTATGGCCACCTTTTGACAAGGCAAGGACCGAGAGAATTATCCGCAAGGACAGACGTTCCCTGTCATGGGTCACAATACTCTGCGGTACCACCTAGAGAAACTACGTCGGACGGAAGAAGAACTCTGCAGAGGATGCGGCGATGAGGAGGTTATAGAGGACACTACCCACTTCCTCTGCCAGTGCCCTGGACTCCAAAATTCCAGGTACAAATTCCTCGGCAAGCACTTCTTTCAGGATCTAGGAGAACTCTCCAATGTCAACACCGACATGTTACTAAACGTCATCAGAACATCAGGATGGTTTGTATACACGGATAACGAGTAAGTACAACCCCGGGAGGCTTGTTGCAGATATTTATGGGTTAAATGGGCAACTTTTTATACTGACCTGAGTTCGGCGGAGGTATTTCGTTTCCTCTGTCAGCCCACAAACCTAACCTAACCTATAACTTATGGCTTTCCCTCTCCATAGAGCCTCTTCTCTCGCCTACATATTTGTTCTGCTAGGTTTGTTTGACATTCGTTAAAAAATTACTGAAATGAAAGATTTTTTATAAAAAGTGGGCGTGTCGGTGCTAAAATATAGGCTATATTTATAAGCTTTTAATATCTTTCCGCAAATTCGGCTTATTACTCCGGGTTAAATGGGCAAGGGGTGGACAAGGGTGTTAAAAACAATTTCAAGCGCTTCTTCACTAAAGTGCTAAATACTTTCACGACTACTTATTAGTCCATCTCTATTAAATTAAATTCCATGCTCCATAAATTCATCAAAATTTCCACCCTTTCCTGTTGTGTGAAAAAAAAAAATAATAATTCCCAGTAAGTGTTTGCTCGTGCACTCTGTCACGTAGTCCATTACGCCCCACCGGTTTGCTGTAATAATTCATTCCGTTCAATATTTTTCAAAATTTACCAAAATTTTCAATTTTGCCTCAAGCGCGAAAAAGTTGCCAAAAATGTTGTTCAGTACAAATTCAAAAATTAAAACAAAAAAAACGCCAAAATTCCCACTTTTACGAAAACGATAATTATAACTCATCAAAGAGAAATTCTTTTTTTTTGTCTCGCCCCCACCGCTTCGCATGCATGCGCCGAACTGTCTCTGCTGTCACCGATGGCACCTTTAACAAATCGCTTTTAACGATGACTTGTCGTTTCTTACCCTCATATTGACGCAATGTATGTAAGTATTCAACCCCCATTTCAGCGAATTGACGCACCTACCCACTTGCGACTTTGAAAATGCATTCCACCGGCACACTGCCATACAACCTCACTCCCCCACATTCGATCGCTAATGACTTCCGTCCCAAAATAGAAGCAGGAAATTGGAATACAAAAAGCATTTTTTTTTTTTTCTCACCCCCTAAAATGTGTACACACACATGGATTGTGAAGAAAAGCAACTAACAACCTTGGCAGTGGTGAGGGAAATTGAATTTTTATCCTCAGGTTTTTATCCAAAAAAGCGAATATGTATCTAAAAATAATCATTCAGAAAATGACGCGTTTATAAGTGGGAGCCAGAACGAGAGAGAGAGAGAGAGAATTGAGGCAGATCCTTACACTCAACCTTGACCATGAAAAGATGCACCGAAAATAAATTGTTCAAAACGAAACTCAAAAGCAAAAAATTAAACAAGAAAAAAAAAGAAGAAAAGAACCGAAATGAAACGAAAATGAAATTAAGGCACTGAATCTGTATATGTAGTTGGTTCTCACATACTCAACATGATGTAGAAATGATGATGCATCAGGCATTTGGCAACCGCTTTAGACATGCGGTGGGAATTTTGTTGCTCGCCTTAGTTTTATTTTTGACCAAAAAAGTGTTTTCTGGCACTTGTCCCAAACACGGCAGATACACGTATCAGCTACCCTGTGTTTGGTAGTTTTTGTTCGTTGCTTCGTTTTTTCGTTTCTTCGCGCTTTTGAGATTGCTTTTTTTTTTGTTGTCTGTTGGCAAGTTTTGTGGCATTTTTCACAGTTGGATGCACGTTGTTGCTAGCTGCTTCATGCCGGACTGATTATTTATGATTAATGACGTATCATGTAGGGAAGGTAGCGATATCCTTCATATTCTTTCGCTGGAGGAGGGTCTATCTTTATTTAACAAATTCGTGTCAAATCGAATTTAATCTTCTTGTTCACACTGATGGGGGAAAGTAGATTAAGCACTAATCGGCGAGGAGGGCTTTTGGGTAGGGTTTGA
Source organism: Chalcosyrphus nemorum (assembly GCA_949716465.1). Taxonomy (NCBI): domain Eukaryota; kingdom Metazoa; phylum Arthropoda; class Insecta; order Diptera; family Syrphidae; genus Chalcosyrphus; species Chalcosyrphus nemorum. Next base: position 60,263,868 of record OX454332.1, read on the forward strand.
TTTTTTTTTTGTGAATTCAACAGTTTTTTGGTTTTTTTCTTCCTGAAATCTATACTACTGGTGGGTTTTTTTAATAAGGGCAAAGCATTCACTTTTCTCGGTCCAAATATTTCGTTTTTTGTACATATTTCATCGAAAAATTTTTTTAACTCAGTTCCGAATGGAACACGAGGGTTGCCACTTAAGTTTTGAGACAAATAACCAAATATTTGTCATTGGCTTATGACTTTATTGTTTGTCAAAATATCTTTCATAAAAGCAATACAATTTTGTGGGCATTTGAACCATATTGTAGTACTTTTTCGACTTCGATTAAGGTACCTCCAAAACATGCCATTTGAAGGCATCAACCGCTTTGCCCGGGCGTTGAAAAATGTTGAAAACTCAATTTGTTTTTGATGTGCTAACTTTAGGTTAGGTTAGGTAGATGGGTGCCCTGTAACCAGGAAGTCACTGCTCACTTAGACCCACAGTTCGGGCCCATTATGCTCAATCATTTAACCCTGGGAACACTGTAAGAAGGTCCGCTATTAGAACCAACCAGATAGTAATATAAATCTCAAGAGGTCCACCAGCTCAACATTGCCTAAGTCCTCCAGATCCGAGAAGAAATTAATACCAAGAGTTATCTTTCTTCTAACAGATAGGGCAGGACAGTCACACAGCAGGTGACGAATAGATTCGATTTCTTCTTCGTTTCTGCAGCTTCTACAATAGTCATTATGCAGGACACCGAGTCCCTCTGCGTGAAGGCCAATGACACAATGGCCGGTAATTACGCCAGAAACGACCCGTGCGTTATGACGACTGAGTTAAACCAGAGTTGATCTCTTCTTACGCATGTATCCAGATGAACCCAGCGTCTGTTTGCACGATCGATGGCTTCATCTTCTACTTTTTTCTTTAAAGAACTGACTGGGGCTGCTACAAAGGGAAGGGCCCGCGATATGTGCAGCGTCGACCATTTCCTAGTAAGCTCATCCGCCTTCTCGTTTCCTTCGATATCCATATGCCTAGGTACCCAACTGAGGGTCACCGTATTGGCTCTGGATATCTCGTTTAAAAGTGATTTGCAGGTTCACACCAGCCTCCATTAGATGACAGCCGAGTTGAACTTAGACCTGTAATTATTTTCTGATTATAATTTTATGTATACATACTGACAATTTTAGAACAATCTGGAATGCTAAGTAAGCTGCTTTAGACCTGCACGTGTAACGTGTAAGCTAAAAAGTCTGTGAGTACATGTGTGTATACGAATTTCGGTTTTCTCCCTCAAAATGTAACACCCCAATATTGTTGAAGCCCAAGTCAAATATGTATAATAAACTGGGAGAAGAAATAGAAAAACTATGGACTTAACTTACAATCTTGTGGAACACCGTACCGACATACTAAAGTTTGTTTGGGTGAATTAAAACCCTTAAGCTGAATTGGAAATCTAGTTTAAAGTTAAAGTTGTGGAGTTGTTATAAAATATAAAAGTACATGTTTCAAACATGGTATTGTCACTGTAGTCAGTTTGAGTCCAGTATTCAATCTCCCACAAAAACCGTCTTAAAAAATTTAAAGGCACTCAGCTTTTTGGAAACTTCAGTTTACGGTCCTAAAATGTTGCGATCTAGTTGCTCTTAGTACACAATATATATCTTCCCTTCCTTGGACAACTTCCGCTGGAAATGTCTCTGTACTATTTTACTGTCTAATTCAACTAAAATGAATTTTTCAAACTTATCCAGCCTTAAATCCGTTTTAATTAACCACTCAATCAGTTGCCTTCCAATGGTAGAAGAATGCCCATTTTAACAAGGGGAAATTCCTTGTGAGTCATGTAATAAATTAAAAGAAAACTCGTCTCAAGGTCGTCTACGTCTGCACGCTTTTGTCCAATTTGTCAGAGACGCTTTTCGTCCCACTCAGCTAGTTCCACACACACACACGAAAACCATCATCATCATCGTCATCTAAAACCAATGTGAATGTCAGTCACGCTACTATAACAAATCATGCATGCGTAAATGACAAGAAAACAATTCCAACTACTTACGACCACAACTGATAAATGATTGCTTAATTCCTTTTTTATTATTATACATACAAACCACCGCAAATAGACATTGTCAAGGATATTTTGATGACGATAACCCCATAGATGAGGTCGCCCATCGCACAAACAAAAGCCCAAATACCATAAATCATAGGCCACTTTTCTGTGATCAAACAAATGACTGTGCGTGGATAATAAATGACAGCAAATGAAAAACAATTTGACTTGGCGAATCAAATGAAAACTAAGATTTAGACATTAAAAATTTAAAGCGGAGGCGGTCGATGGATAACAACTACTGAATGCATTCATGCATGGCTGGAGGAGGAAGCGTCTAGCTCAATGACCTGTAGCGGTCAAACATTGAAAGCAAACAAAAAAATAAGAAAAAAAAACTAAAATCAAGAAAATTGAAATCGAAACGAGGTTCAACAAAATTTAATTACACCATCACCCTGTGTGCGCTCACGAAAGCCGAATGGCGTTACGCTAATGACTATTATTTGAGTACTCTCGCGAAAGGTTGCTGCAATAGCGGTGTAATATGAGACTCACTCCCTAATTGAGTGGTCGAATAATGAAGGGTTTCGATAGGGAGAGAAGCCCAGCGGCACTCGAATCACTAGGTAATTGGGAAACAGGGGTGTCAAATTGCTAGCCCTTAAGGCTTTGTATGTTAATTACATACCATAGACTCCTCCTGAGAGGGTAGAAATAACTGTAGATGGCAGATTTCAGCAATTTTCCTTTGAAAATAAAAATATTGATGGTGATTTAATTGGGTTTCAAAGTCAAACTTGAAAGTCCTTCCGCTAAGGAAGTGGTTCGCGAGTTCCTTTTCCATCAATTCGCTTGTGGGTTGTGAAAATGAACTCATTTGTTCTAGTCGCAAAGTGTGCACAGATTAGGGTTTCAGAGTGTGTAGCGCATGTTGATTCACTTTTAAGTGTATAGTTCCGCTTGGTTCGGTTAGAGAATTTCCAGAAAAATAATAAGAAAGTTACGTCAAGAGTTAATGACAAAGCTTAACTTCTTCTCTCCTTTGCTTTTCCCCTAAATAGAGCTCTCTTAGAACCCAGGTCTTCCTGTCCTGAGCTATAACTAACTATTGAAAGTTTGTTTTGATCTATGGACTTCTTGACGGTTGCTAGCCATGTCGTGAGCAGGCGTCCTCTACCATTCGGGGAATCCCGGATATTAATAGCTTTTCGTACTAAAGGGTTTCGTGTCGACGCACTATGTACCAGTGAAGTCAATGTTCTTCGAGCTTTCTTTTGTTGAAAATAATTTCATACTTCAGTTTTATATACATAAGTGTGATGACATTCCTAATGGCTCAGATATAGAGTGAGTTATTGTGGTACTCGCTTTAATTTGAGTGCATGATAGAGGAAATCTCCCGGTAAAGCTTTCGTAAGATCGCTGCATGCCATGTGCATATATTAGGTTCGGAACTAAGTTCTCGGTGTTTGTCAATAGAAGGCTCCAGGACTGCTGGTCGGTTTTGACATATCGAAAATGTCATGCACCAAGAGAACTTAGTTGCGCACCTAATATAACACTACTAAGAAAGTCAAGGAGGAGCCGTTGGTATGATGATGAGTGCGTACAGCGGAAGAGGGTGACAGAAGATGCACACAAGAAAGCGCTGCAGCGCAAAACAAGAGCAGCGAGAGAGGAGTATCGGACCAGAAGAAGGGAGGAATAGAGAATCCTGCGTAAAAAGAAAACGGACCACGCCGTTTCCCAGCTTTAATGTCTCGCGAGCGCAACAAAATCCGGCAATTTTATCGAAAAGCCAAGCAGCTGGCAGCTGGCTACAAGCCCGGAACGCAGGCTCTTCGGAATAGCGAAGGCAACCTAGTCCCCGACGCACAGGGAATTTTTGATGTAACACTTCCAACAGTTGCTTAACGGGCAGCAAATAGAGAGAGTGATAGGGCAAGACGAGAACCCACCTCCAGTTAATGAAGAACCAACGACTCCACCCAGTATTGAAGAAGTTAATGTAGCCATCAGAAAATTGAAGAACAACAAAGCCGCTGGCTCTGATAGGCTTCCAGCGGAACTCTTTAAATACGGAGGTGATGTCTTGGTAGGGTGCATGCATCAAGTCATTAACCAAGTATGCGTGGAGGAACGCATGCCCGACGACTGGAGTATCAGCTCTATATGCCCCATCTTCAAAAAAGGCGATCCTATGTCTTGTAAGAACTACCGAGGCATATCCCTGTTAAATGTCGCATATAAGATCCTATCCAACGTATTGTATGAACGTCTAAAACCTTTCTGCAACACACTAATCGGCACGTACCAATGTGGCTTCCGGTCTGGCAGATCGACAATAGACCAAATTTTCACACTCAGACAAATCCTGGAAAAGACCAACGAATTTCAAGTCGAAATCCACCACCTTTTCATCGTCTTGAGCTTTACCAGGCAATGGCCCAATTAGCGGGCCATTTCCATGGATAGCGGAAAAACTTATCCAGATGTATCGCGTAACGCTGGAAGACACGCGATGCTCTATCCAACTTGGAGACAACTCTTCGGAGCTCTTCCAAACTGGGTACTGTGTCTAGTATCTCCTCCCATTATTATGACAAAAGGTTGGTGTCTAAACTAATAACTCAAAATATATATTTTGTCATTAATTTCCGCATACTTTGGGCGCAAACGTCCAAAAAAAATGTATTCAATCCCACACGACTGAATATTCTCTGAAATAAACGGAATCCGATTACAGACTAAACACATAAAAGAGTTCGTCCTGACAGGCAGATTCGGAAATTGATTCCAATGTAAATTTATGCGTCCCCACAGAAATATGTAATTACAAACCCAAATGGAATCATTTCTACTGATTCCAAAAACTAATTCCATTCCACACGCAACGTAGTAACAGAATCCCGACTGCAGGATGTTCAAGCGTATTAATTTCCTGAACAAAAAAAAAATTGATTTCATTTTCCTCAATTATTGGATTTTTCTCATCACCAAAGTGATTGCTTATCCTCACCATTGAATACCGATATTGTACATATTTGAGTCCTAAGTTTAAGTTAAATCCTTAAGCAAAATCTGTGAAATTTCTTCGTCGCAAGCAGAAATATCCTTCAAACGAAAGAAGACTTTTTCTTCTTTCAATCTGCATAAAATGAAATTGGTGATGGTGAACGAAACATAACTTTTAATGAGCGCGAAAACTTTCACTTTGCGTTTATACGACACCCAAAACATTTTTCTTCTTCTACTCCTGTTCATCCTTCAATTTTGAAAAAAAAAAAAAAAACTTCCGCCACTGGAATTTTCCCTTGAGAAAAGTTTAAACACAGAAAAAATGAGAGGATTTTTTTTTTGTAAGTAAAGAAATCTAAGAGATTTACCTTCGATATTAGGATAATTTAATTAATGTCCTTATGTTACAGAGGGTTCTTCATCGTTCCCTTTTTATATTGGTGTTCTCCTTTTTTGTTAATTAAATGCCAATGGCTTTTGAGGGAAAGTTTCTTTTCGTTACGTTTTATGTGGTAATTTGGCCAATTGATGGTGAGAGTAGCTGTCAAAGACATAACCTAGATTTAGGACTTTTTGTCTTTTATTTTTTTTTAATTATTTGGGAAGTAAAGCAATTATAACAGTGGGAGTCGTTAAGGGCTTACAATGGATAGGTTTTAGCAATTAAGGACGTTGCCTAATGACGCTTTGGTTTTCTGAAATGGATTAATTTGAGAAGATGAATTTGACAGTCTGTAATCCTGCCACCGATTGTAGTTGTCTGATTTTTTTTTTCTAATTAATGTCAATTTGGTTTGGTTAATACTTCATTAAAGCACATATTTATACATGGCATTGCCTTCTACTTGATTGCTTATTAAAATCTTTTAATCTCTGGGGAACTCACCAACAACTGCGCGTCATCTTGTTTGAGTTGTACAAATCGTTTGGACTGTGTATACACCCCTGATGTACTCCATTTAGAACACCGAAGGCCGAGACACTTTACCAATGAGCTCTTTCATAGGTTTATAGACCGTCCTATGATCACTACTTGCTGCTTTTTAAGCCCTCGAGGGTGGTGAGTTGATGTATTGACTTGTACTACACTGCACTTTCTTCTTTTTCAAGCTTCGAGATCTTCGGACTTCGAGGTCGGTTTAAGAACAATGGAGGACGCAGAAGCTTTCCTTTTTCTTGGATTGCTTCTAAGGCAACACTGTCTCTGAATTTATGGCCCTCGTAGGGATCCCTGAACATTTCGCTTTTGTACCTAATGATTTGAAAAAGGTTTGCTCGGTTGCTGTTGAAGAACGCAGTACGAAGTAATATATGAGTTTAAGGTCTCCCTTTTGTTCGATATCAGCTCAGACATCTCAGAACAGTTTCTAAGCGGTTCACAGACTGTTGCTCCCGTCTGCAAGACCGTGAGTTTCTATTACTTGCTTAAGTTTCCTTTAATTGCCTCGAAATCCCCCAACACGATTATGATGTATCTGTCAGTCGTTTGATTACAGACAGAACCTAAGATGCTAAAGAAATTGACTATCCTTCTCATTTTCGTCTTCTTAGTCTACTCTGGAATCTAGCAGTCAATATCGGGTCATAATGGAGTTTTCCGAGTATGAGGTTGCTTTGGTTTTGGAGTTAGCATCAGGCCTATTCCTAACCTCCGCACACTCTCAGTAGATCTACCAGAGTAGAGCATGACAGTGTTTACACCATGAAACCATCTTATTGCGCACAGGCCTAGGTTAGGTAGATGGGTGCCCTGGTGAGGCTTGACAGTTGAATGGGTCTTACAACCGCCGTGTATATCCAGTATACCAAAGCTGGTCTGAAGCCCCACGTGGTGCTGAATGCATTTTTGCAAGAGTAGAGAGCTACGCTTGCTTTTTTGATGCGTTCTACAATGTTTTCCTTCCAGTTTAGTTTGGAATCTAAGATAACACTCAGGTATCTGGCTGAACTGGCGATGTTTAGCCACCGGAGTCTGAAGATGGAGGTTGATCTCTTCTTAGTGAAGAGGACAATCTCCGCCTTTGAGGGGTTCACTCCCAATTCTCTGCTTCCGACCCAGTTATCCATTAGCTGTAATCTGAAATTGAGTCTTTCACTACGAACTGAGACCAGGATAACCACATCGTCGGCATAGACCGTCACGTTAAAGCATTTTTCCTTCAATATTACTAGGATCTCATTCACTACAAGGAGCCATATCAGCGGAGAAAGAAGCACAGGCCTAAGATATATATCTTATATCGCATCAACCCTCTCTTCCTCAACGATTAGTAAAAGTCGTCAAAAAGTTATCTGTCCGCATCCGAGACATTGGTAAGCGTTTCGGAGAAATGTCCTTTTTACAATTGCTCCTCACTGGGCCAGAGTGACCACCATACTTATACGAAGTATAAGTATTACAACTAGATGGATCAGGAAGCCGCTTAAGAAGTTCTATACTACTTTCAAATACATGGATTTCAAGTCCTAAATCTTACGTCTTACACAATCCAAATTATTTTACATGACTGATCTCTGGCAGAAAGTCTTAAACAAGCCAAAACGTCAAACGATCGAGCTATGTTCTATTTCGATTGTAAATAGTTTGATTAGTTTTTGAAATTTTAGCCAAGAAAAACACACACCTCTGGCCTGGCCAACAGCTGTTTCTAATTACCAGCTATAGCTTTGGTTCCTGCACCTCGTATTATCTTTGGAAGTCTTCCATACAACAAGTTCTAGAACGCACACAAGATTCCCTATTTACACATCACTGTCTTTGTTAATTTGGTATAATGTCGTGTTGGTGAATATTTTAATTTATTTTGGCCCGGCTACAAACTAATTGAATAATTTTCTTTGGGTCATCATCTGTCTTTCTTCTATTAGACATACTGTCGACAATGCTCTGGGTGACTTTCGGGCCAATTTATTTTATTTCTTTGAAAGCCAAACAAAACCTACACTCAAATGGATGTTTTTTTTTTTTTTGATTTCTTGAATAGTGTCACATGTTCCCATGACAGCCAAGGTATTTCTGTATAATATTTTGAATACGCTTTCGGGCACTCATATGGAGGAAAGAATCTCCGACATAAATTTTGAATCGGTTGGATTTTTAGTACAAAATGGTATGGTTGGTGATAATGAATGTGTTTTCGTTGAAATGGCAAGCAATAGCGTGTGAAAATAATTGGCGAATTATTTTTAATTTGAATTTATAAGCAGATGTAGACAAAGATGTATAACTTTCTTTGTATTTTTTGAAAGTAAATTATTGAAATTGGTTAACTATAAAAATTGAACTTAATTGTTTTAGTTTTCTTTAATATATTTTTTTTTTCTCTTTCTTTTCAGTATCACCGAGTTAAATTCACAATTGGTATGTATTACACTGAACTAAATTAAATAAATATTATATTATTATATATATATATATTATTATTATATTATAAAATATTATGGGACAACACGTATACTAAACATAATTTTAAGCCAAAAAGTTGTTAAGGTGGCATTGGCATAATCTTGTACCATTATTTCCTGTTTCTCTAGGCTTTTTAACAAGGTTTTTTGTTTTATTAAACTTTTATATTTCACAACCAGGCTTCCATCAATCATAGTCTTTCTTTAGTCTTTAAATTATTGCGATTAGGGCTACCAATCACTTGCTCTGCCAGTAAGCAGATTTTGCATAAACTGGATCTCGAACGCTCTAACAGCTCCATAAAACTGAACACATCTTATTAGGTACTATGGGACACATAAAAATTGGGATGAGCCCTCCTTACAAACGATTTCATCAACTACATCCATCGTTTCATAGTAAGCTCCTGGTCGTTTAACCAGTAGACTGAATCGGTGTAGCTTTCCTCGCTACAGCTGGCCATTCTAATCTTACCTACATTAAAAACTAATGAAGGCTGGCCCATCTGATGGTTCATTGTGTACCTTTATTCGCTCTTCCCTCATGAAGTTCGTGGGAGTAAAATTTTCACCATATTCATCGAGATTCTGCCATTGACTTCAACTCATAAGCAGAGGCTACCAAACGTGGCCAAAGTACAAAGATTTTGGATTTGATAAACCACCATTCATTTTAAAGTCATGACTGCAGCAATCAATTTTAGCATTCAGAATGGTGAAGTCTTTGAAGTCAGAGTAGAAAATGCAATCACTGACTTAAAAGACTTCAAGTGACTTCCAAAGACTTCAACTAAATGAATGCAGTCACTGACTTCAGATGACTTCAAGGAACTGAATGCAATCAGTGAATACTAGTATCTTATAAATAAATCTATCTCTAAATAATAAAATAAATCTTAGCTTATAAATGTACTAACTCAATCTTTTTACTTACCTTAGCTATGCCACTGTACTTTTTACTTGCACCGACGAAGTATAAGGGCAAGTTTTGGATTCGTGAAAATTTTCGATCTCGGGATTTTAATAAATTCTGATATTACCTTTGTAGAGAAGTCGAAAAAAGTGGGTCTGAAAATTCTGTCTGTCTGTCTGTTAGCGAAGCTACAGCCTAAACATGTAAATGGATTTTGATCAAACTTCATATCTTAAGGCCGGCCAATTTAACAAAAAGCAGATTTGCTGGAAAACGGTTCCTACGATTTTTTTTTAAATTTCATATTTCGGCTAGTTTGGCAAAGTGCTATATGATGGCGTACCAAATTGTTGGACAAAAGCGTTAATAACGATACTTTACTTAGAGCCAAATTGGTAAAAAACCGATTTGCTGGAAAACAGCCATACCGATTTTGTTTAAACTTTATGCTGAATCGAGCTTAGATACATGCTATAAAATGGTTTACAACATTTTGGCCAAAATTTGTTATAACGGCACTTAAGACCAATTTGGTTAAAAGCCGGTTTGTTAAAAAACGGGGCAAACTGTTTCATTCAAATTTTTAGAGTGTATAAGACTGTGGTAATGCTAAAAGATGGCGTTCCAAATTTTTGGCTAAAGGTGATAATAACGGTACTTTTCTTAGGATCAAGCGGTTTTAGCAAATTTGCTCGAAAATGGCTCTAACGATTTTGTTTAAATTTTATATTTGTGCTGGTCTTGTGAAGTCTAATGTACCTCGTTTTTGGCCAAAATTGCAAAATTGCTTAGAACGGTACTTTACTTAGAACCAACTTAACAAAAAATTGGTTTACTCGAAAACGGCTTTAAAGATTTTGATTAAATTTCATATTTAACTAGTGTAGACAAATGCCATAAAATGGCGTACCACGTTTTTGCGTATAACGGTACTTTACTTATTAACTGGTTTAGAACCATTTCTTGGTTAATATTCAATGGATTTTGGTCAAAATGAAAACGTGAGCAAAATTTAATGAATACAAAAATATGCCATTAAATTTTATGAAGAAAGATATTTTTTCATACACATAATTGTTTTTTAAAGTTCATTAATTTCCAACTAACAGCACAAAGGTGCAAGCACGTACAACCCACTCGTGCACTTTATTTTTAATCGACTAAAGCTAGATGCTATTCTTTTCTATAAACTATTTACTTGTAGATCGCTCAACAAGGCTATAATTTCAGTAGCTTTGACAAGAATTAACACGTGGACTCAGTCTGTTGTTTGTTTTTTTCCTTTCACCAGCTATAACTTGAGTGATTCATGACAGTTCTTGAATAACTCAGACTTTATGGATCTAGTTTCTAATAGTTGTATTGGCATTTGAGTGTGGGTGTTTATGTTTAGAATTATAAACAGTAAATTAATAGCTTTCTAATCTATCTCTGTCGCCGAGTAGAAGTTGCTTTTGTGGTATTTGCTGTGCAAGTTAATATATTATACATTAGTTTGTCTATTACTTGAGAAAATATATTTATTTAATGCTCTTCACCTTATTTGAATAAAATAATAGTTCGACTTGGATTTATTGAATTTAGTTGGCTGGGACTCAAAGTCGTAATTGTTAATCTAGAATTTCATGTCGTCTCTGGAATTCCGTTACGTCCGTTACGATAATGGAGGTTATGAAACCAAGGCTGTTGGTTTAAGCAAGAAATCTGGAAATGATGAGAGAAGGAATGGTAGGAATTATTGTTACAAATACTTGTTTTGTTATATTGACACGTTCTGAAAGAGTTTTTAACAAAATCAAAGTTACATTGTATAAAACACAACTTTTCCAAAAACGACAATATGCATAAGGATCACTCAATGGCTGAAACACTTCACTCTATGACCAATCGTAGCTCGCATCACATTCCTTAGAAATGTGTCCACTGTTTGAACAAGGGCTCGTTTAAAAAACTTTCTATTTCGATGTCAAATGGGGCAGTCCTTAGCCTTTTAAACGGAAAGACATTTTCATTAGTTGAATGGTTTTCAATTTGCAAGTTGAACCAGATTCTTATTGAAATGTCTCTATTAATGTCTGTATTTCAGAAGAGTTGTTTAATAAACTTCTGCTCAAGTATTGAGTCCTCATATCATAGCAATCATATAGCTCACTTCCAAGCAGTCGGTTACAGATACGGAATTGTGTCCAAGTTCGACTGTCGGAATGAGTTCTGGCTCTTCCGTTGATGACCGAACACGCACTCGATAGTTCTGTTCATTGAACGATTTTTTAACAGGTTATTATTTACACTTCATCGGCTTCAAAAGATTCTGTTTTCGAAGCATTTGTCATGTAATTCAAGATGTGACAGCGATCCTAGGCCTTGGTTGGTTAGTTGGTTGAAACCGGCCCTCGGTGAGGATGCACTTAGACCAGTAGTTGGTCCATTGTGCTGCCGCTGTGTAAGGTGGGTGGGTCACCCTCTTACTCAGGAAACCATTTACTCTTTATTATGACGGAGCCTATCTTAGCCGTACAGGCATTGTTTAGATCACTTAGATCGTTGAACAGGTATTCACCTAGTGTGGCCTTTCTAATGTTGGCAATTGCGGGTCACGTACATAGGAGGTGACTGATAGTCTCCTCTTCTTCTTCATCTACAACTTCTACAGAAGTCATTGCTGATGCCCAGTCTTTGGGCATGCCTTCCTTTGGCACAATGTCCGATGAGGGTGTTTACGATTTTGGAGAAGGTTCCTCTCTTATGTTTCAGAAGTCCGATGGACCTCGTTTCGTTAAGCTTGGGCCAGAGCAGCCTTGCAATGCTACAGTGGTCGAGTTGTTGCCACCAATGGTTGACTTCTCTCACCCCATCGGCGTGGACAAAGTATTTAGCATAGGACGTTGTCGTCTCGATGTCGGTGACGTTTATGCTGTTTAGACCTGAGGAGCCTCGTCGGACCAGTTCGTCAGCTTCGCAATTCCCTGGTATATTACAGTGACCCGGTACCCAGCAGAGGGTGAGGTTGTACTGTCCAACTATCTCGTTCAGAGATACGCGGCAGTCCGTCACTGCCTTGTATCTCGTTGTGCTGGATCCGAGGGATTTGATGGCCGCTTGGCTGTCGATGTATATGACAATATCCGATAATGATACTGCATAAGCCGCCAGCCAGTCAGCTGCTTGACGAATGGCAATGACTTCGGCTTGGAAAACGCTACAGTAGCTAGGAAGGTTTCCTAGGCCTTACAGGAAGCAATCAAAGCCACCAGTATATATTTAACAAGATTTCGATGGTCACCCCATCTGATGACTCGGATAACTTAACCGAGAATTGTTATTTGTTAAATATTTACGCGGCCATGTTTTTAATGTGACATTTCAAATGACAGTTAACACGAAATAGGTGTTCAGACGTGACCCATTATTTATGAATTTTATGCGATTTTTAAATCACTTAGTTTCTATTAAAATCTATAAATAAAATGTCCACAACTACATAGAATGTCAACATTAAATTCCAGGAGCAAGCGAAATTTTCTTTTATACACAAAGTCGACCGAATTGTGACATCGCCAATTATTTCTCTTGCATCTACAGTTCTCGGCATTTGAAAGCCACAATCCGATCTTCACATACGCAAAGTAACAGATAATAATGAATAAAAAAGAAATATGTAGTAAACTTGCTCTATCATTAGTCCACTCTACCAGAGCATTTGCGTATGACCATAAACAAAAAAGATACAACTTCGCACAATGAAACGGTAGCTTACGGTTCCGTAACACTGCCTCCATTAAATGCTTCGAAAAAAGAGAGGAAAAAAAAAACTCTAGACTAGCTCCAACAGATTTGCAATTGAAGTACAAACAAAAAGAGAGGAGAAAAAAAAAACAAATTACTTTGCATTTCGGTACCTTAATGAAGGCGAAAATGGGCAAAAAAAAATAGAAAAAAAAGACCAACAAAGCAGAAAAAGAATACACAAAAAGGCTTAAAGTACGCCAGAACCACAGGCAAACGCTGCTAGAGTGTAATAGTCCAACAATCTGTAGCTAGCTGATTTTTCATCACTACCTGGCCATGTTAGGTTAGACCTGAACCTGAGGCCGATATAGAACTAATTTTCTCCGTTATCCTAATTACTATACACACAGCGATTTCCCGCATAGCCACATATGTGAGGGGATAACATTAAATCCACATTAGCATTTAATTAAGACTCCAACTCACACTGTAACAGCAAAAGTTACAAACAAAAAATTAAGATCTAGATAGGTCATATCGTTCTGTTCCGCCGTCGCGCCGCGCCATACCCTTTTGTGTTTTACTCGAGGAGATTTTCATTCTAGATACAATTTTTCTGTCATTTGCCTGTACTCCCTCGTGCCATAATTTTTTTTGGGAAAATTGTTTCTACAATCTTTCTCAGCACAGGTTTGGGAATTTCCTCCATGCCACCGCTCTGTCATGCTGTCGTACAATTCTGCACGTGATTTGAATGCATTAGGAGTTTTTTTTTTCGTTTGTTACATTCAGGTGCCACTCGTCTGAACCCGGAATGGTGGTTTTGACAGTTCTTCAAAAATAAACCAAAAAAACAAAAAAAAACTATGCTGTAAGTTTAAAACAATTTGCAGATACCTACGTATGACAAAGAGGAATAAAACAGGTTAACAATCTTTTTTTTTTCCACTCGGCCTCACATTGGAGTGACACGCCAAATACCTCGCGTGCGTGAAGACTTTTAAATGTCAGTGGATGACATTTGAAAAAAAAAAAAAAGGATTTTATAAAAGTGTTTGTCTATCCTTAAACGATTCAAATCACGTCGTTGAAAGGATCAACCCATACAATGGGTATAAGGATAATTCATTTTTATCGACTACTCACTTGGGAAGAAAAAAGTTTCGAGTCTTTTGTAGTAAACTCAAATTACAAATAACGAGTGATAAGCAGGCAAGAGTTTTTTTTTTACCCTAATTCGTCAAATAACCATCAATTTTATGGCCCGTTGGACATTTTAGAGGCGATTAATTCTTTAAGTAGTTTATTGGCTCAATGACTCCTTGCCATTTGTATTTATCGTAGAATAAATGGAAGAAGCTCTCATATAATTTCGAGTGTAGGGTTTCCGGTTTTGAAGTTTATGCAGAGTGAAAGGCGATTTGCTAAATTTCGTTCCGGATCTCTTAGCCTTCAGAGTGTAGGAAAATAGTTGATAGAAGGTTGTTAAATAGCTCGTGGAATCAGATTACTATCAATCTTTACATCAAATTGAAGGAATGCCTAGAGCATTGGTGGTCTAGACTATGAACCGTATTTGCCACACCTCCCGCGGCAACAGGTTTCAAATACTTAATCTAGAAGTCCAGATATGAATTAGCAAGAATAGTTTAAAGAATGTCAAGGTAATCTCTTACTTAGCTTGGGATTACTTTTATAGTTAGCAATGGAATCGTATCATTGGGTGTATTAGCCAAAGTATAAGCTTCTTCTTTAAGAATGTAGACGAGACAAACCGTTTGCGATTGAACAAGGAAATACATATATCATTATTCGATTGTTTTTTTTATGGTTTTTCGCTTTTACATATATCCTGCGGGTTATATTCCCAGATATGTATACAAAATAAAAAATCCCAAAGAAAATGCACAATATTTTTGGCCGTCAAGATTTGAGGTTCTGTTCTATTGAACAAAAATCCAAATTGATGAGATAGTAGTAGATCTAGTCCGGAACTAACCCGATTACTTCTTTGCTGTTATGCTCTAACTTTTCAACAAATTTGGCCACTACAACGATGTCATTTTATATCACAGATTCCACAGTAGTGGACATGCTACGAAGCCCTGGGGGACACCGTCTGTGGCGTTATACAAGCAATGTTAAGGTTAACATCGACTTTAGGTGCATTTTTCAACTTCAACTTTAGCATAACCACTTGACAGCCGTTTGATCAGCTTCGTTGCAGAGTCCTTCAGGAGCTTTTATATTTTTTGAGTTCTCTGTGGCTGTTGTCTTCCCTGGCGCGCATTTTGGCGACACCATCATTCCGTTGCAAGTTTGCTGCAACGCAATGAAGCGTCACAAGAGCTACTTTGATTTATAGACAGCACACGCATAGAGGAATATTTCGTCCATCATCAGCTAGAATAACTCAACGTCCAGGGCGTCTGGTTTCTCTACCCTTTACTCTGCAACTCTTCTCTTCTCCGCTCTATATTCCTGTATAACTGCAACTCGATTTGCTTACTCTACACGCAGTATCTTCTGCCAGACATGTGCTCATGAAGGTGATGTCAACTATTGACTCTCTTCCATTGAAATGAAGCTCAGCTCGTTCAGTCAGCCGATGCAAATGCTTCTAGAAGATCTCTTCTATCTTCATACGATGTTCGTGGGTACAAGAGCTCTATTCAAGCAGCCTGAATTGACGACGGGATTTCTTCCTATTGGAGTAGTTCTGATATCGTCAAATATTCGTTCGAATTCATCCTATGTGATGATGAGACGGCATAGCAGCTAAAAAGGTAAATGCCATTTACTTTGACCCGCAGGCAGCCGCCAGGTGTATCGCCATCTATTTTTCGAAGGCTTATTGTAAATCTGTATCGCGACTTTGCCTTAAGTTCCCGTCGTTCACTCAGCCGCCTTCAGTTCCTTGTAGGGCTAGCTAGGTATAGCAATGTCCACATCGTACATACTCTCATATCGTCTGTGTTAGTAGGTCCTGAGCTCGCTCGAAATGGTTAAGGTTAAATGGAATAACTTTGTGGCCCTTTTCACTATACCTACCCTTAGCAGTGTTCAGACTGGGCTTCACAGTCTTTCGCAAGATGACAATTTCGAATGCCTGTTGCTTTCTACACGGCTACCAGCCTGTGTGATGTACAAACTTATATGTACATAGGTATGTCGTAAAGTGAGCTGAATTCTGTCTCAAGGTAAAATTGGCCTAGTTAACGTTGACGTTTCTGGGTGAACAGTCACGGTGGATAGATAGCATACCCCATTGGTTATTGAATCGAGAATCACCAGCAAAAAACTACTTCTACAGTCTACTTTGCAGGTGTCCTGTAACTTCTAACTATCTAGGGTAGCAATAGCGATTTCAATAGGAAATAATATCTTCCCAGAATAACATGCTAATGGCAACTCTGGTATAAAGCACGTGCGTTTAATATTCCTTCGTAAAAGAAGTATTTGGCGCTGAGCGATAAGACGATAAGATAATTTGTTGCAATTCGTTAAAGATTTATTTGCCAAAAATGCTAATAGTCTAAGGAGAAGAAACAAGGTCAGGCGGCGCGAAATCTATTGTCCCACGTTTGAA
Source organism: Chalcosyrphus nemorum (assembly GCA_949716465.1). Taxonomy (NCBI): domain Eukaryota; kingdom Metazoa; phylum Arthropoda; class Insecta; order Diptera; family Syrphidae; genus Chalcosyrphus; species Chalcosyrphus nemorum. The sequence continues at coordinate 60,280,569 of OX454332.1, forward strand.
CGAAAAAAAACTGTTCGCAAATAGAATGCTGCAATTTATGGTTTATAACAGCGGTGAACAAACGACGTCACCTTGAAAGTCTGATAATCCAAGCTCTATACACCCAATAGTGTATACATCATATCAAATGACCAATCGCTAAAAAGTTAACAAATAGAGACCGTGTCGAGATAATCAAAACTTAGTTTTACACAAAAAAAAGAAAATGTTTTTTTTAATTAAAACTCGTTCGCCCAACAGCAGTGCATTCCAAACGACCGAAAAAGCACACCTCACACGATTCAATGTCACTTGAAGGTAATTAAAAATAAAGATTATCTGAAAACGACGACAATAAATCCGAAAACCCGTGATGAGCAATATGCTGCGGTATTTAATATCAACAGTGGGTCTTGTTGTCAGGCCGAATGAATCATTTTTCGTTTTTTGTCCTCATGTAGTTACTATAGTGGCAGAATGGCAATTTGTATTACTCATCCCCATGAATCACTTAAGCACTGCCTGCATAATAAGATTTGACTTGAACCCTCAAATTTATGCCTGCACTCATAACTCCAACACTCGAGAACACAAGGCATTTTTCACAAACAATAGGCAATAACTGATTTATGCTTCATGAATAATAATAATAAAAAAAAAAAAACTATTAAGACCGAAACAATACGTGCCAGCAAATAATGGCTTCGGTCTTCCACCGTCGGTCGCGTCCCAAGAAGAACCATGAGGAACCTTAAACGGTTCTTGACCGTTGGAAAGTTTTCACTCCATCATCCCATAGAAGTGGCTGCTTTCCAGGTGCCATTGCATGAATAACCCACAGCCTTACTACAGATACATTCCTCTTCTAATGGACTTGATTAAAAATTCAGAAAACACAAAGCGAAACCGTACACAAAATGAAAACAAAAAAAACAAAAAAAACGTAAAAAAGAGATATGAATAAATGAAAATAATAATTCCATAGTTCTATTCTGACGCGCGGAGGCAGAATGTCTGACAAGTTTGTTGTTTTGTCCACCAGAGGGTTGGCATGGGGTGAGTTACACGATAGTGTCCAATAGCTTTTGTATTCTCTTGGTGATGTGTGTTAATGGCTTTCTAGACTTATTATATGTTTATGTTTAAAACAAGACAACAACGTAGAAAAAGAAGAAGTAAAAATGAATCCTCAACTTTTTGTTGGTCTTTACAGTCTATACACACTCGTCCCACGTCGTTTGTTTTATGATTATTGTCATGGAAAATGGTGAATTGACTCTTTAAGAAAATTACCACGACTTACTGCGTACCTAAGAGGAAAATGGGTAATAATGGGCATAAAATAATCATACCAACTTGGAAATACATTCGTGTGTGTTTTCTTCCCTCCCAAGGACATGCTAAAAAGACAGCATGAATATGTGGTAATGGTTCCACAAATTGAAGATTTTATGGTTGTTAAACTCCCGCAAAACAACTTTACAGCAAAATAGTAGTAACTCATAATGTGTAATATAGATGACCTCCATTCGGCACCAATCAATTTATCATTTTTATTTGAATGTGGCTTTTGTTTGTACAATAATTATGTGTTTTGTGCTGTGCCCTTTGTGACAGCGAAACCGCAATTTTGATTTTTCACACCTCCAAACAAAGGCGATTAAAGCAATTTGCATGCGACAGCGAAATCGACGCATCTCGAAGTGAACGTGCTTGAAACGAATGTATAGATGTGTTCTTTTGTCAGTAACTGCTGTGCTTTGTTAGCCGAAAGTTTCATTTCAATTGCAACAGTCGCACAGTGGGGCAGAATACCCTAATAATTGGCATTAAATCAACCAATAATCATTCTGATGGTAAGCTTAATACTTCAATCCCATATTTAGTGATGGGAATGTCCTACGTATTATTACTTGATAATTTGAAATACTGAAGGCTAAAGTGAAGAAGAGGAAGAATTCTTTGTCGGTCGTCTTGAGCAAAATTTTTGACGAATTGCACTTCGAATTGATTGATCACTTAGAGGACTCGCTAAGAGGACAAATACATACATACAGTCTTGTGCAAAACAAACGCAACAAATTTAATTTGCACACATATACATATGTGCATATTTATCAGATCCCATCCCCAGCGGCCTTTTCCTCTGCGACTTTGGGGCTGAGTTGCCGTCATCTGTTACAGTTCGACGTGAATGCGATGCGTCTAATGCAGGCGATGAATTAAGTAACTTGAGACCAGATTTTGCGACCAAACTTCTGGTAACACATATTGCCAATGAGACAAATGTATGTGTGTATGTGTTCTGATGAAAGACGATGCTAGGTTTAAGACCTTCCCCTAAAAGATAAAAAGGGTGCCCTAAGCAATCTGATAACTAACCCTAAGCTGGGTTTTATGTGTTTAAAGACATATTTAAGAAAAACAACAACCCCTCCAATGTAAGGCCTTATCAACTTGGCAACATATCCTTGTTTACTTATTTAACTTTCAACATAACAAATCCATACTCAAAACAAATTCAAAGAATAAAAAAATGTTATCAACCTCAAACATCTTGCTACTTAATATCGCCACAAGCCATCATAAAAAAAAAAAAAAAAAATACAACATTCTTTTGAATACCCTATCTTTGATCTCATTTCAACCCTTTCGCAATTACCCATGCAGATAAACTTCAAAGTGCCAACTTGTCTACTAAAAAAGAATACTCTCATGCCTCTGAGACCACCTGACATCTGGATAAACCACATTCTTTTCAAATTACTGAGGATAAATAACCCACTTTGTGTGTTTGAATCTAGGTTCTATCTACCTACACAAAAAAAGCACAAAAAAGTGTACCGTAAAAGCGCGTTGAACTCATTTGTTTTACTGTACCTTCAGGCTTTCATTTATTGCCACTATCTTCTTGTCGCATCTTTACCTACTGTCGAACAAAATCACGATGGTCAAAAAGTACAAAAGTATTTCGGAGTTCAGCTGCAAATTAATATCGCGTTCTTCATCTTAGAGTAGTAGCAATCCAACAATCCACAAAAAAAAAAAGAATCAGGAAAAAGAAATCCAACTGAAGGGTCATTGTATAGGTGGAATTCCAAGCGTTAGCTTGCCACTTAAATCCACAAATCAATCGATCAAGTGCCACGGTATAGCTTGGCAAGCAGCAAAAAATAAACCGAAAGAAATCGCTTTTTTATGATAACCCGCGCGCACAACAAATTGTTCTTTGTTGCTAATTCACTTCTATTGTTGAAGTACAGGCTTTCCATCCACCCACCACCTTCAGCATAAGCTTCGACGACTCGCTTCTTTCGCATTTCCTGATCTCCTTGGGCGCAGTAAAGGCAGCACGCGAATAGTAAACACTACATAGAGCGCTCCTGTCAGGCGCCGGACTATTTTTTCTTTTTTTCTTTATATTATGAGTTATGAAGTGTGGCGGTCGCACGACTTAGACCACTGATTCGATTTGGATCCAGTAAACTGTATACATTTACAGATACTTTTTATATCTCTTTATCATTGGAGGAACAAAAAAAAAACAAATCAATGATGAATTGGACAGTTTAGATGTGGCGCGATACCTGATTACTGAAAAAGAAGTACACACACGACCCACGCTTCATCAGAGCAGTGCTGGGGCTCTGGTATACACATTTGCCATTCGTTATGAGGTTAATTTTTGATCAAGGCATCAAAATAGTGATCAGAGCTCGAGCATGGAGTGTAAACGCATTGCCTAGGGGGACGACGCGCGACTTTTTTTCTTCGTTTCCACCGAAGGATACTGAATGTATCGGATTTAATTTATTCGCAGCATAGTATAATCGATTATCGACTGGAATGGAGCTTGACTTGTTAATCAATTTATGGGAACTTTATCGAAGTTTTGATCTTGTACCATAGGTGGGTGAATATGGTCGAGATATGAGATTGATATTGGGAAATTGATTTGTGGTGCTCAATGATATGGTTGAGTGAATAATTTGGCATTAAATATTTGCTTATCTGATTGGACGTCACGATGATTGTAGGCTTTGGTCAATGAAAATGTAGGACTTCAATGTACATTTGATTTCGAGCTCATTTCACCTGAATGGGCGGTCAGAAAACCAATGAAGTTGTATAAAGTTATAGACTTATATGTATCCGACAAGCAATATAAAAAAGTTAAGAAATTACACCCAAATACAAATGTAGCCTATTTGATTCGATGTGACGGGAACATGGGTATGAGCTCGCTTGGAAGAATGATTATAGGTGTGTTGGTCAAGTTGGGGAAACTTATGGAGGGACCTACTTCAAGTTGTTGTGTTCTTTTCCCACAAGAGAATATTCAGAGGATGTTGAATCTGTAACTTCAGCTTTAAGTTTATGTGCATGTCACCTGATCCTAATTTTGACAGAAGTCATGAAGTTGAAATTTACGGCAACTGTCGCGAAGCCGATAGCCTTGACGTTGATATATTCTCCACGGATAGTGTCCAAATTGACTGGGAGAGCTGTATATGATATTTGCATTCGTTCGCAATTCACAGTATTTGTTTGCGTTCGCGTTGAAATGAATTTTGCAATACTCAATATGGTTACTGGAAAAATTTAATGAATATGTTTTGAACTTAAGTACCAATACTTTTATTCAGTGACCGACTACACGATCACTATACTGTGGCCATCCACTTCAAATAGCTAGTTTAAATCAAAAAGATTAACTTCTTCACCGGCCGATGTACTGAACTGCAGCTTCTCTAAGTTCATCAGCGAAGATCTAGTCAACCATTCATGTCAATTTCTGGGCAACATCAAACCTGCACAAACAGTTTCCAGTCCAGGGATCTAGTCGTAAAGGTAAGAAAGCCGAACGAGGACACACAAAGCTCCACAGACAACTGTACCCAATTTTTTAGATTCTAGATCCCCAAGCAGCTGACGAAATAGCATGAGTATCGCCTCCGAGATTTCTTTAGGCGCACAGAATGCGAACATTATATAACTCAGCATGATCATAGAGTCTTAAGGAAGGATTATGTTGCGCGGTTAGATAGCACATTGCACAGTAAGAATCAACAAAAGCAGCAAACCTATGTTGCACCTCAATCCTATATCTAGATTGAGCTAGAACTTCCTAGAAGGCGGGAATATGTTCACTTGTTTTGAAGAACTCATGCACCTGAATTTATTTTACCAATTTTTCACATGACACCAATGTAGGTCACAGTGACCGGCTGTTCCAATTTCTATTAAGTTGAATCCCCACACACAATAAACAGGTAACCCAGACTGCAACCTAAGGTCTAGACGCAACAAATACTCATTATGTAAATGAAGGAAAAACGTCCCACAGAAAAGCCTTGTCTAATCAAAAATTTAATCTCTTTAAGACCTGTATTTTGACCTTTAACTGTTATACAGAAAGAAGTTCATACAACAAAAAAACGGTCGACATTTCATAATGGCCCTAATCTATTTCCCAGAATACTCTTTGCATCCAAAGAAAGTTGAAATTTTCCAATCATCGATTTACCTATGACACATATCGATAGCCAATGCAGTAATTTAAATTCATAAAATTAAATCTCCCAAAGTCATTCTCATTCCAAGTGGCCAGTCTAACCGGTCGCCACAAACACCGGGCCTCGTAAATCACATTAACAATCCTCCGCGAGAAAACAAATCGAACAAAAAAAAAAAAAAAGTGTAATCACGAATCGAAGAAATAAATTAGTGTTCGCCGAGCAATTAACATACGTCCGTCGACATTAATTGATTTTATTTCGATTTGTCGCTTTCTTCATTCCGTCGAATCTCATTAATTTGCACAAGCAAATATGTCTCTGAAAATTTTTGCCATTTGCTACAACTTCCCACACTAAATCCGCGTGCAGCACCCAAAGAAGTCGGTTATTCTTTTTTTTGCTTTTTTGGTTTAAGCGCCAATCGAACTCGTTCAGCCACAGCAAAAATACCCAGCGCATTTAATTCGGGCATTAAACCATCAATAAAAGAAAAAAAACACATATAACGGACCGGAATCTAATAAGCTTTATTCAGTGAGGCGAAATTTCTGTGTCAATTGGTACGTCAGGCAGCCCTTACACCCCCAACACACAGCTGATTATGATATTTTTATGCAAATTGCAATGTTTTTCTCTTTGTCGCTCAATTAAATTTGAACGGTAGTAGGATATAGGAACGCAGCATATATTATACTCGTACATATGTACGAGTTCCATTGAGCTGGCTCTAATATTGTTATAAAATCTAATGCGAGGACTTTGGCGCGGCTTACGATGTGTGCCAAGTGGGAAAAATTAGCAATAAATAGCAAATCGCGTTAAATATGATCGTTAGATGGTTGTTACTGTTTGAGCCAAAGCAAATATGGGTGGCTGAATGGGCGGCGAAATTACATGAAATTATGGTCGAATTGTTTGAGCAATCGTACAATGGATTTCGGTTTGTTGCTACTCTAATAAGAACTGCTGGTCTGGTGTAATAGCAATCATTGTGTTGTGAAATTATATATTTGCTTTCGTGGAATGTGTTAGCTGTTTGTTGTTGTAGTAGTAGCAAGTACATTGCATTGTGTTGTGGAATTCTTTCAAGATGACTAAAGCGAAAATGGTCGTGAAACAAAGAATTCCAAAATGTTTGTATAATAATTTATTTGAATAGAGTATTGTTGCTCTGATGAGCTGTATGCGTTGGGTATACTTTGGTTACTGAATACGCCAGCAAGTACAACCGATGTGATCTAAAAAAAAAAATAACATGCCCCTGGCCGCATGTTGTATTTGCTCGAACAAAAATTCCACAAACCTGGCATAAATCAAATATTTTGCTCTTGGCGATAGAAAGCGTATCGTTATAGGTACCGAAAATTACCAGTTTCGTGCTTCGGTCAATCAATTGATGAGGCACGTGAATACTGGCAGCATACAGTCGCTACCAACAGTTTGAAATCGTTTGGTGAACTATTTGCGACTCACAATTCCAATTACTAAATTGAGAATATCTATATTTTTTGCTTATTTATCGATCTTGCAATTGATTTCTTTTTTGACTTATCTGATCCATTACAGCGCAGCTGAATTTTGCTCAGTTGACTCTCAGTTCTTTGTATGAAGCTCGAATTTTTGTTAATATGCAAATAATTTTGGAATCTTGCTATGGGGCCTTGGACTTTGGGTATGTAACAATGTGTTAGGCGCAAAAAAAAAAAACAAAAAAAATATGTAAAATAGAGTTGATGTCCTGTGGTCAGTTTTTAAAAGGTGTATTTTTAAGGCTAGATTTTTAGTTGGGTTCCAGGCTCGTTCGAGTTTTTATTTTTGTTTCATCTAAATCTGCGAGATGTGTATTTTGTATTTTCGTAAAAAAACTCTGTTACTTTTTTGCACTTTTCGAGATATTTGGAATTTTGTATGGAGCCTTCGGTTTATACATTTTTTTTTTTGTTTTAGGATATCAAAGGCATAATGAGTGATTACATACAGTTAGTGTAAAAAGTATGCGTACATTACATACCCTCTTAGAAAAAGGCTTAAAACGCTCATATTTTAAAAAGGTATTGTGATATTTTTATATAGGAATGACGTCTAGCTTTTCTTATTCATTATATACTACTCTTATCTGATCTTGCACATCCATGAAATGCACTGGCGCCATTTATCTGCACACACCAATGAAATTCAAGCACAAAAAGTCTGCGTACAGGATGATTACCGTTACTTTTTGCGAGTTTTTCGTTGTTTTGCTTTTACTAATGCAATTAAAGCACGGCGGTGGTGGGGTAATGGTTTGGGGGTGTATGGCGTCAAATGGTGTCGGAAATTTGGAATTTATTGAAAGCACTATGGATAAATTTTAGTATTTAAATATTATAAAAAAAAATATCCCTGAAAGCGCTGCTAAACTCGGCTTGGGTAATCATTTCATATTCCAGCGAGATAATGATCCCAAGCATACGGCTCTCATTGTTAAGCTTCGGCTTCTCTATAATGTCCCGGAACAGTTGCATACACCCCCACAATAACCTGACCTTAACCCCATAGAGCATTTATGGGATCTGTTGGAACGACGTATCCGTCAACACAGCATAACGTCTAAAAATATGTTAAAAGATGAAAGAAACATGTTTTTTATTGCATTTAACAATTTTCTATGTTGTGTACGCAGACTTTTTACACTAACTGTATGTATATCTGTCACAAAATACCCTGTCATGCTGTGCCAGTATGGATTTTGCAGAATTTTCAACAGATAATATATTCTGTTCCTAAGAATTGATATTATTCTAAGAAAATCGTCAAAAAACAGTTTCTTAGCAAAATCGCCCCTAATAAGTGGGCGTGGCAATACACAATGTATTGAAGATTTGTAGAGTAAGTGAAGATCTACATATTTGCCAAAGAAAGTTTTTTCGTAATGTTTGTGAAATCAGTAAAAAAAAACACATTTTTTTTTGGAAAGTGGGCGTGTCAGTGAGCGAAATTTCAGGTTCCTAGTTTTATTGATTGATTTAATGCCAATTATTAGGGTATTCTGCCCCACTGTGCGTCGGTCCGATAAACATTGTAATAACTGATTAATATCTTAAGATAAAATATTGTTTTTATGACATCAAGTAAGGATATTGTCCTTGTATTACCGTGTTTTAGAATTAAGTCGACTCTTTTCTTCATGTATATGAGGAAACAGTCAAATAGTCATCAGCACGTTCGTCTAATTGAAATTACTTCCTTACTTATGCAATTGTAATTAACTTGGCTGTAAAATTGAGTGGCTTCAAGGTAATTTAACTCATTAAAAGCCCTGTAGATGTGTTGTCTTCCACTAAAATCCATCTACTCAGTTGTTTGTATGGATTTTTAAATATGGTAAATTCCTCAGAAAAAAACAAAAACTTTTTTTTAACCAAACTTCCTGTTTTTCTCCGAATAAACTCCGAATCGTTGAAAATTAATTTGTCATTGCAGCTTAGGATACACAACAATCCTCTGCGATTGAATGACATCATCGACATATGTATACATGCATATATCACTCTCAATTTTCTTTATATCCAACATCTCTACTTAAAGTAGTAATAAATCGAGAATGAAAAAAAAAAACGACATTGAAATCGACCTGCACTTGGAAATACAAAACTCAGTATTCTGTCAATCAACTTACGGCAGATATAAACGAATTCAGTTGCAATCACTTCCACCCACTTTTAGCGGAAGCTATAAATTTCCAATATTACTCTCTATCTAGAGTGTTTCAGATGCATGAGAGAGAGTACACGTAGATACTCTGGTGAAACATGGCTGCAACCCACTCGAGGGCGATGTTTTTTTTTCTGTGTGCTTTTTCTAAGTACTGTCAGCTTGTTTAGCTGTCATATCAGACTCACTGGCAATCGAACCTCAATTTCAAGTGAAATTTGGCTTCTTTTTTCGGGTTGATACGTAGCAGCATACGAGTACATCCCTATCGGTCCCGTATCTGTCTTTATATCATTCCTATGAGAGTACTCTATGAAAGAATTTTCAAGAAATTCCGAACAAAATGTCGAAAAATATGCGAAAGAATGCATTCGGAGAATGCGTCTGCTTCTACCTCGTTACGAGGGTGACACTGACTACTCGTACTGAGGGTTTTTCTTCTATATCTCAAGTGTGCATGACGGAATGTAAATAATCCATCAAATATGCATTTTTACAGCTTAGATAACTGTGTGCTGTCACTGTCAATATGCGCGTACTGCTGTGCAAATACCACACACGACATTGTGAACAAAAAATAAATAGATATCATATAATTTAAAGTCAACCTACCTCACATACTAAAGTAAAATGCTCCTCATTATCATTACTAAATGCTGTCAGACATTTAGACGACGACGGACGACGGACGACGGACGACGGACGACGGACGACGGACGACGGACGACGGACGACGGACGACGGACGACTCATCGCATTTAGAAGAGCTGTAGCGGAACAATTTTACTCATTGAGCTGGTTCCGAGTTCAAAAGGGTACCGCCACCACTGTTAAATGTTTACATATGTGTGAGTGGGGTTGGGGAATTTAGACGATTTGATTTATTATCTGTCAGTTTGGTGGCAGTATCTTTGTTCGCAATTAGGTGGAAGCGTGAACAGTGGGGGTATCTTATCAGTTTGTAATAGAAAAGTTTATCCTTTGTGTTGTGCGCTGCGTGATTGGGGGGAAATCTAGTCGTTATCAGATTCGAACATGAAATACATTACAGAAGTTATAATTGATTGCATGCGGGTTGCACGGTAATATGGGAAACATTTTATGAAAATCATAAAGTATTGCAACTCAAAGAGGTGGTTATAAATAGTGCCAATGAAAAGTTTTATGACATCGTGTGCAGCGGCAATCTTTCAGGCTTGGTAGAGAGTATGGGGGATACTTGATTTCACTTATTAAAAATAAGGGTTCATTAACATTGCATGAAAGTAATGATAATGAAAAAGCAGTTCTAGCATCGTGGATACTTAAAATATGAACTAATTGACATCCTTTTTCACGTTCGCCAAAATAAGGTGTTTGATATTTTAGCTAATTGATTGTAAATCCTTTTTTTTTAAATACATTTCCATATTTTACGGGCTTCAGCATCTTACAAACGAAAGACCTACCTTTTCGTGAGGTTTACTGCTTACTTAAGCAAAACTCCACGCCCCTAAGCACCATACGCATCCTCAGTGACAGCAAGCCGCCATTAAGGCTATTGTATCTGCCATAAAATCCTCAAAGTTAGTAGAACATTGCAAACTTGAGAAACTTTGATGGCTGCCTTGCGGAGACGGTATACCTTTAGCGCACTATCTGCTAAAATCCAGTAATAGATGCCAGTGGGTACGGATCTGTATCATATCTAGACAGATGTAGCCGCTTACTTTACTTTACAGTCACTTGATTTGTCACTTCCCCCTTGTTATTTGTTTTGCTAGGTTAAATTGAAGAGGAGGAGGAGACATCAGGTTGATAACAAATTATAGAAGATGGCAGGGGTTACGGACCTGGTGCCTGAGTTCAGATTAAAAAGTCCATCGATTTCCTCCATTTTCTGCTGATAAGGCGGCATTCAGCACACCGCTAATCACCAATAAAAATAGTATTGGTGAAAGTATGCAGCCTTATGGAACAACACTTTGGACTACGACTTCCTCAGACAGCCTTCCTCTGTGCAAGACGTGACATGTAGACCAAGGTCAATCATATGTAGCCTTCATAATTGCTACTTATTTATCCAGAATGCCTCTCCCGATTGACACTATGAAACGCCTTTTCAAAATCGATGAACAGCAGGTGAAGTGGTGATCGATATTCAACACACTGCTCGATGAAGGTGTTGATGTGGTCGACACAGGAGGATCCAGATGGGAAACCTGCTTGCTCGGCATCGAGTGTATCTTCAAGGTGTTGCTATTATCTTGGCCACAGCAGGCAGCAGGTAGATTGCCTTTGGAGCTTTGACGATCATTCCCTTCTTCCACTCATCCGGAAAACTCTCGGTTTCCCATGTTCTCCCGACAAGTGGGAATAGTAGCTCTGCCGATGCGATTGGCGCAGCTTGAAATAGTTCCGCGGGTATGCCGTCAAGTCCTGCCGCCTTGTTAGTTTTCAGGGCTTTGACAGCGGTAATAATCTCTTCCTTACTGAAGGTTGTGGTGCGAATTCGGGAATTTCTTTCTACGGACCCTTCAGTCTGACTTGGGTGCATATTGCTGGCGAATACTTGGTTTAGAACCGAAGAAAAATCCTCCTTCCATCACTTCAGTTGATCCTCATCCGATATTAGCAACGAACCATCTAAGCCTTTCACTTTTTGCCACCTATATAGCTCTTTGGTGATTCTGTAAATGGGTCTGCTGTCGCACCTCGCTGCTGCTTCTTATGCTTGCATGGCCAGCGTCGTCACGTCGTACACTAAGCTGCACTTCACTCATCTTCATGCGATATAGGGACTCTAGCTTGATCCTCCATGCAGCTGGAGCTGCTGCAATTCGAGCTTTTAGCTGTTTTCGTTCGTTGATTCTTCTCCAGGTATCCTCGGAAAGCCACGCCCAATGGCTTCCCTACGATCGACCGACAATCCTTTCAGCACCTGATGGGAAAACAGTTTTCACAGCACACCAATGGTCTTGAATAGTGGCGGCCAATGAACTGCTGATTGTTTCCACTCCACTTGAGAGATGGTCTCTTAGTTCTTGGCGCACTGTGGGAACTCTCAGTCGGTCTAAGTTGAACCTAGGTATGTCATTAGATATTCAAACGGCCAGTAGCTATCATAAGATGGTGGTCTCGCACCAACCCCAACCCCAGATGGATAACAAAGCCTTTTATAAAAGTACTTAAGCCTAACCCTACTTCTTGGTGGGATTTTGTCGGACAGACCTCTCTGAGTTTAGTTTACCGTAATATAAGGCAACTTAACACTTGTGAACTTATAACCTTAACCACCTTAGTGAGCCTTAAAAGTATGGTCCTTGGTTCCAAAGTCCACAAGAATCCCTCATAATTGATTTGTGAACTTTTGACTTATGCACTCCATGACGCCAATTCTTAAAGTGTATCTGCACTCGCAGATACAAGTTCGAATACTGTCTAACAATATAATTAACAAAGCATCTGCTTTTTCAGTTTATTTATTTGTCAGAAACGAAAACTTTAAAGAAATTAGGGTCAAGTAGAGAGCTCTAGGTCACCTTGAGGTGACAATCTACAATTACATCTCATCCTAATCCATACAAGTGTATTTGGGTGAATAGCATACTCCAAATTCGTTCCAACGCCACTAATTTGTAGTTTTTTTTTTTTTTTTTTGTAATACCTCACACCTGTCGTTACAGATTGTCTAGAGTAGCAGGCAGCATATTTGTGGCCCTAATTGGTTTCGAAAATTTGTTCGGTCGACAAAATGCGACCTTGAGGTGATCTGCAATAGTAGACCCAATTAAAATCTAATTACATCTTCTATGGCGGTCGTATAAATATTAATTTATATCCAAGTATGGGTATGACCGACTAAGCAGCGGTGACGGTGTTGAACATGGATTCTTTTTGTTTTTGTTTTTTTTTTTGCGGTTGATTGTCACGTCACATCGCATTCTGTGAGCTCAGCATCTCGTGCTCATAGACAACATCAGTTTGGATTTGCTGACGACCCATTGCATAGTATATTTGATCATCCGTCGTCGGTCCAGTGGAAAATGTCAAAGAGAGAGAGTGCTGTAATTAGTGCTCGCTTGATCATACGTTTCCAACTGGTTGTTGTGGTCACGGCGAGTACTTGTGTGACGTGACCGCAATTGTGAAGTATGTATGTATCTAGGGAGATGTTGTAATAAAACGCATTTAGAGCAAATCATGAATACAACTTTACTTTAAGTCTGTGGTTAAACAGATTAGATTTAGAGGTCATTTCGTTAATCCTTACTAAGTACTAAGTTGGTACAGTACACTGTTATACTAAGACTATTTCAATCGTAACTCGTCTGTATAAATTAGGCGTCGATACCATGGGATACAAAATTATTTCTTGTCTACCTTCAAGTATCCTGAGAGAAATAAAAAACATAAGAGTCACCAGTTCGAGAAGAAATGTGTCAGTAAGTTTTCACAAGTTTGAGGTCCAGCTATGAAGATTTCTTACTCTGATACTTATGTGTGTACATATGTACATAGGTATATCCGTCCATTTAGGTTAGGCTTGTGGGTTGGCAGAGGAAACAAAATACCTCCGCCGCACTCAGATCAGCACTGACCCATTGTGTCACCCATAGGGGGGCTTAGAAAAAGTGTTTGCCGAGGAACGTATACCTGGAATGTTGGGAGTCCAAGGCACTGGCACAGGAAGTGTGTAGTGTCCTCTATAACACCCTCATCGTCGCATCCTCTGCAGAGTTCTTCTTCCGTCCGACGTAGTTTCTTTAGGTGGTACCGCAGAGCTTTGTGACCCGTGAGTATCCCCACGAGCATGGACATTGAACGTCTGTCCTTGCAAATAATTCTCTCGGTCCTTGCCTTGTCTAAAGTCGGTCATGGTTGTTTTGCAGTTTTGTAAGTATGTAGGGACTTCCATCTCAAGTTCGCCTCTCTCATAGCCAGTTTCCCTGCTTTAAGCCTGAGAGCGCAGGGCGTGGTGCTTATGGAGAGGTCGGTCAGTTTCGATGAAGCTTTCCTTGCTAATTCATCTGCCTTTTCATTTCCCGGGACGCCCTCGATCCCAAAGACCCAGCAGAGTAGAACCTTGTGCTGTGTTCCAAGAACCTTAAGCTCTTCGCGACAGCACTTCACAAGCTTGGATTTTATTTCAATGGCGGTAATTGCTTTGATAGCTGCCTGACTGTCGATAAAGAAAGTGATACCTTCTGGCGGTATTGTTCTTACGGCAGACTCACGGGCAGCTGTTGTCACTGCCAGGACCTCCGCTTGGAAAACACTGGTGTGGTCTGGGAGTCGTATAAATCTGGATATGCCAAGTGATTCGGAGAAGATTCCGCATCCTTCACCTGTGTCCGTTTTTGATCCATCCGTGTAAATAGCTATGGATTCGGCATTTGGTATGCGGCTGTCTTTCCACTCTTCTCTACTAGGGTAAGCTGAGGTAAATGGTCTTTTGAAGTCAAGGTAAGGCGTAGTGTAGTCTGTTGTGGTTGGGTGCGCTATCGCATTTCAATTCCAGCACGTAGTCTGACTTATTCTTAGGGCACTGATGGCTGCCTTTAATCTCGTGTAAATGTCTAGCGGAGGCAGATTGAGAATAGCCTCAAGACCCGCAGTTGGAGTGGTTCTCATCGCACTGGTGGCACCAATGAACGCTAGTCTTTGTATTTTAGTGAGCTCCTTCAAGTAGGTTCATTTAAAGTTACAAGATTCCCTCCCGTGTGCGAGTTTTTTCTTTGCCATCAACCACAGTATGTCTCATCAGACACTAATGTAAAATTTGAACAAAGAAGCTGTTGGGAAAACCATTTGCAATTGAGCTCTGCGAGTTCCTTATTGCACCAACCATTTGCCCGCTGCGCGCTTTCGCCCGTCCCTAAAGAGTAAACAACTTTCATAAGCTCATTCATCCGTCACCATCATCATTTAATTTATTTTAGCAAGCGCAATTTCTGCCAAGAGATTTAATCAAAACGCCATTTGTCAAACCCGCCACTATCTGCAGTTGCAGTTGCAGTGGCACCCAAGCACACCAAGCACACCACGCACACACTGTAGCCAAACAAAAGCAAAGAAGGAAGTGAAAATCCAAGAAAGCTCATGCAATCTTGCATTGCACATGGAAACTCAAAACTCAATGAAAAATGATGGTACCTCCTAACAAAACTTGACAACCGAGCTCTAGTTGTGCCCCCCCTGTGTGTGCTGCATGTGGATAACGTAACGTGTAAGAGTGTTAGTCTCACGGCAACATAAGGAAAACTTATAATCTAAGGAAAATGCAATTCGTATGCTACCATGCATGCAAGTTTCTCGAGCTATCTCGCTTTGCGTCCTTCTTAACATGCAAAAACCCGTGTCATGCTAAAAATATATGTAACCGTCTGTGTTAGCCCCTTAGACTGCTACTGCTTCGGTTACTCGTTTATCGTTGCGACATTCTTTTGTCTTCGACAGCAAAGGCAACTCGAACTCCGACTCAAAAGAAAACAATGTTCAGTGATTTTTAAAATATTTAATTTTTCCACCGGAATTATCACACAAACACACATTCCACTTTGACTGCATATCACGTCATATTTATTTACGAAACTTTATTACATTTTTGTTACTGTTGTTGTCGTTGTTGGGTCTCCTCGTGCATTTCACCACCACCTATCGCATATGTTGAGAGACATAAGCAAGTTATGTTCTGGTTGTGCAGCAGTAGCAAGTTGTTTTATATTGTTTAAGTGCCATATGACGAACGACGATGACGTACCGAGAAGGAATCAGGCAACCCAACTTGTGGACGGACAACGACGACGGGACGAGTGATTGAATCAATGTTGTTGGCAAATTGCATCTTGTATTCGCTGGCTGAGGTAATTTTAT
Organism: Chalcosyrphus nemorum; assembly: GCA_949716465.1. Taxonomy (NCBI): domain Eukaryota; kingdom Metazoa; phylum Arthropoda; class Insecta; order Diptera; family Syrphidae; genus Chalcosyrphus; species Chalcosyrphus nemorum. Next base: position 60,296,615 of record OX454332.1, read on the forward strand.
TAATTACTCAGGGAACGAAACGACCGACGATGACGAGACGACGAACGAATGGAAAATTAACGTAAAACATGCCACTGGATTTTGCAATACAAATACTTCTAGCTACTTGGTACCTAGTGCTGCTGGTAGCAGTGGTAATGCCATACCAATGATGGAAGAGGATGATGATGGCGACGCGACGATGGGAAGTAAGATATTTCGTGCGACATAAGCACATTGTATGCATCATCGTGTTGGCCGGTTGAGTAATGTGAGTTTGTAATTATATAATCGTTGACTTGAGAGAAGTTTTTGTGGGTTACTTGGCTAGAAGTGGAGTAGAGGTTGGAATTTTTTTTTTTTGCTTTTGTTTTGGAGGTCGAAATTTAAATAGAATTCTTTAGTGATGCGTCCAAAATTGATTTCAACTGAATTTTCAACTACATACAACCACTTAATTTAATTTTACTTGCACCGATACGTAGTATAGAGAATTTTGATAAATTCTGATATTAACTTATAGAGAAGTCGAAAAAAGTGGGTCTAAAAATGCTGTCTGTGTGTCTGTCAGCGAGGCTACAGCCTAAACGGGTTAACGGATTTTGATCAAACTTCATATATCGTAATCGCTAGAGGCGAAATTGAAATTTTTGTTTTAGCCTCAATATTAACGGTACTTTACTTATAGGCAATTTAGCAAAAAGCAGATTTGATGGAAAACGGTTCCTACGACTTTTTTAAAGTTTCATATTTCTTCCAGTTTGGCAAAGAACTATAAGATGGCGTACCAATTTTTGACCAAAAGCTTTAACAACGGTACTTTATTTATAGCTAAATTGGTAAAAAAAACTGATTTCCTGGAAAACGGCCCTACCGATTTTGTTTAAACTTTATGCTGAATTGGATTTAGATACACGCTATAAAATGGCTTACAAAATTTTGACCAAAATTTTTTATAACGGCACTAAAGGCCAATGTGACTTAAAGCCGGTTTGTTAAAAAACGGCTCAACCGATTTCATTCAAATTTTTAGGGTGTATTGAACTGGGCTAATGCTAAAAGATTGCGTTCCAAATTTTTGGATAAAAGTGGTAATAACGGTACTTTTCTTAGGGTCAAGCGGTCTTTGCCAATTTGCTCTAAAACAGTGGTCCGAAAGGCTGAAAAAGAGGCATTTAACATGCAATACACACATTACATCACAAATATTCTCATTTAATCGATACGTATTCTATAATTGTTTGTATACAGAAAAAAAAACAAATTGGAATGCATTGACATTTCATTAGCAACAACCATTTACACCTACTACATGCTCCCACATCAATTGTTAGGCTCAAGTTATAAAATAGTCCATTAGTAGAACAAAAATCCCACTGAACACCAGCAGCAAAAGCCCAACCAATATTGTTTACCCCACTCGGAGGCAAAACAAAGCACAATGCTACTGCCTCAGTGTACTAGACCTCGTGCTCTCGTTACCGCAAAGTGATTCACCCATTCTCCACATTTCAATTGAAATCACACAACCACAGCACAGCACAGCGGCAGTAACTAAAGCGATTTAATCAAATTGCAAACAATACAATAGAAAAAAATAAAATAAAAAGGAAAAAAATCTGAAAAAAAACCAACAATCAAATAAAATTGTATCTCATTGTGCCCATCTGACAGATCACAGGCATCTCATAATGCTGCTGTTACCCCCCCAACTGTAGTAATGGAATCGCAACAATTGTATTCTCGTTGATGAGGACGATGATGCCACCAAAGTGTACTTTGCACTTCTCTCTACAAACACACATTGCAATGGAAGCCTAAGCAGCAATTGCACCCAGAAACAGGTTTTAATCTTCTCACAGATATTAAAAGCGAATTAATTTTTAGTTTTTTTTTTTTTTTTTTGTTGCTGTTGTCATAGTAGGTAGCTCCCACTCCCTTTGGGCTTTATAGCTACCAAACACTGTAGCATTGTCGCAATCGAAATCGAATTTAAAAAATAAAACGAAAAAAGACGAATGATTAATTACCTTCCGCATTAAGTTCAATTAATAATGGGAATACAATGAGACTGAAAAAATAATGAAATATGCAAGTTACGAAACCTTAGTCTGGTTTTTTACTTTTTTTTTTCTCCCGCCAAGCTGCTGTTTGCTGTGCAATTCAATTTTATTTTGATTTGGATGGGCACGGCACGGCACAAAGTGATGTAAACGTCAGCGAACAAGGGGGAGTAGCCTAAGCCCAGCGAGCGTAGTGACAATGACAACTGTCAAGTGTTTTGTAATTGTGGAAAATTTTCTGTCAATTTTACATGGTCTCAGGTGACTTGATTGGTGACTAATTTGATTGTTTCAAGTGTCAGAACTCTGATTCTGAATGGTTGTACACAGTTTTTCGTACGTGCATTCGAAGATTATCCCAGGGCTTTGGGAACGTCAAGTGTTCATTTTTTTTTTTGACCGTCACTCGAGTTAAATATAAATATTTTCATTTATTAAAAACAGGGATCGAAGTACATTTTGTTTTTCCAATACTTCTCTGGCGTAGGATAATAAAGGCTGTTGCTGTGATTGAATTCATTAAGATGTGAACGGACCTGTCAAAAGTCCTATCATCCCATTTTTGAAAAAACCGCACATCAAATGACAGTTTTAGATAGCATTCAAGAGTTCTTATAGCACTCTATTCTATGCACTCTTATTGACATCTGTTTTGTTTGATGTCGTAATCAGTGCTTCAACTAAAGTATTTGACATTCATCTACTATATAGGCAAATAGTCAACTTGAGGTCGTTTGACAGTTACTTCTCATCCAAATTTTGCATTTGTATTTTGACATTTCAGCTAAATTACATGGAACCTCACACATGCAAGTACTGGACTCACTTGACAGCACAAGGGTGCAGCCATTTTGTAGATGCTGTGTCTACAATTTGTTATTGTTAAAGTAATCATAACCTGCAAAAATGGTGAAAATGAAAGAAGATAGCAGCAGGATATTTTAATAGTTAGATCTTGGTCACATGCAAGTCACATGTAGGTGTAGCAAATAAAACAATTTAGGCTCCGCCTATTTAGGGAAATTGGAGTTGACTGTCTAATTTAGTTCGTCTATGATCTACTGACAGAACTTCTATTAGACTTGGACAGGGACTTTCTATCTTGGGCACATTTTATTTATGTTTAACACATCGGATTGAGATTGGGTTAACTCAAAACGACTCAGCTAGTAGGTCCGTTCGCGTACTTTTTGGACTGAAATTCGTAGATTATCAAATTTCGAAGAGTGGTAGTAAAATTCTCTCAGAGAGAGCTAAAAATTACGAAAAGGTAAACGAACGGGTTAAACAAGAAAAAGTTGAAAATACTCTGGTTTGACAGTTTTGACAGTTGTCATAAAGTACATAGGCCATAGAAATTTCTTGGACTAAAATTCGTAAAATGGGGAAATCTCTCTCGTGAGCGCTCTCTTCTGTGATAAACTACAATTCTCCGTACGCGAACAGCTTTTCGTAAAAATTCGTTGTTTTAGGAGAACGGACATATTATTAACTATATTATTAGTATTTCAGGCGAACAAAAATATTTCAGGTGAAATTCGTAGTAAGTGTGACTGTGTTTCCACGCATAATAATATTGGCTATTTTGTGTTTTGCAAGCATTACTCCTACCCAGACTTCCCGCTGATCCATGTTGATGATCTTGTACTCTTTCGATATACTGTTGTAATATATATTTTAGACTACAGGCCTCAATTTTGCATTGTTAACCACAACACTAATCAAAACTCAAAATTGAGCCTGACTCCCACTGGACATTAAACCTTCAGAACTGTAGCACTAAGACAACTTAGCAAATAGTTACATGTCTTTAGGGTTGAGAGCAATCGCCAACTATAGAAAACCATTCAAAACATTGTGGACCAACTACTTTCCCTTGAGGCACGCTACAGTTTACTGGTTCTTTTACCACACGTGAATGGTTCTATAATTAAAATCATAAACTTCTCGGTAATTCTATTTTTTTTTTATTTATAACTTTTTGTTGTTGAAACACAAACTAACAACAATGTGTCAATTGGAAATATTTCCCGTCCGGAGAACTTTTTTCCTTCACTGTTGCGAAGCAACCCAAGTATTTTTATTTCATCGCCCTCTGGTCCTTCATCTCTTGAAAACATCCATACATATTCGTATGTGTTCTTATATAACACGTTGTGCCATCAGTGAATTTGCATTCCCATGTGCATAGGAACGAAAGTTTCCCTTCTTTGGTTTATATATGTATGTATGTATATTTTTTTTTCTCCCTCAACACTCATAAGGCGTATCCTTTTATCCTTGAAAGGATCCATTCGTTTGCAATGTTAGTACTTTAGTCCATCCATCCGACCAACCACCAGCCCACCAGCCCACTGGAACACCTTTACATCCGGTTCTTGTGTGTGCGTCGCCCTAAAATGTGGGTGTATCACGTATAGCATTTAGCACTCGACTTTATGTGTGACACATAAGATAGTAGCCCTACCATAAATGTGTACATTTCGAAAAGGGTAGGAGAAGCGAGACTGATACATGAGCTTAAGAGCATTTTGGGGAGCTCTTTTCGGTTGTTAAAGAAGTCAACGCCGCCGCCGTGCGCTGTCGAAAGTGTGTGTGCGGTGGGTTGAGTAATTAAAATGTTCCCTTTTACTCCTTCTGAACAGTTTCATTAAAATTACAAGGACTGGTAAGAGGCCCTAGTACCTATATCTCGTTTATTTTGTTGAAGGTGGGTGAGACAAGACAACCCACCTCGGTCATGTGTAGATACGAAGAGTGTGTGACTGCGATTGTGACCTGGGCAAATCGTTGAAATATTTCGAACCAAAAAGCGAGTTCCATGCTGTGAGATGACTGACAGTTGGATGCTGCTCATGCCAAAGATGACGCTCGTGCCAAATGGAGAAATGGAGCTCAACATTTTGGGGATAATCAGTAAATTTATGATTTCACTAAGGGTAGAGTGCTGGGATTAAATCGATTTATAGGGAATATTGGAAAATGTCATCTCTGTGAAATGGAGGATGTTGTCCTTTTTCAAGGCAACACTTTTGACATGCGATAAGCGCTGTGAGTCGTAATGAGCTGGTGCTTTGAGTTTAAATTTATTTCATAGGAGTTAATGGTTTTATAATAAAATAAAGAACACAGTGCCAAGAAAGAAGAAATTGACGATTTGATTAAGTGTGAACTGAGCCTTGAACGGCTCTGTGCCTCCGTTTGGTATTGCTTGCAAAATGAAAAGTTTAATCAATTTGCCTGCTGATGAATTGATGAATTTAACTCAATATTATATAAGCAAATTATATAAATTAGAGCTCAGGATTTTGTGTGTCATGATCGCAACCAATAGTAGGGAACAGATTTTTTCAAGGACATTCCTTAAAACTTTTGCAAAAATCAATTTTATGATGCATTACCCTAAATAGGTTGCCTGTTCAAACTACCAATGGCAACCTTTTTTTTTTTTTTTTTATTTAATTTCCCCCATCTTTGCAATTTCAAACCAATTTCTAGACCCCTCACTCAGTGAAGTGAAACTTACATTCTGGGTAATTGATGCAGAAGCAGTTGGGGGTGATCGTCTGCTGTTGCTACTACTCTCCATTGCAGATGCACCAAAATGATGCAATTCTAAGAGCTGACTGTTCCATTGAATTTAATCGAATTGTCACGACGACGAGGATGCACCAATGGCTTGGATTGAATTCAACGGCGGGGACACACACAAAGTGCTTTGGCCATCAGAGACCGGCCGCCCAGCAACACTAGACGCAAAAAATAAAAGCAAACAAAATTCGACTGCGACTTCTCTGCACACCCTAATTTGCACACAATCGCCCAACGGATGTGATTTGGTGCGACAACAACGACTGCATCAGTAGATACACGTTTTAGTGCAATTGATGCGATTTGGGGGAGAGGACAACGACAACGAGGACGATGATTGAATTCAGTAACTTAAGTTAAAGAGGAAATTTCCACTTTTCGTTTAGTTGAATGTCTTTCATTTGTTTTTCCCTGTTCCTCTCGAAGAAAGAGGCATTCTTGGACGACACGGTACGACTTATGGAAATCCGATCATTGTCAGGTTCAGGTGGTAGTGTGGTTGTGAAGTTACCTCAATGCAACTAACTCTTATCTGACATTCGGAGAATACCAATGCGAAACGTGCTTATAATATGAAATTTATTTATTGAATTAATGGGCAATCGGTGCCCATTTCATGTGTGCGGACACTCATACGGAATATAAACGGATGGATGAGTTTTCGGGGTGTGTGACCATCATAGCACAACATACAGCACAGCGTGCGTGCGTACTTGTAGTTTCTTTTCTTGTTTTTGTTTTTGTTTTTGTTTTGAAAGGAAGACGACTTTGACCAACTTCAAATGTTAATATTTTTTTTTTTTGAACACCTTCAAGTATTTATTTTGGGTGGTCATATAGCGGTATACGAGGTGCCAACTGTTTTACGGGTCATTGAACATATTGAACATGTGCGTGAGTAGAAGAAATGTTTTCTCAATTTTTGGTTTGTTTTCAAAACAACGAGTAAAAAAAATTGAAGGAAGTGATTGAAAGAGTGTTGGATTGCCATGTATGACAGGTGTTATTGTGGTTGGTGTACTTAAGATTGCTTGTGCAATACATAAATGTATTTCTCTGTACTTTTTTCTTATTCATCGGCAAACTAAAATCTTAGACTTCAAATAATGCTGTCCGCCATTAAGTAAAAAAATTTTGCTGGAGTAGAAAGATGTATAGGATTGGTGAGATAAAATGATCACTAAGTGCTATCACCAATAACTTATAGGCAGGACATTTTTAGGGTCTTGGAGGTAATCACTAAAAGGTGAAATTGAAATTTTCGTTCTAGCCCTAATATTAACCGTACTTTACCTAAGGCCAATTTAACAAAAAGCAGACTTTCTGGAAAACGGTTCCTACGATTTTTTTTAAATCTCAAATTTTGGCTAGTTTCGCAAAGTGCTATAAGATTGTGTACAACATTTTTGGCCAAAAGCGTTAATAACGGTACTTTACTTATAGCCAAATTGGTAAAAAACTGTTCTAGCCAATTTGCTCAGTAACAGCTGTAACGAATTTTTTTTAATTTTTATGTTTATGCTAGTCTTGTAAAGCCTAATAAAATAGCGTACCACGTTTTTGGCCGACATTGCTCAGAACGATAATTTACTTATAGCCAAATTATCATAAAATCGTTTTACTCGAAAACGGCTCTAAAGATTTTGATTAAATTTCACATTTGAGCTAGTCTAGACAAATGCCATAAAATGGCGTACCACGTTTTTGGCTAAAAAGCGCATAACGGTACTTTAATTATTAACTGGTTTTAGAAATATGGTAATTTCTCGGTTAATATTGAATTAATGTTGGTCAAACTCAACACGTGAGCAAAATTTAATGAATTCAAAAATACGATATTTAATTCTATGATGAATTTAAAAAAAAAAAAAAACATTTTTCACTTTTGCACTTTTTTCAGTAATTTTACATTAAATTCCATACTTTCTTCCATACTTTGTGTATAGCCACGCCCAATTTATTTTTTAGGAGCGGTTTTAAAAAAAAAAAACATATTTTTCTTCGATATCCTTCGAATAATTTCAACTCATAGAAACAAAGTTTAGTATATATTCAAAATTTAAACAATCTGTCCACTACTACGCCCACTTTTTGAAAAAAAAATTCAAATTTTGGAACAATTTTATAAGAAATTTGAAATTATTTTATTCTTTTGGAAATCCTACTCAACGCTACAACTAAAAACAAGGACTAATACAAGGACAGGCTGCAACATGAAAATAAATAAAAAAATATATCAGGCCGTAAGCAGCCCATGGAGGGCCAAGACCTAGCTTCTCACAACTGTACATGTTGTGCGTGGTATACATTTCTGCATGTACAGAAGGGACCTACAGTTTTATGTCGTATCCTTTCCGTAATTGCCGTAAACTTTCTCATGACAGTTATACTCTTGAATGCTTGTCAGACTCTCGAAAGAGGTGGGGCGGTGGAAAAATGTTTGATGGTATTTTTCTGGATTCGAACTTGGAACCCCTTGCGCAGTAGTCCAACGCACTAACCACTGCTCCACGGCACCCTGCAACATAAACTCCTTTCAAGTAAATACACTTTTCCTAGCGAATCTCTAAGCTCTTTAACTTTATCAAATACAGTCGAACATCGATAACTCGAATATTTAATCAAATGAAATTGGCTGGCACCATTGGCAGTGACACCAACACTGAAATTTACATGATATTTGTATTTAATAACTCGAACCTTTATTACTGGAAGGTCTTGATAACTCGAAGAGATTATTTGGCGTCACCTTTGATAAGTTGAATTCTGAAGGCGAACTTCCAAATTCTGTGTGTATTTAAAAGTTCGTTTTTTAACGCATTGCTTTCGGAGCACTGGTTTTGTATGTTCCTATGACCTAGTGTTCATATGTACGAGTAAAAAATCGTGATTTCGTTATGTTGAAGTAAGAATTGTCATATTTCTTATTAGTACTAGTTAGAACACTCGTTGATTTCAACTTATAAAAGAGGTTGAAAGTGGGTCGAAAAAGAAAGAGTTTGTATTTTACTTAATAACTCGAAGTCTTGATAAGTCGATTTTTTTTTGCGGCAAGTGACAGTTCGAGTCATCGAAGTTCGACTGTAGTACTTGGCAATCTTACTCTTGTTTGTGTGCGATAACCAAGTGTAATTTTAAGCTAAAGTCGGTGAGGGGGTTTGATCTGATGAAATTATTAAAAACCACAAGCGAAATTCTGAGTCAGAGGGCGTAACTTTAAGACCGTTAACTTCAATTTTAGATCGTTAATATGTAGTAGATGAATTCAAGTCGACATACTCCGTTCCTATGTACCTATTTATGTTATTGCATCAATTGTATGGAATGAAATAAGACGAACTTGGGATGAATTATTTTTCAAATATGTACATAGATAGCGAGAGTGCTAAAACACTAAAAAAAGATCTGCTTCTAGTTCGCTCAAGGCCCAAGGATACAATAGTCCTTCCACCTATTGAATATTGTATTTTTTGCCTTCATAGACGGAATAATTAAAATGACATCTGCGTATAAATCCAACATACGGTTTAGAAATAAATAAATTTGTACTAAAACGCTTACCAAACTCAAATCTTTATTTATATAATAAATAATCCAAAGTACATCTATCATGTAGTTCGTTTTGTTGAATGACCACTCAAACATAATAAATTCGACCACTTTGAACGGGATATTGAAACATTTGCGGATTCAGTGTCATGGTTTTGTAAAAGAATGCTGTCAGGAAAGAAGCGCTCACAATAAAGGCCATGAAGAAGAGCAAACAAAAGATACAGTCCTTGTTCATTTGCAAGCAAACTCCAACTGTCAGGCATACCTCTCGCCACAGTGTTAACAGTGGCTGTAGAGGTTGAGCCCTTCGGACTTGAACGGGCTCGACAGCAGTTGCTAAGGACTCCACTGAACTTCGTTCCATAATAACTGTATGAACTTTACAGCACGCGGATTCACGTGCATTCTCTTGAAGTGGAAGAATGCTTGGGTCAATTATTGTTCTTCTTTCTGGTTTTGCACTCTGAATTGTGGAACTCTGTCCAATGCGTGGTTGTTGTGCTGCCGTCTTTGCATCCACGTTTGTGGACGTAAGTTCCGCCTGATTCTGAGATTCTATCGCATGTTCTAGCTTAGATGTTGATGCAGGAACCTTGTCGTCTTGTGGCAGTTCTTTGATTTCTAACTTTTCAACTTCGCTCTCTGTGGTATGAGTGCCAGTCAAATGTACATAAGTCGTTGTAGCAATAACGGTCTCATCAGACTCTGCATCACTCGAGAGCCTATCCATTGTTTTTTCGTTTTTTTTTTTGTGGAATTTCGAACGTCAATTTAATTAAAAGGATAAAACAAAAAAAATATATATATAAATTTTGAGTCCCTACTGACATAAAAATATATACAACTCACTATGAAATTGAAAAAAAGGCGGAGGAAGAAAAAATATATGTTTCGTGAGCCTGTGTGGAACAAGTTTCAAGTGAAATTGAATCCCACAGCATATGAAGTAGGCAAGGACAAAGTTGCTAGCGAGAGGAGGAATTTCATGCGAGAGAGATACCGCACGGGGACGGCCTGCGATGAGAGAAAATTTATGTGGCTGCTGCGTTGGAGCTTATTAAAATTTAATGAAATTTTATGGAATGAAATTGTCACATGGGACGAACTTGGGATGACTTCCTTTGCAAATAGTAGATAGCGAGAGTGCGTGTTATGGTACTGGCTTTTGAGGACCTTTTTTTGGATATAGTGATGGGTATGGACTAGATAATATTTGTGTCACAGTTGATTGAAAACGGTCCTTATTATCCTTACCCTGGCCATTGTCTTTTGTAATTTAATGTCGGATTTGATTCGACGCACTGAAATGGGGGGTTATTCCGAACGAATTTTAATGAGCTTAAGGTCCTTTTCAGGGTTAGTTGATTTTTTTCTCAGTAGCACACCCTTTGAAGGCATAAAAATCCGACGGACGTTCGAATCATTAAAATCTGCACAAGTCAAACGAAAAAGTGAAAAACGTCGACGTCTGTTTTACAACTGTTATCTGCTTCTGTCCGCCGCCGTCATGAACCCTTTAGGGTGTGCAGAATTTTCATGTCTGCATTAAAACTTGAAAAGGATGTTTCAAATCTTACGTTACACGCTACCACTTTACAGAATATTTTTTCATTGCATCCATAAAAGTCTTAACTTATAGCTTAGGGCTTGCCTTCTTTATAGTCTCTACCACCTTACTTATGAATGCGAGTAGTTCTGTTGGCTTTTTTTTTTTATAGACTTTAATTAACTTTAGAACGAGTAACGACGACGATAATGATGACGGTTTGGCTTTAGTATCTCAAGTCTGGCGGTTATAAAATATTCAACTCGTTCTACTCTGTAACAATTGCATATACAAACACACAACCGCAGACAGAGCTCCACAAAACTACACGAAACTAATGAACATCGTTCGTCATTAAAGCTGTGGGAAAATACTCGTATATATAAATTTTGAGCGGTCATAAACCAAACCAAGTAATTTGAAGATGGAGGCAGAATTGGGACTGCATCTCCAGTGCAGATAGACTTCGTCTGTGCTCCAAAATGCTGTTTCTTAATTTAAAATAAAATTGGAGTGGGGGAGCCATCGCTTTAAGTGGCATTGAAAACGGGGTCGTAAATGCGAGTTAATGAGGTTCTTCAGAGTCTGGGAATGGGGCAAAATGCATTCTCACTTCTAGGGCGGACCGGACCAGCTCTGTATTGATGATGACTTCTCTAAAAGTGAAGTGTAAATTGATAATTGTTTGCAGTTCTCAGAGAATTTATCTGATATCTGAGATGAAAGTATTTTCAATTTTCGTAGGAAAGTTTTTCCTTTCCTTGAGAAAACCTTGAAACTTTACTCCGGTCAAGTTTACAAGTAAACAAGCAAAATAAAGAATCGTAAAGGTTGATTTAGTTGGGCGACTATTCAGACTTTTAGGCGACTACGTCTCTGGTGGTTTCCATAAATTTTCTCTTAATCTTCGAAATGAGCAAAAACATCGTTCTAAAACGACAGTTTTCCCCGCACACATCCTAGAAGGTATCCTTATCCATTCTTACTACCTCGTTTCGTGTAATTATCAGCTCAACCTTTGGACAAGTTGCCTGCAAATAAAGATATAAAAGCAAACCGCACGTAGTACGAGTGCAAGACCATGGCACACAGGATGCCTTTGTCTTGTCGTAGGCCTTGTACCTCTGATAAGGACACTACAATAAATTTCAAATCACCTAAGCGCACCGGTTGTCGCAACAAGGTATGCGATAACTTGTCGTTAATCATTTGGGGGATAGCAACGCAACAGTGTGAATGTTGGTGCTGTGCTCTTAACCCACCTCACGAAGAATGCCTACTTCTGTAGATTGGTCACTACAATAAATAATCAGGAAACCTAGTGTGGGGTTAAAAGAAATGTGGGAGCCTTTAAACGGGTTAAGAAGAGAAAGAGGCAAATAATTTTTTTTTTTTTTTTACCGCCTAGACCAGGCACACAAACCACAGAGCCTTGTGGTGTATGTGGTGTGCCCGAGAGGAAAGTGAAATTATCACGAAACTGCAAAAAGCGGTTCAATGAACCATTTTTTTTTTATACCATGTGCAGGAAACGACTAGCTGGAAAGATTATAACCAGGCTAACACTATCCAACCGCACATATTTAACTGAATGCTTGGTCGGTCTGCTTATAGTTCAGAGGTAAGCTTTTGTCGCACACATGCAATTGCAATAAAAAAAAAAAAAGTAAATAAATAAAAGGATTTATCAGAAGGGTCGTAAATTTACGGTTTAACTTGGTTTATGCCTGTAAGATGCAGTAGTCGCAGCGAGGAGGCTTCAGAGCGGTATTGTCTGTAATTGAGTTCGCCAGTGAATGAAATTGGACAATGATGAAGGACCAAAGTCTATTTTGGGTTTCAAAAGTATTGAACATTTAACGATAAATGAGATTCTGCAATCTATCTTTGAATAATCCTTCATAAGTAATGCTATTTAATCCGGAAAGAGTTGTATTTCAGAGGATATGTACCTGTGGTTGCATAATTTTAATCCACTATCGTAAAATGCATAGCTGAGAAGGAAGTAAGTCGGGGCGGGTCTTCAAATTCAAATCATTAAAAACTTTGATTCCTAATTGGTTAGAGGCAGACCAAGAAAGAGGTGAAGAATTAAGTTAAGACATCATGACACAGGATGGTGTATAGACGTTCAAGAAGCGCAGAAAGGGATACAAAATATACGCAAAAAAGTCGATAGATATCCTGAGTTCACTGGTTAGTTTGTGGGCCACAAAAAGGTTCAGGACCAATGAAAGGAGCTTGAGCATCTTGTCTGGCAAGCTCATCGGCGGCTTCGTTGCCAGGGATGTCCCTGTGTCCACGGACCCAAGTTAGTGTGACATTATTATGTGCAGCAAGCTGCAAGATGGACTGGAGACAGTTCTATACTAGACTTTTAGACTCAAAGTTATAGGAGTTGAGAGCTATCTGAAAGTATGTTGGTATGAGATCTTCGGATGTTTTTTCTAATGCATTCTCTGGCACAGAGCTCGAAGATAGTGGTTGTTTGTCCCTAGAGAAACATATAATTTGTAGTTTGGACCAGATATTCCAGCTCCAGACCCACTTGACATCTTAGATCCGTCAGTATACCAATCTAGTGATGAGGAAAAGAAACTCCGGATTCAGACAACGACCTCAAAAGGGTGATGGAGATTGATACTCTTGGGCATGAAGTCCAAAAGGCACTCTGCTGGATTGGATAGCAAAGGAACTCTGTCAAGGATTTTCATGTGTCCGTCTAAGTTAGGGGAGGAATTATTGCATAGCAGTTGAAGCTTTAATGCACTAGCAGCTGCAGTCTTCATAATAGTTATGCGGAAGGGTGGGAGGCCTAAGAGAACCTTCAACGCAGCTGTCGGGCAAGAGCGCATTGCACCCGTAATATCTACACAAGCTAAGCGTTGTATTCTTAGGAGGGCAGACCGCGTGACCATTTGGTTGGCCTTTTCCCACCATACTAGCGATGCGTAGGTAGGTGATAATTGGAAAAGCGTAGAGAAGGCCCAAAAGGCTTTATTCGCCTTCTCAGTGGTACTGACTATGTGCAGCTTCCAATTCAGCCAAGAGTTACCCCAAGATATTTGGTTTCTTTTAAGAAATTGATTTGAAAACTGTTTAGTGTTAGAATAGCCTTACTCCTCGCACACTACAGTCTGACTAGGATGCCTGTTAATACAGAATAAGCGAATCCCTTGTCATCATTTGAATTATGCCCCATCTGATTGTCACTTTAGTGATTTGCGCTACTAATATCAAACTCACTACAAATGGCAGCCGAATTTCAGTAAACTTAAGTATTTAGTACTAGTCACTAGAACGTAATGACATCTTACACATTTGTCATCATTTTTTGACAGCCGCACCGTTCAAATTACAATGTCAAATGGCATGAGATATCGATCCATAAAAAAAAAAAAACTAGAATTTTATTGCACAGGACACATATGGTTTCAACAGCACAAACAAACATAAAATAGATCGCAAAATACATACATATGTAAATGGCACGAGATTGAGAAAATTTGAGTGATGCCATTTGCCGTCTGTCATTCCATTGTAGCTGTCATCTTTTCGCGTTTCATAACAATGCAAACGCGGCGAAAAATCTTCAATGGCTCATACTCATTTTTATTGAAACAAAGAACCTTGTTCGCTGTTTGCATAACTTAACATAATGATAACGTCCATCTTAATTTACCCCCCCAAATTCATGTCGTACCGAGAATTTTTGATAGTTACCATCGTTAACTTACCAAATTTACCATGTTTACAATGGCAATAAGGCTACCTTAGTACTTTTGTAACAACAAATATGTATGAGCACAGCAAATTCAGTTTTTCATTGCAACCTTATGGTGACAGTTTTCTGAACTGAACATTCAATTGATTACTAAAGGAAATCATAAAAATCTCTTTCAATCTACGTGAATAACAGTCATCGCCATTGTGTAGCCGTCTACTTAGCTTGGTTAGGTATTTATGCCCATCCGCCATCCTGTGCGGTGGATATTTATGACGATACCAATACGAGTATAATGCACTTGTAGGGTGACTTCCCTACTCAGAATCCAATTTATAGTTTGCATTATTTTTTGGTTTCCATTTTCTCATCACTAAAGTGAACAAAACAAGAAATATATAAATCCTCTACCATTTTTACGAACTGAAAGTTAGTCAATTGTGAAAAACTCAACGATGACTATGGCGGCGGCGGCGGCGGCATCAACATCACAGAGAATTATAACTCTGTGTCTTCATCCGCTCTCTAGGACAGAAGCGACTAAAAGACGTCTTCTCTGCATTTTATGACACATCAATTTTAAATTTTCACATTTTTCATTGTTATTTTAGTACGCACATACTTTTATTTTTTTGAAGACAAAAAAAAAAAATATGGCACTTGTGACTGATGGCAAATATTTTTGTCTTTTCTAGAATTGAAGTGAACCACATACTTGTGCGGTGATGGACTTATGTGTGCATAAAAAGAGTACAAGATTTTAGTGCTGCATAAAATTTAATGGCAATAATGGCGACGACCTAAGAGTTGTATTATCCCACCCAGCCAAGGTAAGGCAATAAAGCATAATCAGCACATCAATTGCCCAGCACCCTATATATTTTCTATGGCAAACTTCCTTTTGTCAATTTTCACACTTTTTGTAAAAATGACAATAATTACCCCCTCTATTGTGTAACGCTCTGTAAGTCGACTTGCGTGTCGCTGTCAAACGAAGAAAACTAATTAGTGTGTGTATTTTTTTTTTTTTTTTGTGGATCGTACGCAATGAAAATGATCGCTCTATTGTTGGAGAAGAAAAACAACCAACAGCTAGCAACAAATTATTTTCAACTAGTTTTGTTCAAACAATTGGAAAATCAAAGGGAAATTTTGCAAAATTACACCTTTTTTTTTTTGTGAACATAATTGACGGTAATTTCCGGCGCGGCGGCAGAGATACAAGCATGAAACCGAGTTACAAATATGCAGACACTAAATTACCTGTCACAATTTCTCTGGTGGGTGATTTGACTGACTGACTGAGTGCCTGACTGGGTTGTGTTCTATTGCGACAAGCGTGCGAAATATCATCAAGTTGTTTGCTAGTTTGACTAATTCAATAATTTTCCGTCAAATTGTATACCATTTTCACTAATTTAAAAGATGTCGAGTGATATGCTCCGAAGCGTTTTGGATACAAAAGATTCCAATTTATTTTTCTTCTTCAGTTTTTTTTTTTCAATCAGTTAAATAGGCTACAAATTTGTGACAGATGAGCTAATATGTTTTCTTTGTGTTTCTACAACTTGGCACTACTATTAGATCTGATCTGATTATAAGGTATTACTGATTGCATGAGGAACAATCAATATGGGTGTAAAATTTTAATGCAGAAGCCAATTTCTGTAAAAGTTTGAAAAGCAAATTTAAAATAGAAAGAAAACTTTTGTGTCAATCGTCAGAACTTCAAACAAACAGGAAGAACCCTGTGACCGTCTGTTTTTCTGTATGACTGCCCTAATTAGGTGTTGAATTTACAATTTTGGGTACTAGGCCCAAATAATATCAGAAAACGTTTTTGCGTGGCCCTAACTCTTGCGAATGTCTATTCATCACCGAAGATTATGATTGTCATAAGAAAGTTTTCCTGTATCCTTTGAGATTCTGCTACTGGGTCAGGAGAACCAACTGGAGCTTTTAATACAGCGTAGAAGGTGCTTAACGGGTAGATCGTTCAGGTCGCCGAAGTCGTCAAAGAAATGGACCCCAAGTGGAAGTTTCTTTTTGACGCTAGACAGGGCAGTTGCAAAGAAGATGAGGAATCGTTTCTTCTTCCTTCTCGTCCCTGCAACTCCGACAAAAATCGTTAGATGGGAGGCCCAAACGTCTAGCGTGTAGGCCAATTCGGCAGTGTTCTGTGAGGACACCGATGATGGTGCTCAGGTCAGGACGCTTCAGAAGCAACAGTTCTTTTGAACGTCTCTGGTTAAGGTTAGGCCAGAGCTCTCTAGAAATTCTGAAGGGGCAATGAGCCCAAAGAGCGTTGGCCTTCCTTATAGCATCAAGTTTGAGCAGGTGATTACAGGTAGCAATTGGCATACCAGGGAGGGTTGTGCCAAGTTTGGCAAATTCATCAGCCTTACAGTTCCCTGGAATATCCCTGTGGCCTGGAACCCAGCATAGGTGAATGTGGTATTGTTCCGAGATCTCCATCAGAGATGAACGGCAATCTTGTACGACCGTTGATGTGGCTGTGGGTGATTCAAGAGATGCTAATATCCGTAGCAGATAGTACATTACACTTCAGTCATAACTGACTTCTTTGATTGCCATAATTTCCGCCTGAAAAACGCTACAGTGATCAGGGAGGAGGAAGGAGATGCTTAAGTTTAGCACATAGGAGTAGACGCCACCACCAACTTCGTCTGAGGTCTTAGATCCATCAGTGTAGATGTGAATCGTTCCGACATCCACCTGCTTCACATTAGACCATGTTTCACAAGCTGGGATTGATGTACGGAAGTTCCGACCAAAGTCAGTGGTTACATCAAAGAGGTTAAAGACTGCCACTGAGAAGAGGCCGACAAACGAATTGCAGTTGAGGCCGCTATTTGTTTGCTGACGATGTCTAGGGGCAGTAGGTGAAGAATCGTACCTAGAGCTGCGGAGGGAACAGTTCTAAGGTCTCCACATATACAAATACATGCAGCTCTTCGAACTTTTCCCAGTAGAGAGAGGTTAACAGTCTTTCGAAGAGCTGTCCACCAGACGGACAGAAGTATAGGTCTGACAACATACGTATATAGCCAGAGGATGACGTGAGGTTTTAGTCTCCATCTTGTACAAATCGTATTGGCGCGTTCTACAATGTTGCCTTTCCAGCTGAGTTTCCTGTTCAGAATGAGACCCAAGAATTTGACTTTGTCGGAAAAAAACAAGCTTAGTGCCATTTAACGTGTCTTTAATAGGGATGATATATTTCCTTGTGAAGAGGACTAGTTCGTTCTTTTGAAGGTTGACCCCAAGTCAAGTATCTGGGAATTTCCCAGAGAATATTAAGGCAAAGTCATCCGCATACGCAACCACCTTACAGCCGGTGGCCTCGAGGCCAACCAGCAAGTGGTTAATTGTGATATTCCAGAGAAGGGGTGATAAGACACCCCCCCTGGAGGGTACTACGATTAACTGGTCTGCGAGCCGATGCAGTGTCTTTAATCACCGAAAATGACTACCCCAACATGACGCTTGATAATAATTTTTGAGCTAAAATCATTGAATTGAAAGAATTCCACGTGAATCCTTAGTATGACTTAATTAAAAGATTCTTTTAAAAAAGCTCTATCCATAAGGTTGTCGCTAGAACCAGTATAAGCGTTTGGGTTTGTGCCTTTCTGGGGCTTTTTTGATTTATCCACTTTGTCACTTTTCAATTTAATGTGCTAATTATCAACGAACGACACACGCATTTAATGATAGTATCCATCCTGTTATTCACGAAAACACATCCCAAAGTCGAGTTCCACATTTAACACATTTTTCCAAAATTAATTTAAAAACCTGTAATTTGGCAAAATAACACCACCTGCACTTCGCAACGGTTAATACAGTATCCTACTATAAATCACCCAGCATGTTACCCTCCGGTTTTGCTTTTGTATAAATTCGTCACTAGAATTATCTAATATCTCACTGAAATATTAGTGACAACGTAATCGAAAAGATAACATTCGCAAGGTCACGCAGCACTTCAGTACCATAAATCTTCGCAAATGTCTAAGCTCCTACCCCTTACTACCCCCAAAAGCATTCGTATACACAATTTCATCATTATTTACTTATCCAAACCCAAAACGTACAGCAATGTAATACACAAAACTGAGGCAAAAGAATACATACGAGTATGCCTTCAAAAAGGAAAGAAACCAAACCGAAAGCAAGTAATATAAAGCATTCCATGTGCAAAGGATGTAAATTGTCCAATTTTGGAATTTGTTACGAAACTTTTCCATTATTCACTTTTTTTTTTTGCGTTATCCTTGCTACAGAAAAAAAAAACTTTCGTATGTCCCTTTAGAGTGGTGCACATTGGCTTTGTGTTGTTTGCCCATAGAATACAATTCAACCAGAAGGTAAAGTTAAGCGAGCGACTTTGTTGTCGTTTGTGCTCCCTTGTCGTGTGAATCTTTTCCCCAAAAGGGAATCTCTCTCGCTCGTGTTTGAATCCAAATTGAAAGCGGATTTCTGACTCTCATTTGGGTGTAGTTCTATTTTTTGTGTGCTTGATGGTTTCGTCTCTCTTCCCCAGATATATTATGATTTATGGAAGAAAATTCGCCCTGAGCTTAGCTGAATGTCTCCAAAATGCTTAGCAAAAAAAAACAAAATAAACAAACATGTGACCTCTACCTACAGAGATTATGTGCTCTCAAAAGTCAAGCCCAACTTACATGAACTAATCAGTACAAATCCCGTGTTTACACACTTTGTTTTCTATATGATTTCACTTGAGCATTTGCAACGCTTTCCAACTCGGATTACACTTGGTTTTATTATTGTGTTTTGTCTCTATTTACGTTCTTCTAGTAGTAGATTTTCTTGCGGCGAGTAAGACCACCTCGCTTGACCGAACACCGCACTATTTTTTTTTTCTGTTTTCTCAACGTTTAATCGAAATTGAGACGTGCACGGATAGCAGTAAAATAACGCTGTAGTTCAAAACATTTCGGTGAGACTGGCCTATGGTTCTCTCACACTGGTGAAAGTGAGAGGTGTGTAGTTGTGATTATGGGGTAATCTACATTCAGGGCGCGCACATCATACACTTTTCATGGTTTAGGTTATGTCGCATGTCACTTGTGACGACCATTGAATGACAATTATTTGTGACAGTTTAGTTGTCATTAGGGTGACATAGAGTATGCGTAAATGGTGAAGATGTTCCGTGCAATGTTTTCACTTTTGTTACTTAGTTCAGTGAACAATGGAGAAAGCTTACTTTGTGACATTTTTTTAGGGTCTACAATGTAAATGTTTGTAATTTGGCTTCAAAGGCAATGAGCAACGATTCAGGTGGATAAAGGTAAATGATGCTTCAAACCTTAAGCTATATTTTTGAAATATTCATATCGAGTATAGTGTACAGGAAGTTAGCTTCCTTAGACCCTGGAAATGTTTACTTGAATGCATATGAAGTAATGTTCCAATTACCGCCCCAACTTTTGCGAGCGTCAAAGAACGTCCAAGAGTATTACTGTCATTAGAAAACTTCTCAAAAAATACCTGCAATTTGGATTCGGCGGAAATGTGTGTGTATGTCGCTTTTATACGTATATGAAGCATAAATGTATTAAGTTTGCTACTAAAGAAGTGTCAGATAGTTCAAAATTAGTGCTCAAACTCTGTTTTTGTTCAAAAATTGGGTACTTTATCTTCTTATTACTTGGATTTGATAGTATACTTACATATGTAGTTATTTCTGTAAAAAAGGAAAACATTTTTGAATTTGACGACATTGAAGCAGTTCAAAAACCTTTGGACATTTTGGATCTATTTTTTGAACTGCCTTTATGCAGTTCATTGCACAGTTTTCTTAGTTAACAGCTGTAAAAATATAGAAAGGCAAACATTTTTCAAATTTCTTAATTAAGCAGTTCAAAAATCTGACATTTTGGATCTTTTTTTGCAACTTCCAACTGCCTTTATGCAGTTCATTGCACAGTTTTCTTAGTTAACAGCTGTGAAAATATAGAAAGGAAAATATTTTTCGAAATTTCTTAATCAAGCAGTTCAAAAATCTGACATTTTGGATCTTTTTTTGCAACTTTAAACTGCCTTGTTTATTCAGTTCATTACACAATTTTCTTAGTTAACATCCGGTTTTCAACGTGAACATAATCCTTCATTTTAGATAACTGCACAAATTTTTGAACAGTTTCTTATTACAACTAAAGAAAAGCTCATTCAAACTGACGATGTGTAACCTCCTCAAAAGCTGGGTTAAATAACACGATTTCGAAAATACTATTTTCAAGAGTTCCATTAGAAAAAATCCTTTTCAACTAGAAAACGATAAATGAATTATCTTCAACGTTATATGTATGTACATAATGCTCCTCCAATGTCCAGTAATATACGTGTGTATGTAAATCATTCAAATCCCCATTCTTTGCAGCCGCACGTACCTGGCAACACTCAGCATTCTATTACTTCTTCAAATTTAATTTTTCACACCATTTCAAAAGGGAAAAACCTTTCATTGCGGCGCCCGCATCCCACTTGTCTGCATTCAGCTTAACAGTAACTCAATTCAGCAACTTGATTGAAAATTGTTCACTAGGGGACACAAAAAAAAAAAAAAAAATGCCGGATGCAAAGAGAAAGTAAACTTTTTTGTTACGTAAAAAAGTTTACCATTGACGTAGGTCGTTGTGTGTGTGTGTGTGTGTGTGTATAGGGTTGTGTTCAACGTAATGTCAAAGGACAATAATGTCGTATTACATAAGTGTAGGGAAGAAACCTGTGAAAATCTACGGAATTGAGGTCTAAGAAATCGAGAGAAAAACGAAAAAAAAAGAAAATAACTGCACAGAAAGGAAGACTTCCGTCCAATGTCCTTTCATCGCGTCTTTATCATCCGCCGACCTATCGTTGAGAGAAATCACATTGTGTAAGGACAATTACGGTGCTCTGCACTTTTCTTTATCTTTCTCTTCCTGTTCCTATTCAACACGCAGAGTTCATTTTTCGCGGTCAATAACTTTTGAGATGCTGTGTATAGAGCTTTCACTTGTAAGGATTCGCCATGGGAAACCAAAGAAATCGGAATGAAGGGTGCGCTCAAAGTTTTCTTCTTTTTTTCTTTTTTTTCTGTGTGTGAGGCTTTCGCTTTTCCTGTTGTGGCACTTAATGCAGTCACGTGTAAGAGTGGTCGAGATAGTGTGGAAAATTAAGAGGAAAAGGAATTTCTTTACATGGATTTTTTCACTTATAAACGTTGTTACGAAATTTACTTTGAAATGTCACTTTAGGGGTTTGACATTTTTGTAAGTTAACATCAGTTTACATCAGCCTCTGGCAGGGAAGGCACTTCCTTTCACAAGCGAATGTGTGTTGTCAAACAGAGTATTTGGACATCTAGGTGTATAAATTGGTTAGCAAGTAATAGAATATTTAAAGAAAAATGTTTACCGCCGACTAAAAGCTTAATACTTAAGTATCTTTCCTTATGAACCAAATCGAATCAATTTTATCTCCTACGCAACTACAAATGCGATTGCGCGTCAAACTGACGTTAAAGACTTACCTTGCATGGAAATCGCATCGAAAACGCTTAAATTACTCTATAAATGTCCATTACATGTCCGTATTAACACGTTTTACTGTTCAAAACCTCATTAGCTAATTATTATCTTGTCACCAACTGTACCACCTGCCATGTGACTCGGTTGCCATCGGACATTTGCATAACAGAGTAACTTTGTAATTAAAAATGTATAATTCCATTTCAATTAAACGACTTAAAACTAATCGGGTTGTTTTGTCATTAACAGAATTCGTAATGACAAGAGAAGGCTGAATATTAAATATACACGTACGTATTGTATGTACCTATCAAAAGTGATTGGGGATGTCTTTTCTAATAGGGTGGTCATCCTCTTTTTGTGTAGGTTTTGAACACTCATTGTTGATGCTCTTCGGAACAAAGCAATGTAGATACGCTACTTTGTCAAGGTGAATTGTAAAATATGCAATTTGTCTTTGCATGTTAGGTAACCACTTCATTTGACTTTAATTGATAGTAACTTTGCTACTGGACTCAATTTTTTTTAATTGTGGAATAAAGCGGAATAAAAGCTTATTTAGCTTTGTTCAGTGACTTAAAAAGTAGCACCGAACAGAACAGCACATGTTTGTGAAAACCATCAGAACAGAAAATTACAACCTTCTGTTTAATACCTCCCAAAGAATTCAAAAGTATTAAGTTGTCAAACAATTTTCATTTATGACACTTATCACAAATATATTCTACCTCAAAAGTAAGTACAGAAAATCATGTGCTGGACTGTGCAAACAGACTCATTGAACAAAAACAAGAACAATTTTTGACGATATTTCTTCTCATTGAGCAAATAAACCTGTTATTTCTTATCCTCGACTCCAGGGTCGCCGAAAGTACTACTAAGGGAGTATTTATACTCCCTTCTCCTCGTCTGTACTCCCGTTCTCCCCTCGTCCTGATTTTACTCCCTTTAAAGCATTTAAGTACATTGTTATCCTTATTTCATTGAATAAGCCATCCCATACTGGTGCAATTACCCCAGGGTAAAACTGACTTTATAGAAGAGAGAGGAAGTGTGCTCTAAGAAACGGGGTAAAAATTCATGCAGTATTTAAGCAGTTGAAATAATACAATACGGGGTAAAACTAGTACATGTACTACATGGAAAGTACCAACAAATCCATATTGCAAGTTCTAAAGTCCTCTAGCAGATTGTCAGAAAAAAAAAATCCTGTGGGACATCGGACATATTTTCATTATATAAAGAACAAGACAGCTTCGTGTATCTGTCATTCAAAATGAAGGTATAATTTCAAAGCGTCTTGTAAATTGCGGAATGGAAAAGTAAGAAGAAAAAAAAGTTTAAAACACAAACTATACTCCGCTCAGACGCAAAATACTCCTCTCTAAACTTCAAAAATACTCCCCTTCGAAATTGGAAAACGGCATCCCTGCTCGACTGTCACCGAACAAAGCTTATAAGTTCTCATAAAAATACTCCTCGACTACCTCGCATCCTCTGCGGTTTAAGAAGGTGAAGACGTTAGATAACTTAGTCTTACCACCGGAGGTTCAGTCTTTCGAGTTTCCAAGCTGTTCGAAGATCCTCTTGGCCAAAGGATTATTGTCTACTCGCTCGATGTGGCCGCGTAAAGTAGTCGGCTTTTTAGGGGTACATCCACATACTGGTACAGCTTATAGAGTTCGCGGCTGTAACTGGTTTGATGGTATTGCGAACTGGGCTGTCGATATTGTCGATACTTGTTGGCAAGTGACAATTAGTACATGGTAACAAACGTTGGATAGGATGCTGTATGTGTCATATAAGGGATATAATGGTTCTAAAAATTTGATTGTGTTTTAATCAAAACGTCAGTACAAATATTCACTATTGAATTCGTTGAAGTTCCCAAAATATGGCAGCCATGAATACTTAACCTCGAATTGACCCCAATCAGTCGATTCCACGCCATTCACAGGAATGTGGAGTCCCACAGTCAACATTGTGACAAATTATGTCTTGGTCTAAAGCTTTATAAGATCAAATTAATTTATGCACTAAGGGTTTTTGACTATTTGAAGCGCTGAAACTTTTCCAATTGATATCTTCGAAAGTCTGAAGAAAGAAGAATTATCTTCAGCGATGAAGCTTATTTTAGACATCACAAATCCACATATTTTTCAAAGGACATTGCATCCACAAACAGTGGCACTCAAAAAAATGTGTGCCGTACATTTTACATTTCGTGGTAGTAAATTTTACAATTATGTAAGTGGCTTATGGGAGTGCCGTGGCTCAGCGGTTAGTGCGTTGGACTACTGCGCAAAGGATTGCAAGTTCGAATGCAGAAAAATACTATCAAAAGTTTTTCTTTTCACGGCTGACCCCACCTTTTTCGAGTGTTTGGCAAACATTCTGCCTCCATGGGCTGCTAATGACCTCTAATGACCTAATATATATATTTTTTTTTTTATTTTTTTTTACAACTAACCCTAAATTTTGTGAATTTGACAAATTATTGCACATTAACAAATATCTGTAAGCGTTACAAAGAATGCATTCACTGAACAAAATAATAATACTCTTCTTTTTTAATAATTTTTTTTTGTATTAATGAATACAAAAGTATATTTTACAATATAATTGTACGACACCAAATAGCTTTGTAAATATATGCAAACTTTTGTTGTTTCTATAACTCAAAGTTGTAGATAAAACATATGAAAATGCTACAATCCGTCTGGAGCGGATCGTTTCCATTCAAATGTACATAACTCCTTTTTCCACCAACATATTGTACTTTCTTGAAATAATTTTTTGTTTTTAATTTCTTATAAAATTGTTCCAAAACTTGAATTTTCTCCAACAATGGGCATGGTAGTGGGCGGAGTTTGAAATTTTTTTAACATATATTAAATTTTGTTCCTAAGAAGTGATATTATTCTATTTAAACCACAGAAAAACAGTTTTTTTTTTTAAGAAAACGCCTATAAAAAGTGGTCGTGGCCATATATAATGTATGGGAAATTTGTAGAGTAAGTGAATAGCTATTTAATTGCTCTTATAAGTTTTATCAAGTTCCATGTAAAATTACTGAAAAAAGTAAATTTTGAAACATTTTACAATTGTTCTGTCCGGATGTCCAAAGACTTCGCGTACAAAGTTTCATTGTCCTAGCCCAAAATTTAAGGCCCAAAAAACTGGTGACAGACGGACGGACATGGCTCAATCGCATCGGCTATTGATACTGGTCATTTATATATATACTTAATTGGGTCTGTCCGCAATATTTCTCTATGTTACAAACTATGTGTCAAACTTAATATACCCTTAGGATAGGGTATAAAAAAGCTCAAATTTTTTGGTGTGGTGACCCTTGTCATCTACCAGTACTATGCTGACCTGCGCCGAGTATAAAACGCCCTTAATATGAGTCTTTCAGCGGGATAATGATTCGAAACATGCACGTCAAGCAGCAAAGGAATGATTTCGGGTCAAAAGGATTGACGTTCTTTCTTGGCCTGAACAGTCACACGACCTCAACTCCGCAAATTAACTATGGGGTGATATTACAAAGAAGATAAGGAAGGCAATGCCATCAAACAATCGGCAGCTTTGGAAGATAGTAAAGGATTCCTTGCAAGAAATCCCAAAAGAGCGTTAACAAAGCTAAATGGACTCTTTGCAGCATCACTGTAAAGTTGTCTTTCATAATTAGAGTCTCTTGTAATTATTCTAACTTCTTATTTATGCCATTAAAACTTTTTATTTTTAAGCAATATAAGCACTACTATTTTTTTGAACAGTGAATTTTCTTCGACAATTTTGCCTTAAGCCTTTTTTATTATTTTTAATAAGCTTAGAAAACAATAAATTCATATAAAACATCAAATTGTGATGTTGGTTTTTATTTTGTCTAGTTTAACAAAAATAAAATGTGTCAGACATGTTTTTGAAACATTTGCGCACTAAAGCGCACTACTATTATTTTGAGCACAGCTGTATAATAGACTTAGGACTCTGGAAAAAAAATCCTATCCCTCATACGCTTTTTCGATATATCAATTTTCGCAAAAGTTCCATTATAAATTATAAAAATAAAACTCGACTACTATTTGCTATTAAAGCTGGTCATTTTCATTAAACTCGTTATATATATATTTGTTTTTACTGCAAGTTGCATATAATGAATCCTGCTTTTATTCCTATTAATTTATTAATTAACTATTTATTTAAATTCCGTTTCATATTATTGACATTAAGATAATGCATTTTCCCATCTGATGCATTTTAGCGTTTCATTTAATCTCATTAAAAGACCCGCGTCCAGTGTTCAGCATCATCTGTGCTACTGATCGGTCAATATAAACAACATGTTTATTTTAAAATTAAAATACAGCCGGTCAGAAATAAAAATTTAATTATTCCAACGAATTCCATTTGCACAATTGGATAATGCACACACATAAATATATCGAAGTGCATAAAAATTCAAACGAAAATAGAAACCCCTGCGGGACTCTTTAATTTGATTCCATTCCTGACTTTGTATACACGGTTGGTCGGTTCCCTTTTTTTTTTATTCTGTCTGTCCCAAAGGGTAAATTTGCTAATTAAAAGTTTTAATTTCCACTAACTCTACCCTGACGCCTCTCTGTTAGTGATGAGTGCTGCGCTTGCAACCGGGTTGAAATGTGCAAACTCTTCTATTTTTTTTTTTTTGCGTTTTATAGGGGCGCTGACAGAAGCTTGGCAAAACCACCATTGTCTGTTTTTACAAACTAATTCATTTTTATTCAATTCCAATGAAGGTTTATCTTTTAGTATTATTCTTACCCCACAGCAGGGAAATATGTCAATACATTTTCAGGATATTCCACCTCCTTTCGCGTATCTTCTATAAAGTTGTGAAAGAAATTTGCATGTAAACGCAATGGATGTAGAGAGCCCTTTGAGAGAGAAGAAATTTGCACGCCTAATTAGCGGTGAAAAATATCAGGAAATTTTATGCAAAAGACTATTTTTCATTTGCACCCTCAAGTTGATTTGCTTTGCCTTTCCAACGATGTCTAATTAGAGACAGAGTGAATGCATAAAGTTTATTGCAAAGCACGTATTTGATGTAGACCTGCTTTTAGATCGACATCCATGCTTTTTTCTGTGTCAAGTTTTCCAGTTTATGACCATCAAGTTTAGAAAATCCAATCACCATCACTTGTCAAAGTCCCAAAATATGAAAAAAAAAAAAAAAGTTTCGACTCTGCTTCTGTTTAAGACTTGAGAAACTCATTACACACCCAATTACATGGGAAGCTCTCTCTTAGGCCCATCCCATCTGCGTTGTTTGCAAAATGTCCTGAATTTCCTTGAATACATAGAACCCACTGCAGTGTGCTGTTTTGTTTTGCTGATGGGTTGATGCGATGAATAGCACCAGGACTCAGGCATTCAGTCAACCAAAGCTAAAGTGTGAATGAATACTCCCTGCCAAGGTAATAAAATTTCGTTCTCCGTAGGAAAGTGTCTAGAAAGTTTTCTATTTTGGCAAAAAAAAAAAAAAACAAAAATGAGGAAGAAAAACCTTTAGGTTCACGCTTATAAGCATCAGAAGTTTGTTTATAAATAAAAGTACTTCTTTGTTGGAAAGTGCTAGGGAATGTTCTGTGCCTGTACGTTTATTCTGCAACATTACACTTATATAAGGAAAGAGGGGCGAAAGAAAGAAGCGAAATTGTATGCTGAAAAGTCCTTTAGAGCTGAAGGAATTGATGGATTTTTAGTTTCGGGAGTAGAAAGTTCTTGAAAGCCATCAAAGGATTTTAGTATCGACTTAAGATTGGTAAAATTGTAGGATTTTTTTTTTTGTTGGAGATCGCAATCAAGTTGTAGAAAATATTTCTTGTTTTAATTGTTTCAGATTGCCTTTTAGAGGGGGTATCCTTAAGGTTGCAAGAACCAACAGTGCATGAACAGGGTGTCTTTTATTCTTATGTTACTGATTTGAAGAATGAGGTTGTGACTCTGTGGCGTGTACTAGAATGAAGAGTTGTAATTGTACGTATGGAGTTCACATTTTATGGACAGCACCCTGCATCGCTCTAACTCTTTTAAAGAAGGACGATCTGTCATGATCTGATTCGCGCTGCAAAAACTGTGCAAGTATGTTCATATGGATTAAAATCTGAAATCATGGGCCAAGTTTGTGTACATGCTTTGTAAATTTAGCTCAGCTCATCGATGTCTATGTGCACGTTTTGAAGATAAAAAACTGTCACCATCACTTTCCTGGCCGATGGAACTTCCTTCGGGTTTTCAGAGCGGGTACATCCCTTTCAGTACACTGCTTTGATTGCTCTTTCATCTTAGGAGTATATTTTTGAGGACACAGGCTCAACAGTTATGAATCGACTCACCAACTATCCCAAGTTAGGAAGTGTCACAAAAAAAGGCGCGAGGATAGCTTACGCTTACGTACGCAGGTGAGTTAATACATTTAAAATAAAGTATTCTCTCAATATGTCCATACTTAGTTACTCAAATCCTGTACGACTATAGGCGGATTCGACTGTCGTATTCGAGTTCAAGAATTGGGGTAACTGTTTTGGAAGCCATCGTTGAGCCTCTAAGCCGAACAATGTTTCCAATTAAGCATTAGACATTCCAACATGGTTCTGCTCCACCTAAAAGGAGAAAAACACTCTAGAGTGGCTAAAAAACAATGCATCCGACTTCATACCCCAGGATGTTTAGCCAGCTGGTAGTCAGGGCCTTAACCCTTTGGATAAAAAGTTGTGGTTCGTTTTAGAGGCAATAACCTGCTCGTCTTTGAAGCAAACCGTTGTCCGCGGTGATGGGCAAGGTCCGGTACGTCTCAGGTCGTTGTTTGAAGCATTCGATAAATAAAATGTGTAAATTTTATTAAAAAAATATCAACGCGTTTTGATTTGGCATAAGTTTTTCTAGACTAGATATATATGTAAAACCGTTTGAACGATACTGACACTTCCTCACGCAAATTCTGTCGAATGTGTCACTCGTGTAAATCGTGTATATTCAATTCCTCCAGGTAAAATGACAACAACTAAGATTAAGGGCGATAAGAGACAGAAACTCAAATCGTATCTGTGGCTACACTAAATTCCAACACCTAATATTTGTTCCTTATTTATCGTACAAGAGTTTTCGGAGCAATATACTTATTTTTTTACTGTAAAAATTTAATCGATATAATTAAGACTTCACCACCAAACCTTTTCACTCGAAATACTATGTTCAAGTACCTCTATAATTTTATATCCTTTAAAAACTATTTTTGTATTTAAAGCCAAAAAAAAAACTCAACTAAATCCTGAAAAACAACTTGTTCTCTCAATACGCCTAAAAGTAAAAACTTCTCCCCTCTTCTGACTGCAATTAGTTGAAAGCTCTTTATTCATGTCAGCATACAAAAGAAAATAGAAAAAATATTTATGCCACACAACTTATTTTACAGACAGGTTTATTGTCATTTTGTTACTTTGCGTGCCAAAGAAATTGTTTATTCTTATAATATCTTTCTTAAGTTTGATCTATAATAGAGAGATGACAAATGTTTGCTGAAATCCCAGAACGCCATATAATTCAATCGAACCTGTTTTCTGTTGCATGAATGTTATTTATCAGAAATACATCCTTTCCACTTTCTGTCGTGATAAATTTTGCCAAGTGATATTACTCAGCAAAACAGAAAAAAAAAAAAATCTCAAAATAAAAATACTCCCATCAACAGAAAAAAAAAAAAAGAAAAAAATATACAAAAATGCTATATATCATGATAAAATTTCTATTATGCGATGATGAGAGAAAAAAAGAAAAACGTTTTCCACTCTTTTCCGCCCGACATCACGTGGCCTATCAATTGCAACCCCTCCCATGCAATCAGATAAATTTACTTTCGCCCCCCTTCCTGTCTATACCTACTTTTTGCAATCGAAAACGATGTGACAGGTACGAGATTACATTGTTATTCGACTGGAAAATATATTTATTTTCATTTTTTCCAACGGTGTCATTTTTCCTTTGATTCCATCAATGCAAAAGGATTCTACCTAGATACATACATACGTATGTATGGCATAGTTGTCGTTTCCATTTTCAGTGAAAAATAGAGTTAAAACTTTTTTCTTGGGAAATTAGAGCAACCGCCAGCACTCTTTATCATCAAAGTGATCAGTAGAACGTAAAAAATTCCCGTCCATCATTGACAGTCAGTCTACGTGCGCGTCAAGATACATAATATAATAAGAAAATAAAAAGCTTCAGCATCTCAATTATTTTTACGACCTACAAATAAAAATCACTGCGATTCACAGTCAGTCACTCATTCACCCGCTCAGGGCAGTTGGCCTGAAATTAATAAAGTATCTTTATTCCACTGAGGTTTATATAGTGTGTATGTATATAGACATTTGTTTTTATTATTATTATACTTTATTTCTTTTTTAACTCCTTGCCGAATGCTTGGACATAACGAAATGACCCCAAGAATCACAGCTGCGAATGGTGTCGATATTGGCCACCCGAAAAATCAGCAAATGTATATTTTATGGATGGATTTTGTGGCAGTAGCGTCAAGTATGCCACCCGTTTATGTGTTTTTGTATGTATTTAATAGGATTTTGTAGCTCGGAGGCAATTTGTGAGATGAGTAAATGTTTGGGTTTCTTAAAAGAAAATCAGAGAGCGAATGAAAACTTATACAGAAGAGCTGTTTTCTAGCAAACTGTTTTGGATTTCTATTATTAAAATTTACGATTATAGGTGAGTTCTATAATAAGACAAATCTAAAATAGTTGAGCTATGTATATTGTAAAAAATCTTAAAGAAAAAACATAAATAAAGGCATGCAATTGTCTAAAGACGGCCAAAGAAATCCTCGCATCGATTTCAGTTCCAAAATTATAATCGATTTAACTGCCAAAGCTTATCTAACGGTTTTTGGCAGTTGTTTCATACTTTTGTACCTCTAGATATCAACTTAATTTTTACCATTGCTTTATAAAAGAAGGTGTTGTGGAAGTGTATTTGGTCATTGGTCATGTGGTGCTCACGTCCGGGTATTGAATTTTCAGGGTAACAACTCGAATACGTAAAAATACTGTGAATTACAAATGAATGCAAAAATCATATACAACTTTCCTCAATTAATTCGGACAACCCCCATGGATAATGAATATTGAAACCTAATAACACCTCAACTTCAAGTACCACTATTAATCATAATAGCGATCAGGTCCCCCAAGAAAAACAAAGCGGTTGGTCTTGATGGCATCCCTGCCGAACTATTTTAAGCGGCGCCAAATATATCGGCAGATTTGCTGCATCCGCTTATACGGAGAGCTTGCGATAGCGAAGAGTTTCCGCAGGAGTGGAAAAGAGGGAGATCATTAAGCTTCCGAAAAAGGAAAACCTGACCTTTCGTGCTGGATCCTCCTACATCGACCATATTAACACCTTAAGGATCATAATCGAGCAATGCGTTGAGTACAGGTCTCCGCTACATCTGCTGTTTATCGACTTCGAGAAGGCGACTTTGACAATTTGAATAGAGATGCTATCTGGTTGGCCTTGCGCAGGAGAGGTATCCCAGAAAAACTCATAGCTATTATTAAGGCTACGTATGAGGGCAGTGTGACGTCTTGCACAATGGCAAGGTGTCAGAAGAATTTAAAGTCCAAAGCGGAGGACGTCAAGGATACATACTGTTATTTTTAGTGGTTATCAGTGATGTTCTCCGTGCAGCATTGACGGGAAGAAACCATGGAATTGGCTGGACTACACGCTGACGATGTTTGTCTACTTTTACATCGGATAATGGACCTCCATCTTATGGTCCAGAATCTTGAATCTGAGGCCCTGGCACCGAACTGGATGTGTGCAGCAAAATTGGGAAGGCCAAAACTGCGTTCGGCATGCTGTCCACCATCTGGAAAAGCAATGTTATCAGCTTAAGAACCAAGCTGCGACTATTTCGCTCCAACGTAGAATCGGTACTGCTTTATGGGTGCAGTACTTGAAAAGTAGACACCATTGACACACGCTGGCTGAAAGTCTTTGTAAACAAATGTTTAAGAATCATCTTGAGGATCTTTTGGTCGAACCGTATCTCCAACGATCAGCTTTATACGAGAGCGGGCCAGGAACCTATAAACATTACAATACGAAGGAGGAAATGGCAGTGGATTGGACACACCGTACGTCGCGAAGACAATTCACGTGGCGCAGAACAGTCGAGGAGGAATAATCGAGCTCTTTGGGGATGAGTTGGAGAGAGCTCAAACGCGTTGCAGAACTACGAACAAGATGGCGCACAGGCGTTGTTAACGCCCTATGCCCCCGAGGGGCTAGACGACTCAACTTCTTCAACTTCAAGTACCAATATACCAACTCTTTCCTATCGCTTTTTTTTCTCTTCTAATTCAACTAACGCCCGTGCCCTGCACATGATCATCAGTACAAGGGTATTCATATTCCTTTTGCCAAATGAAGATTACAAAAAGAAATATCCAAAAATAACTTGTCTTAGCCGAATGTCTAGTGTCTTACACGCTCTGCCCGTTTCCTTGACCTTTATGGCCCTTGAATATGTATCGTTTCAACCGGCAAGCACAATCGAAATAATATCACAAATATTTACTTTGTTTAGGCTAAATTAAATCATTTGCCATTTTGGCAAAATACTCTGCTAAAGTGACATGCGTCTTTGTATGTGCACAAATCAAACAAGCTCTGTCAATTTGGAGGCTCCTGACAACTCTCGAGTTCACTCTGGAATGAATAAATAAATAAATTCCATATCGAAACCAGGAATGCAATTACTATTAATTCCAATGTAAGTCTCTTTGACCCGTGCTGTAATTAATTAGCTTCAACATCTATACAATGCTTACATTTAAAAACTTGACTCAGACTAAAATCGTTTACGTAACCTTGGAATGTACGTAATTATGTTCAGAATGCAATTATCTCTAAACATCTCTTTGTAGCAGCAAATAGTGCCATTCTTAATTAGTTGCTAAATTTCGATCGTAAAATTAGAAGTATGCAATGTCTCGTCTGTTAAACCTGAACTACTTGCAGGCCTTTTAATATTATAGTGTTTAACTGGTTTTGTATTGCTTTGTTCTATTAAATTTTGGCAATATTCTGTGCTAGCTTTTGATAGATATACTTGAAAACATATGTAGTTGCACACTCTCTTGAGTAGCAACTTCAATTCTCTGACAGCTACGATCTTATACTTCGTTTTGAGACATCTTACACATATTTCACTCCTGATTTGTCAACGACGCCCATACTTTCCCAAAAACAATATCAAATGTGAGTACAAAATACCGTTAAGTGGATAACATGCTTAAGTTGTTTCATAATTGAAGTTCTGGCTAATTTGTCAATCAAATCGAATTATACATCAAATTATAGATACACTCTGACACATTTTTTTAAAAATTTATTTTAAGTTCTCCATAAATTCCTACTCACCCTACATATGTTGTACACACTATTGTTCTAAATTTAAATTTACTTAGGTGCTGAGGCGTAACGTAACCACCCACCGCTCCCCCGTTCGTCCATGCTGGTGTTGGTTTAGCCTCTTTCAACCCGATCGGGTCGGCAACGTAAAGATGAACGACCGCATTTGTTGCTATGCTCACGATACTAGAAAGCATCATTTTTTTTTTTTTTTTTCACCGTCAATATGTAGAATATAAACTTTTTGCCACAGGCGTGCCTGACCTACACCAGAGCTACGCGTTGTGTGCTAGTTTTCCTACTATATATATCGCATCATAAAAACATTGTTTTTTTTTTGATTTTAAATTTTACTATTCGGCACGTTCCACACGCGAGGCGGACACATATGAAGCATATTAGACGCGCGTATCCGTGCCCTGTCGTAAATTTCGGTTTCTTAGAGCTTATTTTCAACTGATTGAAGTTGATGTAATAAAAAAAATAAAAATATTATAGGCGTGCAGTGAAGTTGGCAACAAAAGTCGGATCTCTCATCTCGCTAATGGGGTATAAATAGAGATAAAAATAAATTAACTCGGATTGATTATGAGATGAGATAGTGCAAAAGTCGAATGTGTATGTGATGGGGTTTTTTTTTTTGTTAAGTGGGTGGTGGAAGGGGGTTAACTAACTATCATACTATTATACGGGCAATTGACGAGCGTGACAATGATTGATTGATGCATAAGCGATGTCAAGTTGATTGAAAGGACAACAAACTTTTTCTCTTTTCTCTCATTTTAAAATAAAGCTAATTTAAGAAAGAGTGTCATTTTGGAGCCTAAATGATATATTGGGGTTTCTTAAAAGAGGTTCATAATTATTGTATTTGAACTTGGGAATCCTTAAAGTTCAAAATGATCAAATCGAAAGATTAATTATAAAAGTTATGTGGGCAGTGCTGTACGTTTCGCAATAGTCCTTAGCGTATAAAGAATTTTTTACTCAATAAATTCAACTTGAAGGGTAGTTATGTTGTTATAATGCTATAAAAACGGAATGTGGAATGTTAAAATTTTGTCGATTCATGGAATTTTTCTCGGATAAATTATAGATGATTCACAGGTGAATGGGTATTTTTTACTTGCACCGATACGAAGTATAGGGCAAGTTTTGGATTCGTGAAAATTTTCTATCTCTGGATTTTGATAAATTCTGATATAACCTTTATAGAGAAGTCGAAAAAAGTGGATCTGAAAATTCTGTGACTCGCTGGAAAACGCTACGATTTTTTTTAAATTTCATATTTCAGCTAGTTTGGCAAAGTTATTTAAGATGGCGTTCAACATTTTTGGCCAAAAGTTAGAAAACGAGTCAACAGATTTCATTCAAATTTTTAGAGTGTATAAAACTGTGCTAATGCTAAAAGATGGCGTTCCAAATTGTTGGCTAAAGCTGATAATAACGGTACTTTTCTTAGGGTCAAGCGGATTTAGCCAATTTTATCGAAAACGGCTCGAACGATTTTTTTTAAATTTTATATTTATGTTAGCCTAGACAAATGTCATAAAATGGCGTACCACGTGTTTGGCTAAAAAAACGTATAACGGTACATAACTTATTAACTGGTTTTAGAAATATGCCCATTTGTCGGCTAACATTCAATGGAATTTGGTCGAAATTAAAACGTGAGCAAAATCTAATGAAACAAAAATATGGCATATAATTTTATGAAGAATTTAAAAATAAATATTTTTTAAAGTCCATTAATTTCCAACTAACAGCACAAATGTGCAAGTACGTACGACCCAGTCGTGCACTTTATTTTAAAAAGTTCAGAAACATTCTCATTTTTTGGCAATACCAATTGAATGCATCACTAGTGGAATTAATGGTGCTAAATAAAGTACAGACTGAGCTTCTAGGAGGCCATAATAAATGATTGAGACCACTCTTAAAATGTTGGTAAGGCAGGCTATATTTTGGTCTAATTTACTGGATATTAAAGGAATATTTATTCTCCTAGACTTTACAATTGTCGCCCAATAGCCTTCAAAATATGCAAATACTATCCTGTGTAGGTATTACGAGGGCTACGCGCACTGGTATAAAAGTTCTACTAAATCATAAAAGATATTATAAAGACAGTAACTGAAAGCGGTCTCTACAATTGAAACTAATAAGGCACATGAAGACAATTGAAGTAATCCTCACGTGCATCTACATATGTATACCTCAAGTCCAAAAGAATCCATCTAAATCACTCCTCGTCATTCTTTATCAGAGGGTAGCCTTTAGATTTCTACAATCTTAATTAGAGTATTGATTATTGACGGAAACAAATCACATGAACCCCATGCTAACATTCGAAAGGATATTCAATGCATGAATTCCTGACAGAAGTTACTGGAAGCACTGGAGGACTGACAAGAAAAAGGAGTTGGCATTCTATTTCGACGGTTCTAAGATGGTCAGTGGTACAGGAGCCGGAGTTTATTGTAAAAACAGACGCTGGGTTCATCTGGATACATGCGTAACGGCTAGAGCTCTATGGCCGGCCTTTAGCAAGAAGAGATCATCAACTCTGGTTAAACTCAGTCGTCATAACGCACGGGTCGTTTCTGGCGTAATACTGGCCTTCACGCAGATTTATATTACTATATCTGGGTGGTTCTAAAAGCTGACCTTCTTAGAGCGTTCCCAGGGTTAAACGATTGGGCACAATGGACCCGAATTATGGGTCTAAGTCTCTTATGGTCACAAGGCACCCATCTACCTGACCTGACCTAATTAGAGTAGAACACTGATGGTTCACAAAATCAAATGCTACAAAATCGCTATACCATTGTGACAATAAACCTAAATATTCCTTACAGAGGTCCCTGCTTCCAAGTTTTGCGCTCGAGGAAACCTTCAAGGACCACTTATTAACATTTTGTCAAGGAACCAAGCAACCTTGAAACCTCTCAAACCTTTGATTTTAAATCTAAAGCACACAATTGAAGCGCCGTACCGTAGGGTGTGTCTTGGATACTTGGGTTGGGTCCGAAGTGACCATACACTTGATATCTTGAAAGTCAAATTGATTTGCAAAGTCTTTGGTATGTAGATCTATGATCTAAATACATTGTTTAACCTGCACACTATTTTGCACATTTTTACTTAATTTATCGATGATATTAGAATGAAATATGATATAAACTCCAACTCTAACGTTCTGCGGTATAAAACCCCCATAAGTCTCAATTTCGTGCACAAAACACACTAACACTTTCCTAACTCCACTTTCGTAACTAATGTCCGGAATAATATTCCAACAAATCATCTTTCCATTATTACATTTCCTCCCCTTTTCCCATCAACAAAGTAGCCAATGAATGACTAAAGTGGCTAACCCAAGGAAGCAGCAACAGTGGTAGTCCTTCATTTTAATGACACATTCAATATGTCTGACTATTTACTGTGAGCTGGTGTTTTTGTTATTCCTTATTTGGTTATTAAATTTTATTAGATGACAGTTTGAAATGGCGATCGATAATTCAATAGTACTGACCAATTGCCACACATACGAGCACAGCAGCGTCGCCAGACACACTCAGTTGCTCTCCTTCCGCTACAAAAGCAATGAAAAAGAGAAATCCCTTAAGAAGGCACCCTTCCAGTTCCAAGCCAACATTCAATGACGGCAATTTTCTGCACATATTCCCTCTATTGACCATTTAAGTTATTTCCTTCTGTGTAAGTCCTTCTGCCATTTGGAATTTCAAGCTTCCGGTGGCAGTAGATTTCTTTTTATTAGAGAGGGGACTTGCATATTACGTGTTGTCGTCATTTCCTATGTGATTTGCGTTCATTTTTTTACCCGCTCCCTTTCATAGTGAACTGTTTAATTGGACGCTAGCAACAAGTCTCTAGACTTTGTAGGTTCTTGAACAAAGTAAACGAAATGATTGTTATTATATTTGCGTGTTTTGATAAAATTACGTATCGTCGTCGTCGTCAGCAGCAGGTTAATGGTAGAGCGGGAATGGCCTTTGTCAGTAAATCTATCGAAACCGCACACCAGTGAGACCAATTAGAGAAATTATTCTGCACGTTAAAGAGAAATAATTTCCAACCTAACAAAATCTTCTACAAAAGATAATGGTTTTTTTCTTTCCATATGGCACGGTATGGCATGTGAAGAAGGATGACAGGGAAAACGGAAATGTTAGCAAAGGACAATGTGAAACTAAAATTGTTGTCAATGAATTTTGAATGAGTGTTTGATTGAAGTGGCTAATAGTCGTCTTCATTGTACTCCTTGTGAAAGTAATTTTTCGTAATTTTCTTGAAATATACAACAAAGGACGAGGAAAATATTACTGTATTATATTATTTAGTAGCTTTTTTTAAATAGAAAGTAGTGACTTGAAATGAAAATACGTATTGTGAAAATTTTAAGAAAGAAGTATTGATAATATTTATTCACTTATGTTAGGTCAAATAAAACTGTGAGGAGATGTATGTACAT
Organism: Chalcosyrphus nemorum; assembly: GCA_949716465.1. NCBI lineage: Eukaryota > Metazoa > Arthropoda > Insecta > Diptera > Syrphidae > Chalcosyrphus > Chalcosyrphus nemorum. The sequence continues at coordinate 60,334,617 of OX454332.1, forward strand.
ATTTCCAGTACTTTGCAGTAGGTTTCAGCACTTTTAACAGCTTTTCTGAATTTTTTCAATACGTTTCAGTGTTTAAATGTATTTTTATGTACTTTTTCGGTACGTTTTCAGTTTGTTTCTGTATTTATCAGTACTTTTCAGTGCTTCCAGGTACTTTTCAGTACTTCCTGGTACTTTCTAGTACTTTTTCAATACTATCTAGTACTTTCTACTACCTTTTCAGTACTTTCTAGTACTTTTTTTAAAATTTTAAAAATCCAAAAGTACTAAAAAAGGTACTAGAAAGTACTAGAAAGTACTTTTTCACTACTTTTCGGCATTTTCTGGTACTTTCTAGTACTTTCTACTACCTTTTTTAGTACTTTTGGATTTTCAAAATTTTAAAAAAGTACTAGAAAGTACTAGATAGTATTAAAAAGTACTATATAGTATTGAAAAAAAAGTACCTACTTTTTCAGTACTCTTTAGTTTTTGCAGTACTTTTAAATATTTTTTTCGTACTTTTGCAGTACTGCTCAGTATTTTCTTCCATACTGTTCAGTACTGCTTAGTACTTTTCATTTTCAATACTTTGCAGTAGTTTAGAGTACTTTTCAGTACCTTCATGTCAGCCAACCCTCGTTCTTACCGCAAAGTTTGCAGACTATTCGCATGAATACCAAAATAAATGCTCCCCCTTCATACAAAATGTGTACATTTTCCAAACACAGAATTACAGCCATTCATTTCTAATGAGGAAACTGTGTTACCCAAGCTTAAGTGAATGTATTTTCAAATATGTATGAATCCATAGTGCAATAACAAAGTTCCAAAAATTCATATCCGATCAACTAATATTAAGGTAAAGTATTTTCGATTTTGGTGATTTCCATTGAGGCGAAAAATTGCCTATCCGGCCATAAAAATAAGCGATAAGCATTCGTAGTCCTATACGAGAACGCCCCGTTTAAGGTGGGACATGATACAATTCATTCAGTTTTACTGGTGCACTGAGAACCTCTCCCACCGCAGTGCTCCAAACCATGCTCTACCTACTTCCAACTGACATCGTCAGCAAACAACTGGCTGCCTGCAAACAATGGAAACAACAATACACGCCATCTTCCAAAGGTCGGTGCTGGTATCTTTTCAAAAGATCTGGACATTCACCTCTCCTTCAGCCTTCCTAGGTACTGCAGCGTTTTCCAAGCCGAAGTCACTGCCCTTAGTCAAGCAGCTGACTGACTGGTGGCTAATGCAGTATCAGTATCGGATATTGTCATACACATCGACAGCGAAGCGGCCATCAAATATCTCGAATCCAGCACAACGAGATCCAAGGCAGTGAAGGACTGCCGGGTATCTCTGAACGAGATAGTACAATCTCACCTTCTGCTGGGTACCGGGTCACTGTAATATACCAGGGAATTGCGAAGCTGACGAACTGGCCCGACGAGGCTCCTCAGGTCATTAACAGCATAAACGTCACCGACATCGAGGTGCCAACGTCCTATGCTAAATACCTTGTCCATGCCGATGCGGTGAGAGAAGCCAACCATTGGTGGCAACAGCTCTGCCACTGTAACACTGCAAGGCTGCTCTGGCTCACGTTAAATGAACCCTCTCCAAAATCGTAAACACCCTCACCGGACACTGTGCTAAAGAAGGGCATGTCCAAAGACTGGGCATCCCCTATAATGACTTCTGTCTGTAGAAGTTGTAGAGATGAAGAAGAAGAGGAGACTATCAGTCACCTCCTATGCACGTAGGTGAATACCTGTTCAGCGATCTAAGTGATCTCAGCAATGCCTGTACGGCTTAGGTTGGCTCCTTCATACTAAGGAGTAAATGGTTCTCTGAGTAAGAGGGCACATCGGCAGCACAATGGACCGATTCCTGGTCTTAGTGCATTCTCACCGTGGGCCGGTTTCAACCAACCAACCAATCAATCGCACATGTTTTGATCGATCCTTTGGAAATGGTTAATTGCCTGCGTTTCGATGCGCTAAAAGTCCGCTCATTCGCAAACCACTGAGCTCTGAATGGGCCTTAAATATGATATTTCGATGATAGCGGTAGAGATAGTATGAGGTTATAATCTTTGCAGTACTTTTTTCGACAAACTTTTGAGATTTATATGTTTTTAAATAAACATAATGCTAATTTTTGATCACATCCGTGGTTTAATTTAGCACAATTTTTTTAGTTTATTTTTCTGCATATATTTAAAAGCACGTAGAATTACGGCTGGAAACTAGAACCACCAGTTTCTACAAAGTCATATGTCATTTATCACGAATACTTTCCAGTCAGTCGCCCATTACTCTTAATTACACGAACACAATTTTCTTCCTACATTCCTCAGTGCATAGCATAAGTTTATTGCAACTTGCAACAAAGACCACAAAGTGATGGAGTACGTAGACTTCTTAGAACTGAGTGTGCCTTTTCCAATCCATCATAATTCAATTTAATGCTTGAATACGAAAACTTCGAGCAACCGCACAATGAGCCATCAATCCACCCATTAAAGTGTATTTCGATTGGAAGCTAGACTTTAATAAAAAGGAATATTAAAAACATTGCATTTTGAGGTGCCAGTTTTAACGTTGAAATTGCATTAAGACGTCGGATGAAATTTCTTATTCGTAATGCAACTTTGGCAATACACATTGAGACATATTATTTTGTAATTTCACATTAAATTAACTCTAACAGCATATAATTTTCTTTCGAATATACCACGTCGACAACGCCTGTATTGAAAAATATCTCTATAATTATTATTTCTATGCAATAAATCGGATGAAATATCAGGCTAATGTTTTTTATTTTTTATTTTTCAGATCGCACAAACGTCGACAAGAAAGAAAGAAAAAAAAGTATTAAAAATGTAAGTACCAAATTTTTGAATTGCACAAAATTTATATTCCGAAATAAATTGATTTAAAAAGAAAATTGCACATAAATAATTTCCGACTGGTTGACTCCATTTTGTGTAAATTGCAATTAATTTTGTACTCGAAAAGCAAATTGACCATTAAATAAATTACCGTTGCTGTGAATAGTAGCATTTGGGTGTGCTCATAGGGCGGGCGGAGGGCTTCAAGCATTTTTGAATTAAATATTGTGAAAGTTTTACACAGTTATAGGGACGATGTTTGTGATTTATGTATATTGCATATTTTATATATATATGTATATGGACCAGGAGGGTATAGGACCAAACGTTTGCAGATTCATTTATTCTTCTTTTTTTTTTTACATTTTATTTATTGTGCGTTGTTCAGGGTAATAAATAAAATTTATGAATTGATTTTGATTCTCTAGTTTTGTGGCGGAAATTGACTATGTAAGTGACCGTAGGGGGAGATAATTTATTAATGTATAGCAAGTGGTCAGTTTGTTAAAGTCTTGTAATTTAATTAATAGTTATTACTTTGAGAGTATATGGTTAGAAATATACATATAATTACTAACCATTGCGGTTGGTATTTTTAGTTGTGAATGCATTGGATTAAATTGAATTCAGAGGTCAGAATCTGGTTAGTAAAACAAAACGAATAAGCTATCGCGATCGTAACTGTGAGTTTAAATGTGACAGATTTTCACTTGGTAGTCAATATTCATTTAAATTACGTTTTTCTACTCAAGTTGGCCGTCGAGTTTGGTCGATGAAAAATCTAAATAACACAGCTTTTTCGACGGACTAGCCGTGTAGGTACTAGATTTTTACTTGCACCGATACGTAGTATAGGGCAAGTTTTGGATTCGTGAAAATTTTCGATCTCGGGATTTTGACAAATTCTGATATTACCTTTATAGAGAAGTCGAAAAAAGTGGGTCGGAAAATTCTGTCTGTCTGTTACCGAGGCTACAGCCTAATCGCGTTAACGGATTTTGATCAAATTTCATATTTAGGGTCTGTGGGATAATCTTTAGAGGCCAAATTGAAATTTTTGTTCTAGTCCTAATATTAACGGTACTTTACTTAAGGCCAATTTAACAAAAATCAAATTTTCTGAATTTTTTTAAATTTCATATTTCGGCTAATTTGACAAAGTGCTATAGGATGGCGTACCAAATTGTTGGCCAAATGCGTTAATAACGGTACTTTACTTATAGCCAAATTGATAAAAAACTGATTTGCTGTGAAACAGCCATACCGATTTTGTTTAAACTTAATGTTGAATCGACATTTTGGCCAAAATTTGTTATAACGCCACTTAAGGTCAATTTGGTTAAAAGCCGGTTTGTTAAAAAACGGTTCAATCGATTTCATTCAAATTTTTAGTGTGCATTAAACTGTGCTAATGCTAAAATATGGCGTTCCAAATTTTTGGCTAAAAGTGATAATAATGGTACTTTACTTATTAACAGATTTAAAAATATGGCCATTTCTCGGTTAATATTCAATGGATTTTGGTCAAAATCAAAACGTTAGCAAAATTTAATAAATACACAAATATGGCATTTAATTCTATTACATCTACATCTAATTACATATTAGATGCATGTAGCAGAGCACTGTCCCATCCCACCGCCACTCCTTTGAAAGCGCTTAGATTTGAGTCACGAAAAACATGTTGGAAATATTGTTCTCATCTCTGGCTTGCTTTATTTTGAGCTGATCGAAGATGGAACTTATTCCATTTAACCCAATTCTATCCAACTTCGTTACAGCTCTTCGAACTTGCAACAGAGATTGAACCGAATACATACTGAATATTCAACGCTTATTAACTTCAAGGTCATGAAATTAATTAATCTCAATTATGAATCCTCTCGTATAAGAACAATTTCCCATCTTTCCACCATAGTCCATTGAATGTGTATTCATAATATATACAAAAACAACCGGAACCAAAACCAAATGCATATCATCGCCCACTTATTCCTACCGCACCCGCAATAATTTAATTTCCTAAACAACAGAAATTTGTTAATGAAAATTATATGATTCGTCCTCTATCCACGAAAAGAATGACATATAAATTTCTGAGAATAAAATAAAGGCTGTACCTACTGCCATGCAGGATTGATGCTATTTTGTCAACAAGTTGTGCATCTTCGCTTGATTACTTTTTGGCAAGTATCCATATTGGCAACTTTGTTTTTTACAGGAGCAACAATGTTGCCATCCCATTCTGAAAAAATATTATACATAACATATAATTGCAACTGATAAAATTTGTTTTAATTAAATGTCTGCATGCACTTAGACCCGTGTATGGGGGCGAACATGATCATCTATTTGAATGGCGTCACACGAGCGTAAATAACCGCCAGACCACCTGGCTACAAAATTTTCACTAGCCAGCTAGGAATAAATGTGACATCACATCGTCATCAGTGACTGCGGTGTGATAAAATGTAATCTCATCACATTTATCACACAATGTAGAGCTAAAAAAAAGACAAACGTCAAAAGCAATGACAGTTGGGTATAGGTAAAGGAAAACCGCTAACACTTTACAAGACGAAAGCAGCTTATTATTAGTCTTTCGGCGGTTTGCAGAGTCCATGGTAACATAAATCAGAGTTTATGCGGTGTACAACAGAGAAAAAATACAAAACCGACAGGCAAACAGAAGGAAAATAGCGCAGTGTAAAAAATCCATAGAACAAATATTACAAGAGGCACAGTAATGGCTGTTGTGGCAGTTGAGAAGCGAGACAGTCCTTTGCGGTGGCATTGGTTTGCGTTTGCACAAATGGCGCGGCGGGCGAATAGTGCCACTCTTCGGAGTATGGTGGATGTGGTGGTGTCTTTTCATATTTATGAGGTGATTTTAATTATGCGACGGAACACATAAATTTCCATGCAGTAAAGTAATTTCCTTGTCTTCCTTGGCCTGTGTGATCTGTTTTGAAATGCAAAAATATGTAATAAATGGAAAAGTTGTTTAATGACGAAGGGGCGGCATTATTTATTGGTCGAGGTGAGATCGTTCCATTCCATGACAGAAGATGAGTGCTTTGTCAATCTGTTTGGAAAAACTTTAGCGACAACGAGTGTCGTGAAATGTCAACTTGTAATTAGCGAAAACCTGTGGTATTCCAGATGACTGTATAAGTTTTTTTTTTACGGCAAATTTTCTTTAACCTGCAAGCGGTCAAACAATAAATAGTATTTATTTTGTTATACTATATGCAGTCTTTTTGTGCGAGCAATAGTGCAGAGAATTGCAATGTCTGCAAGTTCAAGCCACAGCGGAAAACAGTAACGCTGAAGGACATTGATAATAAAGATCAAAGAAAGATTTATATCTCGCAGTAAAATTGATCTGGTGGGTTTGATTTTTCTGGGATTTGGACCCTGACTCCCAAGTCTTTTAGAACCCGGTGCAAAAGTAATCCTTCGTAAACCAAATTGGGTTGGTGTCCTTTATAAAGTTTTCATCGAGACACTAGAAAATTCCTTAATGATTTTATGATTTTCACATTTTACATACACTTCATATTTTGATTACATTACTAATTTTATATAATGACTATGACACAGAGTTAGATACCGTAAACAAATATGTGTGCTCCACGCATCTGCAGACTTGGACAAGAAGTGAGAATCCTGCTATCCAGAATAATAAGCTCCATCCTTTGCAATGCTCCACCAGTTTGAACGGCGGCACTCTCAACAAAGAAATCAAGAAAAAAACATCTGCTTACAGGCTTGACGCAATTAGACCAATTTCAAATCCGGCACACAAGGTGGGACAATATAATTCCCAATAATATATCTTACACGGTTTCTGTCCGGATATGGTGGCTATCCCAAATACCTCCACAGATTTGAACCGGGCAGCCCGCCTTTTGGCCAAGAGTAACCAGAAGAGGGATACAAAGGAGTTACAGTACAGTAAAGAGGAATTAGCGAGTTTTATTGCTACATGGGTGTTGCTCTTGGTTCCTAACCTCCAAATCTGTACTCTGATAAAAGGTTTCAATTGGCTCATCAAGCTTCTTTTGCGTTTTCGTATGAAATCCTGTAAAATTAATGTCTTTCTAATTGTTTTAGCAGAAATTTCATGTGCTGAAACAAACTTTGCAGCATTGGCAACACGCGGCGCAACAGAAAACAGTAAATGTGTTCCCGAGAGCGATTACTATCGTTGGGAGTTGTTTCTGACGTGAACAAAACGTGAAGGAACGTCAAATCGATTTTGAAAGAGTTTTCGCACTCCCAATTTTAGTTCACGACTTCATAATAAGCATAGACAAACTAATATAGACGGTTGTCTTCGGTCGATTTGATCGTTGTCTCCCACCAGAGCAAAACCAGCGTTACCTTTCGGCCCCTTTAGGGTCGAATCGACCCTTTTTTGATGACACAGACCCTTGGACCCCCCTTTTCGAAAATCATCGATTTTTGACCCTTTTTGAAATATATGACCCTTTTTGGACCCATTTTACTAATTTTTAGAGAATTTACACATTAATTTCTCTTTTAACCATGTATTTGTTTCAAGAATGTACATTTACTCACCTCATGCACACTTATGTATGTAGTGAGTGCTTTTCGTTTCGTACACCTACTGTATTTCTCATATTTGGGACGATATCCCTTTGTTCCTGTTCTTTGATGTTCTGTGCATTACATTGTGCATTGTTCTATCGGCATTACATGTTTTGGAAGATAAGGAATTAGAAGAGTGTCTTCCTATTTCTACCCAAGTTTAATACAGAAGGTAAGGGACTCGATTATAAAGAATTAAATGTAAATACAGTCAAAATTGCTTATAAAGACATCGGTTATAACAACCAAATACTTCGGTTCCTTGAAGGTCGTTATAACCGATTTTGATTGAATTGGAATCACAACTTTATTTTTCTTGTTCTTTTTTTATTTTTATAATTATTTTTTACCAAAAGGAACTGATTTAGTTATTTTTTTATTAATATATAAGCTTAACTTTGTTATTAACAAATGAATTACATGAAAATAAGGAAAACATTACTTGTTTCACCAAATTTGGTTCTTCGATTTTATATCGGACCCTTTTCCTTCGGCAGCGACCTTTTTTAGGACCCTTCCCGATATTTTTCAGAGGTAACACTGAGCAAAACTACCACCGACTTTAAATGTATTCTGACGTTTCTGGCAAAATTGAATCGGAGGTCACGCACACATTCTCAATCGGCGGTACATTTCCTATACATTTTGTTGTTTTTAATTGAATGACATTCTGCTGAAAATGTGGTGTGTTAAAGGAAGGAAAGGGACACCACGATTGTTTTTATAGTTACGTCATGTTTGCACGTTCGTTCACATGTATTCACAGATAGGAAATTTAAACTCGGCGTAGAAGTACTTTACAAAATTTTCGGGTGGGGAACGTAAAGACGACCGTCTATATTGGCTTGTCTCTGATAATAAGTCAGAAATGGCAAAATATACAAAACATGTAGGCTTTTCAAATGTTCGAATTGAACTAAAGTGAACGTCCAAATTTGAACGAATTAGATTTTAATCTGGGTTTTCGTTGATTGAGAGATTGAGTTGAGAAGGAATTGAAAATGGATGTTTGACACTCTTACCACACTTGAAGAATTAGATTTGCAAGCAATTTGTCTTTACTTGTAAAAAGACTATAAAAGTATGAAGAAAATACTTATATATAAACTACATATGTACATGCATTGTGCAGTACGTATTAAGCATTAGAAAACACATCCAGTTTCTTGTTTTAAATAATCCCTTTTTGTTTTCTGTCCAATTCGATCTTTAGATCTCGAGTAACTCGTCATCGAAATGTGAGGATTTTAGATTACCACTTTCATAATCCAAAGTTCGATATGAAAATTTGAGATGACAGCACACTTTATTATGTGTCAGTTCTTACGAACATTCACCCCAATTCTTGAACTCGAATACTACAGTCGAATCCGATACGAACAAATCGCAGTTACCAAAATATAGCAGTGATGCGATGTATCGCGTTCTAAAATGCATCATGGAAGAAACCGTTACGCAAACAAAAGCAACCAACGCATCATGAGTTATTGTGATGCGATGTAATTTGACAGCAATTTTTTTTATTCCGCAAAAAATGAAATTGTTTCTTTTTTATGCTGAAAACATTCTTAAATATACTGCCATTATATGAGCCAAAATTATTCATTAAAACCTTTGAAAATATCACCGCCGCTTATTTCTTAGACATTTTTATTGTTTCCACAAGCCATTCCAAAACATCAAGGATTTTAAAGCATCGTGATGCATCACAAAGGCAGTGATGTGTTCACGATGCGCATTTTTTTGACGCTTTGGAACTCAGCCATTATGACTGTTCTGCTGTTGAGTCTTCGAGCGAAGCAACAAAGATATGAGTATACGAGTATTCACTCACATTCGATTCGAATTGAAATCGATTTGATCCGCTGAAACTATAGTAAAACTGCTGGAGGCTAAAATTCGTATCTAACAAATTGAAAATGATTGAGATATTTCAAAACTAACTAATGATATTATGCTGGATCAAAATCTAAAGTTCCTTAAGTATTGAAACTGTTTAATTTCTCGGATGCCAGTTGACTATTCACGATAATTTAAATCATCCTTTGAACTCTCAAATCGCTCTTCCGGAAATAAAAAATTAAGTTTTATAAGCATCTGTCTATTAATTTTATTGTTCCATATATAACATTGCCTTCACGTTCTTGATTGTTCCCACAAATAAAAAAGATAAAAATGTTTCATCTTGGCGGAAACAATAAACCAGGACTAAAATAATAAGATGGTTCTCTGTACAAATCAAATGAATCATGTCATGAGGGCCATAATTTTACATTTCTTTAACGGAAGGAGATCATGTCACGTTTTCCAAGAAGATTGTACGATTTCTTTACCATCCATACTGCACATTTAGTACTCTATTATAAAAGAATAAGAAATTGTATATCTTCATAGTTGTAATATTCTCTAGAACAGTCAATGTCTTATAGTTTACGAACGCGAAACGTATGTATGTCGCCCATATTTTCATTTGACAACAAAAAAATGCAGTCACAATAAAAACCAAAAACAAGGAATAAAATGTCACGTATACGCCATACGATTCTCCAAACATTATTGTCTCTCATATATCTTGGCTTGCAGCTTGGTATTTTTATGTATTTAATTCTGAGTTGCATAATTTTTATCGACTTGGAGTCATTTTAGCTTTGTGCATTTATCAACCCAAAATTGCGCAACAACTACTGTACTGTATACTAAACTCTTATGGCCTAGTGTATCGATTTTCATAATTTTTTTTAAATATTGCTATTATTACATAACCAAACGAGATGGATTTTTTTCTTATTGTTCCCTATCCAGGTTTGATCCACCCTATCACTCGGTGCCCGCTTGACGTTGAGTTTCGGAACACACTGTATACGATATGAATAATAAAGTTATCTCTGCCTATTATGACTAAATCCACAAATACATTTATATAGCCTATAAGCTGCCTTTGTACCTATTTTTAGCTCGAATCTTCCGCTTCCTGAGAAACACGAAAACACTAAAGTTTGTTAAACTAAGCTTTACTCGCAGATGGTCCTTCCAAATTGGCAATGATTGCCGCCACCCCTAAACCAAATTAGATTCAAGTCCAAGCCAATTTCTCGCTCGATGGCGCGCACCAGCACCATAAATTCCATTCCAGTGATGGTTGACCATGGCTGTTAATTTCGTTCGAAGACGACGGACATTACTCTTCTTATATTGTGGGCTGTTCAAATTAAATCACCTTGCGGTGATTACCTAATTTGGTTTCAACATAGATTGCTTGGTTGGCGGCGAGAAGGTTACATCCAAAAATCACAACAACAAGGATATTAAATTTTATTCCTTGCTATCATCCTCTCTCTCTCTCTTCTTTTATTATCCCTGACAACAAGTGATTAATGATTCCAATGGCTATTTCATTATTACCTTCTTCTACATCTACCCGCGTTTGCAATTTGAATTGCAAATCTTGTGAAATTTTTGCCCAAAAACGATTGCCTCCTGGCAACGAGGAGAGCTGCAGGGATGTAAAGGGATGATCTGCTCTTCAAGCCAGGTGCAAAATCCATTAATATAAATTCCCTTCGTTGTTTATCCTTTTTTTTTTTTTTTGCTCCATTCTGTAGGTGAATAAAATGTGAAAGGGTTCAGCAGCAGTAGGGTAGGTTGGTTGATGATTTTTCCCCTCTCTATCCGCCTCACTGTAATAGTAATCGATTTTTATTACCATGCTGTCTTTTACAACGGCAGCAAATACTGCTAGGATAATCGTGCACTTTTTCAATGACGTAGGCAAAAATGTGGTGGAAGTGGAAGCGAGAAGTGTGAGCACGAAGCGTTGCAAAAGGATTGTGTAATGGTAGTTTAAGTTCCAAGGATATACCGAAAGGAATGTAATCGTTCAAGGACGTCAAACATGTAACCCAACAGCAGTGCCTGGAAAATCCTGTAAATTTATTTCTATTTCGGGGATTAATGGACGTGAGTCCGTTTGCTTCTGATGACGATGGAACCAGCAATGGATGTGGCTGTAATTTGAAACCAAAAATGGATCTGAGAAAAGGGAGATGCCATAGAAGCGATTTAAAATGGCACTTTAAGGATGCTCGTCTAATTGAAAGACTTTCGATTTTCCAATCAATTGCTTTAAGCTAACAAAACATTTAAACTCCTACGATTTATGGAAATTCCTCAAAACGAATTATAGCTCATTAAGTTTTCTAAATAAACCCACTGAATCACCCATCGTACACATAATCCTTAAACTGTGTGTTTTTTTCATTATTATTTGCGTTCTGAATCCTGCCAGATGTTAAATCCTGCCACCAGGTCCGCCACATCATCTCTGCCAATTATATATATTTTTCAGACAAAAAAAAAGAAAGAAAACGGATAAAATGGAATTAATTTTTTTATATTTTTTGTTTCGTGAAATCTAAATATTTTTATCCGTTGGGGGTTTATCTCTTTCCGCCCCGCCACACCTATAAAAGTTGGTCTTCTCTGAATAAGATAGCAAAGATAAGTTCTGACATTGGTGTGCCTTGGTAGCGAAGTATTGTAGGGACATAATTCCTGGTCGAATTAAGTTAGAAAGCAGGATAATATCCGCACAGGGAAGCCACATTGACTTGATAAAAAATTCACAAAAAAAAGAAAAAAAATACTGACATAAAGGAAGAGAAAAGGATCAACTGGGATGGACATCCAGGACATTGTTCTGACACGTGTTTTTGAGTGAATTATAAATTAGTATAATTTAGCAAAAAAAAAGAGGACCTAATGGAGCAAAAAGTAGGATGCATGAATGGGTAATGTATGCGCAGATTTTAGTTTTCTCACAATCGACATACGCTGAACTTTTTATCAGAGACAAAGGAATATTTGTGTAGAAGTTTCTAGTACTACCTTCTACTACGTTCCATTAGTTTCAATGTAACCTATTCTCCATCTTCTGTGCAGCTGCCAAGCGCTCTCAATCCGAAGGTGAATGCATTTAGGTGAATACTTCTTCGACAATTTAAACGAACTCGCTGAATCGGATATCAATCGTATCCATCGCGTTATAATAAGCTCCTGTTGGTTTTAAATGGATAGACTGAGAATACTCGTTCCAATCGGTATCACAATGGGCCTTTCTGGCCTAAGTGTGGTTGCACCCACTGCAACCAGCCATTCTAACCTAACCTAACCTTGTCTTAAAAAAGTTTAACCACTGGTTGAAGTTGAATCTCATACAATGTAATGTAGGAATTAAAAGGAATAACCATCGCAATGATTTGTACTGCCGTGTCGGTCAGTGATTAGTGCGTTGGACTACTGTGCATCAAGTTCCAATTCGAATCCAGGAAAGTACCATCAACATTTTTTTCACAGCCACCTCTTGCGAGCATATGACAAACATCCAAAAGTATTTACTGTCATGAAAAAGCTCAAAAAAACCCTCTACCCTTTCAGGTCCTTTCTGTATGTGCACTTCACGTTAATTCGTTGAGTTGCCCTTGTTCTTTATAACAGCCAAGTAGTGTCAAGGCATCAAATCAACGAGCTTCTGAGAAGTCTTTCAGCTTTCCACGCAGCTTTAACGAATGTCCATAAGTCATTATTATTGGCTCTCCATGTTCCCATTGATCCAAAGGTTGATATTGAGAATTAATCCTTGCGTACATCTACTTTTGTCAGAAGAGCTCCATCTATCTTGCCATTCATCCAGGTTTATTCTTCGTTGTAATTCATCATCACTTCGACTCGTTGCTTTTGGTTGTTTTCTGAGCACGATATTTCTATGCGGCTTCTTTAACGAGGAGGTCTATTGACACCACTCCAGCCACCGCGTGGTATGAGGTTGTTCCTTATAGAGAAGCATATGATCCATAGTACATATGTATGTTAACACTGCTCACTGCTGCCTTATTGCTCTAATTTCTTCAATCGGTGCACCATGATGCAGACCAGTTTAGTTAAGTCTTATTTGGTCCTTCGAGTTAGGAGTTTTGAACCCAGTTGTTTTGCCAAACCGAAGTAGCAGCTTCGGATCTCAACAAAAGTGTCATTTGTAGGATTAATATTTATTTCGAGGTAGGAATAAATAACTCCTGAACTCCAACACCATATTGAAGAAATCACATGACAGCGCATCTCCTTGCCTGAGTCCGGTGCACGTATGGAAGTTGCACAGAGCATCGCGTGTTTTCCAGCGTTACGCGACACATCTGGATAAGTTTTGTCGGTATCCTGAATTGGGCCATCGCCTGGTAGAGCTCAAGACGATGAATGCTATCATAGGCGGCTTTAAAGTCGATAAAAAGGTGGTGGGTTTCGACTTGAAATTCGTTCGTCTTTTCCAGGATTTGTCTGAGTATAAATTTTGGTCTATTGCCGATCTGCCGGGCCGGAAGCCACACTAGTACGTGTCGATTAGTGTGTTGCAGAAAAGTATTAGAGGATCACACAATACGTTGGATAGGATCTTATATGCGACATTTATTAGGGATATGCCTAGGTACTTCTTACAAGACATAGTATCGCCTTTTTTGAAGATGGTTGGTTGATGACTTGATGCATGCACCCTACCAAGACATTACCTGCATCACATAAATCATTATGAATTTCTTGGGCCAGAAAGATGTTTTAAGTACTATATCCACTAAATTCAAACGTTTGTTATGTCCCGTGGAAATAAACTCAAATTTTACTTAATCGATTCAAAAATGCTATGCATGGAACTGCACTTTGTTTCAAAAAGAGCAAAGGTTAAAATCTACTCAGCATTCCCAACGAAATGTCCGTATTATTTCGCACGTCACTGTACATATAACTGACAAAATACAGTAACATCTACTCGGCCTTCGACTTGAAATTTCATTTTTTTTTTTTTAACTACAAATAAAGCATTATTTTAACTGTCTCTAGCCATTCAGCCGCCAATGAACTAAACCCCAACAGATATCTATAAATGTAATACATAAATCATAAGTCATGTTGGAAAAACCTCACCCAACTTCTCCCTTTTTGCTTCTTTTGTAATAAATTTTCAATTTTCCCGAAAACTGATTAAAATGTGTTTTCCTCTCCGGTTGCCAAGAACAGATTGAAAATCATAAATTTCTTACAACTTGCCATCCTTGACCAAACTTGCATTTATTGTTTTTTTTTTTTCTCACCCATTGTAATTTAACCTTTATCTATAAATCTCAGTTTTGCTGCCAGATGAATTACATTCGCCAATTGATAATTTATTACCTTACTCCGTAGAGAATAAAAATGTACTTTGTGCTCTTTTTGAAAATTGAAAATAAAATTTAAAAAACAAAATAAATAAAAAATAAAAATTATTTCATCAAAAACTAATAAATTGCCGCATTTGTTTTATTTAGCTTTAAACATTGTTGCTACCGTATAAATTCATCCATCTATCTGTATCTATAGATACAAATTTCTCAACTTTGGCTAAGACCCATACGATAAATCTATTCTGCTGCACAAATTATTTTCTTATGTCACTCTTCTCTCGGTTGCGCTTGGCAATGCTTGTGTGTATGACTGTGTGTGTAGCGATGTTCTTTTTGTTGAGAAATTTCCCTTTCATCTTTGCAGATTGGTGTAGTTTGTATGGGGCTGCTTATCCCTATAGTAGGGGGGTGCTAGACATGAGAAATGATTATTGTGACTTTGTAAAATGGTCTAAAATTCGTGGTCCTTTCACGGCGAGGATACTTTTACTGAAGGTTGATAGATTCGGTGAGTTACTAAATGTAGGACAAGTACAAGGGAGTGTTTAAAACATTTAAACTGACAGGAAAATCAATTTTTAACGTTGGATTTTGCTTTGCAATAAAAGGTTTACTTATTTTCATAAGTCTTTCACAGGATAACATAGTATACATAATATGTAGCTAAGGGTTATAAAAAAATATACTTATTTCCATTAGGTGACTTTGATCTCAGTCGCTCGTCGCTGAACACGTCCAGTGGAACTGTAAGTTGTGCCAGGAGTATTGTGTATTCTACAATATTTTGCTCATCAGCTATCGTTAGCGTTAGATATGTTTTCTAAGGCCCAGAACAACTCACGGAAACTAAAACGAGCGCTGGTCTAAACGATAGCGATTTTTAATTTTACGTGATTTCTTTTCACGGTTCCTTCATTCACCGAACTGGATCCTGTTCAGGTTTTTTGTCCGCTTTTACAACCCTTGCCTGCGCGGCAAAGACAATCTAAAAGACGTATTACCTCCCTTACGTGAATGAGTATGTAGGACTAGTATTAGTGGAGCGTCTTAGTTCCTCTGAAGAAAGTACATGTGTCCCAGTGGAGAAAACGTTTCCTTAGCCAGAGTAGTACCAGACATTCACAAATAATACGTATCATCCTCCTTAAGGCAGAACCGACAGTACTTTTCTTGGCTATGAACGCAGATTCTGGGCCTACCCTACCAAGTTCGCCTGCAAATTTGTTGGCCAAAATCTACTGGTGTCCAGACACGCCTTAGGTTAGGTTAGGTAGATGGGTACCTTGTGACCAGAAGGTCACTGCTCAGTTAGACAGACAATTCGGGTCCATTGTGCCCAATCATTTAACCCTGTGAATGTTGTAATAAGGTCCGATGTTATAACCACCCAGATAGTAATATAAATCTCAGGAGGTCCACCAGCTCAGCATTGCCTAAGTCCTCCAGCTCCGAGAAGAAATGACTGGCAAGAGTTCTCTTTCTTCTAACAGATAGGGCAGGACAGTCACACAGCAGGTGACGAATTCTCGATTTCTTCTTCTAGGGCTTCACAATAAACTCCGGCTCCTGTACCACTGTCAATCTTAGAACCGTCGGTATAGAACGCCAACTCCTTTTTCTTTTTAGTCCTCCAGTTCTTCCAGTAACTTCTGTCAGGAATCCTTGCACTGAATCTCCTTTCGAATGTTAGTATCGGGTTCATGTGATTTGTTTCCGTCAATCCATTGGTAGCCTCCCATCGGAACAGAATGCAGGCGTGGCCGTGAGAGTTTGATGACCACAATCGGCCTTCCCTCAATCTTATAGCAGTTTTGGGCTGCCAGACTACTACAATAAATGTCAAGCGGAATGAAACTAAGCATGGATTCCATTGCCGCCGTCGGTTTTGTTCTCAATGATCCTATGATTCCGATGCATGCCGCCCTCTGGATTTTGGTGAGGTTTGAAATCTGATATTGCTTCTCAAGTACCGTCCACCATACTAGTGAACCATATGTGAGAATAGGCCTTAAAACCACCGTGTATATCCAGTATACCACAGCTGGTCTGGAGTCACGTGTTGCTGAATGCCTTTTAGCAAGAGAATGCTTTTTTGATGCGTTCAGCAATGTTTTCCTTTCAGTTTAGTTTGAAATCTAGGATCACACCCAGGTATCTGGTTGAACTCGAGATATTGAGCTCAACGCCGCCGTTGAGAGGTTGAAGGTGGGGATTGATCTCTTCTTAGTGAAGAGAACAATCTCCGTCTTTGAGGGGTTCGCTCCCAATCCTCTTCTTCCGACCCAGTTATCCACTGGCTGTAGTGCGAAATTGAGTCTTTCACTAAGAACTGAGAGAAACTTCCCCGAGACCAGGATAACCACATCGTCGGCTTAGGCCGTCACGTTAAAGCCATTTTCCTTCAATATTACTAGGATCTCATTCACTACAAGGAGCCATATCAGCGAAGAAAGAACTCCAGACACACCTTACTGTGTTGTTCTTGGCAAGCATTGCAACGCATCGTACTAGCTTTTCATAGTTTTGGAGACCAAGTTGATATAAACTAAGCGCCGCTTGGCTACCAGAAAAGACATGGTTTCTAGCACCTTTAATCCTCTTAAGGAGATTGTGTTTGGCATGGATTTCAGTTTGAAACACAGTATGAATTGTACCCATCTATACTGGTATCTTTGCGTTTAGTCCAAAGACCCAAGCTCTAACTCCAGAGTCCATTTTCAACTCGGTATTTCAAACCAGACTTCTGGAGTCCAGTGTCGGAACAGTATCAGACCATTTTTTTAAGGTTCAATATCTCAACCTCATACAACTTACTGAAGCAATGCATAATAATATACAGGCTCCTTTGGGAATTGAATGGAGTATCTTCAAATGTCCTACTCTGGCACCTGATTTGTACTCATAATCAAGCTTATCTCGCTGCTGTCTGCCAGATAAAGATTGATAGAGGGTTGTTTGATTGGTTGGTTGAAACCGGCCCTCGGTGAGGATGCACTTAGACCAGGAGTTGGTCCATTGTGCTGTCGATGTGTAAAGGTGGGTGGGTCACACTTTTACTCAGGGAACCATTTACTCCTTAGTATGAAGGAGCCTATCTTAGCCGTACAGGCATTGTTTAGATCACTTAGATCGTTGAACAGGTATTCACCTAGTGTGGCGTTTCTAATGTTGGAAAGTGCGGGGCACGTGCATAGGAGGTGACTGATAATCTCCTCTTCTTCTTCATCTCTACAACTTCTGTAGAAGTCATTGTAGGGGGTGCCCAGTCTTTGGGCATGCCTTCCTATGGCACAGTGTCCTTCCCAGCTGCAGTAGCTGGGAAGGCTGAAGGAGAGGTGGATGTCCAGATCTTTTGAAAAAAATATACCAGCACCGACTCCTTCTTCGGTTTTGGAGCCGTGAAGATTGTCAACGATTCATGGTGAAGGACATCCCGTTGTGTCCATTCTGTTCTGTCGGGTATTAAGCATTTGTAGCCCATGTTGAAGTTGTGTTCAGTGGGCAAGTGGTCGGTGACCTTTGGAAGATGGCGCTGCATTAAAAGTATTCTGGCGTGTCCAGTGTGTTGTTGTTTGCATTGTTTGGAACTTCTCAGTCTTATTGCTGAGCAGGCAGCCAGTTGTTTGCTGACGATGTCAGTTGGAAGTAGTTGGAGCATGGTTTGCAGCGCTGCAGTGGGAGAGGTTCTCAGTGCACCAGTAAGACTGAGACAAGCAACTCGTTGTCTCAGGGTTAGTCCTACAACAGCTGCAACAAAAACAAAACAAATGCAGGATAGTCGTAAAGTAAATAGTACTTATATAATAACTAATTGTAAATAACGTGTTTTGTTCAATCCATTGTAAGTGGCCATTAGTATTATAATCTACCCAAACTCTCTTCGACTGGATAACATCATATCATCATTTCAACACAAAACACAAATCTTTTGAAAACAATGCTTTGCGTAATTTTCGCCATTCACTAAATACCTGCATTGAAGTCATACCACCTAAATCAAAAAACATCACTGCCCACTTTGTTTCAATTAATTTCACAAAATATTTACTTTCAAAACGATGGATTACGTAACGTAAAAGCCGAACCGAACTGACTGACTGATTACCAGTCTAATTAAAACATTAATATTCAACTCATAAAGATCAACCACCTCCATTCAATGTTGTAATCACAATAATCTTCTTCCTACTTTGACCTTAACCGAAATCCCAACATCCAAGATGCATTAAAATAAATCAAACAATTTATTAACTAATGCTAAACGATTTGTGTCCCGCAATAGAAGACTCAACTCACTAATTAATGAGCCATAAGTCTCACATGGATGGATGGACAACATCAACTGTCCGTTGCCCCCATGTACGCAAAGCTAGTTCGTCGGATGTTTCCATGACAATATATCCAGTCCAATTAATTAGCATTATTTAGTATTTGTTTTGTTTTTTTATTATTATATTATTTTTGTCTGTTGTTTATTTGTTTTTATTTAAATTTAGCAGTAATAATTCTCACAGTGTGATTCATGGACCGGATTAGCACAGAAACACTGTCGATGCAGCCATCTCTATTGAAATTATGAAATACAAGTCTAAATGAACACATACATTTTTCTTTTTGATTTAATTGAAAGGACGAATAGAAAGAGAAAAGGACTTATCTCGATTCCGATTCGTTGGCGCTTTTATTATCATTTTCATCCTTTAAATGGCCAAGCAAAGAGAAAGCATCCACAAGCTTTCGGGGTTATGAAATCAAAAAAAAAGAAAAAAACTGGCAATCCTTAGTTGAATGCTGTTGCTACAACTACCAATTTGCTTCTTTATTCGGAGGTACCGAGAAGGGAAATTGAAATTGAGATCTAATAAATTCAGGATAAAAGAAGCGTTCAATTATGCACAATAGGAATGATGGTGTTGGTTGAAGCCAAAAGGCAGTCTTTTATTTCGGGACTTTCTTGCTATTCTCCTTGATAGAGTGTTTTTTTTTCTATTCACCAAAGTCAATGGTTGAATGAATGATAATAGAAGATTTTTTTTTAATGTGTAACTTTGAGAACTTTCAGTTTGACGCTAACCACTTCTATTGGTTATTTCGGGTTTTGTCACATAATAGATCCTTTTTCGTACTTTGAAACCTTTTTTAGCCGGCTCATTGGAAGTCCAGAAGGTCATTAGGTTATTTTTGGAAAAAGGAATTCTCTGACCGAACAAGAAAATGTTGCACGAAAGAAATCGGCATTTAAATGACCTTTTGCTTTAGGCTGAACGATAAGCTGAAAGTTCAGAATGGAACTCGATTACCAGCTAAATATAGTCAGGGGTTATTTTGGTATTTGATGTTGTGTCAAAATTGAACTCATAGGAGACCTTTTTGGCCTCTGTAAAGACATACCTATATTGTATGTTCTTAGAGGATGAAATAACTCTAAAGGAGACAACTTCAGCATAATTGGAATCAATTCTTTGTGTCAATCAATTCGTTCCCACGATACTGACTTTTACTGACACAAATTCTGACACATATGTCACTGTAGAAAATCCTTAGACCTCCGCTGTATACTGCTATTCTTGATTTACTTTAAACTTTAGTTTAAAAAATTGGGCAAGTGCGAGGAGGGCCTCGTGCAATAGTGTTTCGGAGGTTTTATATTCTCATTACATAGAAGGCAATAGTATCCATATCCTGCACAGCCTAGCCACACCTAATACTGGTTTCGATATGAAACAAGTCAACTCTATCAAATGGTACGTAGGTATTTCCTAGTAGATTCCAGTCCATTTCAACTTGCACTTTCGATATAAAACAATTATTGAATTCGTGAAAAACTTAGAACAATTCTGAAATTACGTTCATAGAGAATATCGTTATAGTGTGTCTGCCGATTCTGTTTGTCTGTCTGTATGACGAGTGAATCAATTTACTTCAAACTTCATGTTAGGGAGCTATTGCATGGCCCCTAAAGGGAACATTGGAATTTTTATTCTAGCCCTACTCTTATAGTTACTTCACGTAGCGCCATTTTCACAAACACGGGGTTTTTTCGGAAATTGTTTCAATGATTTTGATAAAATTTCATATTTCAGTTAGTTTAGTCGTACCAAGCTTTTCGATCAAAATGGATGTAACAGTACTTTGCTTATTAAATGGTTTAAGTAAAGCAAAACACTGGCGATACTTGACATGCGAAGGAGTACAGCATTTAGAGTTTTAAAAATTAAAAAAAAAAATATTTTTCAAAAAAAAAAGCCAAAAATTATAGTTAGCAATAGCAGCATAGAGTTAACATATTCGATCCATTTGTACAAATTGCTTAGTCTTTGAAAAATCGAAATCGAATGAGGTAGCACCAAGAGAAGAGATTATAGGGAAGTCCAAATATTTTTTCAAATGTTTGTCAAGCTTTTTTGTTCAACAAACACATTCTTTTCGGGATGAAAATATTTAATTTTTCAAGATAATCTTTTTTTTTAACTCGATACACTTCATCTAACGTTTTTCCAATTTTCGATGCCCTCCAAATAATACGATTCCTCGAGACATCGTCTTAAACCCATAAGTGTTCCGTCTTTCCTTTTAAGGTCTGGAATACTAAAAAGAACTTTATATAATAAATAGAATTTGATTAATCTCTATTTTTCATTTTGCCAACATTTAGGGTTTAATAACACCCAGTCTCCACGAGACATAATTTGACTCAAGACTCAAGTCGTGACATTAATATGTCTCGTGTAGACCGCACTTTTACAGACTTGACTTGCAGTCGGACATCCAAGACAGCTTTTTTGTCTTGTCTTCTCTCTGGACATCAACCCTGACTGAAATTTGACATTTGAAGTTTGGCAGTCGTTTTTTATCAGAAAAAATATTTATTGTGATTTATTAGTGCTTTCCTGACGTGCAAAGATGGCAGATTTTTGATTTTCACCAACAGAAACAATAAGTTTGTTGATTTTTCAAAAGCAAGTTGACGACATGTTGAAGAATGAAATAAAAGTCTGGTGGACTAGAAGTCTGACTGAAAAGTCCGCCATTTTTTAGAATCCAGGAGACGCAGTTGTAAGGTTTCATTTTTTTTCAAAATATTTATAAAAACAAATCAACATACCATACCATTACAAACCTTTCCTTCGAATTATTCTCTCATGATAGGCCAAAGTGATTTTCCACTGATCGAGTAATGGTGTAACATTCAGCTCATGTAAAACACTGATTACCAATTTGTCCGCTAGATAATTAGTATCGACGGCATTCTACAAAATTTTGATATAAGATGTTACTCTTATGCCACGCATGAATATACATATGTACCTTCTTCAAAATCTTATATCTTACTTACTTTTTATTGAAATGGATCGTGATTTTGCATTTTGCATAGATTCTTAATTCATTCACTTGGTAACAAAATACCTACTCTCAAAAATATTTACTCAAGTGTAGACATATTTCCCTCTAGAAACTTATTCACTCACAACTAAAAGCCTAACAAAAACTTCAATTTAAGAGATAATCCTTGAAATCAGACTCCAGTCAATCGATGATGGTTCATCAATCAAACACTTTTTCAACAGCCTCCACTGTAGGCCCAATAAAACTCAATGAAAAGATACTCGTTTTTTTTTTTCTTTAACCCAAACCTTTTTTCATTTCTTTTCTATAGAACATTAAGAATATCTTAAAAAAAAAAAAAAAATGAAATATGCTGTGCCTTTGAAGTTGGCGACGACAAACCACAAGCGATCTTCTGATGTATAGACCCCATTCATCTGCCGCTTTTGCAAGCTCACGAATCACGATTATTTAACTTTTTTTTTTGTTTCATTGTTCTCCCACATTTTGTGATGTAAATCAATCAGGCAAAGTGTAGAATCATACGTTTACACAGATACTGGAGGGGGGGCGATTTATACCCTGAAGATTATCTGTTACTAATAAGCTGTTCGTCACCTTAATGAATATGACAGACTGCCGCGCGGCAGACAAAAGACTATATTTAGAGTGTCTTTCAAAATAAATTTATTCAACAATCGAGTTCATTTGCCCACATCCAGAACAAAATGGAACAGAAGGCTTCTAGTAATGCATGTAAAACCTGCCTTAAGAAGGTGTGAGGATGACTAATTGGTAGAATTTTTTTCGAAAGACGTTAGATGACTTGTAAATTGGAATTCGTATTTTTTGCCGAACCCCTTTTTTTTCGTTAGAAGTTAACAAATTGAAAATATAAATTAATGCTGTCGTCCCTGGGAATAGAAGAGAATATAAAATAGTGGGAATGCTGTAATAAATGATTATGGTGGTGACCTTGCATTAATAGTGGTTCATTAGGAATATGCTTCAAGTGGGCGGAAAACAGTTCTATGTGCGTGGGTTGTCATGGGGCTTAAGTTTAACTTTAGAATGAATCACAATCAGGAAGACCATCGGTGACGTTGATTAATTGAGTCCGAAAAAAAAACTCTGAGCCCAATAAGGTTTCATTTTAGACATTGTTTCAACATGTAAATTTGGGCATGTAATGTACTATTTCTTTCAACCGTGACTGCGATATGTTTATGGCTTAAATATACAGAGTAACAAATTACACGAGTAACAAATTACACTTGATAAGAAACATTTCCTAAAAATTAAAATAATAATTTCTAGTACGAAGGATGAGTATGAGAACCAAAGTTTGGTTAGCGTAAATTACAAATAACTTTTTTACGGTCCACCTCTCGAGACTGTCTGACAAACATCCCAGACTATATTGTCATGAGAAAACTTCTCAAACACTCTTGTCCTTTGTGTACTTAAGAAGCATATAGGACAAACAATCACGACAGCATTCTATCCAGCAACACTTTCGTTATGCGAAGATTAACAAGTTATGATCACTTACGGGTAGATTGATATTAATGGAGGAAAAACGGTGGAGAAGGAAGCATGGCAACTGGGAAAGAGTCCAGAAACCGCATACGATAGCACGTATGCGTTGTAGAGGCCATAGGTCCCACAAGGGGATACAGGACATTAGTAAGTAGGAAAAACGGTCATAACTAGTGCACAAATATCTCATATTAAAGAATCTATTCTTTTATAGATCGGCATTCATGTTGAGGAGGCTTAGAGTAGTAAATACTAGTTAGTTAAACAAGTTCGTAAAACTTAACTCAAGAGTTAAGATTAAGCTATTTTTTAGTAGATTGAGATTAAAGTTTATTTGATACAAGAAACTACATACTTCGTAAGTATTGAAGTGCTCGTATTAAATTGCACAAATGTTCTAAAAAACTTAATTCTTATAGAACTCAAACACACAGCCAAAAGGAGTGTCATAATGTCATAAGAAAGAAGGCGACCCTCTTTGGAAGGTCAGTTTGCAATTGAAAATTAAATCCGCTTAAGAAATGGGAAGATGTGAAATTTAAATTTCTCGTATCTGTGACACAGGTGCTAAAGAGTGTTCTCAGTTGTTCTTTACAATAGGTACAAGAAGGTTTTGATACTTTCGATCTGGTACTCGATAAGATTCGCAACACCTACCTGATTATGTTATGCGTTCTCATATAGTATCATCCTTTCTTGAGTTTGTAGTTTGAAATGTGCTAATGATTTTCCTTAGAAACTTAAGTCAGTATGCGACTTGTTGGATCGTCTTCTTAAAACGACATATCTTCTACTGTCTGGAGTGAATCGTGTGATACCCTATCTCTTTTCTAAGTGTTTTTTTTTTTTCAAAGTGGGCGTGGTAGTGAACGGATTTTAAAAAGACTAAGTATACAAAATTTGAACATCCTCTCTCCAAATGTAAGGCCCAAAAACGGGTGAAAGACGGACGTACGGGTATGGCTAAAGCGACTCGGCTAGTGATGCTGATCATTTATATATGTATATATCTACATACATATTTTGTTTGGGGTCAACTTTACTTCAAAAGACTGAAGGACAAGGCGACAAGGGTTTGACTCCTTAAGTGTTGAATTCTTCCTTTTCAATGTCCAGCAAGTACTTGTGCTACTAAATGTGAATGTTGTCGGCAAAGTCTCCAGGCAAAAGGACTAACCTAACACTGCTAGCTTTTTTGATCAAAATATTAGCACAAACTCAGTGTTACTCTATTCATAGGTACATATGTATGTAACGATGATGGAAACTTATTCAAAAAAAGGGGTAGTTATGTCGCAGCAACGTTGTTAGTCTGAGAAGATTTAAGTATGAAGCGCTTCTCTTCCAAGGTCCAACTGACGCGGGAACTCGAATTCGATTCTTAAAGCATGCAATCAAAAATATTTGAATGAAATTTGCCACTTAATTTAAATAACAAGAACCCAATACGTACGTACGTATTAAAAAAGAAAATAAGAAAATTGGTTTGCTCGTTAAGCAATGAACCTTGAATAAGACAACAGGTTGCCACCACAACATGCTCTACCTACGTCCTCATGATCTCGAATGTGATTTACCTAATCCGTCCCCATACTTTTTACTTTAAGTACAGTAGAAAATATGCTCTTAAGTATATCTACTCAAGAGCCAAGTTATCTGGAAAGGACAGGTGAATGACGTTCCTTTTGATGATTTCTCCCAGATAATCCGAATTTACCACAATTTCCAATTGACCTTAGGGAACTCCATCAATCTTAAACCTCACTCGTATTACTCACGAATTTAACGATCTTCCTTTAAGCTCCCTTCAAATCGCATAAAAAACAAAAACTCCCAAATTTTAGGCAAAGCAAATAATTCCCTTCTTTTGCGCATTTCATAGTCCGGAGGATATACCTTTTTACCACAATCCACTTCACTAACTCCCTGTTAAGAGCCCATTTTCATTCGACTATGGAACCGCAGGCTATATACGAAATTTGGTTTACAAAGGCACGACGAACGACTGAATAAGAAGAGGGCTATCAACTTTCATTTACCCCAGGTAAAAATAAATTCCCATTCCAGCTTATTGATTCCAATGGCTCTTTATTATGTTTTATGTACCTGTTCGGGATAACACCTAATAAAAGGTTGATATTTAGAGTGCACCAGACAACAGAAGGGCGCGGAGGAGAATTTTTGAGGCATCATACCGAAGCCGACGAAAAATATTGCCAATAAAGACGAATATCCTTGAGGGGGAAAATGGAAGAAAACCAATCAATTTATGTATACCACAAACTGATGTATAAAGGTACAACTTAAGGTGTACACGTGCCTGGCCGAATGGAAAGAAATCACTCAGCTCATCATATGGAAAATCAATAATGCAGCTCTTCGAAGCTGCACACAGGTCACATAAGAGATATTGAATTCGCCTCAATCTCCTGCTATCCCAGGAAACGTTTTTATACCTCGCCGCTCCCTGCTCCCCGGATTTCCTTTTAATTCATGACTTCGTGTGTTCCGCTTACTCGTACAAAGCCATGTACCTACGAGTATATGTATCTTTGTAAAGCCGGAAGTTCCAGTAAGCATACGATATTCAGAGATGAGTTAGGTGTGGCTTTTTTCCCCCATTTTAGCCTTCCGTCTCTAAATTCAATGCAAAGGCAAATACCACACCAGGGCAGGTAGAGTCAAATTGCCTCTCCTGGCAGAGACGACTCATCTGTGTAGCACCTAATCTCATGAAATTACTTCACGCGCACGTTTATCAAAACAAGTTCTACTCCACTTCCACTCACGAGAGCTGGGGATTTTTTATTTTTATATTTTTCGTGCTCATTCTCTGGAGATTTGTGTCGGCCGTCTAGCTTTGCTGCACGGGATTGCTTCGTTAGACGCGATGATGCGGAAAAACTAAAAAAAAAATCAAACTTTGCGGAGAGTGGTAATTTATAAAAATACCTATTGGGTTTCTTTTCTCTTTTTCTTTCGTTTTTTTTTTTTGTTCTCCACTATCGTTTGCGCTTTGTGAGTGGGTTCTTGTGCTCCTTTTCGGAGGATATTTGAAACATGTTTGCAATGGAGTAACCAGTTTGTGGTTATGTTAGAACTACGTTGGTCAAGTTATTCCTTCTTCTCAAGGTAAACGTCTTTTTTTTGTCTGCTTATTGTCTGGTTTGAGTTTTTTTTTTTTTTGTATGACTTCAGAATTATATTTTAAAAGGTTTTCTCTTTTCTTTCTTTTCAGGATTCTTCAAGCGTAGAACAGTTTATTATGATTTTTATCTATATTTGGTAAGTGAAGTTCTTTGGCATTTATTTTTATATATTTTTTTTTTTGAGCAAAAAAATGTATTATTTAACGTCGCACAGAAATAGATTTTAGCCGTGTTTTATTGGAAGTGTATAGCCAGTTCTCAATAAAACGTCCCTACTCACTTTCATACTCACTCTTCATTTTTACTTTAAAAATGACATTCGAAACTTAGATGGCGCTGAATGGGACTGTAGACAATAATCAGTAACGAACAAATCCTGCTATTAGTGAAAAAAATTTATGGTGCAGGCCATCTATGATTCGACTTGCTTCACACTTTATGTTCACTTTTGGTTACTGACTAAATTATCTTCACTTGTCGTTTTGTTATTGCTTTGTGTGCAAAAATTTACTCAGCTGGCTATACACTTTTCAATAAAACACGGCTTTTAAATTTGAATTGAACGCTGAAAGGAATTATGGAAAAGGAGAATGAATGTACATACCTATGCCCCAACATTTGATCCAACGGATCTGGGTTTCACTTCCCTCCGTGGGTATCAACATTAATCAGATTAATCCGGACTGTGTTAGCAATCACGATTTTCGCCTTCAAGAGTCTTCTCCTGTCACAAGGTTTAGGAAAATAAAAAGTCCGATCGCGCACTCTCCCTAAACAGCAAATTTATTTAAGGAACTCAACGTCCTTCAAGTGGTTACCTCGGCTGGCTTCCAGTAGCGCATTCTGTCACTCCAATTTTCTAAGTTCTAAGACTAAGTGCTTGAATCGTTTCCGGATCGATCCTTCACGGTTTCCCACAAAAAAAGGTCAAATCGCAGCTCCGAGGCGGCCAATTGACATCGCCAAGATTTTTAATTTTTCGCCCAAACTACGAAGCGATAACGATGCCGAATTTTGTGCAAAATTCTCCTCAGTCTAGTGTGTGAAATGTTGAGATCGATGGCGAGTCTCACACTCTCAGCTACAGCAGCCGCATTCTCGTCCATGCGCACGACGGGGATCATGAGTGTTGTCCCTTAGCATACCAGTCTCAGGAAATTGTTGCACAAACTTTCGTACCGCGCTTGTTGTAGTTCATTTCGTGCAAAACTTCTGTTCAAAAAACGCAATGTTTGGACTATACAGTACTCAATTTGAAAATAAGTTTTCAATAGTGTACAGAGTTTGTACATTCCAGGTGCATACTCGTAAGCCATGGTCCGTGGACGTTCCGGGTCTAATAGCCAAATGAGGGGGATCGTTATTGTTATCCGAGGCGGATGTCTCTCTCATAACCATAGTTATTTTTACGTGGTAGGGAAGTTACCCCGACGGCACAACCCCCAACCTGGAGGGCCAGTTCCATGGGTTTTAGAACCTAGGATCTCTATTCCATAACCCTGATGAAGTCATGGAAATCCTTACAGACCTAAGCTTCGAATATGTCGAAGTAGTTCATGTAAGGTGTTCGCCAAACCGTTAATGGATTCCGCCGTTGATTCCATCTAGGGAATTCATCCGCCTTCTATCCTCCTTCTGAGGGCTCTTATTAGACTTCTGAGACGTAGTACTCGTTCAGGTCAACAAGAGATGCCTCGTCCGGTCCTACATGAGTGCTAAAGTTCGCCCAGATGTGCTCGCGCAGGTCCGAGTGTTCAGCTACACATGCGTAGACGGATTTGGCATACGCTCATCGTTAGTTCACTACTATTTAGCTATCCAGAGGGCACCATGAGGAGGTGATGATGCGACATTTTACCCTTCATTTTGATTTTTTTTATTACTTCGTTTTTAAAGTGAAATGCCTTCACAGTTCCTCTTGGACTTCCGCAATCTTTTCTTGTTAATATATTTATTGGTTTACAAAATTAGACTTTATTGTCTTCAGGATTTCTGATTAACCGATAAATCATAAATTTGTAGGAGTATCTTAAAAGTTTTTTTTTTTTTTTGTTTCAAAGATCCTTAGAACTTTTCCCATTATACACAGCACACGCACATTCTGTTTCCTCTCATAATTAATATTCTCTACTTTATTTCCATCATCCCAACCCCCATAATCTCCATTAGAAACACAATGCCACATCATAAGCAACTGTCAAATGAGAAAACCGAAAAGGAATGAACAAAAACCAAAACTCAAGTCTTGCATCAACAACTTTCTGCAAATAAAAGCAAAGCAAAAAAAAAATAAGAAAAACAAATCATAAAGAGTGAAAAAGTATCCTTTTCTATTCTCACAGTGGGGTGGGTGGCAATTTTTCCCACTCTTTTCTTGGCGATGTCATCTAAGTGGACGAAAACAAAAGAAACAAAACACCCAATGACAGCTTTAATTTCAAAGTTTCTTTTATTTTTTGTTTTGTATCTTTCTATCTTTGAAGGAAAATGCATTTTTCTTATAAGATACGCCACTGGTAACCCTTCCACCAGCGGCGTCCCCCCATGAGTAAGTAAGCCAAACGATTATTGCATCGATGATGTCAGATATAAGCTATATACTGTTTAGAATCAACTACATTTATGGTAACTGCTTATGTTTGTTTGCAAGGAGGCGGCGAGTGTCCCTAACCAGTGAGTGAGATTCAATGGAGAAACTCCCCCCACGCGTAAATTGAGGTCTGGAGACGACTGGAAGGCACTTATTGGACAATGATGACAATTCGACATTTGGCCACAAAAATAGACTGCTTGTGGCTGAAAGTATATTTGTATGTGTGTGTGTGTGTCTCTGTCAGTTGAGTGCCACAGTTGTTTGTATTTCCTGAAGATATCAGGCTTACGGCTAATGGGTGCAATTTGGCTTTAGTTGTGGCGGTGTCAATGCGTCTTGGAGACGACGACGACGACGACGACGACGGAGTGTGGCGGAAACGAGAGGATGTACACATTGAAAACCGAAGACCGGGACCAAAGTAAAAATGTTTATTTTTCCTGTGAAATCTTTGAAAGTTGCAAAATAAACAATATGCACTTTGATGGGGGTATACACGTGGGAGGAGGTGGGTGTGACATGGTGGGATATCCACTGTAGAGACAGGTGGTACCAGTTCTATTTCCGCATATGGACCGATGTGATGTTGGTGCAGAAAAACATACATTTCTTTATTGAGTTGGTGGTAAACAAAGTTTGCAGCATGCCATTAGGATATAGTATCTATAAGAGTTATAGTGGTAGGTATTCTTGGTCTGAAAATTATTTTTTCTTCTTTAGCAGGTCATTTGTGTTGTTACTCTGTGTTAGCGGAATTATCACTTTTTAGTTTTAATGTAATTTATCTGGGCTTTAAAAGATTTCAAACTTCTTAGAAGGAGAATACATTTTTTTGTCGATCTAAAGTAATCAATAAATATAAATGGAACCGAATACGTTTTAGCGTTTATCCTTTGAGGAAAACATTGTGGATCCATTATTGTTGTTCATTTAAGAATATAAAGTTGTTGGGATAGTTTTGTTACAGTAGATAATGGGTTATTTATTTATGTATGTATATGGCGCTGCACTCCTGTCTGAATAATCCTCTCCAATTGAATTCATACTGTATGTGCGACTGCACTATACTGGAAGTGTATATCTGTTACGCTTTCACGGATAAGCCGCTGAACTGATATACATAGATGGAATTTGGTATGGAGATATGTTTTTTGAATGCGGGGGAAGTGTACAAATGTTTAAATACCTGCGAAGCCACTTATCTGGAGGAGGTTATCTACAATTTTATTTTTCTACTTTAAAAAGTCAAATAGTACTAACTAAAGTATAGATCAGTTGTCTCTTTCCATGCAAATTCAAATTGAGTTGATGGCTGACTAGCACACGGAAGCCAGGACTATCGAAACATTTCAAAAGCAGCAGTCATTTCAAAGATTTGATTCACTTTACGAGCCATTACTTCATTTCCTTTACAAAATATTACTTCAGTTTTGGCAGATTTATCACAGTTGAAGGTTATGAGTTAGATTTATACCCTTGAATAAC
Organism: Chalcosyrphus nemorum; assembly: GCA_949716465.1. Classification (NCBI taxonomy): domain Eukaryota; kingdom Metazoa; phylum Arthropoda; class Insecta; order Diptera; family Syrphidae; genus Chalcosyrphus; species Chalcosyrphus nemorum. The sequence goes on from OX454332.1 coordinate 60,365,412, forward strand.
GTGGACTACAGAGCTTCTTACTTACTTACTTGAGTCCTTTAACCCCTCGGGGGGCGTAGGGCGTCAACAACGCCTGCGCGCCATCTTGTTCGCAGTTCTGCAACGCGTTTGAGCTCTCTCCAATTCATCCCCAAAGAGCTCGATTCCTCCTCGAATGTCCTGCGCCACGTTTTCCTAGGGCGTCAAGCTGTTCTGCCTGCTTGGGTGACCGGATTCCACTGCATAGCGTGTTTCGCAATGGAATTGTCTTCATGCCGTAGAGTGTGTCCAATCCACTGCCACTTTCTCCTTCGTATTGTAATGTTGTATTGTTCGGCCGAAAGATCCTCAAGATGACTCTTAAGCTTGGCAGCTTGGTTCTTAAGCCAATAACACTGCTTTTTCAGATGGTGGACAGCATGCCGAACGCAGCTTTGGCCGTCCCGAATCTGCTGCACACATCCAGTTCGTTGCCACCACGGTGTGCCGAGACCACACTTCCTATGTATAGAAAGTTGTCAACTTTCTCGACTTCCTGTCCGGCAATGTTCAGTTGAGCGCTGGTGTTAGAAGTGCTCAGGGCTTTTGTTTTGGCTGTGTTAATTTTGAGCCCTACTTTATTTGCCTCAGCTTCTAGATTCTGGACCATAAGATGGAGGTCCATTTTCCGATGTGACAAACATCGTCAGCGTAGTCTAGGTGTTTAAGGTAAGATGTCATAGTCCAGCGAATTCCATGGTTTCTTCCCATCAATGCTGCACGGAGAACATCATTGATAACCACTAAAAATAACAGCGGTGACAGTATGCATCCTTGACGTTCTCCGCTTTGGACTTCAAATTTTTCTGACACCTTGCCATTTTGCAAGACGTGACACTTACTGCCCTCATACGTAGCCTTAATAATACTAACTAACTTAAAGGGCACCCGACCCTTGTAGAGTCCCAGCCCGAGAGCCTTAATATTAGCCTCAATAATAGCTATGAGTTTTTCTGCGATACCTCTCCTGCGCAAGGCCAACCAGATGGCATCTCTATTCAAACTGTCAAAGGCCTTCTCTAAGTCGATCAACAGCAAATGTAAAGTTTATTATCCGATGTGAAAGTTGACAAATATCGCCTTCGTAGTTTATGTAAGATGACATAACAAAAACCTGCCTCAATGTGGCATGGAGACCATCGCTGATAACCACAAATAAAAATACTGGTGACAGCATGCATCCTTGACGTACTCCACTTTGACCAGAAATTCCTCCAACACTTTACCATTGTGTGAGACATGACACTTACCGCCTAGAAGTTTTTCTGTGTACCTATCCCACGCAAGGCCAACCAGACAGCGTCTCAGTTGAAGCCGTAGCCTTCTCAAAATGGGAGATGTAGCGGAGACTCAAAATAGATGTTGAAATTATACACGTGTATCTCTATCATCGCCTCTATATTGATAAATGATTGTTCTGCCTTACAGGGTGATTCTAATCGTCACCTGACTGTTTAACAGTCTTCAGTCGTGTTTGTGTCATATGCTCTGCATTTAAAGTCTTGTCTTGCTTTTGCTTTTACCTCGGATGAGTGATTTATCTATTTGTTTTGCAGTCAGTGTGACTGGACTTTTAACTAAGAATCTTTGGCTGACATAATATGTATGCGCAGGGTTCCATATGGGCTAAATGCCCAACTCACCTTTCTTAAGGAGTTACAAGATAACAAACACCAGCAACTCTTAACAGGAAGTCGAAAAGGAAAACAACTTATGACACATTCCTTGCAAATTTTCTTAGCTCTCGTTTTCAGTGACTTATCGCACGACTTATAACCCCATCCTTTGTGCTCTTTAATTATAAATCTCCTTAAGACACTGCACGAGCCATAATGTAAACTGTTTTCTCATTTCTATTTTCGCTCGAAGGAAGGGATTACGGATCATCCGCAATTTTTTTTTTTTTTTTTTACGGCACCAAAGGAAATCCTTTCCAATCTACTACCATGGTAATCCACCCTCAAAAGAACGAAATAAATAAAAAAAAAAATATATAAACAACCTTCTCACTACGGCTCCTCACAAAAGGGATGAATCCGACATTCTGTTGTCATTACGATCACGTTCGGTGTTTTGTTCAAGGCACCGCTGATTTCCTTAATTTATAACCAAAACGATGGCACGAAATGGCCCTCCTGCTGTCTTTGGTTTATTTTGCATTCGCAAGTGGTGCTCTCTGCCAAACTTATGTAACCATGTGGAGAGCAAAAACAAAACCCAACTAAAAGATGAAAACAGTTTGAAACTTTTGTTATACACTATCAAGGGATACCACCTCCCCAGATAGATAGATAAATAGGTAGCGCGCAAGAACCATGTGTTTACATTAGCGTTCATGCGGCAGGGACGTCGGGCTACACAACCCATTGGTTTGCCGTTTATGTTTTTATGATGTATGTATCGTGTTGGCATAACCATCACAACAACTTGCCACCGTTTTTGCCATTCTCAGGGCCTAAAAGAAGAAGACGAAAACATTGTTTATGCATCGCGTCCGCCAAAATATGATTTCGTTCCACGAAAAAAGTTCACTCACGCGAACGTGATACTCAGTTTTTTGCCTCGAGAGGACTGTAGAATTACTTGATGCCGTTTTGCCTACCTGACATGGCTGTTGGCGAGGAAACTTGTCGTTTTTGGGGGGGATGATGACGGGTTCATGGCAAAGCCTAGGGCTTGGCTGCCAAACCAATGAGTTGAGTTAATAAGGAGGTGGAACAGACCATATAACCGGATATATGTGAATAATGTGGATAGTGTTATGTGCCAAATGTTAGATTCATCGGTAACATGTGCCAAAAAAGGAACTGCTCTAAAAAATAGATACCTATTTGTATTTGGGCAACAACGAGAATTTAGTTGTAAAACGTTGTTGGCACTTTTGAAGGTTCATCAACTCTTACCTTAAGGGTGTTGTTGCCTCCAAGGTAGGAGGTTCATTGTACCACACCTTTAATTAAAAGCAAAGACAGAAAAAAACAATAAGATACATACAGCCTCACCCACCTGAGTAAATTCACTGTCAGTCAGTCTGTGCCCATTTTAGTAATCCATCAATATGCCTTGTGGGGCTTAAGGCTTAGATATACTCGTATAAATCCAACTGAGTGACACACTATACTCTCGCGAAGCTCCATGTGATACCTCATTACATGAGTTTCTGTGTCTCGGTCTTGGTCTGGGTCTTGGAGTTCTTGGCAGCGGGAAACACGTGATTTTTTTTTTTGTCTTCTTTCATCATCTTTGTCTTCTTTTTGCGTTGGCCTGAGGTTTTCTTCTCTTGTTTTTTTTTTTTTTTTTACTTGCTTTCGTTGTGGTGGTCTTAATGGCCATCTTGTAGGGTCATTGCCATTACTTTGAATACGTTGTACCACTGGTAGATGGTGTTGTTAGATAAGTTTAATTAGAGCCCTTAAAGAGTTCACATTTTTCTTGATTTTTGAGTGTGTAATTGTTTTTTACTGATCGTAAAGTACCTACTCTTGGTATGTAAAGTATCCCATATCTTTGATCGGTTTAGAGTTTGTTTTGGGATTTTTTGATTTAGGTTACCTCAAGATGCAGTACATACTTCGGTCTTCGATCTGAAAATATCAATCTTATGTACACAGAACATAGTTTTAGTTGTTTCTTGATTCAATTCGGCCTCAAGTGAACCAATAATTCATCTACTCAGATAAAAATAACCAGGCGATAATGAATTGCGATAGAGTTTGAGAGGGAATTATATACATACATGTTTATGGTTAGATTCTAACTAAAATCCTTTGTAGGATCAGTAAAAATGCGAAAATATTAGTTATTGATAATCTCACAGAGATCATAACACAGCAATGCAACATATTGGGCCGCAGAAAATGGTCATAAATGAATCACTCAAAGTATTGCTCATTGTTAGCTACAACTTTTTTCCCATCTTCTGCCAGAGCTCGAATACCGTTATGCTAAAAAGTGTTCATCTTTCGAAGTTATCCACGAATCAAGTCATTTTTTGACGTTAGCAAAATTCTCTCAGAGAGAGCTAAGATTACAAAAAAGTAAACGAACGCGTTGAACAAGAAAAAGTTGAAAATACACTGGTTTGGCAGCTTTGACAGTTTTCATAAACCAGCCCACAGAAATTTCTTGCACTAAAATTCGTAGTATATGGAAATTTTTTATTCTCTCGTGAGCACTCTCTTCTGCGAAAAACTACGAAAATTCTTCGTACGCAAACAGCTTTTCGTAAAAATTTTTAAATTTTCGTAAAAATTCGCTGTTTTAAGAGGGTAAGCGAACGGACCTAAATAATAATTGGACGGCGCCATATATGGATAGGATAAGGATTTTGGCATTCCTTCACTCAAACGGTCGTCAACATCGAAATCACCGTCTTTGAAGCGACGGAACCAATCACGGTACGTTGTTGCACTCCGTAAACTTTTTGGAACTCTCTATGCGCTTCAGCCATTTCCACAAAAAGATGGCCAAAACTATTTTTTGGTATTTTTTCAATTTATTTTTGCATGAGAATATCAAAAACTGAAAGTTTTACAAAAAAGGAGCACTTTCGAGTAAATTTAAATGAAAATTCGATAAAAACTGAAGAAAATTATAAAAAATATTTTTTTCAAAATTTTCTCCAAAAACTAAAAGACATTACCTATGCCATAGGGTTTCTCGTATTTGACATTAAATAATACGACATTAAAATAAATAAAAGTGAAGATAAAATAACCATAAATAAACATGTGTATGTACATACATATGTACATCATTCAATGACTTGTTAAACTGGAACGAAGTCTGCTTGATCAACCTCTGGTTCTATTAAAAACTGAAGTGCTTACTTCACTGAAGTACGAATTTCTTGTTTTAGGGCCTAGTTTTCTCAAAAAAATAAAAAAATAAGTCAGGAAAAACTGAAAAGGTGTGGTACCCCGAGCTACCCAAGAGGAAGAAAAGCTTCATATATAATTTCAATGCTGTGTATTAAAATTTCATATACAGTTGTGGGCCTATTATATTATGGGTACAGTTGCACAAGCAAATTTGCGGTATCAGTACAACAATATTCCCTTAATCGTCAGATTTGTATTGGATATATGCTGGATATTGTTAATAAAACAACCCGAAATCGGCATATGATATTTTCAGCTCTGCTGGTTAGATCTGAAGAAGTATGTAGGTAAAAGAGTCAAGGAAAAATCAAAGAGCGGTGTTGCCATCGTTCATACTACCATAACGTGGTTTTTGTTTGAAAACTAAAAGTCCCATTCGGCTTCTAAATTAATTATGAACCCTTTTCTTATTTTCTTTTATTTTCCCCATCACGAGCTTGCCATTGTCCTATGGGCAGTTTATAGGACACATGAAGTAAACATTCTAAAAATCGTATCCACGCATACAAGGAAAATCATTTACAATTTTCTTTGTTTACTCTGAAATTTCGATATTGGATTCGTTTTTGACCTCTTCTATGAACAAATATTTTTTTTCTTTAATGTCACGAGAAGTACAGCTTCTAAAAAATTCACAAAGTGGATTTCTTGAAAGAAAAATGAAACTTGATCGTGATTCTGTGTCAAAAATAGCCCTAAAAAACAACACTTTTTTCAGCGTCCTTAACACCTTTTAGAGACAATATTTCAAAAAGTCGCAAAAAGTCGCAATGTTTTATGATTGTTTCTTATTGCGAAGATACTGCGAAGATCTCTCTTTTGAGACTATTTTCAGTACGAAGCAGTTTGAATCAACTTAACTTTTACATTACAAAAGTAAAAAAATCGTTTTTTTTTTTTTTTTGACTGCCTAAATACATTATCTTAAATAGCTTGAAAATTTACTTCGCGCTTAAAATATTGTGAACCAGTGAAAAAATGCTACGATCGTATGATACCCTATCACTTTCCTATGCACATACTAGCTCATTTTCTACAAATATACTTCCTTAAGCTACTTTATTTCAAAAATATTATATAAAACTACTCCAAAACACAAATTTTCTCAATAAGTGGGCGTGGTAGTGAGTGGATTTTGTAAATTTTTCAACATATACTATATTTTGCTCTCAAGAAGTGCTATTATTTCAAAAACATTTTTTTGACAAAAACGCCAATAAAAACTGGGCGTGGCGATACACAATGTACTGAAGATATGTAGGGTATGAGAGTAAGTTAAGTAAGTTTTATCGAGTTTCATGTAAAATTACTGAAAAAAGTAATTTTTTTCGAAAAGTGGGTGTGGCAGTGGGCGGATTTTAAAAATGTTTACACTTGTATTGCTTACTTTTCCAATTACCTCGTATACAAAATTTCATCAACCTAGCTCAAAATTTAAGGCCCAAAAACTGGTGACAGACAGACGGACGGACGGGCGGACATGGCTCAATCGACTTGGCTACTGATGCTGATCATTTATATATATACTTTATGTCTATCTTCAATATTTCTCTATGTTACAAACTATGTATCAAACTTAATATACCCTTAGGATAGGGTATAAAAAGGGCTATCACTCTTTTTATACATACCATAAGGAACAGAATCCATTGCAAATTATTTTACAAATCGCCCAAAAAAGCAATAAAAAATTAAAAAGCAAAACTAGTTTTTTTCACAAACCAAACTGCATTCAAAGTTTGCACTTTAGAAGCATCTACTGATTAAATATTTACAATCTGCATTGCATGAACAATCAAATTCAAAGCTCATGTTATTTGTAAACAACTTTGCATTGAAAAAAAAGCAACAAATAGAAATATTTTTTTTTTATAGTTTTGGCCATGAATTTGGGAAAATTTACCTGTGTGCGCCGTTCTCTTTGAATTAAAGAAGGAAATCAATACTTCTTCACACAGCCAAAAGTAACAAAATAAAATCACAACGGTTTGTTAACCTATGCCTAGGCTTGGTTGATGACGTCTTGGATATGTCAAAATTGACTGGAGCCATCTGTTGACAAACAACGAGAACTTAGTTGCTCACCTTATACTATAAACCTGAACAATGAATAAAAGGAATATACTTACGTACTTTGAACCCCAGCTATGTACATCCATTATGAACCGATGAGTTCAACTTGTCTTCGAAGATGAAAATAGCCTCCAGCATAACATACTCATAATTACGAAATGTTAGTCACTTTAATAAATTAAAAGTTTAATGAGAGCTACAGCAATTACCCACTTTTTTGTCACATGACACACATAACCCTTTTAGGGTTAATTGTAGGTTACTGCACTACTTTTGATTATCTACTCGTAGGCTAGTTTTTTCCACAGCATACATATTTATTTAACACCCAATTCAACTCATGCAATCGTTTATTTACCTTCAATCTTTACATTGACCCCACTGTTTGAAGTGTGTTCTAATTATTTTTTCTCCGATTGTATGTCACTTACTGCTACCTATAATCATGCACCTGTCCAACTGATTAATATAAATGTTCTAAAAGTCAGCAAAACAACATACTCGTATACTTATATTCGTTAAGTTACTCGTGTAAATTTACGAAAAAAAAAACAATAATTACAGATAATTGCACTGATTAATTTACCATTCAAGGTAAAAAAAAAAAATTGTTCTACATCTCACGATACACGTCACGCGGATCGCCCGACCACGCTTATCGAATTATTCATATGCACTCCACATACCTACATATGTATGCTAATATGTAAAACGATGCGTGCGTGTCATGAGCTATCCTTTGGCCTATTATGGCCAATGACAGTGCTGTCACGTTTGTGGGAAATTTTCATGATGTATACGATGAAATTTTTCTTTTTTATTTTGCATTCAACAGGAGGAACAAAAAGGATTGCGTGAGAGAGGTCAGTACGTTGCTAAATAATATGGTTATGGCAATAATTATAGAAGAAAGGAATTTAAGCATAATGAATTGATGAGCGAGAACAAAGGGAACATTTTAAATCCAATACCAGGAGGAAATTAACCTAAAAGAAATTGGAATTTCATTTATGAAAAGAATTTCGCACAATATGGTTGGTTTCATCTTTTAAAGGCATAAAACGCAAACCATTTGAGATATTCCAAAAACTTTATTATCGACATGAAGTACAATCAAAACATTTATGAATGGAACTCGACTTCGTTTATATGGCCACCGTGGGCACGTTTGCAGCGGTCGATTCGTTCGACCCAATTTTCAACGACTCGGCCACATATTTCGGCCGAAACGGCTGCTATTTCGCATTCAATGTTGGCTCTGAGCTCTTCCAACGTCGTCGGCTTGTTGGCGTAAGCCAATGACTTAACGTAGCCTCACAGGAAATAACGTCAAGCGGCGTTAAATCGCACGAACAAGGCGCCCTATCGACTGGCGCATTTCTTGAGCTCACCATACTTACTCTTCAACAAATCGAATGTAACATCTGCTGTGTATCTTGTGGCAACCACATGTCGTCCAAGTTCATATCTTCCAATTCGGGCCAAAAATAATCGGTTATCACGGCGCGATAACGATTCACAGTAACGTGAAAATCGTTATCGTTTACGAAAAAATATGGCCCAATAAAGCCGCCGGCTTTCGCACAGTTTGTAGTTGATATCCGAAACGTCAATTGGTGCTGGTCAGTCAGCGTAAACCAATGACTTCACTTCACACACTGCCATAGCAAATAATCCTTTCTATGGATAATGATTTGGACTTAAAGCATCCCTCCCACTCTACTCTACTGGTCCCCCTTTGGAGTTTGCTGGTTTGACGTCAGGTTTCGAATCACTGAGGCCAACAAATGCTGGTGTTATTGCATTTGTGTGATTCAATTTGGTTCGTCTGTCATTGTGCAGGAATGTTGATGAATATTGCCTTTTTGGACGGTATGCGAAGGATCTATCCTTTGAACATGAGAATATTTACTAAAGTACTTTTCTTAAACGCATTTTTAGTTACTGCAAAATAAATAGCTTCTTTCAAATGTTGTCATTCACACAACTCATGAAACGAAGCCACATGCATGCATAAGTACAGGGTGGGTCAGGTCCAAGTTTCTTTTTGAAAAAGCAATAAAATGAACAAAATTAAATTTTCTCCTGCTTTATGGCATTGTTAGTAAGAGCAAATATTTCTGTTAATTATGGAACTTAACGTCGTTCATGTGGCTGCCTCTGCAGTAGCGCATTCTGTCACTCCAATTTTCCAAGACCTTGTTGATAGTTCCAGGCTATAGCTCATGCATTGCTTGGATGATATTGGCCTTTAGTGCTTGAATCGTTTCCGGATTGTTGGCATAACATCGGTCCTTCACGGTTTTCCATAAAAAAAAAAGTCCAAAGGGGTCAAATCGCAGCTCCGAGGCGACTTATTGACATCGCCAAGACAGCAGATAAAACGATTTGGGAATTTGGTGGTCAAAAGATCGTCCAAATCCATCTCTTCAATTTCAGTAAAAAGAAAAAGTCGGTAAACATGGCTCTGTAACGCCCACCGTTTGCCGAAACGTTGGTCCCAGTCTCATTTTCGAAAAAAAATGGAACAATGATCCAGCAGCCACATTTTCGTCTGTGCGCACCTCCGTACGACGACGGGGACCGAAAGTCTCACGAACTACAAAATTACACAAATTAGGAAATTTATAGTACGTTTACACTGCACCCAAATGCAACATTTCGGCTAGTTTCTGCATTTCAGCCTAAATACTTAGTATTTCGCCATACATTTTCCAGCGAAATACTGAATTTCGTCGCTGCATTTGTAAGTTCGTCAAATCGAACAATCCTCTTTACAAATTCAGCACGTCAAACAATGACATTTAAACCCCCTGAATAACCAAAAAAAACTGCTGTCAACTAGATAATAAGTCATTTCAAGTAATCATTTCCAATCCGAAAAAAATGTCAGTACTCAATTCTGACACTAACTGTCATTTGAAATGCTGAAGTTGCAGTGGGAACGCAAAATTGGATTTCGAAATTTTTTTCCTGAAATGTTGGATTTGGCGTGCTTTTCAAAATTTTCGGGTGGGGAACGTTAAGACGACCATATTAGTTTGTATATGGGTATGATACTGACATTCTGTCAAAATTTCGAGTGGGAGAAACCTGTCAGTGTCAAAAGAACGTATGATTTAAAAAGAAACCACTAGATGGCCCACCCTTTACATACACATGTACAAGGTCACCATGTTATTTTACAATTTACTTGCGTGCGTATGCATGTATTGACAAGAATTGTTGGCTTTTTCTCTTGGTTCAGTTTTAATTCACATGATTTTTTTCGCGAACCCATACTTGGGCGATCTAAATTTTTAACACACTACCTTCCTCTCAAATGACATTTTCACTGCCCATAAATACATTAGCACTTGCCAGGTGTTCGTGATGTAAAAAGATTTAATTGCTCATACGATCAAATTTCGAAAAGATTAAACACAATTTATTCCCTAAACACTTTAAGCGCAATTTCGATAGTCAAACAGATTTAATTTTACAAGTTTTACTCACGAAAATTTCTAGCTATAATTACAAACTACTTATTAACATTTAATAAGCAAGTAGTTCTGGCGTTAATATCTGCGGCGAATCGCATAGCTCTCAAAATTCTGTCCTGATTTCTAAAAAAATTAAAAGCAAAAACTTTCCGTAGAATGGTTGTACTTAAAAATAATTTATCTTCCACAGTGAAATTATAGAAACTGATTCATCTGAATGTCGAAATTTTACTTGATTTGCCTAAAGCACATTCATTTTTTTATGTACTCAAGTTCGAACTCGAAACAGGTTCAGCACAGGCACTGAAGAAGGTACATTAAACTGTTGCCAATTTTCGGCAAACAATTTTCAAGTATCCCCCGCACTGTCAGAAGTGCCAATTGCTACCGCATCTGATCATTTCAAGTGAGCAACAAGTGCTAACAATTGGCTGGCGATAGTCTCTTCCGTCATTCTCAGAGCTACTGAAGCAGTCGACTTTCTTTTTCGCACAGGCGGTTATGAATATATTTTGAGGGCTCTCGGGAAACAAGTATGAAAACTGAAAGTTGAAGAGATTCACTGACATTTTTAAACTGTCATTGAACCGATTTTTTTTTTTTTTTTTTTTTGTAAATCATTAAACCATTTGGCAGCGCAACACTCGACCATTTCTATAACAAATACCATTCCATTTACATTGAAATCATTTTCATGTTTCATTAATTCTAATAGCTTGTCGTTACTGTTGTGTTGCCTTTGGAATTTGCAAAACCGCCTCCAACTCCTCCTCCTCCCAAACCAGCTACACACACAACACAACAAAAAGGAAATAACTTTTCGTGGAACTTCCAACTTCACATGAGATCGGGGAATTTGGCACAAAACTTCCCATTAACTTTGTTTCTATTCATTCCACCGAAAATAAAGGCAATAAATAATAGAAACCTCAAAGAAGAACATTCTCTCTCTATCAACTTATGTATCTTCTGGTTCTCGTTAGAAAGAGGAGAGGAAAAAAAAAAAAATTATAACAAGTTAACAGTAAAATAAAGAACCTCATTTGAACTAATTACCTAGTGGTCCAGAGTGCAGTGCCGCCTGTGTGTGTTTCGGTCAAATGACCGAGAATAGAAGATCAAGATTGAAGAAGAACCCCCGATGATGAAGACTTCAGATTTTTTAGTGCCTTGGATGAATTTTTGATGAGAGTCATCTCATTGTTTGCTTCTCCACCATTATCATTCAGACGTTCTATGAGAACATGCAAGATTCTAGAATACAAGTGATCCATTCACACAGAATTTACATAAGCGATCGTGTGATTGTGCTATGTTTATGTAATCCATAAGGTTAAACCCTTTGTGGAGAATTAAAGAATCAACCAGTTCTCAATGGAGATGACAATAGCTGCGAAGAAAGAAAAGTTTTATGACTTTCAAATTACGGAAACATTTTAATGGGCATATTTTTATAAACCCATTGAAATAGGTAACTCATTGTTGGACCCAATTTTAAGACTAGACATAAATCGCTTGAGAAAATTTTCATAATTATGTGATAAGCAGGTTTTAAATACTTAGGCTGCTCTATATCAAAACTTATAATCCTTTTTGATGAGAAAGTCATGATCAATTCCCGACCAAGTCCATTCAATTTTCACAGTATTAAAATTAAATAATTCGCTCAGAAAGTACTTTGTGTATTTCAACATGAACGCGAAAAAAATACTGTGAATTACGAACGAATGCAAAAATCACACACAACTCTCTCCCCAGTCAAATTGGATACCACCCATGGAGAATAAAAATTGAAACCTAATATCACCTGAGTTTCAAATACCACTACACCAACTCTTTCCTATCCCTTCTTCTCTCTTCCAAATTAACTAACGCCCGTGCCCTGTTAATCAGTTAAAGGGTATTCATATCCCCTTTGGCATGTGCAGATTATAAAAACAAAAAAAAATCTACATATGTATCATTTGATTGTAAGTCATGCTTACTTTTTTCTTCTTCTCTTCTTATATTCTGTATCCTCTTGTGGGTCCTAGGGCCTCTACAACGCCTACGCGTCATCGTGTGCGATTTCTGGAAATGTGCCTCAGCTCTCCCCAACTCTTTGCCGTGCTTCCTTCTCCACTGTTTTGCGCCACGTACTCCTAAGACCGCCGCATATCCTGCCATCCTGGGTAAGCGGGCTCCATTGCATCGCTTGGTTAGATATCTGTCACCCTTTCGGAAAGTGTGACCAATCCACTGCCACTTTCGTCGTCGTATGTTTGTGCCTATAGGTTCATGGCCCGTTCTCTGATAAAGCTGTACGTTAGAGATACGGTTTGGCCAGAATATCCTTAGGCGCAGGCACCTATTGACAAACGTTTGCAGCATCCTCGTAATAGTGACGGTCACTCTCCAGGTACCACATCCATATAGGAGCACGGATTCAAACGTTGGAACGAAACAGTAGCTTGGTGTTTAGGTTAATTGCATTACTTGGCCAAACTGTAGATTTTGCTTTACCTATTCGGCTGGCTATATCCAGTTCGGTTCCGCCATCGGTTGAGACAATACTCCCAAGGTATTGGAAACTCTCTACTCTCTCAACCGTTTGTCCAGTAATGAATATATAAGTTCATGAGTTCGGTCCTACGCTGATCATTTTTGTTTTTGCCGAGTTGATTTTCAGCCCAACGACGTCTGCTTCCCTCTCCACATTGGCTGTCATTTGGTGAAGATCCATTATTCTGTGAGACAGAAGGCATACATCATCGGCGTAGTCGAGGTGCTTGAGTTCAGATGTAAGAGTCCATCGAATTCCTCAATTTCCTGTGCTGCATTCAGCACATCGCTAATCACCGATAAAAACAGTAATGGTGAGAGTATGCAGCCTTGTCGAACCCCACTTTGGACTTCGAATTCCTCAGACAGCCTTCCTCTGCGCAAGACGTGACATGTGGACCCATAATTGCTATTACTCGTACTTTATCCAGAATGCCTCTCCTGCGCAAGGTACGCAAAATAAATTCCCGATTGACACTATCAATCGCCTTTTCAAAATCGATGAACAGCAGGTGAAGTGGTGATCGATATTCAACACACTGCTCAATGATGATCCGCAAGGTGTTGATGTGGTCGACACAGGAGGATCCAGATCGGAAACCTGCTTGTTCGGCGTCGAGTGTGTCTTCCAGCTGCTCTTTGATTCGCTCCAGGATTACTCTAGCTATTGTCTTGGCCACAGCAGGCAGCACGCATATATCTCTCCAGTTTTCGCACTGCATTAGATTGCCTTTTTTAGGGAGCTTGGGGATCATTCCCTTCTTCCACTCATCTGGAAAACTCTCGGCTTCCCATGTTCTCCCGACAAGTGGGAACAGTAGCTATGCCGATGCTGATATTTGTATTATACTTTGATATTTGTATTATATGTCAAAGAATAATAATCGAAAGGCGGCCTACGAAGTCTAACCTCTATTTTGTGATACAATCTATATGTAGAAAGCAATTTCTTTTGAAAGAAAACCCAAAGATTTCATAATAGCATTTAGCTAAGATCTCAATCAGTAGTCAACAGTGTCACTTAAGACACGAATCGTCATCTGACATCTAAATTGAGCTCTCACTTCCGCATGTTGCTTATCTTTCCATTAACCTTAAACCTCATCCGTAAACCCTACAGACATTAATATTATCATCATACTTTACGTCACCCGCATTCATCAGTGCTACAGCTCTTTACAATTGTTTATCGCAGATAAAACTCCCCTTTTATTAACCCCAACATTTTCATCACAAATGAATACCCATTAACGAAAGACATAAGACGGCGGACACATTAAGACAACAATTCTGAAAGAGTACCGCACATCTAATTGCTTCCTAGTATAGTGCGTACAGACTATTACTACGAACACACCTGTAATCATTCAAACAACAAAGACAAGCGGTACAATGGTAAAAGATTATAAGATTCATTGTTATTTAACTTGAGCCCTAAATGAATTCTTAAGAATTATTTATCTTTGCTTTCTTTGTTTAAAAAAAAAATAAACTGTAGGGGGTTGAGCTGTTGGCACGACCTTGTGAAGGACTATGAAGTTAATCATAAACTTCAAGCCTTTGTCGTAACCGCTATATACAAGATATATTTTCTCTTTCAATTAGTTTGTGTGTATATGTCAAAACCAAATCTACCGCCCCGACCAATCTTGACCTCCACTTGAGTAGTTTGTTTTTATTTTTTTTTCATCTATCATAGACTTAAGAGGCGGTATTACCCTCTGGACTAGTTCCGGCGGTTTGTTGAAACCACTTGTGGAAGTTTTTCTTTATTTATTTATTTTTTCGTTACTTACTTGTTTGTTGATCGAGAGACCCTAAAAGTACTTATTCATAGCGGATGCGATTGACTTGAAAGGGGAGAGTGCTACAAATCGTATTTTAATTTTGGGTTCATTGCTTGGTTTGTTTAGATTTGCTTTGTGCATTGATTCACGAAAAGAGAGAAACTCTTTTGATTTGGAATCTTGTTTGAAGGAAAACTATGTATAATGATCCGGTTTGTGAGAAGATTTGTTGTATTTATTAACCTTAGAATACATATGAAGTGAAACTATAAATATTACTGATTCTATTGCTTTAAAACTGCTTGTAATCCCAGCATTTTTTGTTCTACAAACAGTGATTCGTTTAGAGGTACGTTTTTTAAAAGTAAAAAAGGAAAAAAAATCAATTTTATCTCGTTATCTTTGTTATGAAACAAAAGAACCATTTTTGGCATTTATTTTTTAAAAGATTACTTTCAAATTCCAGTAATATTGGTCGAAATATGTTCCGTTCTGAAATTCCAGTTTTCGATAAAGCATTTCGGAGCTTTTCGAGTGGTATTTGGTGATCAAAGCGAGTAATTTTAGCTCCAAGTCCTCAATCGTACCCGTGTAAACTTTTTACTTTACATAGACCCAGAAAATAGTCCGTTATTAAGGCCCGATAACGGGGGCCTTTGATAAGTGCGTTCTGGCCCGTCTCGTTCGATGTATATGTATAAGAGTTCTGTCATCCTCTTTAGGTCCGAACTTTTCTGCTTTGTTGACCAAAAAACATATTACCTAAGTCTGTTCCCGTACTTTCTGCACTAAAATTTGAAGCTTTCCAAATTTCTAAGAGTGGGGGTAAAATTCTCTCATAGAAAGCCAAATGCACAAAAATTCGCGCGAACGAGTTGAACAAAAAAGCTGCCCACTTTTTAGACGTCACTTTTTTTTTGTATAGATTTACATCAAATTATCTTGCCAGCCAACAACAGCACAACCATTTGACAGATCTCATATTTCTGCGCAAAGAAGTGTCTTGGGCTGAAATTCGCAGCATGGGGGAACTCCTTACTCTCTCTTCTGTGAAAAACTATAAAATTTTGACGTACGGGAACAGGAATTCACTATTTTTCGTAGATTTTCGTAGATTTTCGTAGTTTATGTCAGTACGGGAACAGACCTATTTTATACACATATTATTTATTTGAATTGGAGTATAGTTGAGCGTGCAAGTAAAAGGTAAATTTAATATGTCAGAATTGAAGCGATTTTATGTTTCAAATCAAAATCAGTTGAAGGCACTTAAGGAACTAAAAATTCGTTCATGCAAATGAAAGTGCTAACGCGTTTCCGCCTTAAATTGTGGATTGACGAACTAAAAATTAAGCAAAACAACAAAGTAATGCGTCATCACGCATCTCATGGCTTTTTCTGTATATTAAGTATGTACTTCGCTACCTCTTTGAAAACAGTCGGAAATGATCTATACATACATTGCTTAATGAACCTTGCGAAGATATGGCTTCCAGGCTACTGAGATAATCGCTATTTATTTGTTATGTCAGACCCTGATATCATCCCAATATCAACCTTATCATCAGGGTTTCTATTATGATTTCCATCCAGAATTGGAAGCTTATCGACCGTCTTAATTCAAATTTTCATTTCAAATTAAAATCTTCTCTACCAGAAACGAGGGCCAAACAGGAAAGCCTATTATTACATCACGATGACATTTCTCTTTTGCCATCTTTTGTTGTAATTCTCAAGTGTCTCCAAAGGTATTGTGTACAACGCCCTTTAGTGTGTGCGGGTTATTCGAATTAAACAAATAAAATAAAGTTCTGTTTATTTTTGTGATTAAATCTCTGGCGACAGAGGTCCAATAATTCGAATTGTTCGTGCGGCGGCGGCGGCGTTCCGTTCCCTTCAGTCAGTTAATTACATTACCTTACGAAACAAGCAGAGTTGTCAAATTTCTTTTAACTACCTTCGTAACGATCTATTCTGACATTCAATTCGTATGCAAATTGAAATCGATGACAAAATGTTTATCTTCGTCGTTTTGAAGGACGATGACTTGAGGGAGATAAACTGTTCTGATGAATGGCTCAACTACGTGAATGGCAGAACAAGTGTCAGTTATTCATTGATCTGATTAGCTTTGTATGTGCGGGTTTAGTTTGCTATAGATGGGAGAGTTGTTCTTTTTTTTTCTCAAGTGAATTTTTGGATCCTTTTTAGAAAAGGTAAAAACGATTACACAGTGGTACTGAGTGGAATAATAAATTCTGTCGTTTCCCGCCGCCGTTCAAATGGGTCCCGAAGGTGAGCATGGATTTAACCCGGACACGTAGTCTACGCAATTTTCATAATTAATTAACATTTGCACAAGGCGGTTGTGATGGAATACAAAAGCGGATTCCGGAGAACGGAACGGAATTCCTCATTATTTACATTAAAATGTGTTTTACATGCACAAGGTGGTGTGCTGCTTCTGCTGCTGATGGTAAGGACTGCAACAACTGAACACACAAAAAGTGGCTGCTAACAAAAGTGTCGATGTCAAATGCCAATCATTTTCCCATGTCTACGACACACACTATAAAAGCGAGGGCGTTGAGCTCTGTCGCCACTTACATATGCGTACTTCTGTTTGTTGCTGTACAGGCCACATCACGCCACCACCGAACCGCAGGGTGCTACGTGGAATGCATTTTGGTTACTAGAAGTAGAAGCCTATCTGTAGACAGATGACAGGACATGCATCGCTGATTTCTTTCTTTCGCTCTTCACTACAGTTGATTGACAGTTTGCAATAGTTTATGACATTTCTATGTGTGGAGGGGCTTTTTTTTTTTTGTAACTGTTCACAATCAAAGCTTTTATTCCCACGAGAAGGGATGAGTGGCTTTTTTTCTATTTCTGGCGCTAGTTCTAGAAATCAAAATCTCTTCAGCGATGTGTAATTATCCAGGGAGTAAGTGTATAGACATACATATGTATATGTAGACATTGTATAAGTAGACAACGACGAGGACGAATACAATTGCCATTCCACGTTGGAAGTTAATTAAAAATTCAATTTTCACTTCTATTGCAGGTTTTACGTATTCTGCTAGTCGGGAAGGGAAGGGGGAAGAAGTAAAACAGAAGAAATGAAATGCAAAACGCAAACAAGGATGTCGCATTAAAAGAAAAGACACTTTGTTTTGTGTGCTCGTTTTACTGAGTGTATTTAGAAATTAATTAAAATTTAAAATTAATTGCTAGGTTGCTTCTGAATTAACTTTGGATTTGGACGTTTTTTTTTTTTTCTCTAACAAAAATGGGCGAACAGGATATTCTTATGCGACGGTAGACTTGTATAGACACTTTGCAATTTGGGTTAATCGAATTTGATTTGGTTTCGCATTGCATTTGATGGTTGGTTGGTTGAAACCGGCCCTCGATGCACTTAGACCAGTAGTTGGTCCATTGTGCTGCCGATGTGTAAGGGTGGGTGGGTCACCCTCTTACTGAGGAAACCATTTACTCCTTAGTATGAAGGAGCCAATCTTAGCCATACAGGCATTCTTGAGATCACTTAGATCGTTGAACAGGTATTCATCTAGTGTGGCCTTTCTAATGTTGGCAAGTGCGGGGCGCGTGCATAGGAGGTGACTGATAGTCTCCTCTTCTTCTTCATCTCAACAACTTCTACAGAAGTCTTTGTAGGGGATGCCGAGTCTTTGAGCATGCCTTCCTATGGCACAGTGTCCGGTGAGGGTGTTTACGATTTTGGAGAGGGTTCCTCTTTTATGTTTCAGAAGTCCGATGGACCTGGTTTCATTTAGCGTGGGCCAGAGCAGCCTTGCAGTGTTACAGTGGCCGAGCTGTTGACACCGATAGTTGGTTTCTCTCACCGCATCGGCATGGACAAGGTATTTAGCATAGGACGTTGGCGCCGCGATGTCGGTGACGTGTATGCTGTTTACAGAGGTGGACGTCCAGATACCAGCACCGACTTCGGTTTTGGAGCCGTCCGTGAAGATTGTCAGCGATTCAAGGTGAAGGACATCCCGTTGTGTCCATTCTGTTCTGTCGGGTATTAAACATTTGTAGCTCATGTTGAAGTTTTGTTCAGTGGGTAAGTGGTCGGTGACCTTTGGAAGATGGCGGTTCATCAGAAGTATTCTGGCGTGTCCAGTGTGTTGTTGTTTCCATTGTTTGGAACTTCTCAGTCTTATTGCTGAGCAGGCAGCCAATTGTTTGCTGACGATGTCAGTTGGAAGTAGGTGGAGCATGGTTTGGAGGGCTGCAGTGGGAGAGGTTCCCAGTGCAGCAGTAATACTGAGACAAGCAACTCGTTGAGTTTTTTCCATTATGATTAGGTTGGAGGTCTTCTCCAGGGCAGGCCACCAGACCAGTGCATTTGATATACGAACGAGTACTTCTGTATGTCTCCGTGGATTTTGGTCCTAATTTAACTATTATATGCAATATTTAACAAACTTTAGTAGATATAAAGCCTGGCAATTATTCCAGGATTAGGAAGTACAGGCGTTTCTAGAGAGCTACATTATGTGTTAAAGTTATTGTGTTGAGAGCAACTTTCCAAACTAACGGTCATTTGCCCTCTTGGTTTCGATTGAACATTTATTCCATTGTTATCTTTTAATTGTATAGGTTGGGTGTGTTACCCACGTCATCCTCTTAAATCATCGAAATATTTAGGTACTGCAACCAGATTGCAACATACATAGCATACATCAACGCACACCGACAAATTAATACGTTTAACTCAATCAATTAACCAAAGTATACAAAAGTCTGGCTCAAACCTAAGCACACAATACTCACGAATTGCTTCACAATTGCTGAAGCAATTAATTGCTAGTTTCAGTACACGAAAAAGAGAGAAAAATACAACGTACATATCTGTTGGATACACTCGCCGAAGTAGCGGCAACAAATTAAAGGCAACAAACTAACAAATTTCAACAACTGCCGCTTCGCGCGCCGTTGAAGTTCAAACTCTGCACGCTGCTACCTCTCTGTCGAAATTGCAACAATTGTGTGTTCTGTTTTTTATTTAACTTTGGAGGCTAAGCCTCCTCTAAACTCAATCTAGTGCAATAGTAGCAGCAACAGCAACTTGAACACAACAATCAAGCAATCAATTAGCCACAGTCATTGGGTTGCATTCAAATTGCATGAGATAATCATTGTACCCGGTGCGCGGTGGCGGTGGCGGTGTTGGCGGCGCGGCGTGCAGTCAATTGTTCAATGCAACAAGTTTTGACTTTTCTCCTCCGTTGACTGATTCATGGAGCCATCGATGTGACATCAAAGATTACCCAACACACGTACAAGTACCTACTCGCCGAGAAGCATTGTTCTTCTCGCATCATCTGGGTGCGCGCATAAGCAGCACGTGTTTGCCCGGTTACCTTCCTTAAAAAAAATAATTGAAACGGAAAAGCCTCACCTTAAAAAAAAAAACCTAGCAGGATGAAATAATATAATTTTTTTTTTTTTTTTTGTAACCAACGTGGGCGTTTTAGTTTTGTGGTCTTAACTGAGTTAAACTTTTCGTTCTACGGTAGCGCGCGTTATGTTGTTGTCATGTACTTGAAACCTGATATTCGAGTTACTGTGCGCTGCTCCGATTTTTATCATCGCCTTCATCTCCCGTAAGTGCCTCAAAAAAAAAGTGAAAAAAATCGCAAAAGTGAGTGACTCTGCGCGTGCTCAGGTGTTGTGAGATTGTTTTTATCTGCTGGCCGAAATCTTCTCGAATTTCAGGTTCAGAGACCCGCACTTTAACAAGATCGAGAATGACGTTAATCGCGCGCGTTTTTTTTTTTTTTCACTTTTGTTCACTTTTGCAATTTTCCACTTCAAAGGAACTTAGTTGTTGTGTGTTTCAATTAAATTCTTATGCTATATATAGCAGTGTTACACTGGCTTTGTGTGCGAGTAGATAATTACATCGTGAGAACTTGAACAGCTATTATGGAGGAGAACTTTTAGCCCTTAGGGTGTGACATGAGTTGGGACTAAGATAGACTTCATAAAGAAGAAAATATCAGCTTGCTTGCGAGCTTTGTAGAATCGATTTTTTTTTCGTTCTTTTGCATTTGTGGAAGGTAGGTAAGTTTACATACACAGTATGATATGTATCTTTTTAGCTTGTAATACTTTGCTTAAATTTTTTTGTAGCATTTATACGTACATAAATAATTAGGTAAATAGACATATGGAGAGCTCACAGCTGTAAAAAAATTAAATATTAGGTTAGGCTAAGTTTGTGGGTTGGTAGAGGGAACGAAATATCTCCGCCGCACTCAGGTCAGCACTGACCCATTATGTCACTCATAGAAAAAGTACCCCTTGCCCACTTAACCCATAAATATCTGTAACAACTGCTCATGGTTGTACTTACTCGTTATCCGTGTATACAAACCATTCTGATGTTCTGATGAAGTTCAATAACATGTCGGTAATGGCGTTGGAGAGTTCTCCTAGATCCTGAAAGAAGTGTTTGCCGACGAATTTGTACCGGGATTGTTGGAGTCCAGGACACTGACAGAGAAAGTGGGTAGTGTCCTCTATAACACCATCATCACCGCATCATCTGGCGAGTTCTTCTTCCGTCCGTCGTAGTTTCTTTAGGTGGTACCGCATAGTGTTGTGACCACGAGCATGGACAGTGAATGTCTGTCCTGGCGAATAATTCTCTCGGTCCTCGTTTTGTCAAAAGTTGGCCATAGTTGTTTTGCAGTTTTGCAAGTATCTAGGGATACTTAGGATCATCTCAAGTTCGCCTCTCTCACAGCCAATTTCCCTGCTTCAAGCCTGAGAGCGCAGGGCGGGGTGCTTATGGCGAGGTCAGTCAGTTCAAGTTGGTCCGATGAAGCTTTCCTTGCTCATTCATCTGCCTTTTCATTTTCCGGGACGCCCTCTTGCCCAGGAACCCAGCCGAGTAAAACCTTGTGCTGTGTTCCAAGAACTTTAAGCTCTTCGCGACAGCACTTTACAAGCTTGGATTTTATTTCTATCGCGGTAATTGCTTTGATAGCTGCCTGGCTGTCTATAAAGAAAGTGATACCTTCTGGCGGCATTGTTCTTGCGGCAGACTCCCGGGCAGCTTTTGTAACTGTCAGGACCTCCGCTTGGAAAACACTGCTGTGGTCTGGGAGTCGTATAGATCTGGATATCGGCAGTTTGTATGCGGCTGTCTTTCCACTCATCTCTGCTAGGGTAAGCTGAGGTAAATGGTCTTTTGAAGTCAAGGTAAGGCGTAGTGTAGTCTGTTGTGGGTGCATGGCCGAAAAATCTGCCAAGGATGGTCGCGTGCCCTATCGCATTCAGTTATGGTAATAAGCTGGTAATAAAACCAATTCAGTTTTCTGTTGGTTGACGGTAAGGCCGCATGTCTTCGACCATCTAACCAGGATCTTGAGGGCACCTTCGACTTGCTCTCTGAGCGTAGGGAGGAATTTGCCCGTTCCCATCAGTACTACATCGTCTGCATAGGCGACGACTTTAACTCCAGATGTTTTAAGTAGCCTCTGAGCTTAATTTATTTTCATGTTTGAATTTTGCATAATTGCGAATATGCGTGCAGCGGGCGCAGTGGATGTATGTATTATCGCTTCGAATATTTGTAAGAGTCGCAGTATATAACTGTGTCTGTAGAGATACTCAAGCTGCGGTTAAGGTCTCTCTAAACGCTTTTACTACTTCAAAATTTCATTATTAGTAAATGCAAGAAAGCCTTGAACTGTGTCGTGAGATGCAGCTCATTAACTGTCATCTCGGTTCCAGATCACACTGGTATCATGAAAATGAGATATTCAATGAGATTCCTAGATAAGGCTCAAAGGAGAATTTCTCAGGCCCCTACCTGCGTTAGGATCTTCTCCATGAACGGTCAGGGCTTCCAGTGATGACTGTGTTTCCTTGATCATAACCTCGCCAAAAAAGGAAACTTCATCCGGGGAGCTTTGATCGATTTTCCTTGTCTGCAGGTTAGACGGCTATGTCGATTTTCATACCTTAAGTCTGTTGCGTGCTCGCTAGTGAAGACATTTGATTTTTTATTGTTCTAGGTTTTAATTAGATTAAGTAGCCCTAACCATACAATTTAAAACACATACCTCATTAGATGGCATACCTCGATTTTTACCAATAGTGCAGACAATTGTTTGAATTCAAAAT
Source organism: Chalcosyrphus nemorum (assembly GCA_949716465.1). Classification (NCBI taxonomy): domain Eukaryota; kingdom Metazoa; phylum Arthropoda; class Insecta; order Diptera; family Syrphidae; genus Chalcosyrphus; species Chalcosyrphus nemorum. The sequence goes on from OX454332.1 coordinate 60,388,365, forward strand.
TTGTAATCTACAAACTCTTGATGTGCATACATATGTACATATGTATGTATGTACCTTTTATTTATGCTGTGCTTACACTTTCGTTCTAATATCCGCTTAGGCATACGCAGTGCAACGAAAGTGTAAGTGTCAAAACCAAAGAACGATCACGTACAACATTTTGGAATTTTCAGCGTACGATTTTACGCAAACATAGAAGAAAGTATGTGTAAAAGAGACAACTGCATCATAAATCGTATAATTTGATTGCTTTTTCGTAATTCATTGTCCAGAGCACGTACAAGAAACGAGCAACGTACATTGAATGAGGAACGAAAGTCTAAAGCCAGCTTTAATCATACTGAAACTGAGTACATATATGCATGTATGTACATACGTACATATAGAATGTATGTATGTAAATATGTAAATTAAAATTGTAGATAATTCCAAACTATCACGTCCATAGGTAGGTGCAACTGTACAATTCAAAAAGATAAAGATCATGTGACTTAAGATGATATTATTAAGTAAGTAGATAGCACATTATATGTACAAACATACATACAAACCTATGTATATACATATTATACGTCACCGCATTGAATGAGTAGTAAATCAGTTCCACAATCGTACATCATAGACGCATGATCTATTATCAAGTCATTCCTAAACCTCTAAACTCTCTGTAGACATAAATTCACTAAGTCAATTCAAAGCAACAAAGATTGTTCATTTTGTTTTTAATAAACACAATATCGTCTTCCTTAAAACCCAATACGTTCATATGTAGATACAAAACTTCAGAAACCACATCAGCTTAATTACACTTTTATTACAGCAGTAACAGAAGGATATTCTCTCCCTTACATGTACCTAGTATTGTATTTGCCTTGTGATATCTCTACAGCCATACTGCAGGTATCACATTTTCCAAAATAATTACACTTTGAGCTTTTGTTTCTCAGCAGCATCATATGTATCTTCCCACCTGCGAAATGCAGATAAAACCATTACCTACCCATGCGCCCCTGCTCTAGGAGTCACATGTGCAAGTGCAACATTTATCCAACCATAATCACCGCTCCAACAAACCATACCAACATTCAAATAAACATGCTTTTCACTCCTACTAGCAGCACCCCAGAGAGTACGTTATAAAATTTATAAAATATAAGCACACAACAGTGTTACCTACCTGCCAGTAACAGAAGCACTCAAGCAGGACATGGACACACACACACACTCATACACAATTGCACAGATACACAGAGAGAGCCTGGACAGGATAACGACATTTCATGTAATCATGATGAATAATTGGATTCCAACATGCCGAGGACATTTTCCATTATTATTACATGTCATTGTGGAATCAAGAAGGAGGGGCTCTGTGTGCCTCCATGTAATATTAGCCTACAGCACAAAACCACATCGGGCATACCTGTGTGTCTGTCCACGAAACATGTGCCAGAAACGACAACAACGACGAAAGCTCCTCAAGGTGAATTTTATTATTACCTGAATTGAATTAATGCATTTTAATTGAAATTTCACCACAGAGCTGGATAGAGGAGGCACTTAAAATTGATGTCTGTCTGAGCAGGTATCCTTAGGCTTACTCTGAGTCCTTCCAAAAAAAAACCGATACCACTCTGTATCATGAGTCTTATTTTTCAAGAGCAAATCAGTGAGGTGTGATTTTAACACCTAAACGATGTCGACAGTATTTACCGTACTTAAGTCTACTCCTCTGGGTGCACAATCATTGCATTGCATCTATAGATAGGATCTGCTGAAAGTTGCATGGCCGAGCGGTGGAATGTTATTAGTCTCGTATTTCTTTCTTTTTTTCGCATTAGCCCCAGTGGATGTTTTGTCCATAAAAACAAGGGCGTTAAAATGGAAATTGGAAAATCATAATTACGATATAAAAAAAGAAAAAAAAATTGATTCGGAATGAATCGAAGAAAGATGACGAGAGGGTTCATAGGCGGATTAACTCCATTCTGTGCACACCGTGGTGTGGTGGTAATCTCCTTTATGTGAATGCGAATTGGAATTGCATGAATTAATTTCCATCCATACAAAGGCGGAAATTATGCAGCGCGAAGTTCTGCTTCAGATTCGGATGTGGATTCTCCGTTTCCTTTCCGGTATTATTGTTACGCACAGAGTAGGTATGCTGGTTTGAAATGGAATTTATATGATTTTAATGGAATTTCAATTTGATCCATTAATTAATAATGATTACGGCAGCGTTATGAAAAAGATAAGTTTTATTTTGCCATTGGGAATTTTAAAATAAAAGTGCCTCTCATTCTGAACCGAGAATTTTATCAAGTCGAACCATTTTAAAAGGAACAAATTTTAAAATACAAAAAAGTACCTATACCATCATGGAAAATATACATACATACAGGGTGTCCCAGTTAAGCAGTATAATCCTTTAAGGGGAGATTCCTGAAGTTCTGCTGAAAAAAAAATTGTATGGCAGGGGGGGTCTATTCTCATCCCATTTCAAGTTATAGCCCCCCAAAGTGGGTGACCTCTAATTTGGAGGTGTAGCCACTTTTAACGCTATAACTTCTAAACTATTATTGGTACAAAAAAGGTTTTGTACATTTTAGTAAAAATTACATTTAAATTAAGTAAAAATTTTGAGAAAAATGCATTTTAAGTAAAAAAAATGGAACAACAAATTTTCATAATTTTGAGTTTAAGAAACCATAACTTTTTTGTGGCTGCACAGATGTACCCAAAGTGTCTAGGACTTGTGTGCGCTACTAAATTGTACAAAACCTTTTTAATCATATATCAATAAGCATTTTTGATCTTTAAGTTTTCATATTAAAAGATGCATTGAATTAAAAAAAAATAAAAAAAATAAACACCAAATTCTTTCCCTATTTTCGAAGGATTTGTCCAAAAATGTTCCTATAATATAGGGCAGGTATTGGATTCGTGCAAAAATTCGAACTCGAGATATTAATCAATTCCGACATTACGATGATAGAGAAGTTCAAAAAAGTGGGTCTGCCAATTCTGTCTGGCTGTGTGTGCCTCAGGCTACAGCCTCAACGGGTGGACGGATTTCGATTAAACTTCATAGCTAGGGTCTGTGCAGTAATCCCTAGAGGCGAAATTCAAATTTTTGTTTTAACCCTATTATTAACGGTACTTTACTAATGGCCAATTTAACAAAAATGAGATTTTCTCGAAAACATCTCCAACAATTTTTATTAAATTTCATAATTGGTTTGGATTGGAAAATGCCAGTCAGTTGACATTTAACATTTCTTACCAAAATTGTTAACAACAGTACTTTACTTATAATTTATTTTGGAAAAAGCCGATTTGCACATGAAAGGCTTCAACAATTTTGTTTAAATTATACACTAAGACTAATACAGAGCTGTGCAAAAGATGGCTTACCAAATTTTGGCCAAAAAATGTCGTAACGTTACGTATAGCCAATTTGGCTAAAAGTACCTACTTTTTTGGAAACGGTTAAAACGACCTCATCCAAATCAATTACACTATAAAATGGCTTAAAAATGTTTGGGCCCAATGTGCTTATAACGGTACTTTTTTAAGTACTAAGTGGTTTTAGCCAATTTGTGCGAAAACCGCTCCAACGATTTTCTTTTAACATGATATTTAAACTACTTTTCTAAAACAACATTAGATGGCATAACTACGTTTTTGATCAAAAGCACTAATAACGGTACTTTACTGGCTATAAGTAACAAAATGTTCTTTTGCTCGAAAATGGCTCTAACGATTTCGTTTAAATTTCATATTTAAACAACTTCCTAAAGCAACACAAGATGGCATACCAAGTTTTTGGCCAACATATTCTCACACACATACTTTAAACCTTTAAACAAAAATGTTCGCAGACCTTTTTTGACAACTTGGGGTTTGATTTGAACTTAAGGCTGAACTATAATAATCGGAAGCAATAAGAAGCTCATGTCAAAACTCTACGTTAAGTTTTCTTCAGTGCAGTCATTTCCACAAATTGCCTATAATATGTAGGAGTATGTATTCGGTTATATTTGTGTTTTCCTAAAAATATTTCAATTGTTTTAAGGAAATTTATAATAAAACTCATTCAAGACTGTTTCAAACCTTAAATTGGATGCATTTTGCACGTTATAAAATCTCATTTTAGTATGTTCCCCGGCTGACTGTCGAATTTTTATAAGTAAAAGCGAATGGATTCGCACTTTCCGAAGTGAGCAAAAGTGACCGAAAGCCAGGAGCTATTTTGGACGCATAATAAAAATCCTTTACATTCGTACTGTTTTGGAAGGGGTCCTACGACACCATTCTCCTATTATAGTTCAGCCTTTGAAAAGAAAATCGTGGTAAAACCCAACCATAAGAAAATAAAGGCTCTGTAATACACATAACTGGTATAATCCACCCATATTGAATTTGCGTTCAGTTTCACTGACCCTTCGTTCACTTTCGGCTCCATACGTAGACTGCGTTTTCATTCGCACATTCGGTACACAAAGAATGAATGCCAGATGAAAATAATACAACAGTCGCCATTGTTTTATGCAATTAATTTGACAGCACTTGAGAATTTTCGTTTTATTTATGACAGTAGATATTACATGCTTAATGCAATTGTGGTCGCGCTTTATGTTTGCAAAAGCGAACGAATAGTTAACGAATCGGCGCTAGGCACATTATGTGTTGAATACTAAGTATGTATTCATAGATTTACTCACGTACATATGATTGTTTATGCAAGCGAATGCCGCTTTGGCTCTAGCCTGTGAAATACAGGCATACATACCTATGTAAACTTTTAGCTTTAATCGTGATATGTTTCATCGCCCTTTAGCGCATTGCATTTGCATAAAACAGTGCTTTTTACGAAAATTTACGAGTTTTTGCGATAAGCTGTTCGCGTACGGAAAGTTTTCGCACTTTTCGCAGAAGAGATCGCTGATGAGAGAGTAAGAAATTTCCCCATGCTACAAATTTTAGTGCAAGAAACTTCTGTGGGCTGGTTTTTGAAAGCTGTCAAATCAGTGTATTTTCAACTTTATCTTGTTCAACCCGTTCGTTTACTTTTTTGTAATTTTAACTCTCTCTGAGAGAATTTTACCCCCATTCTTCGAAATTTGATAATCTACAAATTGAAAAATCACAAAAACCCAAGTCTGAGCGCTATTCTCTTTTGGACTTTAATACTCATGGGCTAGTGTCCATAAATACTCACTCTTTTTCATGAATGAATGGCAACTAATGGTCTTATATAACAAATCAAAAATCATAAGACTCTAATCACAGAGTTGACAAAGTTTGTTATAAGTCTGGGTGGTGTCTAAATTCTCTTTTACTTCTTTTGTGACTGAAAAGTGGTATCTGCGTAAGACTTTTGATTTCGAACAAGTGGACTATTTGTCTGATCATTTGAATACTTCCAAGGATTACAATATACATATGTTTGCTGGATTCTGTTTAATTTTTTGATTACACCACAATTTTAGTGCACATCACATACAATATAATAAAATATTATGAAATGCGTTTAATTGCCTTTTGAATTCAATTTACCAAATTGCCACATTTTACATAGACATCGTACCAGGGTGGAGGAAATCCAACTGAAAATAGAACTACTGTCAACCAAACAAAGGCCCCCATAACAAACTAACAATAATAGTTTTGCCAGCTTAATGTGCATCCATCTACAAGCATACCCTCTTTTGCATATTTAACCAAACGTAAGCAGTTAAACTGCTCATATTGCACTAAAACCTAACAAGGAAAGAGCAGGGGGAACTAGAAAACCCCTCTGCAGCCTGACTGAGTACATTTATGAAACTTACACCGAACTGACGTGGATTGATTGAACAGTTAGGCTGGAAATTTTAATTAAAATGCAAATATACACACTATACGGAACAAAGGCTCTGGACGTATAGATACACAGCCCAAGGTGGGCGACGCAGCTCGACCAGGAGTGGATTCCTCATGCAATCCATGAAAAAAAAAAAAACGACCACCTTAAAAGTTTCCAGCACGTTTGATTATAACCATCGTTGCCGATACGCCACTGGTCAGTCTCAGGCCCTTTTCGGTTGACTATATGTATATGTATACTCGTAAGAATAGTCGCAGCGGTGGTGGTTGTTGGCGGATCCTTTGTGCTTGCGTCAGTTATGGCACGTTCAGTTTCCTTTATTTGAAGTTTTATAAATTTCCTTTTTTGTTCTGTTCTATCCATAGTTTTATATCGATGAGGCAAATGCACAAAATGATTTTACAGTGTGCCGAGAGTGTCCGATGTGTGCACACACATGAAATGAAGTTAACTAATTGAACAGAATGGAGAGGAAGGCTCTGGAATATTTATGCTGAAGCTGGAGTCATGCAGGATAGGGCACGAGAATATGAGTGTGCGAGTGTGGATAATTGATCTGAGAAAAGTAAATTTTTGCACTATTGAGGGAAAAGTTTTTATTTTTATTTTTAATTTTTCTTTATTGCATGGTAGGGAAAATTTAATTATAGTAAACTTTTGAAGTGGGTTGTCGTTCCGATCAGGCGGATGTTTGTTTGAGAAATATTGATTTTTTATTCTTGCGGCAAGTTCAGTGTAAAAAAGTTTGAATTTAAACGGTGTAGTGTAAATTCAATGGGTTTTTAAATGCATCTATCTTATCGTAAAACTAACACAGTGTCGCTGATAAGGATTGACAGCATTGATGGTTAAATGCGGGTGAGTCTCTTTTCCGAAAGCTTCACTGTACTTTGCGTTGAATTGCTGTCAACATTCAATAATTTCCTTACAGCCATACCGTGATTATACAGTGTTAACCCTCTGCGAATATGTTGCTTCTGAGGAAATAAAGTGTATGACTTGGTCGTACGTCTCTGCCTGCTGTTTAGACCCGTACACTACACTACATTTTGTATTTTTAATGTGTTTGATATTAAATTAGAGCAGTACGAAAAATTCACCACTGAAATTCTCAGTATACGCACTAAGCCCTTAAACGTGAAAACGTCAAAAAATATACTTTAAAAATGTACTTTTCACCACATTATTCAGTCGCTGGCAGCTTTTTTTTTTGACATTTCTGCATTGAGCTTAGACTTTGTTACTTGTTGTTTTTGCTTACCATCGAAATTTAAAAATAAATTATGGCACTGTACAGTGGCGTGCAAAAAAAATAGCTTTGCTTTTCGTAAAAACAAACTTGCTGTCTTTTTCACGAGCAGCTGACACTTTACCATTATTAAGTTAAAAATACGAAAAAAAAATGTAGTGTCGTATGTATTTATTTTATTTATAATTATTAGGTCCGATCGCGTACCCTCGCTAAACAGCGAATTTTTACGAAAATTTACAAATTTTTACGAAAAGCTGTTCGCGTACGAAAAATTTTCGTAGTTTTTCGCAGAAGAGAGTGCTCACGAGAGAGTAAGAAATTTCTCCCTGCTACGAATTTTAGTGCAAGAAATTTCTGTGGGCTTGTTTATGAAAACTGTCAAACCAATGTATTTTTAACTTTTTCTTGTTCGTTTATTTTGTTCGGAATTTTAGCTCTCTCTGAGAGAATTTTACCCCCACTCTTCGAAATTTGATAATCTACGAATTTTAGTGCAAAAAGTACGCGAACGGACCTACTATGAATGAGATTGAATGTTCTCTGACAAGGCGAAATTTCATTTGGCTTCCTGCTTGTCAAACTGATGACCTGTTTGATAGGTAGTTCATATCAGACAAGCTTCTGAAAAAATCCGTCTGACATTTGGATACGGCATAAAACTGTAGGTAGGAATGTATGCCACGCACAACACAAATACGCATACCAAAGAAGCTAGGTTTTGACGCTCAACGGGCTGCTTATGGCCTAAAATTTATTTTTATAAAAACACCGTTGTTAATGGTCTGATGTATTTGAAAGTGAGAACATGAACAATACCAGCTTTAAATAGCACAAAATAAAACTTATTTAATTGTACATAGCTAAAGACTTAAGATCAAAAAAACATTTTCATATTCTGAGATGCATTTACTAAGAGGGAAAAAAATACAGCAGAACTTAAAGATTATCGAAGCCTTGAGCTTTATTTATTTAGCGTTCCGTGCGTCATTAATGTGTTTTTCTACTAAAACAGAATGTCAATAAAATTTCTGCACGTATTTCAGAATTCACATACATTTTTCTATCGCCCAGACAAGCTATAATTATATTCTTCTTCTTTTAATACTTTTCCATTAAAGAAGTACCAAAAATGTCAAACGAACAAATTCATAATTGCAAAATTAATTTAAATGGACAATTCCAAAAATCTGCCAGACATTTTACGAGTTTCAATAAAAACCACAAGAAAAAACAAAAATGCCATAGCAAATTGATTGCAAACGCTCGGTGATTTTGTGCCATAAACTGCATCCAATGATTTTAAGCAGCAAATTCATTGAACCGCGCCGGGATGTCTTATAGAAACCGACTCCAGTCCCGGCGGCGCGGTTCGGCTTGATTTCTAAAATAAAAAGTGAAAACAAAAACAAACTCCATAAGCGAAAATAGAAAATTTTGCGTTTCAGAGAGGAGTATAAATCGATTTTTGATTGCCCAGTGATCGGTGTGCGCTACCATTTAATTGGATCATAAACTAAAATCGTTTTCGGAGGCGTCGTATTCGGTGGTAGTTTTCTTTTTACTTAATTTAGCAGCCGCCTTAAAAGAGTGCGAATGGGTTAAAATTGATTTTCGAATCGATTGACATAAAAAGTAAAAGAACGTGGATATCCCTTTTTTGGGCAGGGCAATGATTGAGTTATTTGTTGGAGCGTACTTTGCGTTGGTGGAGCTTGTAATAAATCGGTTAATGACGATAGTAAACAAACAAAACCATTTCCAAATGTTGACAAATTTTCCCTCACAAAGATGATAGTAGTTTATGGCCGATCTCCATCCAAGAGAAGGAGAGAGAGAGAGAGCGAAAAAGGAGCATTGGCGCTCGTTAAAAATCACTTAAAACTCCATCATCGTAAATATTTTTCGGCAAGAAAATTGAAATATTTTCCTCGTTCGTCGTGATTTTACAAGCACATTGGGAAAGTGGATGCCTTTTAGCATAAATCCGCGAAAGGAATATATATTTTGATAGGATTTAGTCCCTAAAATTATTCAAATTAGTGGCGGCAGAGAGAAGACGTATTGCATGTTGGAGATGGTAATATAGTATCTCGGTCCAATGAGTTTACGAGATAATGCAATGTGAAGATTTTGTGTGTGCTTAAGGAATGTGATGGAGAGATTGTGAATTCAAATTAATGTGAAATAAGCTTAACGTATTTACCGACGCCACTTTTATAATTTACAATGATAATGAGATTAAAACAAAAAAAAAATATTTTACATCTTATTTTGATTAGAGTTTTGTACCATGGCAATACCATTCATATAACGTTTGTCATACCTAATTATCATTGTGAACGCACTCTTTCACTTATCATCAAACTGTCACTGTCAATTTATTCAGTAAACTCAACATTTTCATCATGGTAAAGTACACGAACGAGCAACGTCTACAAATTATCAAAATTTTCTACCGAAGTTCGGAGTCGGTGATCGCAACTTTAAGAGCGTTAACTCAAATTTTCGGTCGTAACTTTCGCCCTAATAGACAGGGAATAACAAGTTTAGTGCACAAATTTGAGTGTACATATTCTTTGTGTGATGTTGCCGTGTCAGTGAGAAAACGGGCTGGTCAAAGTGTCGAAAATATCGCTGCCGTAGAAAACGATCCAAATCAGTCAATTCGACGGCGTTCTCAAGAATTGGGCATCGCTCAGTCCACATTATGGCGTATTTTGAGTAAGGATCTTGGTTTACACCCATACAAGATCAAGATGACTCAAGAATTGAAGCCAATGGACCATTTGAAGCGACATACCTCCTCCGATTGGATTCTGGAAAAGATGCGCCAAGATGATGAATTTCATCGCAAAATCATCTTCAGTGATGAAGTTCATTTTTGGCTCAATGGGTTCGTCAATAAGCAGAATATGCATTATTGGTCGGGTGAAAATCCCCATGTGTTTCATGAATCACCACTTCAAAAATAACGGTTTGGTGCGGTTTGCATGCCGGCTGCGTTTTTGGCCGATATTTTTTCTTCGCGGATAACGATCGTCACGTTACTGTGAAAGGATAGCGTTATCGCGCCATGATTACCGATTACTTTCGGCCCGAATTGGAAGATATGGACTTAGACGACATGTGGTTTCAAGCCACATAGCACACGTTTTATTGAAGAGTAAGTATGGTGAGGGTGTTATCTCAAGAAATGGGCCATTCGATTGGCCGCCTCGTTCGTGCGATTTAACGCCGCTTGACTATTTTTTGTGGGACTACGTTAACTCATTGGTTTATGCCAACAAGCCGATGACGTTGGAAGAGCTCAGAGCCAACATTGAACGCGAAATAGCGGCGACGAATCGACCGCTGGAAACGTGCCCGCGGTGGCCATATGAACGAAGTCGAGTTCCATTCAAAAACGTATGTAGATATTTAATCTGGTTGCTAGTAAGGTCCATTGAGTTTTGAATTGAATTGGGGGGACGGAAGTTATTTTACAATATGTTATGTACGGTTACAATATTGTATAATGCGGTCACAATGGAGTAACAGTTAGAATTGCTCTATATGAATCCATTAATTCTGATTCATATGTCAGAGTACGTACGCCGCACGCACGCGACATTGTGGTCCTGCCATAAGCACTAATTTTTTCTACTCATAATAGCAAAGGACCCACGCATGCACATTGTAGGAAGAACACAATTTCTCGAACGCATGTAGATATCTTCTACTATACAGTGGCTCTAACCATATGTCGCGTTAAACAATTGCAATTAGAAATGCATTTACAAATTACAACACAACTATGAAAGCACATCCATTAGGTTTTAATATTTGCATTTTCAAAATCCTTGTAATAAAAGTTAAATATTTTCTGTATCACTATTCAACCAAAACGATTGCAAAATTAAATGAACCCAATCGTATCGCTACAAGCAGCCATCCATCCAATGCAACCCCACTTTTCTATCGAATTTTCAAATTAATTCAAACAGCCATGTAATTGTTTTTTTTTTTTATTATTATTCTCGTATGACTTTATGTCTTTCCACTCGTATCTGTAACTGCCCCTGACTGACCATAGAGTAAATCGAATTAAAATCCCATTTCGCAATTATACTTCGGTTGTAACATGCTGGGTGGGGTACATTCAGTGTGTCAGATGCACTAAACATATGACTACACTTATTAACTTTTAAATTTACAAACCAACACAATAATAACAAACGAAAAAAACAAAAAACTATTCAACTGAATTGCACAATTGAATGCTTTGACCTTCGCGCTTCAGCTAATTTGTTTTAAGTGACTTGGATACATGAAGTGTATAATGCGCGCTATTCTGATTAATTTAAATAATGTCCGTTCACGCCCTATCCCATCGATCCTTACGCTTTAAATCTGTAATTAATTGTAGTTTCTCTCAATTTTTGAGCTCACTAAAAAAGGATAACTCAGGGGGATTGTGTCAACTGACACGTACTGTCGCTGTGATTAAACGAAATGGACGAACCGTCGTCGTTAATCAATCAAAAAATGTTTAAACATTCCTCATTTTTTGTTTCACCGACCAAAGAGGTTTTTTTTTTTATTTTTGTCAACTCAAAGGACATAGTAAACGATGATTCGCATGAATGATCTACAGTGAGAGTGCTTGAAGTTGGTTGGTGCAAAAAAAAGTGCAAACAAAGAATGATGTGGGGCTTAGTATAGATACAGTGGCTCACGAAACTATTGGAACGAATCGAAGTTTTAAGTATAACTGGAAAAATTAGATTTCAATTAGATTTCAATTTACAATTCACATGATCATTATTGAACTTGTTTAAAAATAGGATCATGAAAAAGTATTGGGACATATACTAAGTATAATAACTTCTAAATGCTAGTACTTTGTTGCAAATCATTTTTGCTTAATGACATGTTCTAGACGTTTATGCATTGATTTCACTAAGCTGGCAGTCTGTTGTGGTGATATATGACTCCATTCCTGTTGCTACATCTCCTTTAGTTTAGATATGTTTTTCGGCTTCCTTGCTGCTACACTTTTTCCCACAAATGCTTGATTTGGTTCAAGCCTGGGGATTAAGGAGGTGTTCCCAGCCAGTTTGGGGTAGTGTTGTACACCAATCAAAGTTTTGAGGACCATGTGCTTCTGGTCTTGGACCTGTTGAAAAAAGTAGTTGTCCTCAATTCCAATTCCAAATATTAATGCACTTTTTTTTTAGATTGGATTTCAAAATGTCTATGTACTCTACTGCTACATTTTTTTTTGTCTATAAATACCAGTTTCCAACTCTTGCACTTCCCATACATCCACAAGCTATGACGGAACCTCCACCATGTTTAACAGTTGGTATGGTATTCCTAGGATCGAATTCTGTGTTCGATTTTCTCCATACATAATGTCTGCTACCGGAGCCAAAACGATTAAATTTACTTTCATCGCTGAAGATGACGTTGTCCCAAAAGCTATCAGTACCTTTGTTCAGTGACTGAAAAAGTAGCACAGCACAGAACAGAACAGCACAAGTTTTTGAAAACTATCAGAACAGATTAGAACAGAAAAGTACAACCTCCTGTTCAATGAGTCAGAACGTATCCTAAAGCATCCTTCTTATTAGCAGTCAAACGTATTAAATCGCAAATATTTCCGTCCCAATATTTCCGTGAGCCACTGTACATGTATTTGTTTAACAGTTTTCATTCCTTGAAGCTGAGCACATACATATGTACGTACAACACTTTAAATTGTATGGGTTTTCCTGTTCCAGGAATCATTTGGATACCGTTGTAGTTCTGGTGTGAGAGAGCTTCACTTTAGGCAAACAAATTTATGTTTATGATTCACTCGATCCTGAAAGTGTTATTTAAACCGATTTTTGGAAAGATATTGACATAAACTTGAGTTTGATTATGGGAAGTTGTACGTCTACTTCATAATTAATTTAACTCCCATCAAAACAATAGCATTACCATCAAATATTCCAGCTTTTGCAATGCGACTGTCTTCAGTGACAGAAACCTTTGGCATTCTTTACTTTTCAATTTTATCTGATCGTTGAGTTCATTCTAAAATGAGACATTTAATATTTTTCCATCTAAAGTAGCAAACGAAGTTTAAAATTTTCAAGTTCACAATTGATTAATCCTCTTTCTTTAGAAATCCAATTTCATCATCCACGAGTGCTGAAATATTTAATGCAAATAGATATACAATATGAAAAATCGAAACCGAAATTTTAAATAGAAACTGACAGGACGGAAATTACATCAAGTCCGTACATTTGAATAAATAATACGATTTAAATAGCTTACCTACCGCAGAGACTGAAATCGTCCCTCATCATTATCCAATCAGACATTTCCATATACTACAGCACACTTTGCATACGCATTATTACAAAATATTAAGTTATCTACCTAAATTCATGATACTTTGCCAGAAGAGGAGCATCCTTTGTATACGCATTCAACGACCGCCATCCAAGAGTTGGGTATTATAAAGAGATGAAAACTCCAAACGAGAGCAACAAAAATCAATCTAATTTGCATAATTGAATTGAAATTAGCCAGCTCACAGCCACGAGAGGAGTATGGGGGGAGAGCATGCCAAGGATAGGGCTAATAGAAAGCCGCTTAACTGCAGAGCAGAGAGATAACTGACGCAGCAACATAACTTCAACAGAAACCGCATTTTATCACTATACAGTGCTGTGTGCAGTCATCATATACTTCATAGTGTATATAAAGTGCGCTCCTAAAGTCTGCGAACTCAATTATGTCAAAGTCAATTATGGTATGAAGAGATTGGGCTTGGCGAAAGATGTGTATGTTGAAAAAAATGGAGTACGAACTCAAAGCCTGACACTTTCACTGTAAAGCTAGTAGCATGCGGATTTCCACATTGTAACTGACAGTTATGGAATGAAATTTAATGTCAAACGATTTCATATGCTACAAAGTGCCATGTGACTACCCTTTCTCTTGGCATCGCTCGCGCTAATAATTTCACATGTCACATGGGATAGTCTCTGTGTCTCTGCTATTTCAACGAGAAGTGGGGAACGAAGAGCAAGAGAGGAGTACATTGAGTTGAATTTTATAATACCTTAACCCGTACTGTAGAATAGAACACTTATGCCCGTGCCCACTCATAAGGGATGGTAGTTTTGCTTTGCAACTGAAGATGATTGCAGCTATGACGACAACGACATCGATGACTATACGACTACGAACGACTATGAAGATGATGATAATGATGATGGTGATGGTGAGAACGATAGAGACATTTTACGAAAAATATCGAGAGGTTTTGTACTCTCTGACATTTAAGAACCACCCCTTACAGTATTCTTATTCGTTCGATAAGTTTGTTTTATTTTTTTTTTTTCGGTTTAATTTATTGGATTTTGAAGAAGATAGCAACGGTGGTTAGTGTCGGAAAGAGGAAGTGAAAAATGTAAACAGTCATATTCAACGTGACACTCAAAGGTCATGATCCTCCATTGAGTAAGAGTGCAAGTGCACATAGTATAGAATCCTTTTTTCAAAGAATCGAGGAGGAATATATTTCATGATTGTTAAAAAACGATTTTATGTTTTTCTTCTTATGTACGATAATGACGGAAGAGGACTTTGAATACTTGAGAACACATTTTTTTTTTTTGTATTATTTTTATGCCATCTAAGTTGGCTTGAGTGGATGTAGAGAACACTTGAAAATATTTACCTTTTGAAGAAGAAAAAAAAATCAATTTACACAAAATAGTTTGGAATTCCGAGTGGTGTTGCATATTTACTTGATGCCATGACATGAGTTTACTTTAGAGTAGGCGAAATAGGTCTCTACGGCTGGTGGTACCATTGGCTTATCATTATTTCCTAGAGAATTAATATGTCTTGAACTCAGCAAATAATGCTTATACTTAAAGTTCCCTTTAATAAAAGGACATTGTTTTCACAGTAAAAATATACATGTATGTACATAACTGTGTCGGTAAGTTATTTTTCACATTAATACCACGTTCTCAACGGACGAAGTCTCGAGATTTCGCCAAATTTCTCCAAATCTCCGAGGTTTCGCTTGCATTTTCTATGTATTGAAATCTCGTACTTTTGCCGAAACCTCCTTTAAATCTCGCTGAGTTCATCTATCTATGAGAGGTTGTCAAACTGAACAAACCTAAAAGTGAACTTCAGTTTATTTTGGTGTTCATTTTTAGACGTCAAAATATTATATGGGAAAACAGCTGTAGCTAGTGTTGGGACTTCTACCAATTATATTTTTTATTTGGCTTATGCATTACTTATATAAATTGTATGCATTGTTTAATTTGTATGTTGCACTTATGGTATGTTTCAAAAGCCGATCACTTTTTGGTTTCCCAATATGCCCACCCTCAAGTCCCAACACTGATATCGACAGTCAACAAACAGCTGTTGGTTTGTTTGTTTCCCGCCACTTAAAAATGGACAGGCAATGACTTTTGAAATTATCTTAACTTGGTGCGAACGGTTTACGAGAAAAGTTCATCGAAATCTCGAGATTTTGCTTCGGTGAGAACGCAATATAAAACCATATGTTCCAAGGAATTAAGTTCCATTTCACGATTTATACTTAACTGGTAAACTCAAATAATTATCCAATAATCGACAATGAAGTTGTCATTTTTGACAAGTAACATATGGCTCTAATTTTCTGTGCTACCTTTGATCTGACATTTTTCACAAATTTGTGCTGCTCTGCCTTGCCTTTTTTCTCATTAAACAAAGCTAAATTGCTGTTAAAAAAACGAGAGCTGTCAAATGTCGAATTAGTTTGCACCAGCAAATCGCTCGGACGTACTTTGTAATTGTGCAATTAGTGTCACCTCTTAACTTGATAGAATTTACTGATGTACTTTAAAGACGAAGTTATTAATTAAGCATTCAATACACGTTCCATAGAAGAAATAATTATAGATTCCCCTTAATCTGTAATTAAAAGTCCAATCTAATTTGTATGCACAAGCACTACCTTACCACAAGCATCAATCATACTCCGATGTGCCTGAAGTTTTCAAAATAAATATTTTTGAACTCAGTAGCCATTCGCAATAACAACGGTCTAGAAAATAATTTATAGCTTAGTATTATATCAGTATTCTAATCAAGCATTTTCTTACTTTACCTTTGCAGAATAAGTATTAGACTACTGTAGTGGAAGGTGTGCATCACAACTATGACAGACTCGTTGAAACTGGCAGAAATGCAACGCACCAGCATTGAGTTCGAACGACAACGACATCTGGCGAATTGGTTCATTAAAAGTAGTCCACATATGGCAACACCTTCGAGTCCAATGAATGGTAGTGGTAAGTTGTTATCAATTTAAATGGTTAGTTCCTTAAAAGTTATATGCATGTATTTATTTTTTAGGTGCCCAACCATTAAATGGTGCTAACTCCTCTACACAAGGAACCACATCAGGGAACGGTACAAAGAATGGAACAATCACCACAACGAATCCGTTGTTTTTTATAATGCCCAACAACAACAGCAATCACCATCACCAAGCGGCTGCAGTCGCCGCTAACAGTGGAACCGCTGCTGCTATTCCTACCGGCAAACAAGGCTCAGTAGTACATCCGCATACATCCCATCATCCACATCATCATCCGGCATTAGGTGGTAATTTAGTTGTGTCTAGATCACAGATATTCACCTCACAAACGAATTTACCACTTCAAATTCTAACCGCATCCTCAGCCCAGGAGGGAAGGAAACCAAAACTACGTCGATTTAATTCGCATGATACCTCGGCGAATATGTTTTCGGTAGCAGATTTTGAGAATGCGAGACTGGCACGACGGAATGAAATCGAAATGAAGCAGCGAATGCAACAGAGAATGAAAATGAATTCGCTGAGTTCTGGTGGTGACTGCTCAACAGGTGATAGTAAAGGATCGAAATACAGTAATGATGTAAGTATTACTTTGAGTTGTATATAATTTGATGAATATACAAAGTTAGACATGTTGACCTTTTCAGTCCCAAACGGATCCTTTGCCAGCGGAAGTATTTCTTGATCGGTACTCGCTGCCGCGAGTGGTCCGGATCTCATATAAAATGAAATTTAGCCACGAAACTTTGCAATCATCATCGTCAAATGGCTCGTCGACTTCGACGCAGTCATCAACCGCTTCATCATCAACATCGGTGGGACATAGCAATAATAATAATGCCAGTGGCAATAAGAGCAGATGTGATTTATCGAAAGAGAATGGTGAATTATTTCTTTTGTATCGGCTGATACGGCAAAGGCACATCTATCATGGTCACAACGCTAAGACAGGAGTGGCAAATCGAAAGAAGGGTGTCATGATACCACAGGAGTTTCCAGGTAAAGTTTTACGTGTTGAATATATGTATATTATGAATTCCTTTAATTCCTCAAATTAGGAGTTTATTAGTCGATAGTCTTAGTCTTGCTTGTGTTTTTAAATCTCTTCTCTTTCATATTAGTTCTTATGTTAGTTGTATGCTTATCCGCAAATAGAATCTTAACACTTGATTTAGAAATCAGACAAATTTGTCAAGATTATTCCAAAGCATTTTTTTAAATCAGTCGTTTAAGAGGGACGTAACAAATGTGTGTATATAAAGGCTTCCAGTTCAGTTGTTAGGAATGAAGGTCATCCATAATAACACTATATATATTATCCTCAAACAGGATTCAATCGAAAATAAAATAACTACTGAAGGGAATACTAACTTTCCTGATTCAATATGCTGATGTCAATTGCATCGACAGTTACATCAAGATATTATAGCCCGCTTAACCGATAGTTTAAAACCCGAAATGATTACTCGAATGACACTTACACAATATTTATATAACTGCTACAGCCACATATGTACATACATAAATATAAATAGGTATATTGCTTAACTTGATATGGTACAAACTACCTTCGTAAATTTCGTAACAAGACAATATTTTTTTAATTACGCAAAGCTCCTTGGGAAAATGCGGGAAAATCTCGAATTTGTTTATTTTTCTTTTGCGTACTCTCATCATGAGGAAGAAAACAATGGAAATGAATTAAAAATCAAGAAATAAACCGCCAACAAGGCACAATAACAAAAACGCAACACATTGTTGTGAAAATTAATTCATTTGGATGGAAAACAACATGTGGAATGTGCATAAATGTCTGTAGCATGTGCACATAAACAGGAGACTCGCGAAAATTCAATTAATTTCATTCTTCGGCTATACATACATATGTATTAAGTTTTTTGTTCAATTTGCCGCGTTTTCACGCCCACACAATCTGTGGTTCAAATGTCGTACTATCACCGCGGAGCTTTTTTTTGAAAAACAAAAATCAGGGTCAGCAACACAGCTGGGTACGAGAGAATCCCATTTATTTATATTTTACTCACTGGAAAACCACAAGAGTTCATCACATTGTGTATAAATAACAATGGGAGATTACCGTCTTCAATATCACTCCATCTAATTTACTATGTAGTATAAAGTATGCAACTGTGTTTGTATCATCAGACCTGCGGAAATGAAATATTAATATTAAAAGGGTTCATACGATACATACAATAAATACGTCTTATGACAGCAAAGGAAAGATTTTCAAATAGATTTTCATTTACTGCGATTTCCAAGAAAGGTTGCGATCAGGACTATAGGACTATAGGATTATAGCCCTCCAACTTTATTGAATTCCGGTGTGGCATCATTCGATCAACCACTAGTTGATAGTTATACAAACGAACTTTGCCTCTCCATGAGTAGTAATAGTTTACAAGAAAACTAGTTCCCCTATACTAAATTCAACTTTATTCGATGCTATCTTTAAATAACGAAAAACCTTATGTTGTTGCAATTGCTAACAGAAAAGAAATCTAAAATACTTCCAAACCGTCAAAATAACATTTTATCTTTGCAAAAGCGAATTCAAGACCAAGATGTCTTACACCCTTTGGGGATTCTTGTCCAATGATTTCAATCCTACAGACACAAAACAAGAAAGAAATATTTATCCTCTTTTTTGTTTCTTATGCCGATTGCACAATTTACCTTGTGGTCCTCTGCTTGGATGTTTTCTTCGCGCTTTCAAAATAGCTAGAAGAAAATAACTCAACAAAAAGGCATCTCTGCTCTGGCACAAACGTCACTCATCCCGTCTATTTGTGGGCGACCATACAGCAGACGTTCTGAAGTTTCTTCCAAAAGGACATTTGTGAGAAGTGCACTTTCATATCATTTACACAACTGAGACTTCAGTTCCATTTATCTTAAAAGCCATATCGCTATTTGCCATTTTCAAGGAGTAAAATAAATATTTCATTCTAAATGTATATTTGTACATTTATTTCAATCAAAGCAGAAAATTCATTTCCACCCTTTTCGTTTGATACCTCAACAAGGAAAAAAGAAATAAAAGCATGTATGGGCTAAGTTGGAATATAAAAGTGCTAAGAAAGTAGTAGGCACCTGACACTTCATCACACCAACTAATGGCATTGCCATTAAGATACTAATGCACCGCAAACACTACAGTCGTTTTGGGTGTTCTCTTAGGCGGAGAAAGAAGAAGAAGAATTAAGTTAGACGTAAATCATTTCTGTGTGTTATCTCTGCTATTCTCCTTCAAAAGTGCTTAACATTAATGACAGCCAATAAGTTTTAATGGTACCTTCAGCTATAAATTACAGCTTTTACTTTTAGCTCGAGACAAAAACTTGAAGTGAAGAAAGTGTAACGTTATTAAGAACATTTGTAGGAAATTGTCTGCAGACATGCATTTAAAGAAATTAGACCTAAAAGAGCATAATAATAGAAAATAGGGTTGAACAATTACTGATTTTCGTATTGTTTTACTATTTTTATACGAAATATGTACATTTAATAATATTTATTCAATTTTCTTTGCAGGCTATTTCTCTCTTATCAACGACAAAGGCGTACCAACCGCAACTCTGTACACAACACTCATACAATTGGTACGAGAACGAGTGTATAAATTCGTTTCGGTAGACAATCTCCCAGCATTTACTGAATCTCAAAATGGTGAAGGCTATAACGCTCGACCACAGTACATAAAAACAACCGCCCGCGGCGGTCAAGTATTTCGTTTGTTAGCAGTTTTTGAAGATGGGAAACAGCAAGAATCGTCAGCATCGTCTAATAAGACCTCTAGTAGCTCGGGTCGTGAAAAAGAAAAAGGCCGCTATGCTCAATTACTAAATGAAAATCGTCAGGTGCTATATGTCTCTTTATCCACCAAAGGAAAGTTTTATGAAATAGAGCCGGGCATTCCACAAATCCTACAAAAAATCGGTGGTTCTGATTCACAGAAAAAGATTAATCCGGATTGTGTGCACAAAATTACTGCGTTGATCAGTCCAAATAAAGAGTTACCAATGTCCCTTCGATATATTTCTGGACCGAGTGGAACGGCTAATTCAATTCCTGAAAATCTTACAATTAGCAGGATATCTTTGGAAAATATAGTGATTGCGTGCCCTATTGAAAGCGTTGAGGCACAAAATCCCCTTCACTTGCGAAAGCTTCACATCACTCCTGAAATGACTCTGGTGAAATATCTATTGGGCTTTGAAAACGAACAACGTATGTTGGCGAACCAAAATGTGCAGAATATCCTGAAATTTTGTCAGTTTAATTGTGATCAATTCTTAAAAATGGTTGAAGTTGAAATTCTTCATAGACCTGAGCGTTCAGGCAGCAAAAGTCGAGTAGATGGACTGAAAATTCTGAAACCCCTTCACTTTCCGAAATTATTGAGACGAGAAAAAACCTCAATAGCACATGAAAAGGAGGATTCGATAATTTTTCTTAGTAAAAATGACTTGGCCAATATGGAAGCCAAAGATGAGCAACAACAACAACAATCGCAATCCCACCAGTCCACTTCTGCACATAATCGGATCTCAGAAAAAATGAAAGTATTTCAATCAACAAAGAAGAAATGGTTCCGCCGAAATGACAAGCATACATCCCTGACTAGCCTAGATCTCGATGTTCAAGCTAAACGTATGAGTATGGAGAGATACAATGACATGTCGAAAATGTTACAGGAACGATTTGGGGCAAATTTAGAAACCGAGTCGATTTCGGAACGCTCCACATCAGAGATTGGAGTAGCAGATCCCGGGGAATCTAAAAAACCCCCACTTCAGAAGAGTTTAAGTCTGCAAGAGGTGGACCTTGTTGGAAAACCTGATCTTTTACCTAAGAACTTTGCCGAGAGCAGCGACACAATGAACGATCACGAAGATGACCATGCCGATGGTGACGCAGAAAACAAACCTCCTCAATCGTTTATCACCCAAAAGTTATACACCGAATTCTATGTAAAGACGCGACAGTACAGTAAATCATCGTCAAGCCTACATCAACTACTGCATTTCTCGGTGCCGCAAAAGATGAATGTGGTCGAAACAAAAAAGAGCCAGTTCAAAGAACCAAAAACTCCAACATCAAAGAAACTAGAATTCAACATTGGCGAAGAAGTTACGATTGGTTTTGATACCAGTCCTAATGGTATTATTGATGACCTTCCTTATAGCAGCGTCCGGGATTCACTTCTAATATCCAGCGATGAGTCCTCAAATGAGCTTTGTTCCCCAAATACGGCAAATTTAGCATTAAATCTCATCGATTACACGAAGGAGAATATTTATGCGGAAATTTGTCATGGCGAAACTGTCACAGTGACCAATGGTTGTAGCAATGGTTTCCGTATAGAGCCTGTTTCGGCTACAACAACCTCTACCAGTATTGGAGTTCCCGAATACGGAACTGTAGCAGGTCCTTCGGCCGTTAGTCGGGTGCAAGTTAACTGCTCCAATAGTCCGGTGCTGGGAGACAGACCAAGCATCAAAATAAACAAATCTTCAGCAACTTGTGACGAAGATAACATCTACAACACTTTAAAATGATGACTCACAGGTTGGAGAGTTAAACTTGCGTCAATAGTTTTGGCCCATTGGGCGCCTGTTTAACGTTATTCTTTACTGATTTTGGGCTGTTTTCCCATAAAGCTTTTTAATTTTACTTTTTGTCATGTTTTGAAGTAATATTTTAAGTTTTTTTTTTATTATTTTTTACACACTGTATTATATGATGATATTAGATAATTTTTCTTCTTTTTTTATATACATACTTATATATTAATGTAAATAATATTAGTTTTAAAAAATCTGGAGAAAGAAGTTTATGTTTTCTTTTTTTTTTCTTTTATTATTTTATTATATTTTCCATTAATATTAATGTTTAATTAAAAAAAAAGTTGTTTAACAAATATTTTGGCTTTTGTGTTATTATTTTTCGTTTAACAAAAGAATTCCTAAAGGTTTCCTAACAAAGTATCTCGTTAAAATTTTACTTGAGGAACTTTAACCAATGAGGTACGTGAATTTTATTCTAAATGATTTCTTTTCAATAGCATTGAAGTGTTGCTTTTTTTATTTACAGTTTTGACGTTTTAGACTTAACAGAGGATTTCTCATTTAACATCCTATATGAACAACCTAATAGAATATTCTATGGACAGTGTAGTGAATTTTGGATTAACAAAGGATTGAAACCTTAAGGAACTTTTTTCTTCTCAAAACATTCATTTTCTCTAATAAGTAATTAAACAATTGATTTGATTAAAGCAAAACAGAACTCACAGCACTGTCATCTGATTTATCTAACAACTTCAGCAATAAAAACAAACCTTAAAATAAATTTTAGATATAAGCACTTAATAGATTAGATATGTGTTAAAGTTTTTTTTTCTTAAATTTAAGTAATTATTTTGAAGAAGAAAACTTGGCAGCTACTTGTACATTCTGCTATATTTGTGTATTAAACAGTATTTAATTGAGACACTAATTTCTGAGTTAGTGATTCAAAAGAGACACACAAAAATGAACATAGAATAAATTTAACTTAACCTTGGTTTCTCGAACGATTACAAAATAAAATATAAATCGAATAAACTCGGGCTGAAACATAAAGCACAAATATGTCTTTTCCAAAGACACAAGTTACATTTATTATCTTAATACATTGTATACATATATATATATAGCAAACAAAAGTAGTATGTTAGTGCTTGACAAAATTTGTATGCAAATGCAAAGGAAAATTAATCAAAACGCATACGAAAAGAATAATTAGAAAAACAATTCAAATAAATTCGAATAAGCAATTATATGCATAACATGATAAAAGGCTTTCGATGTTTTAAAACCATTAAGCAAATATCACTTTTTTTTTTCAAATTTAATACATAGTATTAGAGACACACATTCAATATTTTCAATAATTTCCTGAGCAACAATTTTGAACATAAGTTAAATATTATTTCATATTTTATTGATAGTTTGTAGAATTTATGTAGTGGATAGTAAAACTTACCACCTCTTCTCATAAATGTGATAAAAGGAAACAAAATAAATTTTTGACTTATCCACATTTAGAATATAAAATAATATATATATATATATAAATATAGCATATATGTGTTTTACATAAAAGTGTAACAAATGATAATAACATACAAAAAAAGAGGTATAAAAACAACAAATTGAATTGCGACAGCTTTGAAAGCAATTGTTCGCTTCTTGTCCAAAGTGATATGTAGTTAGAGATTAATAAAACAAAATATTTAAAAAAAAAGGTAAAGATAAATAACAAACTATTATTAATCAATTATTAAAAAAAATTAAAACACAAATTTTACAAATATTGTAATTCTAAATGAATAATAATAAAATAAACAAGCAGACAGACAATTCTTCGCATTGTGATATTAAAACGAACAAAAAATCAGTGGGAAAATACTTAAATTTCGATGTGAATGGAATGAAATGACGATAGATGATCAAATTGACTACGCCATATTGCGAACTTCTTGTGTGATGATGGTTAAATAGGTGTTAATTATTAATTTTAAATGGGCGTGAATCTCTACTTTTTCATTATATTTAAATTTAATTGAAATAGTACATTGCAGCAAATACAAAATACATACAAATTAATCTTTAGAAATGTGCTTCAGCAGAACAGATCTTAGTTAGTTACTTTGGAACGATTTACTTAAGAAAATAAACAAAACAGAGTTCCCTTCTACACTTCTCAACACGCATTACAGAAACTTGCTTTTCAGAACTACAAATACTTTTCAATGTAATTTTTCATATGCTTAGTCAAAAAAATAAATAACAAATAAAATATACCAAAAAAGGGAAATCATCAATATGTCTTATGTATTTAATGAAAATTAGGTGTCTAGAAATATACAATAGAAAACAATTCACAAACAAAAATATAGAATATAAAAACATACATTTAGCAAAAACTAAATCATACTAATTGTCCATCAATAAACGTACACATGTGGAATAACAAAAATAGCCTTTAGCAAAAAAAAATAAATACATTAAATAGTTTTCTTTATTTTTCGTTCGTTTTGTGTATGCTTTTGGGAAAGACTGACATTTTGGATATAAAAATAACGTTTGTTTAAGTTGATTGCTTACTTTTAATTTATTAACAATAAAATTTGCATATCAATGGAATATAAAAGAAATATGTAAGTAAAATGTAATTTTTAAGGTTCGAGTATTTGAGAGATTATTGTATACTGTGTGTGTATGAGAATTTTGTACCGTAAAGAGAGAAAACTCCTATTTTCACACAGATTTTTTTCTTTTTTGTGTTTTTTTTTTTTTAATATGAAACAAACGACAAAATTTATTAATCAGGAAATTTTCATTCGATGGAAAATATGACTCCTATTTTTGTGTTGTATGTCTATGAAATATAGATTTTATATATATTATTTTAAAAAAGAAAAAACAATTTATAAATCCGTAAGGAACATTATCCGTAGTTATAAATAAAAGCAAATATTCACGTAATAAATATTTATTGAGAAAAACAAATAAACAAAAGCCTTAGTTTTTAATCCAATCCAGAAAAAAAACGTTGAGTGTGTATTTTGGAACACTGAAATAGAAATGGTGGGTATACTTTTTATATACTATACTATATACTTTTTCGCTTATATCAACATTTAAAAAAATATTAGGTCCTCAATCGCGACTTGGTAAATATAAGCTTTAAGGATTCCATAGTAAAAAAGGTAGATATACAAGGTGTATATGTCAATTATCAATAAATCGAATTGATCAATCAAAATAATGTTCGGTATTGTGTAACTCAATTGAGAAAATTTGTGATCATTTTATTTGATAATTTGTATTGTCCCGAAATTGTGTATAATTCAACAATCAGCCCTATCGTGAATAATTACCCTTATTCTGCGTGGCGTTTTACTTGAACGACGTTGAGGCGTTTCGCCTTTCGAAAGATATTCCTTAACTTCGACGAGAGGGTCTGTATGAAGCTCACACATCAACATGCGATCCACACCAGCTGATCTTCGAGTTTGACACATAAATGACGGTATCAGTTGTTATATATCTTTTTCATAAAGTGTAATGAATTATTTTTATATTCAAATTTTGACTTGAGTAGTAGGACCAAAGCATTACATTTTGGCAACCGCAATGACAATGGTGGAAGATTAGTTAATTAATTCGCAGCATGGGGAAATTTCTAACTCTCTCACGAGCTCTCTGTTCTGTGAAAAACTACACAGAACAGGAATTCATTATTTTTTTTGTAAAATTTCGTAGATTTTCGTAGTTTTAGTCAGTACGGGAACAGACCTCAAGCTTAAACAAAAAGCCTGTCATGAAGTAAGTTTTCTTGCCATTTTGCCATCAGTCGCCATTTTAAAAGTAAACTCGTAGACGTCGGAAACAGATGAGGGCCGGGAATGTGGTTTGGTAAATCAGATGCAGATAGGATTTGTGCCTATCGCAGCGAAGACAAAGCCTTCCCAGGATGGAGAACGAACGACGAACGAAAACGGTTATCAGAGCTCTAATTGAGCAAATTAAGTTAGCTTAAATACCATATATGTACATATGTATGTATGTTACTTGAAAGAGTTGTAGAGGAGACGTAAGTAGGTGTATTAAAAACAGGCTCACTACGATCTTTTGAAAATTGGATTCGAGTTGCGGCTTAAATCCAACAGGATATACTCACGAGTTGAGCTCATAATTTCCAATTACAATTTGCAATTTTTGTTTACGTTAGATGGTCCCGAAATTAAGTCCATTGCGTTGTCGAGTTGTGAAAAATAGTACTCGCTAACAATTTGGTAAAAAATTGAGTACATGTCTACATAGGGAGAATCAAATGCGGAATCTAGAATTACCGCTAATACATGTATGGAAATAATCATAGGTCTCCGAATCGAAATATAGAGAAAATCTCATTTTGTGCATTAAAACAAAAATAAAAAAGATAAAAATAAAGGCTTCGAAAATAAATAAAATAAATGCTTTTAATGTGAATATCAGGTGATTAAATGAACCTCAGTGGTCTAGATTAACACTATCAACTGCTGGCTTTTCAAACTCATTTATTAATTAATTTTAACCAATTGATTTATATTTTTTAATACTACTATTAAACGTTATATTTGCGCAGTCTTTTTCTTCTTTATACTCTGCAGTTCCATATTAGGTACATATGCCCTTATGTGCCCTTAAGTGTGCCGGTTTTGTTTAATGAAGTCAAGTAAATTCATTAAGTACACCTTCGTTCTAAAAAAAAGATTCAAATATTTAGGACAAAAAGTAGAGAAAAACTTACAACACATACCTAGAACCTTGCTTGAGGTCACTCCTTTGTTCATTGGCAGCTCTCTGAGAGGTAACTTGACTTTCTGCGTTCTTCAATAACTCCGCTCCACGGTATTTTTCTAGCTGCTTTTGCAAAGATTCTGAATCTACTGATTGATCCTGCTGGGCAGATTCATCGTCGTCGCTATCACTATCATAACCATGGCCAAAAAGAAGTTGTTCGCCTAAGTGCCCATCGAAAAATCCACTTAAGAAATGAAACATAAAATAATGAACAAATAATTCCTTACCTAACTCGTGAACCACTTCCCCAGTCACTACGTTTACATCCGATCGGTCGGCTGGTATACCTATAAAGAAGCCATCTAATTTTACCCGAACATTTTCGCGTCCATGCTGCCGTTGATCGTATCGTAAATCGTAATCATTACCACTGGTTAGCAGATCAATTAGAGATCTATTAGTTGCAGGCCTGGCTTTGATGGCCAAAATTAACAATGACACCACGACCAGGAAAACAAATAAGCGTGAATTAAATTTGCACATTGCGAATGATAGGAAAATTTCTATCAGGAATAGCCAATTTATTTGCCACACCGTCACCTAGAACGGATTCAACTCAATTGAAATCAATTGCGTCGTATAAGGTGCAATGAAGCCTCAGACCATCACAAGGTTCGTGGGATGAATCCAAATGGTTAGATATATTATTTACCCGCAAGAGAAATACGACAAGAAGGTGGATAGACCTGAGGTGACTAGGTGGAACCTGTTTTATGTATGATATTCCTCGGGAAAGTTTTTTTTTCTTGCTCTGGTAATGGCATATAAATTGGGAGGGGAGAATATGTCGAAAATTTAAGTAAGAGAAGAACTGAGAATGGGAGGAATAAACTAGTGATGGGCTCATTCGAATGATATAATCGACAATAACAACATCTTGAGTCGTCGAAACGGCGAAGATCAAGGACCAAGGACCATTCCGAAGAGTAAACGTCAGTGTTTCTTGTCTCACCTATCATACGACGTCTTATCGCCCAAACTTAACTCATATTTCATGTTTTAAATATCATCATGTCTAAAATTTACATATGTTACTACAGATACGACGTCTTTTTCCGTACTGACTAAAACTACGAAAATCTACGAGTTTTTACAAAAAATAGCGAGTTGCTGTTCCTGTACGTCAAAGTATTGTAGTTTTTCACAGAAGAGAGAGCTCACGAGAGAGCTGCGAATTTTAGTCTAAGAATTAGGTTCGTTCGCGTACTTTTTGCACTAAAATTCGTAGATAATCAAGTTTTGAAGAGTGGGGGTGAAATTCTGTCAGAGAGAGCTAAAACTACGAAAAAGTAAACGAGTTGAAAATACACTGGTTTGACAGCTTTGAGAGTTTTCACAAACCATTCGTAGCATGGGATAATTTCTTACTCACTCTTGAGTGCTCTCTTCTGCAAAAAACTACGAAAATTCTCCGTACGCGAACAGCTTTTCGTAAAAATTCGCCGGGTAGGGAAGGTACGCGAACGGACCTAATTTCTTTGGGCAAAAATATGACTTCTGTCAAATGGGTGTGTTGTTGTCGGCTGGCAAGATAATTTGATTTAAATCAATACAAAAACAAAAAAGTGACGTCTAAAAAGTGGGCAGCTTTTTTGTTCAACCCGTTCCCGTACTTGTTTGGAGATTTGTCTTTCTCTGAGAGAATTGTACCCCCACTCTTAGCTGCGCAATTTAGTGCAGAAAGTACGGGAACAGACCTAATATGATTAGATGAAGCCAAGTTCAACTTTATAATCTTTTTTTGTATTAGCATTGCAACTACATACATATGTACATAAATTGTACAGTAATGAATGGACAAATAAAAGCTACTACCACACTATTTTCAAAAGCCTAAAATTGCAACTTCAATTTGTCCATGAAGTTAACTACGATATCTCTCAGATTATTTGTTGACAATGTCTAAAAATATTTACTGCCAGTACCACTTTCTTAACTTTATAACTATTTCGTCTCACCGAAGTTTGGTTGAAATTCTCATGTGGTATCTTTTATTTGCCCACTACGGTTGGTACCTACTGTTGGATTGAATCTTAAATTTTTTGTTGGAAGGTAATTAATTAAATTCTTATCGCAGTTTATTGCGCTCTAGTTGAGGCGATGCATGTAAGAAAGAGGTCGTTCGCGTATCCTCCTAAGACAGCGAATTTTTACGAAAATTTACGAAAAGCTGTTCGCGTACGGAGAATTTTCGTAGTTTTTCGCAAAAGAGAGTACTCACGAGAGAGTAAGAAATTTCCCCATACTACGAATTTTAGTGCAAGAAATTTCTGTGGGCTGGTTTGTAAAAACTGTCAAATCAGTGTATTTTCAACTTTTTCTTGTTCAACCCTTTCGTTTACTTTTTCGTAATCTTAGCTCTCTCTGAGAGAATTTTACCCTCGCTCTTCGAAATTTGATAATCTACGAATTTTAGTGCAAAAAGTACGCGACCGGACCTAATATGTTTTGAGTAATGGCGTATTTGATGTTAACTGTTATTATTGATAGTTTCGCATATTTCAAATGATCATTCGAATACAAGAATCACTCGAATACTAATGTCTCTGAATGATTGTTAAGATCATTCCATTATGCGCATCACTAGAAAAACGAGTGTGCACACTTTACCAAGAATGGCTATAGAATCTTAGATTGATTCTTTTTTTTTACTTTTTCGTTCCACTCATGAGACAGAAGTCTCGTATAGTATATATACTGTCTTCCCATCTTTCTCCTGTTAAACAACATTTTCTGGTCTGGTCAGCTGGATAAGAAGAAGAGCACTGTTGCTTGGAATCTTTCAAACGCGGAAGTACATCCATGCAGCAGGCACTAGTCGTGACCACCAACACACAAACAAGCAAGGTGACGGTCAAAATGCAAATGTACAATTACTTCTCGGACATGTATTTTGTGTCATCATCATTATCATCCTCTTCGATGCAGAAACTGGTTAACCACAGTATTATTGCGGGAGAGATTGAATTCTGTAGAGGTCAACACTCGCATGTGACTTGGATATGAAAGATTTTGCGCAATATCACGTTTTGCATTCTAATGAGCTCGAAATTTGATTTCAAATTCTTAGATGGACTTTCCCCCGTTTATGATTGCGTTTCTTCAATTTAAATTAGTAATAAACTTTGATACATACTTACATAGATGCGACATAGAAATTTCTTCAAAAGAAGACATTCTGTAGATGGGCTTATCTGAGTTTAAGAGTGACATGTATTAATTACACACATACAGACATATGGCAGTAAAATATATAGTTTCAAGACTATAATACGAAATGTTCTTGCACCGTAATTCAAACTTTAAGAACCTGCTAAATTGACCTTTTTCCCGATGCCAAATGATCATCCTTGGCAGATCTTGCAAGTCTGTTAGGCGAGACATGCGCTACGTACCTTAACTATTAAAGCATAGATTGCGGACTCAAGTATTTTTCACTCTATTGCTCCAAAATATTAATGCAAAAGCCACGTATGAGTCCAAGTTCTAGCCCAGTTTGTCAGTATGCACATTTTATGACCATGAATGACAATACGAACAAATGCATATTTAAAGGCGGATAACTAAACTATTCGTAATAATAGATCCTTATAATTAGGTTAACGAGACCACTCCTGCGAGATAACTACATACTAAAAAACATTCATCGCCACGGTGCCATGAAATAAGGCCTAATGCAAAAGGTCCAAGCTTTTTTGCAGATTTTCGAAGCGATATGTAACTACAGGGAACCATTTTCCCAACCACCGTGCACAGTAGATCCAAGTCAAGTTCCAATTGCATTGTCTTCTTCTATTTTTTGTCGATGAGTAGCTGTGGTAAACTGGTAAACTTTTCGAGTGACCAACGATTCGAGGAAAACTTGAAGATTTTTGACTATGTCAATGTTTCGGCTGGAGCTCGGCATATCCGAAATGTCCGGATGGTCTGCTATATATGTTACTGTTAAAGCCAACACATCCGTTGTGTTACCAACAATACCATATACCCTCTACATGCTTAGAAATTGTATTGGGATGATAGAATGTTATACAGTATTAGGTGACGGTAAAGCCTTGATATTGTGTACCCTTGCTCCATCTATCTTGCCAATCTTCCAGGTTTGTTCCCCGTGGCAATTCATCATCACTTCGATCCGTTGCTGTTGGCACGATATTTCCGTGCGGCTTCTTTAACGAGAAGCTCTATGTGGCACCATTCCAGCTATCTTTATTTTGCTTGGTTTAGTGCTCATTGCCCCGACCCATATTTGGGAGCCATAGAGCATCATCGATGTCGCTACTCCTACCAAGAGATCGCCCGCGGTTACTCTTACAGTCTGCATAACCCGTCTGCTGCTGATTAGTACTACTTCCGTCTTTTCTTCTGCTAGTCGTAAGTCCATGCTTACTAGCCAGTCCGATGGCTTCGTTGCAGTCATGTTCTAGCTCTTCAAGGAGTTTGGCCACTACAAAGATCACTGTATCGTCGCCGAAGCCAATTATTTTCCAGGACCTCGAGATTCGATGTTTGAAGACGTCGTCGTACATAAGATTCCACAGTAGTGGGCCTAGTACAGAACCCTGGGAACCAAGACCCGTGAGGTTGTACTGTCTTATTCCGTCTTCGGTGTCGTAGTGCAGTATTCTATTTGTAAAATACTTACTTACTTACTTGGGTCCTACAACCCCTCGGGGGGCATAGAGCGTCAACAACGCCTGCGCGCCATCTTGTTCATATTTCTGCAACGCGTTTGAGATCTCTCCAACTCATTCCCGAAGAGCTCGATTCCTCCTCGACTGTTCTGCCTACTTGGGTGAGCGGATTCCACTGCATAGCGTATTTCGCAATGGAATTTTCTTCGCGCCGTAAGGTGTGTCCAATCCACTGCCACTTTTTCCTTCGTATTGTAATGTTGATAGGTTCCTGGCCCGTTCTCGTATAAAGTTGTTTGTTGGAATTACGTTTCGGCCAAAAGATCCTCAAGATGACTCTTAAAAATTTGTTTACAAAGACTTGCAGCCGTCGTGTGTTAATGGTGTCCACTTTCCAAGTACTGCACACATAAAGCAGTACCTATTCTACGTTGGAGCGAAACAGTCGCAGCTTGGTTCTTAAGCTAATAACATTGCTTTTCCAGATGGTGGACAGCATGCCGATCGGCTTGGTTGGCCTTCCCGATTCTGCTGCACACACCCAGTTCGGTGCCACCACGGTTTGCTGAGACCACACTTCCTAGGTATAGAAAGTTGTCAACTTTCTCGACTTCCTGCCCGGCAATGTTAAATTGGGCGCTGGTGTTAGAAGTGCTCAGGGCTTTTGTCTTGGTTGTGTTAATTTTGAGCCGTACTTTGTTTGCATCAGCTTCTAGATTCTGGGCCATAAGATGGAGCTCCATTGTCCGATGTGAAAGTAGACAAACATCGTCAGCGTAGTCTAGGTGTTTAAGGTAAGATGTCTTTGTAAAATAGTCCGTCATTATCTTCTGCAGGTAGTTTGGTACTCTCTTGGTGGTAAGTGCTGCGAGAATGTTGCTCCAATTCGCAGTGGTAAAGGCGATTTAACATCCACCGTGATGATTGCACACTACTTCCAGCCTTCCATCGTCTTCCTGCTATAGCTTTTTTCGATGTATTTATGACTTAGTCGATTGCGTCGATCGTGGAACCATACTGGCGATCTGTGAGGCCTCGTGCTTCGTCGATTGCACTCTCCAGTCTGTTACTTATTAGGACCAAGGCCTAATTTCTCACAAATGTACGTGTTGTGAGTGATATGCGTTTTGCACGTACAGAGGGAACTTACACCTTTATGCCATATCTGAAGGGCAGAGGGATTTTTTGAGAAGCGTTCTCACCGGACGAATGTTTCTCTAACGTACGCAAGAGGTCGGGTCGTGAAAAAAACTGTTGATCGAATTTTTCTGAATTAAAACTTGGAACCCCATGCGCAATAGACCAACACACGAACCACTGAGCTACGGCATCCACTGAGCAATAAAGCAAAAACAGCAATGAATCCCACGAATTTTCCTATGCGCTTGAGCTGGAGAGATAAAACCACCCATTCGTAGACATCAACATTCTCTTCTTTCAAGAAGCATCTCACTAATCGTTTGGTGTCTTTTGTGTCCTTATCGTGTTGAAATATAAAAGTTGATTTCAGGCATGTTCGACCTGTGTTCCCAGATTGAGGGGAAAAGCGCCACTTTTGGCGCTTCTTTATCGGAAAAGGGGAATCTGTCTTAGAAAAAGGGGAAAATTGTTATAATGCTATACCGATCCTTTTAGAAAGATCGCAATTCATGTCAAGTCCATCTATAATATGTTAATTTCTGTTCGAAGATGGAAAGTATGAAGACCGATAACTTACTTATGCGGTCCTTATACCACGCAATATTATTGAACAGTACTCGGTATTGCGACACAGTAAGTTTTTTTTCAACAATGAACCGATACAGAATAAACGGCAGGATGCCAATAACTTTTTCAATAATATTGCATCTTGTAAGGACAACACATTTTCACGCAATATTTTTGGCTAATATCTAGCACAATAATATTACGTGGTGTAGGGGCTGCACTAGTTTTTGTTGCTTGTTATTACTTTTTTTGTTTCCTTTAATATTTGAAGCTTTTCTTTCGTTTCTGGTTTTTTTTTTATGAAATAAATATTTTTTTTTAAGCACTTCTTTTTCAAAACGATTGATTTGAGCTTGTTTTTTATTTCTTTATAAAAGGGGAATATTGCGGGGAAAAAAGGCAAAATTAGACAAAAAATGGGGAAAATCATTTAGAAAATCTGGGAACACTGTGTTCGACCGCAAACATGGAACTATGTAATTTTGTTGTACTTCCTAGTATTCATTGATTTGATCCGACCACTTATTTGACACAATTGACCAACTACTTGACAAGAATGAGCCTTAAAAAAGGTTTAACGTATGTAAGTAATTGACAGTATTTTTTCGCGTTCGTGTCAAAATAAAAAAGCTTTCAGACCAAATCATTTATTTTATTTCTTTGTTGGTGCCCACCAACACCTTTCATAACAATAGAAACAATTCCTCTTTCCATTTCCTCATAATGAATATCTAGTTACATTTACAAACTTAATTCTTGTTGTTTAATAATTATAAAGTTTTCTTTTATTAGTCAAGATGACTAAAATTTATAAATAAAGCTAACCTGTCCAAAAATACATACATGCTGTGCTTCTACTTCACATGAACCTCAATCAAGAAGAATATTAAAACTATATACATATATATGTATCTATGACCCACTAATAACCACAAAACTTCTATTGCAGCCATTCAAAAACTACATGGCAATCAGTTAAGGTTCTGAGAGCACACGTGTAGTGTTGCTCAAGCGTGCAGAACTAAACACTAACCACAATCACTATTAACCAACCAGAGGCCCAAATAAAATGGATAATGACCAGACTACGTCGCATTAATCCGAAGGCCCATTAAAATCATCCGAACTATCATTTGTTCAAGCTATAACTTATACGAATATTTAAGACCGACTCATTATCATCTACCTCACCCACTTTGAGAGCGGCGTCAACGTTCTTCTTCCCAGTGGCCCAGATTTATTTGTTAATTCTCACACAACGTTTGTTTGCTATTTGATTACCGAATTAGACATTCGCAGACCGTAGAAGGGTTTTATGTGGAAAGGCAATGGCAACAAAGACAGCGAAATTTTCACGAAATTGGGATTTCTGTGTCAAATGCGAAAAATAAATTTCTATTTTCGACGCCTAAAACAAATAACAAGAATAAAGATTAAGATTACGGAAAGAAAACACTTCAATTATAGAAATAAATCACACCTATGTGTTAAGTTGGTTTTCAAATAAATTTCCAAAAATGCTAGTGGAAAATTGTTTGCGAACAAACGTCCAATCAATAACACCACTATATGTATCTAATATACTCGTACATTATGTATGTTCACAGTTCCTTAAACACACAGCACAATTGAAGGTGTACGGATCAAGAGGAACGGGGAGTGTGAAATCAAGTTGAACCATGGACATGATCATGATCAAGACCTACTTTGTGGTCGAACGTTGCTCTTGGCAAAGGGATACTTGCTTCGAAGCAGGAAGTGAACAAATCTGATTTAACGCAATGCATGCGAGAATAAATGCGAGGATTAGGTAGTTGGGTTAAATTATACTGGAGAGAAAACTGGATGGCTGGAAGGAACATTTCCTGCTTAAGACGACTTTTCACCAATACAATTGGATCTTTTAAAGTGGACCACCGGCATTGTGTGTGTTTACCAATTTCATGTAGAAGATTATGAAGTGATTTCTGCGCTGGCAGTCATTGAACCTGTTTGCGAATGAATGCGGTTTTCACAGATAATTGCATAATCTTACTACCTATAGTGCTTTAGGAATGGATAGGAACTACCT
Source organism: Chalcosyrphus nemorum (assembly GCA_949716465.1). Classification (NCBI taxonomy): domain Eukaryota; kingdom Metazoa; phylum Arthropoda; class Insecta; order Diptera; family Syrphidae; genus Chalcosyrphus; species Chalcosyrphus nemorum. The sequence continues at coordinate 60,423,689 of OX454332.1, forward strand.
GCAATGAATCTGAAAAGGTAATATATGTATCTCTTCGTGTTACATAAGAGCCTTAGAGCTTTTGTGAATGGAATTACCTAGGTAGATATATGTATAGATTTGTGTACATATATATATGTACCTGTAGAGCAGCGCGTTTAGTGATATAGGTTTTCAGATACCTGAAAAAGGTAAGTACATTTTTATTTCTTAATTTATTATTGTTTGAAAATATTGAAAACCTTATAGATTCAATAGAAAAAGAATGAAAAATATGAAAATACTAGGTACATACCGTCTGGAGTGTATCGTTTGATATCCTATCCCTTTCCTATACACTTAGCTTCTTCTTCCACAACTATGCCTACTTTATTAAGAAACTTTTTTCAAATATCTTATAGACTGACTCCGAAACACGCATTTTCCCAATAAGTTGAGGTAGTGTGCAGATTTCAAAAATTTTTCAACAAATACTGTTTTTTGTTCCTAAAAAGTGCTAATATTTTGATGAAACTGTCGAAAATGAGTTTTTGGATAAAAACGCCCCTAAAAAAAGGCCGTAGCCGTATGTATGGATATGTCGGGTAAAAGAATATCTAGATATTTGCTAAAGAAAGTTTTATCGAGTTTCATGTAAATTACTGGAAAAAGTGCACTTTCGAAAAGTGGGCGTTTCATGGGCGAATTTTGAAAATGTTTTTAACTTATACTGCTTCCTTTTCCAAGGATCTCGTATACAATGTTTCATCGATTTAGCTCAAAATTTAAGACAGACAGACGGACGGACTGGCTAAATCGACTAATGAGATATATTAGACATCTTTATATATCAAACTACAGCATGCGTCTGTAAATGTAACATATTTTGTTACTCTCATATTTGAATCATTAGACATACATATGGTATTCCAATATACTTATTGGAAAGATATTTTTGCATTACTTACATACTTCTTGTCAATGTTCTCGATTAGCTTTCTATGGGTGCTTACGAAGAGCCTTCGTTAAATTAACTTTTGAAACTATCTTGCCGGCCAACAACAACACAACCAGTTGACAGAACTCATATGTTTGCCTAAAAAAGAAATTTCTTGGACTAAAATTCGCAGCATGGGGAAGTTTTTTACTCTCTCGTGAGCTCTCTTTTCTGTGAAAAACTACGAAACTTTGGCGTACGAGAACAGGAATTCGCTATTTTGCGCAAAATTTCGTAGATTTTCGTAGTTTTGGTCAGTACGGGAACCGACCTAATATAACTGCAATTTGCTGTAGTTAACAATAGCCATTTCATTTCGCCTTATATTCACAATTTCTGTATATATTTTAACATCTGCACGTACATAGTCTTTAATAAATTTACGGTTTCCTTCATTGCAAGTTTTCTTTCAGCCCACTTAGTAGAAAATAATAATTTGGTTTGCTGTGACTCAAATAAAAAAATACATATTTTAATAGTTTTTTTAAAAGGTTTTGTAAACTTCTAGTTCTATCCGAGCTCACCTTTATACCCAGATAGAATGACATTTAAAGTTAAAAAATATTAACAAAATACAAATGCGCGCTTTTGAAAAAAACATTCCTTATTTGATGTACCTGTTATAATTGTAGCTTTAAGTACATACATATGTACATTTATTTATTTTTGTTAATTTAACTTGCAGTCTTATTATTCAAGTACCAAATTATGCCAATTATAGAATCCGGCGGATTGACTGCGGAGAGAATCCATCCAATCCGCAGTGATTCACTTTATGCATTATAGAATCCGAAGGATGACTGTATTATCCATCCGCAGTCTACATTATCGAAATCAGCTGATTGCTGTCAAATAGTGGTTGATTTTTTTTTTCTTTCGTAGCATATGTACATAGGTAAACATTTATCATTTTGTACCGGATTGAATATTTGTGAATGAAACAAGTTGCAAAGAAATAGGAAGAAACGTAGGAGTTATAGCAGAAGATATTTTGCTTCTGTCCGAGCCTTTGTCAGATAAACAATTTTTGGCCGAAGGTGTTTAGCAAACCGTCGCTGACGATTCGTTGTTGTTTTGTCGTCGTTGCGTCGATTTTATTGCGCATCTGAACCGTCAAAGTTTATATGGAGAGCGGATGGGCTGCTTTTTCAATAATGGCAGTATTTTACCGACATTCATTCACTTTCTAACCGGCGTTTTCTATAATGGCCAACGAATCAAAACGGGGGTGGATTCCCTCCGCAGTGCATCCGCCGGATTCTATAATCCTTTTACTATTCCTGTAACAATGGACTGATTCGAATATACATGTACCTAATATGTAAAGATATAAATAGGCCTTTCCGTTTGTTGACTTTGTGAAATTACTTGTTTCATAATATGTAATTGAAAATATTTTATAACATATAAGTATATATTTAAAACAGCTGTATGTATTCTTACGCAGCTTTCATATTATGTAAGTAGAAAAGTAGACCTCGAGTGAGCTGAGGTGAGTGTTAAGTTAACAAGAACTACAATAGAACTCTTAAACAAAAAGTGTAAAAGTGATTGCAGAACAAACTATTTTTAAATTTATGTTATTGTTGCAGAATAAGCATTAAGTCATTCGAATGCTTGAAACCCAAAAACACATTAGGTACCCCGTAACCGGCAAATTGACAACAATGAAAAAGAGTAAGCCATCATAAAATGCAGGGACATAATACAGCCTTTTCTAGCTTATCACATACATATGTAAAAGAGATCCAAATTCTAATACTATATGTTTCGTTTCTTTACTAAAATCAGTTATACATAACTAACACTAGTATTATAACCTGATACCACGATTAGTAATTGACATATTCCATAGAACTATCCACGCGTTGGACAATAAATTTATGTTTCTGTTTGCAAAATTTATCAACTTGAATATGAAAGTTTATGTTTCTCATAAAATACATTTTTTATTATTTTTTAAAATAGTAAAAACAAACTTTCACAGATTTATGTAAGTGCTCATATCGTTGCAAAATAATAATCTTCCTTCTATTAACCCACGTGCATTCTCAATTTTATATGATTTTGGAAAAAAGTAGGTATTTAAAACCTCAACATACATTACAATTTTCTGAGAACTTCTTTGCACAATTACATAACAACCGTTGAACCTTTCTCTAAAAGAATAAACTGTTCAAGACAATCGAAGCAAACTGCAACAGAACATTCCATACACGAATAGAAGAACACAAACAAAACGAAAAAGAAAAAAAGAAAACACAAACGCGAACGACAAGTGTGGTCAGCAAACCACGCAATATCTCTCTAACCCATCCCACATCAGGTATAACTATGTAGTTCAACATCCAAGCTGCAATTGACCAAAACCACGCACACTCTTTGCCCCCAGAATACGAAATCACTTTTACCACAGCAGTAGTGGTGGAGTATATGCCGATAAAGAGGTGCAGTGCCATCCGTCTAATAAACCAACTCAGTATTCAAAAACCAGGAAGATACAGCTACACAGAGCCACATTCTGGAAAGCAAAACTAACAAAACAAAAAACCGTCATCTCAATACAATTATAAGAGAAGAAGAAAAACCATTTACTTACAGAAATATGAGAAAAACGTCTACAGAGAGGTAATATCGTCCACGACTGCGACATTCATGATCAGTTCGGTTCTGAACTTGGCCGTGAGTAGTGTGTTTTTCGATTCAAAATTAATATTGCTGATTGAGTCTAACGTGTAAAAAAAGGAAACGAAAATGTGGCGAATAATTATCTGTGCAGTGATTTTAGTGGCCTGTTCTGGGCAACCGTTGGAAGAGAATCCAACAACTCAAGAGAAGGACAAGGATCCAACACCAATGGTTATTATTCAGGAAAGTCCTACACCTCCGCCTTCGGTACCTACAACTACTACAACACCAACTCCAACTCCAACTGAACCGCCCCAACTAATTGCTGAGGTAACAAAACCTTTGCCAGAGACTGAATCACCTGTAGAAGAGATTCCGGCCGATTTGGAGGAGGAGAACAGTGTTAATACCAATCGACGAGTTGTAACATATGATCAACGTCAAGAGGGTCAATTTAATATCCGAGCCGATTTGGAAAATTTCATGATTGTTCTTATCCCACCCAGTCCAGTGGAAGCTGTTAATATTCTGGATCTTCTATCAAAATCATCGAAACGAACAAAGTCATCCCACAAGAAATACCACCCAGACACAGCCGGTTCTAAGTACCGACAGTCGCTTAAATCTGGCGCAAATAGTCATAATTTTAACATCCTTGGACGTAATCAGCAAGCACAACAGTCTCATCCTCATATTATTATTGAGGAGCAGCCCGCAGCAAGAATTTCCGAATTTATAGAAGGTCGCACCCCATATCGTGTTGACATTTCCAGCACAAACTCCGATTTAGAACAACTTCAATTGCAACAACAGTACCAACTGCAACAACCACAAGGACCTCAAGTTGATGTCCTTCCACCGCCATACCCACTGTCCTACCATCATCTCATTAAACCTTTCCACTTGGAAGCCGAGCCCACAGTCATTCAAGCTCTTCCCCCACAATCGATACCAAATGGTGGTGGAAAATTCATGGACGCCAATGGCAACTTTTTCCGAATGGCTCGTGCCATTCAAGGTGGTTCATTGTATGGCTTACTATCTTTAGATTCGAATAGAGTTCAACCACGCCAGCGAACTGCATTTGACAACGAACAACTACTAAGCACTCCCGATGACGACGAACAGGAAGTAGGAGAAGCTCGTTCCGTCGATCTCCCGCTAACAAACGATAGCCTAGAAGAAGCTATTCAGAACTACATTTACCCACCTCTGAATCCTTCTCGTTTTAATCCCGGAGTCTATGATATTAACTCACGAGCCATGCAAGCCGAATATCCAAAATACAATGAGGAAGACAATGCAAAAACAACAGAAATTGAACTTAAATTACTCGGGGCAACAGAAGAATGCGGACCGGATAGAAAGCGAGATAGTTACGGGATTTGTCGATTCGCTGAGGGTTATTAAATAAAACTGAACTGACTTTTACTACTTTTAGTTTGTAAGTTTATTTTTTTAAGTGTGCCAAACAAGCACAACAATTATTATAAGATAAGACGACGCAGCTGTTCTCACAGAAGCTGAATGAAGATTCTAAGCATTGTCTTGTAGTTAATGATAAATAAATCAATTTTTATGTGTAGACAGAAATTACAGCTTGTGTGTTTTAATCCTGCCATTGAACTTGGCAGTTAAAAAAAATTCCCTTCTAATTTTCATTGTGTGCTAAGTATGTTGCCGAATTCAATTCAATGAGGAATATAGCAACTGTGCTATTGAACGTATGTGGAAAAAACAGATTATAATGTGTGACATGAAATAAATCAAAACAAACGGGTTCTAGAGGAAGATTCGTGCTTTGTTCATTTGTATGCCCATTGTTTAATAATACTAACAAATAAACAATAGTTATCGTATTGCTGCCAGTCAGAGGTAAACAAGTTTTTTTTTTTTTTTTACCACCAATTAAATTAATAGCTCCGAATCTAAAAATTTGTAACTGTCATTGTTTACCTATTTGCTAGACAGTCCTAATAGCTTTTATAACATTCAGGACGAAAAGATAACTGACACCATTAGAAACCAACAAACGTTTGAGTGACATTGCTAGGGCACAAACACTTAATGGCTTGTGATTGCAATAAGTGAAAGGCTAATTGAAATTATGAAATGGTAATACAGGGTGTCCGCCGGGAAGGTATACTACTTTGTTTATAATTTTTGATTAAATGAAAGAGAATGGATCTTATATTGATAAATGTTTTATTGAATGTCGGCAATTATGTATGGAATACAATATCAGGTAAATGTCCGCCTCTGCTAGTCTCACACATTTCACGCGGTATTTCATTAATTTCATCATGAATATTTTGTTTGAGTTGCTCAAGCGTTTCTGGTTTGTTTGCATAAACCTTGCTTTTCAGATATCCCCACAAAAAGAAGTCAGGAGCAGTCAAATCAGACGACCGTATAGGCCAATCAACATCAACATTTTTTGGAAATAACTTGTTGTGGAAAGAGACAATCCTGGCTGCATGCGATGCGGCATCGTCTTGTTGATACCACATGTTAATCAAGCCCAAAGCATGCAGTTGTGGTGTTAAAAAGTTTTCAATCATATCACGATATCGCTCTCCATTCACAGTTACCCAGTTACCGTTACGCCGTTTTCAAAGAAGTAAGGCCCAATGATTCCTCCTGGATTGTTTTGAACACTTCCTTGAACAGCAGTAATGTTTTCAGTCGATCTTGCAGTACGTTGTGGCCCATGCTTCGGCCCATCACCTTCAGACCCTCTTTCTTCGAAATCATTCATTACACGATAAATAGTGCGTTTTGTTGGCACGTTGTTTCTCCCAAAAATTTCACGTAACTTTCTCATCGTCACAGTAATCGATGATTGATTTTGATAAAATGTTTAACTTATTAAAAGACGTTGGTTTATCGAATATTTTTCCATAATAAATTTGCCACGTGTCTACTTCACGACTGCCAAATATGAACTGTCAAGACTAATGTTTACCAAAATGGCGCCAAAACAAAGTAGTATACCTTCCCGGCGGACACCCTGTATTACACTTGACACCAGCTTTAAGATTTCATTGACAAAACCTTCGATATAATATAGGCCCCCCATCAAATAGAGAGGTAAATAGCTAGAAAGAATTTAAATAAAACCAAAAGCTTCAATAAAGAAAACTCCTTACCAGTAAGTGGTTTATTTTATTTTGTTTTTTCTTCTCAAAATATAGTCAAACGGATTTCAAACTAAAAGAAAAAAACTAGAATTACACAATTATATAATAATAATATTAAAACTTCAGATATATTATATTATTCTGAGTCTTTTGTAATTTTACTTTCTTTGTGCTTCGATTGTATAAAAAATATTTGCTAGAGGCTCTGCCATATAACATGCATATGTATTATATTTCCCTTAATAAGGATTTATAGGCTCGCATCACGTGTATTGTCAGAACTAACTTAAAACTATTAACTTAACATTGAAAGAGTAAAACTGCAGCAATATTTTACTTTTTTGCTTTATAACTTTGAGCTGGATTAATAAATTACGGTTCTGTTACGGTCTATGTGTTTTAACGATATGAGGTTTGGAAATAATACTTTTTTAGATATAAATTCGATTTGTTTAAATAAATATGTATGCAAATGAAAATACTCTCCGTGTTTATGTGTGTGTGTGTGTGTGTTGTGCTGTATCTATATGCATTAAACGGTAGTAGTAACTTTGTGCGAGCATTTTTTAATTGCCCTAAATCATCATGGGACTAGACAAAAAATTTAAACAAACATAATAAAGTAAGCCTTACACAAAATACGCACACACTCACGCCCTGAAGTAGAATTAGTAACAATTTTCGTATTTATTTTCTTGCTACCTGGAAGTTTTCATGATTTTTTTTTCTTTTTGTTACTTTTTTTTTTGTTTTTATTATTATTTTACAATATTCACATAAAGAGTGTTAGCTTTGTTTTTCTTAGGAACACTCTGAGTATGGTTTTCGACGTGTATACAGTTGAGCTTAAAAATAATATATATATATATGTATATGCAACCAATTGAATAAAATTACTTAAAACTTTTATGAAAAAAAAAAAAATCATACAAAAAGACAATTGTACGATAAGAAAAATAAAGAGCAAAAATAATCTCACATAAATGCATAAATTAAAGCATAGCAGAACTATATTCCTACTCTAAGAAATGATAAAAAGAAAAATGACTATTCGACGAAATATATGTTTGTATAGATACTAATTAGCAGCTTTTCTCTGATGATAAATTGCTCTTCATCTTAATTTATTTTCCCTTTTTTTACACAACATCAGTCGACTGCTTTTAATCGGCTTTAAGCAGCTGCTCCGTTTCTTTTTTTTTTGGATGTTGCGCAAAGGTCACTTTAAAGCAAATCCGATTGAAATGTTCGCACATTTGATTGACAACACTCGCGCCATAGTGCCAGTGAGCGAGCGTTGTCACAATTAATAGCACATAGAGTAAGAAACGTTCGAGGAGTGGAATCCAGAGACCGAGAGCGATGCAAATAACATATATCGGGGTCATCCAATGATAAGCTTCACAACGCGTATTGGACATTTGGGAGACGATAAGACGGCACTGAAAATAGATGGTAATCGGAAATTAAACTTTGTTCAGGCGTTCGAGGGAAGACGTTGGATAATCATCTTGCTGTGGAATAAATATCTATTTAATGAGAAACATAAAAAAAAAACTGATATACAACACTAATGCATGTTCAGAGTTCCCTAGACTACATGTGCAGTTGCACATCACAAGAATATTAAAGGTTTCTATGCCTTACATATTATTAATAGCAAAAGCATTCATATTTAGAATGCTTTTGCTTTTATGTAAATCAATAGTGCCAATAACTAACAATTTTAAATGCTCAGGTTAATAAGAGCGTCAGTTCAATCCTCTAATTTTTGAAAAGAGGAAGATGTAAAAATAAACTTACTTTTATACAATGTCTACATATGTACAATGGTGGAAGCGGAAATAGAGGCAAGGTAACATTAAAAAACAGTGAATTACCGAAAATAAACAATCGTGATTCAAACATACTTGATGGAAAAAACGTAGTTCTAGTGTTAATAAGTTAAAAATATTTATAATTCCGGCAATATTCGGCATTGTAACCATTCATGTATCCTCTGAGATTGAAATTATTAGTCAGAGTCTATTACAGATATACAGAAGAAGAAAAACACAACTAAAATTAGGTATTTCATACAAAATATTTGTTCTCAACTTTTCAACGTGCTAGACAATGCATGAATTCCGAAATTCCAGTAGATAGACGAATTTTCTGGTTCACTAGGGCAACAACACAAATTGAAAGAAATGTAAAGGTATGAAGGTTGAGAAGTTGTAATGTTTAATGATTTTCCGTATAAAATGACTGGAGTTGTTCTGTAGCTAATTTGTCCACGTTCGAATGAAACAAATGTAAATTTGTAAGTATACGAAAGCATAGTCCTTTGTAAAGGGTGGTTAAATTTTAAGGGCCCATGTTGAATGTGAACCACACCTCAACGTCTGCATTTCATTTGACATTTCTCAATTTCAGACTAACTCGATTTGAACCATGGAAAAATACACAATCTAGCAACGCGTTAAAGTTATTCAGGCTTATTATAAATGCATATCGTGGACTTCGTGATTTTTTCGGTCAATTTATTCGTCCAAATGTGCGTACAATCGGAAAAATCGTGCAAAAATTTGAACAGACCGGGTCTGTAGGAGATGTGAAAACACCAGTGCATGCTCGTACAGCTCGTACTGCAGAAAATATTGCTGCTGTTCGCGATAGTGTGGCTGAAGAGCCCTCCACCTCAACTCGTCGTCGTGCCCAACAATTGCACCTCTAACGCTCGTCGTTGATGAACATTATGCATAAAGACTTGCATTTACGCGCTTACAAGATGCAATTGACTGAAGAACTAAAGCCTCTTGACCATTTCAAGCGTCGTCAATGGTCAGAATGGTGGCAAGAAATGGCAACAGTGGATGATCAATTTTCGAAGAAAATCATCTTCAGTGATGAGGCCCACCTCACCTCAGTAGATTCGTCAATAAGCAGAATTGCCGCATTTGGGCGAATGATAATCCAAGAGTGATTGTCGAAAAACCAATGCACCCATAAAGAGTGACTGTTTGATGCGGTTTATGGGCTGGCGGCATCATCGGGCCGAACTTTTTCCAAAATGAGGCCGGTCAGGCAGTTATCGTGAATGGTGTTCGCTATCGTGAGATGATAACGAACTTTTTATGGCCCGAATTGGAAGATATGGATGTGGACGATATGTGGTTTCAACAGGACGGTGCCACTTGCCACACAGCTAACGAAACAATGGCTCTTTTGCGCGACAAATTCAATGGCCGTGTTATCTCACGTGGTGGCGTTGTCAACTGGCCGCCAAGACCATGTGATTTGACACTGTTGGACTTCTTTCTTTGGGGTAATTTGAAAGAAAAGATGTACGTCGATAAGCCAGCAACAATTCAACAGCTAAATTTAACCACCCTTTATATGAAAACTTTAATAAATTAATTTAAATTTCTCTGCTGTGGGCCCTACACAAAAGCCCAGGCTTGAACGGAGTGTTTGGATACATGGCACTCTCAGAATTAAGAAGTCATGTTCTCTGTGTATATACATCCAATAACTCCGCCACCACTCGTGGAAACCACAGTATGAACAATAAAATTTACAAAAAAAAAAACTTATAGCTCTGCCAACGAACCGGTTGACCGTGGTTCTGAAGAAGCACTGATGTGAAAACCTAACCGAAGCAGCGGAGATGGTGCTTAAATTATCAATGAAATTCGTATCAATACCTGGACGAAGCAGTAAAGACTCTACTAGACGGAGTCTAATGTCCGGACTCGCCTTTGATCGGTACGGAAATACAAAGAAATAACCCCGATCATAAAAAATAAATAAATATTAGGCCGTTAGCAACCCATAGAGGTTCAAGGCCTAGCTTCTCACAGCTGTATGTATTGTGCGTGGTATACATTCCTGTACGTACAGAAGGGACCTACAGTTTTATGCCGTAGCCGAAGGGCAGGGGGTTTTTAAGAAGCTCATGACAGTAAATACTCTTGGATGTTTGTCAGACGCTCGCAAGAGGTGGGGCCGTGAAAAAACGTTGGTGATATTTTCCTGGATTCGAACTCGGAACCCCTTGCGCAGTTGTCCAACGCACTAACCACTGAGCCACGGCACCCACTAACCCCGATCATACCTTATCCTTTTCTAAAAGGCCGGTAAGAGCAAGCAACTTATCGTCCCGCTCAATTCCACTGGGTTTGTTCATCTCTTACTAAAAAATGCCTACAGGAGAGGCGTGAACTAACACGCGTGCCAATGCGTATTAACTATCCCAGAGCACGATAAGCAAATTAGAACTAGTTTGAAGTCATTTTCAACTCATTGAAGTAATTTTAAAATCCTTCAATTGTACTGAGACGAAAAAAGAAGACTTCAAATTGACTTCAACTATTTAATAACTTCAATGAAGTCATTGCATTTATTCAAAGAGGGCCGCAAAGTGGCAGTCGATCTTTAACATCTACGAACGGAGAAACCAACGATGAAATCAAGAAGCTGGCATCAAAAAATCGTCGTGTTAGATGTAAACATATCTTTTAAGTTGATTCTTAACATTATGACTGATAGTTTGAGCATAAAACATCTCGCCGCACGACTGGTTGATATACAGTTCAATTATGCCGCACAAAGCCATCGTTGTCGAGAATTGTTGTCCAAAAGTTTATTGCCCAAGTTCTGTACTCCATATTGCGAAGTTAAAATGACCACTTCGACAAATGCCCTTTAAATCAATTGAGGTCAGGCGCTAGTATACTTGTACTGCACTTATTTTGGTCTACTCTGAAGGGGATAAAATAAATTTTTATAAATAAATTAATGATACGTGTTTTACTCAGTACTTCTGAGTACTTTTACACAGAATGAACCATATCGAAGCCATGGAATCCTTTTAGGACCGCGAAATTGGTTTAAGAGACTTTAGCCTTTGAAGAAACAAAGTTCAAATCAAAGCCGTTCCTGCAAGTTTTAGTGTCTCATTTCTATGATAAGGATTTCCGCATAGTTTGCAGCAGAACCCAGAAGATATTACATTCTCATACTCCCTTTGCTTTCGCATGCAAAACTATACTTCCGTCTCATTTTTGTCGGAAATATAAACGAGCATGACAAATACATATGTATGTATGTATGTATATACATCTAATTGTAAGAAGTTAGCTTTATGGTTTGTGAGGCTACCAATTTTAAGTTCATAAATATTGTTGCTAGCGATTCTGGGGTAAGTATGTGGGTACTTAATGGGAAGCGTGTGCTACCAGACTTCCAATTTGCTTATCTTGTTTTTAAATGTGCAAATATGGACATACATGCACACGTACATCGCATGCTACATTATTTAAAGAACTGACGGCAGTTAAGGTTATCAATTTTTGCATTTTACTATCAATTCACTTTTTCTCAAATCAAACATGGTGCCAACAAACAGCACTTAGCCGTAGTAAAAAAACAAAAATTTCCAATAGCATTTTCATACACGTTAGTCGCAAAATTATATGATTCATAGAAAAACCCAAATTAATAATAAAAAAAGCTAAATTGAGTCAACAGATAAGCCATGTGGGTCATTACATTCCTAAATAATTTGCTAGACAAATTAGCACTGATAAGAATGTTTACGAAAGAGGTAACTGTATTTACTAGTCAAACACTCATGCACACCTAATTAAAAGCTGAGTATGTTGACCTCCGTAGAAAACTGATAAGCACGTTTGAAGAAAAACTGATTCATTAAAAAAAAAAAACAATAACTTTTTTTCAGCGTGTGGCCTGCTTTGACTGAATCTAATTATTGATTCCCTATCTGAAGAAAAAACCTCTTAGATCAGATCTAAGCCTATTAGCACATCCAACCACGTAATCCAACAGCGATCGCATCGCATACAAATTGCACAATCACGTCTGTTTTTCAAAAAACGGCACACAGTAGACTTTCTATAAACCTCTAAACGAAAGAACAGCATTAACAGTAATCGTAGCAATTGTATTAATTTGCTAAAATGAGCAAGAACGCACTCCACTCCCCCGAAAAAGAAAGAGTAAAAGAGACATAGAAATAGATTAGTACTCACACTGATGTTACTAAATATCGTGCCACTCAACATAAACAATGCTCGGGGGTCTGTTTCTACAATCCCCGATGGCGATATCCAAGGCCAGACTAGCAAGAGCGTCATGAATACAATAAATGGATAAATCGGACGTATTGCCTCTCCAAAGGGCCGCATTTTACCAGTATGTTGTTTATATGAACTAAAAGAGAAGAGAATACTATAGGTATGGCACACAACGACAACACAATCAGCAGGTTGTACTTACTTATAAACATTAATTATGACCATTGGCATGTTCGCCATTGCGCTCACATGCAGAAGAAACTCCATTGCGATGCCCAGCGGAATGCCAAAGGGTAGATCGCGCTTCCAGAACTCATAACCAAAGTACCAGGTAATCATGTACATAGCTGTTGATCCCCACATACTAAAATCATAGCCCCAGGGCAAATATAACACACCAGTGTTGTACTTCTCCCAATGAGATACATAGAAATTGAAAAACACCATCAAGCAGATGTAGTACATCCTCATAGGCGGAATAGAGGCATCACAACGTCCAAAAATGCTGTATAAACATGTAGGGATCAGCACAGCTGTATACGAATCCAACCCGTGGTCGAAGAGTTCACCCAACGGACCCGCGAGACCAATCCGTCTCGCCTGCTTACCATCGATACCGTCCAATGTGTATGCTACAAATATATTCACCGCTGTGCAGAGCCATACCCATTCAGGGATAGGGCTATTGCCAGGCTCTCCAGAGCTTGCAAAGAAGTTCCAATCGTAATACGAGAGAAATATGAAGTTTGCCACCGTAAAAAGGAAGCCGAGGAAGGTCATCAGATTCGGTGCAATCCATGTGGGGAAGAACTGCCATGTGGCATTGTTTTATTGATTTGCCAATTTAAACACCCCTTCTCCCCACAAAACAAAATTAACTCACCTGCACTAGCCAGTTCCAAAAAGGGTGCATCACATAGACACTCAAAGGCGAGGTGTCCCTTGCGTTATACTTAAAGGAAAAATGGAAAAAAAATATAAATTTAACGACCGAACAGGAGACATATCTCTACACCCACTTTGTAATTATCGAATCCGGCGAGGTGGTCCTTCGTCAGGTAGGTGTACTCCATAATCTCCTGGATACTCATGATTGGAGCCTCAATATGCAGCCTTAGGTAGTTCTATAAGCCTCTTATTTAATGTTTTATTGGATATCTTTTGGGTAGACGCTCGCTTTGTTGTCTGTCACAGGATTCACAGGATCTGTTTTGAAATTTTCTTAATGGAAGGCGACTTTGTGCCGTGGATTCACCATTATTATGATTTATCGTGATAATTCAATTAGTGTGAAAGGTAGAGCGGTGTTTTTAATTAACAAATTATTTCAATAAACAGCCGGTTCCCTTAATTTACGCCCGTTCCCCCGTCTACCGCGTGAACAAAATTATAGAAATATACTGAGGAAGGTGTGAAGGAATAGGTTGTTGAGTTGAGTAGTGCGGCAGCGACTCGGTGAAAAGTGTCATATCGACAAACGTCTAATTTATCAGCGACAGACTAGCCGCACATTAATGTATGGATGCGGAGGCGGTAAGGCAGTTCAGTGCTGTTTGATTCATTCTTTTACTTTAAAGCCTATTACGCAATTCAAACAATTTTAAATATGAAGTAGGTGGTTTCCAATTTTTGCAATTTGGTCCCCGCTTCAATCTTGTTTAATATTGATGGTGGAGAGAGGAATAACGTCATTTTCCATTGGGCAAAAAGAAGTCGTCCTTTTATCTTCCAAAGAGAAAAACAATGCCAATTATGTTCATTTAAGAAAACACTCAGAATACACTAACCACATAACCTCTTTCATTGGACTAGTACATGTCAATGCCATAATATGGCCTAGCGATTTTTCATTGTACAAACAAGGCGATTCGCCAACGCACAAACAGTTGAGCGGAAAACGAATTGCATGTTACATTGGAATCCAGAATGAGAAAATTTTCGACACACAATTAATCGCCGAGCTAAAATTGTGTGTACATTTTTTTTACAACTTAAATCAAATGAATTAAAATAATTAACAAATATCAAATAAAATATTACAATTTTCTAATGATTTCTAAGAAAATAAGCGCGTGCCAACAGGGATGTCAATATTAATTTTATGATGAATAGGGGCGGGCGTTGGTGAAAAGGGATAGAAAAGAATTGGTGTAGTGATATTTAAAGGGTATTTACGTTTCTATATTTATTCTCCATGGATGTATTGGGGAGAGTTGTGTTCGTTTGTAATTCACTGTATTTTTTTACGTTTTTCTGTGCTTTCTAATAGGAAAATTGATTGCATACAGTCGGAACTTGAGCACCAAACCTTTCATAGAGGGCCAAAGCTTAGCTTCCCACAACTGTACATGTTGTGCGTGGTATACATTTCTGTACATACAGAAGGGACCTACAGTTTTATGCCGTATCCGCAGGGCAGAGGGGCAGAGATAGGAATGTTTATCAGACACTCGGAAGAGGTTGGGTCGTGAGAAAACTTTTGTTGGTATTTTTCTGAATCTAGACTTGGAACCCCTTGCGCAGTAGTCCAACGCACTAACCACTGAACCACGGATACCACCATGGCCAAAAGTAAAGTACATGTATACACATTATTAGTGAAATCTTTTAAAGCTTATCAAATTTGATTCCAATATGAAATTTAAACAAAATCGTTAGAAATTTAGATATCAAATGACAGGAAAAATCCAAAACACTCTTCCTTAAATAAGGTACCCTTTTCTGCTCGAATAAAAATTCAAATTTCCCCTCTAGGAAAGTAAAAACAATGACCCTATTTGTAGTCATGTGTAAGCACACACATATTTGACGAGTGTTTTACCAATAAAATAGCTCAACCTGTATTGTTTATAAGTATGTTTACAAAAGGCTCAAACTGATAATTTGGAAATCTGCGCATATATATGTAAAAGATCGCAATTTTAATACTGCTCTCTACCACCCAATAAAAGATTACAACATTTTAATTTTGCATAGTACTTTTTATTCAAATGTCTCACTTGTAATTATCATATAATTTGTTTATTTCATTTTATTTAAATAAATTGTGTTTTTTTTTTGTTGTTCTTTGTTTTGTTTTTCATATTTTATACTCAATGGATGGGTTTTTGTAAAACGGACGTAATAATTTAAACAATTAAAAAATAATATTCACAAATTGTAAATAAATATAAAATATCTACAGCATAAGAATAATAATTCAGTTATTGTTTAAATACTTGTATATGGCTAAGTCTTAGGTGAACTAATTATAAGAAATACACGTCATCCTTTACCTCTCGTTTATACTATATACTATGTATGTAGAAAACTGAATAACAATCACAATAAAATAAACAAATAGTTAACACAAATCATCGTTTGCCTTCTAGAAAACGACTTAACTAACTAAACTACATGTATTATGTATAGCGAGAAGAAAAAAAAAACTAGGAAACAATCAAATTTGAAAATTGGCATAACTATTTAAAATTGAAACTAATTAAAAGAATAAAAATAAAAATCTCTTAAGTTTTAACGCGTGTGACGGTTATACATTTCGTTAGTTTTGTTGTTTGTTCTGTTATGTATGTATGTGATTTATTTAAAATGACTAAAAATATATTTCGGAAATATTTGTATTAATATTTTTAACACTTCGTATTTTGTATTTATTAAGCTCAAAAAATTGTGATGAGATTTTTTTTTTATTTTAATAAAATGTAATTGTATTTAAAATTGCACATTTCCCTAACGAGCGGTTTAATGATAGTTTTATTTTCATTACTTTCAAAACATCAATACTTTGATTTTTCGAAAAAAAGGCAAGAGAGCGCAGTTTAGTTATAAATTTTGCGTTTTTTGTTTTTATGGTTTAGCGAATGTAATACAATTTGTTTTATTTAATTTGTTTGTTTTTTCATCCTTCGTCTAGCATTTCCGGGGCACCCAGATGAGCTCAGCAAATGAAGCTTCCAACCTCCATCTAATGGTAAGTGCACATCGTCATGGCAGAGTGGGCAGCGAGCCGCACCTGTTTTAAGCTCTGTTAATGTATGAAAATACGGTTACAAAATTATATTTTAGTCAAAGTTTTGAATTTTTCAAATTTTGTGCTAAATGTTCCCATCCTTTTCTAGTTTCTTGACTGTACACCGAGGTGAACAAATCCGTTCAACTGATCTCAATCAAATGAGCATAAACTACGGTAAAATGACTTGAAATTCATTTGACAGTTTTCATAAACCATTTTTAAGTGGCGGGAAACAAACAAATCAACAGCTGTTTGTTGACTGTCGCTATCAGTGTTGGGACTTGAGGGTGGGCATATTGGGAAACCAAAAAGTGATCACCTTTTGAAACATACCATTAGAGCCACAAATTAAACAATGCATACAATATATATGTACGTAAGTGATGCATAATGCATAAGCCAAATAAAAAATATAATTGGTAGAAGTCCCAATACTAGCTACAGCTGTTTTCCAATATAATATTTTGACGTCTAAAAATGAACACCAAAATAAACTGAAATTCACGTTTAGGTTTGTTCAGTTTGAAAACCTCTCATGGATAGATGAACTCAACGAAATTTCGAGGAGGTTTTGGCGAAAGCACAAGATTTCAATACATAGAAAATGCATGCGAAGCCTCGGAGATTTGGAGATTTGGTGAAATCTCGAAATTTCGTCCGGTGAGAACGCGGTATAACTATGAATTGACCAAAATTTCAAGCCTTACTAACCTCGACAATAATCCTCCATTTGATGCAATTCATACAACTGCTTGTGAACAGATTCTGTACAACGATCGCAGGTTATGTAGCTATTTTTAGCTTCGCACTCTTCTGCAAAGAAAAAAAAATAGTCATAAAGTCCATTCTACCTGTTTGATATGCAAATCTACTTGTCAAATGGTAGTTAAGAGCAGCCACCTCTAAAACTTGACTACATTGTGGACATTTCGTCAGAAAAGGACAAGATTTCCAATAATGCCTGTCTAAATGTGCCTGCTCACCATGACAGGACCAATCACAAAACGGGCATCGTCTGAAATGAATAAGGATTAAAATGAAAGCAATTTGACTTAACATACACTAACTAACATCACATCAGGCTCATCAAGAGACTCAGAATTCGAGTTCGAATTTGAACTCTTCCTCGAGTTACTTGATATCATCGATTGCTTTACTTTCTCATTGTATTCCTGTTTCCCATTGCATGCAATCCCAACAGCATAACCATTGCTCTCCGCCGTGTTGCTACTACTTATTGAATGACCACTCTTGCTCTTGAGAATTCGCGTTTCCGAACGGCGCATTGGACTAGACTGAGAGTCCGGACTCTTGGTACCGAATCCAAACCCAATCCGACTGTCATACATTGTCTTGTCAGGCTGTTCCCCACGCACAGCCTGTTGTTTTTCATTACTGCGGTTCGATGGTGGTGAGATGGGATCGCTAGATGGACCTGAGAAGTGTTTGTTGGCTTCTAGCATCTCCTTCTTTCGCTCCATGTCTAATTTATCGAACTCCGTGAAGAGTTGACGGTAAAGAAGATTTCTCCTGGTGATGTCATCATCCGGAGGCAATTGTTTTCGCACCAATCTGGGATTGACCTTATACACCAACACCAGAATTCTTTCAGCAACTTTTCGAACAGGTTCTGCAGGGTGATGAATCCCGGAACAACCACACTCGGATAAAGCTCTACAGGTCAATCCACTGTGCTTATCAGTGCTGATTCCTTGACTTAGCACTAGTTGCTCTAACATTTGCATGCGACTCAGAGCTAGTCGTGGATGTGTCCCAGAACTCACAGCACGGGATAGTGCTGGTGCAACTAAGTGCTGTTCACTAACTTCTGGACATGCGGCTATACTCAGAATAGTGTGTTGTGCAAGAGTATGAATCCGTGGAGATGGATCCCCACTTTTTGCCAACAACTCGGGCAGCAGACGATCCACACAACGAGCGACTTCACTTTGCGACACTCGACCTGGCACAAACTCTAGGAACAGCACTCTCACAGTTTCCGTAGCCTGACTGAACACAGAGTAAACTGCATCCCGAACAGCTCTATGCAACAACAATGCAGCACTGCGAGCAACTTTATTCGCACCAGCAGCACATTCACCTTCTGTTTCCTGTCCTTTAAGAAAGTTTCGAAGGCGCATGAGGCCGTCTTCACGGTCTTGAAATTGCCGAGAGTAGAATTGTTCAACCTACACAAGTAACATAACAAAAATCATAGGTCTGCAAAGAATTTAAACCAATCTTACCAACTCATTCCCGAACACCAAAATAGGGAGCGCGGCCTGTCTTCGTTCCCGATCATTCAAGCGAGATCGTCCCCGATTCGGATCCGCCTCTAGCAGCGCTGTGCCTTGGCATTCCCTTAAAAATTCATTAGTATGTGAACTGAAAATTCAATATGATAACAACCACAACTTAAAGAGAACCACCATCGAGAGAATATACAGAGTAATGTTTTAATGTGAGTTTATATATGTACAACTAAAGCGCTTTTAGCCTCAAGACCCATGCAATCTAGATCTACATACATATGTAAGTTACAACACCAATTCGAAGCCTACTTCGCTTCAAATAGCAAAAAAATTAAAACTTACTGTCTTAATGTAGGAATAGCCCTTTCTTCGTAGTCCTCGTAACTATTTCGAGGAGCGCTTTTGTTACGCCTCCTCAGGGAACCCTGATGACTTGACATGGGTGAGCCACGACTGGGGCTACGACCTATATTCAACTTAGGAGAGTTGGGAATATCATCATGGGACTTACGATGGCTACCAGTTGAGTGTGTAGAGTGCGTGTCACTTGCTGTACTCTGTGCTCCCACACCTCCGCCACCGGAACTCCCACCATCCGTAGAAGACTTATCTTCTTGTGCACTCTTTGGGCTCATTGTTGCGGCAAAATGTGCTTCAGCCAAAGCTGATGCAACTTCTTGTAAGCTCGGAGCAACTGGAAGCGTTGGCTTCGTTGCGTAGGTTTCAGATGATAAATCATTTTCCGCGATAACACCGGTTGGCTCCAAAAGTTGTTCAACTAAAAGATGTTTTAAGACAGCACCACGATACATTTCAATTTGTTCTTTTCTCAATTTCGCTGTAGTGAAATCTTCCTGCTGAACAGCCTGGCGCTTTGCCAATGCATACCGACCCAATCGTTCTCCGGCCACCTTAAGTGATGTCATACATAGCTTTAACTTCCTAGCATACTCAAACCGCTCATCGTTAACCGCTTTGGTCTTTTTCTCTTCCATTTCCCTAATAATTTCCGCAATAGACTCCTCCACATACATTGAAAACAATAGATCATCACAAATCGATGCCAAGATCGGCTCCCCATTATCGGACAATTGGACTTCTGCCGAGCTGTCCTCGCCATTAAGAGTGCAATCTAGATCTTCTCCCAAGACATTGACTGCTATAAGGGCAATCTGTCCCTCCGTATTATAATCATTCCTATGAGGTGTACTAAGCCGCAGTTTAAGGTGAGTTCCCTTCCTAGGGTTGACCGTAACACTTTGCAGCTCTCTTGATTTAAAATTCGTCCCGGCATTATCAGAAAGTGCAATAAAACCTAAAAAATCAAAGCATTGACTGGAGGGAGTACTTGGTATTCCTTTGGGAGAATAGTGAAGCCAGAGTTCGACTTTTTCAGCTGTAAACCAACAAAAAAAAATAATTAAAAATGTCGTTTTAATAAAAACAAATTCTTACGAATCAGATACTGGTGGGCTAAGATTTGTATGCGACATATTTTGGCCGGTTTATGGAAACGTAGAACTATATCATGTGGGTTAATGCTGTTCCCTGGACTGCTTCGCCAACCATGTACTGTAGGGCCGTGAGTATTGAGCTCACTTGCAGGAAAAGATGGATCCTCATCTGAAATGAACGTGAAATAATTAGCCTGCTTATCAATATCTCTAAACACGTCAGACAATTGTTAGCTTCTTATCAAACATTCGATTAGAGATATGACAATGGACTTGATAAGTCCAAATTATGAGTTAACCTTGTTAATAACTGGTCAGTCAAATTCTGAACGTACATACGAACGGTTTCATCGCCTTTAAAAGTAATGGCGCAAATCAAGTCTAAAACAGCGGTTCCTAAAAAAACCCTTGAAGTTTCGAAATGGATACAGCTACAGAGGCTCCTTAACAACATAAACCACATTCTTATCCTCTTCGTAACTGGATACATAACATACTTGTGTAAAAGTTTGAACTTTTCTAACACGGCCGCCCATACATTTATCGGTACCATTGGGGTATGTTACAAAATACTTACTATTATCGACATCATCTTCACAATGGAAAACAATCAGTTCAAACCTTTAGCATAAAGTAGTCAAACAAATTTGATATACACCACTTTTTTGTTGCTTAGTTTAATTAAAATACTGATTATAGTTTTGGAATTGACATCAGCACGTAGATAAAGTGATATTTCGTCATGTATCGGTGAAATCGTGAGGTGTGCATAATAGTATCAAAATAAAGCTAAAGCGAATGTAGCCTATTCCACAAAAAATTGTCACAAATTACTCCAAAAGAATTTTATTTCAAAAAAGGGGCGTGGTAGCGGGCGGATTTGTCAATTTTTTTAACATATACTCAAAAGGATTGATATTATTTGATTGAAATCTACGAAAAACTGTTTGAAAATAAAAACGCCCCTAAAATGTGGGCGGAGACATAAACAATATATGGAAGATTTGTAGAGTAAATGAATATCTACATATTTGCTTAAGTGAGTTCTTTCGAGTTTCATATAAAAGTACTGGAAAAAAGTGAATTTTCGAAAAGTGAGCGTGTCAGTGTGCTGATTTTGCAAATTTTTACACTTTTATTACTTACTTTTACAAATATATAAAATTTCATCGACCTAGCTCAAAATTTAAGGCCCAAAAACTGGTGAAATACGGACGGACGGAAATGGCTCAATCAACTCAGCTACTAATGCTTATCATTTATATGTATACTTTATGTGGTCTATCTTTAATGTTTCTCTATGTTACAAACTATGTGTCAAACTTAATATACCCTTGGTATAGGGCATAGACATATCTAATTTTCTAGTAAGTCTGTAGTTCTCAGTTCTACTTAAAACATGATTTGCACGTCTAGCCAAAATAGAGGGCATGTCTATTAAAATTTTAATTGAAACATCTTTTGAATTTTTATATTATATATATTTATTTTGATGGGATACTAATACTAGCTGAGAATTCTTAAAAATATTACGTACATACGTTTAACATTTGAGTAGGCAACAAATCTTAAATTAGGGTCGTATGCCACCTGATCGTCATACATATACATGTTATACATATGGATGTATGCGTGTAAGTATTGCTCCAAAATAATAACATGAAGTCAGAGAAGTAACCAGGAATCGACATCTCAAAATTCCTCCTCCAAAGTCTCCACATATTTACTTGTCACATTGACAACTTGATTAGATATGCAAATATGTATACATACAAGCGCAGTTCAAATTAGAAATAAAATAAACTCCAAGTCATCCATCGCATCAAAGTTCAATTCGCATATATTTACGAAAAAACCACTGGTCATGAATCTACTCAAAATAACTCCGGCCGGTATAATCAATAGATTTATTGTACCTAATACACCTAGAGTGAAGCCCAAGAGAGAGGTTTCTATTCTTGATAAGACTCTTTGGTCTCTGCCTCTCTAATGCTGCATGGTGACGCACACATACTATACAATCGAATTTCTCACTCAATCATATTCCTTTCGAATAGTATGTTTAGTTCGCATCGAAGCGTAGAATCGACAAGTAATCGTGAGTGTCAAGAACGAGGGTATTCTATACTATGGCGCAAAAGAACACAAATAAATCAACTCAAAAGAAAGAAGTTGCACCAGTGTCCAAATGGAAGCAATTACAGGCCCTGCTTAATACACTCAATCATATTTTGATTGGATTTGTGGTCGTTTATATGACTTTCTTGGCAAAAAGTCTAAGTTTCTCTGATACAGCATTGCATGCGTTAGTGGCAACTACAGGGGTATGTTTTTTTTTTAATTAATTTAAATTGCTAAGGAAAGACGTATGTATATTTGTTTGTGTAATGACATAATATCAACATTCGCGTGGACTGTTTGCCGGTTATAATATTTTCTACTGTGAATGAAGCAGCGGAGTGTTATTCTATAAATACAATTTTAAGTGAATTTATCTCTCTGAGATAAGATACATTCTTCCTGCAAGAAACTGTATACTTTACTCAGACAATGGATAATTTATTAGGAGCCAGGTAGACGACGTTTTTTGTAAAATGCCAATGCATTATACCTGGCATAAGTGTTTCCAATGATCACATACATTTCGTTCTTCTCTTAATGAGATTTTATATGACTTAAACTCATATTTACACGTCAGCTTATTAACTAAGTATATCGCTCTGAATACGTATGTATTTTTAGCAGAGGTCATACTTCCTAAGACTAGCTGTTAGAATTAGTTTACAGATAAGACAAATTCGTTGTCAGCACGAAGTTATTGTTGTTTGTTTATAATTGCCATTAGACCACAAAAGCAATGCAAACGCTTGGCGTATGACACAAGAATTTCACCTGAATCGACGTGATGTTCGATGTTTGAATCAATATGCTTTTCTCTAGCAAATCGAATGTTTGTTTCATGTATATTATTACTTATGTACACGTCATGTTCTTTATTACTTAAAGAGCTGAACAGAATGTGCATCTGCCTCGCTAGCTGTCAAAATACTAAATGTGTGGAAGGCCCATAAGATGCAACACAATGAGCCTGTTTAGATGATGACTACGACTACGACTACGTAGTAAAAAGTAATGTCGTGTCTACATGCTATAGTGCTCAGTCCTGCACTACTTTGATAAAGTTTAGGCGAGGGAATGAGTAAATTGAAACACTTCTGTATTTTTTGTTTGTTCTCTCGTCCAAGTACTCATTTTAATGAGCGAACTACACTACCCTACGATCGAACTAGTAATGATAAAATGTAGAACGCGACTCATCTTGATTTTTATATTTTCTTCATGACTCACCCCCTCTCTCTACCCCTCACTCTTCTTACCTATAAACTACCGACATAGTCGAGTTTTGAGTCGTCATCTAAACAGGCTCAATGTGAGTCTGAGTCTGAGTCGTGCATCGTGGAGTTGGGTTCTCTTCAACTTCAAGCAGCGCTGCAAATTTGACGTCTATGAATTTGTACACACGAATTTTTGCTTACCGTTAAATGGACATCGGTAAATTTATAGAGGTTGTGAGAAACAATGGAATTTTGTGGGATTTATCAAATCCAAACTACAAAAATGTTAAGAAAAAAATAGAAAAGTGGAAAGACATATCGCAACAATTTGGAATATCAAATAAGTACCAAAATAATTGTAAATTTTGTTTCCATTTTCAAAAATTTCATTTTATTGTTCGCAGTCGACGAGTGCAAAAAAAAAAGGAAAACATTGCGAGATTGCTATAATAGGGAATTAGGGAAGCGAAATGTTTCTGGCCAGGGTGCAGAGTAGTTCGAAGCCGGGTGGAAGTCCTTGAATTTATGGGTTTCTTAAAAGAATATTTGCTACCAAGACGAATCCATCATCTGCGTCTAGTTTTGTTTTGATTTCATTGCTAGGTAACACATGTGCAAGGCACACATGATGAATGCAATTTCTTTTTCTTTTTCCTTTGCACATTCTGTTCGGCTCATAATTCTCCATTCCACATACGTTTCTATTCTATAGATAGTTATAAGAAATATTTAATGAGAATGAAACAATTTTTTTTAGTTCCATCTACTGGCTGCTGAGGCCCTCATGTGTCATTATCCTGAGAACTTATTCACTAAAAACTTCTCACACAAAACCAAATCAAGACTACACACAGGATTGCAGATTGTTGGCGGTGCTTTGGGTCTATTAGCCGGAATTGGCAAAATAACAAAGACTGACGTTCATTTCACAACAATTCATGGAAAATTCGGTAAGCTATTATAAATCTTCAAGCTCCTTACACTTTAATGTGTTATTTATTACTCAATTGCAGGACTTGCAACAGTTCTAATGTGTCTGGCGAGCATGCTTGGTGGCATGGCAAATCTGTTTCCGGTTGTACTTAAGAAATTCTTAAAGCCTGCAGAAATCAAACTGCGTCACAATCTATTTGGATTGGTTACATTTACTGCGGCCATGTCAACTATCTTTCTTGGCTACAACACAAAATTCTTTTATAAATACGTTGATTCCCACTTCATTCCTTTTATAAGCTCAGTGACATTAGTTGTTTGGCTACTGACAATTATTGGACCAGCAAGGTCATTGCTTGGTAAATTGAAGTACCAAAGATAAGGTGAAACAAAAAAGTGCTGCAATAAAATTTTCCTATTTTTGTACAAATATTCTCGGATTTTTTTTTATGAGTCCTTCTCACATTAATGCTGTGGGTAATTGGGGGGAAATGCTTATCCTTAAATCCTTTTCTTTGATGTCTCGGTTTCGATGTAAAATCAGTTTTTATTGTTCAACAAGAGTTTTCTGGCAGCCATCCAACAGCAATATTCACTCGACAACTAGTACATACATACAAGTGGTATTCAATTATTCTAGCAAATGTGTCCAGACAATGAAATTGTATGGTCTATTCATCATCGGATTTTGAAAAGCGATAGCGTTGGAAAGAAAGAAAATAATGGAACTACATACATAAATCTGATTAGATTTACTGCATTTTATCAAGGGTTTTTTTATGAAAAATACTAATCTTAATCCGTACCGCAGTCAGAGAATCTTAGGCTAACGATGAAACTGAAAATATATATATGTATGTACATTCCTAGAGTACAACACACTTTTTGGTTTAAATTCCTAAATCCATACGACGTTATCGTTGTCAGAAAGGAAGCAAGCAAGTAGTGATGGAATGAGGACATTAACTTCTCAGTTTACACATAGAAACTCGCATTGGTCTAGAGGTGTCAGATCAGACACGGATTCCAGAAATCACAAGAGATTCATTCAGAGTGCACTCGTCTATAGAAGTGGACTTAAGCGAGTTTTTGGATAAAAGAATTCATATAATTAAGACAAAATTTTATGTAACAAGTTTCTTTTCACAAGGACAAAACCGCTGTTTTTATGAACAATTTTGGCAGGTATGCAGCAGGAGAGAGATCTCGTTATCGCAGTGTTATCTTCTGATAAATATTGACCGGGTCTAATTAGAAATAAAATATATTACTACTGATTTCTAATGTTCATTTTAATAAAAGTTCAGAAAATGATGAAAGTGTTCGCAAAGTTTTTTTGTTGTCCTCTAATTACATGTCATAACTTATATCAGGCTGCAAAACATTTTTGAGTTGTTAGTGTGTCAAATGTGGAGCTCTTGTAAAGTTTTCCTCAAGTTAAGGGAGTTCGCCTACCTCGGAACAAATATTAATCCGACGAAGAATAACCCTAGCAAACCGCTGCTACTTCGGTTAGGCGAAACAACTGGGTTTAAAACCTCTAACTTGACGGATCAAATTAATGCTCTACAGAACGCTCATCTTACCAGTCCTGCTGTATGGAGCCGAGTGCTGGACGATAAGTAAGAAAGCTGAGCAAATATTGGGCACGTTTGAGCGAAAAATACTCCGTCGGATATTAGGTCCTTTATACGAGGAGGGCGAATGGAGGAGAAGATACAACCGCTAACTCTATAAGCTGTACCAGGCTGTGGATGTAGTCCAAAAAGCCAAGATACGCAGACTGCAATGGCTCGGCCACATCGAGCGAATGGACAACAAGGCTCCAGCCAAGAGGAGCTTCGAATCCCAGCCCCAGGTTCGAGACGGAGAAGAATACCGAACCTCCGGTACAAAGACCAAGCGGATGCCAGAAAACTTGGTCTTCACAACTGGAAGCAGCCTGCCCGGGACCACAGAGGATGGAAAGTAACGATGTCTCAGACAGGGACTCTACAAGGGTCGGGAGCCCTTTAACAAAGTAAGTATTCCGTGAGCTACAGCCCGAAACCATCAACAAGGTCTTGGAAAAATGGAGTGACAGAATGCGCTACTTGTGTTCCATAATTAATGAGAATGTTTGCTCTTACTAATAAAGCCATAATACATGGAATGAAATTAAAAATTAAAAACGTGTTAAGATACCTTAACAAATCGTTTTCGTTGAAATGTACACTTAAATAATAGAGATAGTTCTTGAATGTAATTTTTTTGTAGCTCTTCAGAAAACTTGTACTAAATTTACTTCCACGGTCTAAATCATTGCTTATAATCAGATTTAACAGCTTTAAGGTGTTTCTTGCTCACTTTTTTGAGCCAAAATCAAAGTAGAATAAGGTTTTAAAATACAGATGCACGTGTGCAGGATTTCATCGGTAAATTTTCAATCGGCTAGTATTGATTACCATGCAGTCTTTTTCAGCATAAATCAGAACCTGTCACCACACAGGTCCTTTCTCTTTGTTGTCTTTTTTTTTATCGCTTACTAAAACTATCAATTATATACCTTTGTATGTATGACGCAGTGTGTTACGTTTTTTACGGTATATTACCAAAATTTGCCTATAGTTAAAGGCACAGTCTAAACAAACCCTGCTTTCTCGTTGACTATTTCATAATGCTGCAGATAGTTTACATGGTCCATAATATACTTGTAAGAATCATTTATGAGTGCGGTACTGTCACAGAATGAGCAATAAAACCCTTGCCATACTAGATGAAAAAGGTATGTCCTTTCAAGCATATAAAATATTAATTATTTCACAGTCACCCTTATATGTCTGTCCATTTTGAAATCAATAAACACCACTTTGGCTCACCCTCTCGAATCGAAATAAAAAAGGAATTTCCGTTGTGCCATTATCCTGCGGTGAAATCTCTTAGGTGCAGTCACCACCTCAGTCCAGAGGGAGGTATTTATTAGGAATATGATAAAACCTCTTATGGTTTTCATCACCAACAGTAGCTTTTTAGTTGCACATTTCTGACATATCGATTTATCTAAAGAGTACTTTGCAACTATACGGCTACATAATTATCCACAAAAGGATGAGTCCTTGCAGACAATCATCCTTTGTATTCTCTGCAGGGCTTGGTTTTTTTTTTTTTTTGTTATCTAATAAATATTGTATTCTTTTTCCTAATTTGGTTGGTACTTACCTGATGCGAATACCACATTAAATGGAACTTTCTTGGCCATCCTTTTCAAGGATTCACACAAAACTACAAGAAAACTGATATTTTATTTATACATAGGAATGGTTGCTGAAGGAAATTCAACTCCTTCATAGCAAACATAGCACTCAAATTGATTATTTCATACTAAGATAATTTAAATTTATTTAACTAGCACAACAAAAAATAGCTGAATATGATTTTCACTGGAATTTCAAATGGGATCAAGCAGAATCACTTCGTAAAGTCAACTTTTTTTTCCAACTGACAGGACATCGTTTTTGGAAACCTTTATCATTTCTACTGATTAATACGACCTCTGTCGAGAGAGTTTAGGTACAATTTTGAAAGCATGCGCATGGGTCTCTCATATGTTTCTGACTTTAACAAGGGACCACGTGCGTTGCGTGTTTGTTTATTGTTTGGGTTCTTGAAACACTAGCCGGAGTATGAACAAGCTTACATGTACATATGTAGGTGGTTTGGAAGCGGAGAAATTATGTCATACTTGTCATCTACCTCAAAAGGGGTTGATGGCACATAAATGTGGTTGGCTTGCATGAGAGTAACTTGAACTGTATGGTTTTCATTTTTCCTCTTCTTTTATATTTTTTTTTTTTTTTTATAATATTATTTATTCAACAGGTATCTTACATACGCAACATACATATGAAGTATATCTAACTTTTATATTTATACTTGCCCTTATTAATAAATTTTATTATAAACTGATGTAGGGAACCTACATATATTCTTATATAGTAAAACATTGAATGCCTAAATTCCAGCAATAGCCATTCAAGTTTCACGGTAATAAAATTAAATAATAATCACCGAAAGCACTTAGTACATTACAACATGTATAATATAAAAAAAATAATACCTACCACCTGCTTAATAAATACGTTAACTCTTTTCTATCCTCTTTCCTATCACTTCCTTGCCTCTTCATCTTGATTATCATCATAAGTCGATTTGAAAATAAAAATTATTTCATGTACCTCCCCTATAGCGCTTCCAAAAAAAGTAAAATACCTGCACCTTTGTGGTCTAAGTAAAAAATTATTATATTTCAAAATTAAAAACAAAAATAACAATGTAAATATGTATATGATTTGTGTATACATTTTAATTTCATATCTTAGAACACATTAAATTTTGGTCTCATTTCAATTTTAATTTAAATTTATTGAGTAGATACTAGCCAAGAAATAGCCACATTTTTTAAACTAATAAATTATAAGTAAAGTACCGTTATACCGTTTTTTGACATAAAGCCTGATACTCTTTTTATTGCATATAATAAAAATCCAGTTATTTCCATAAGTTGCCCATAATAGGTGTATGTTTTCAGATGCATCTGTCAAGTAGTTTCGCCGGTTAATTTTTCGAAAATTTACGAATTTCTACGAAAAGCTGTTCCCGTACGGAGAATGCGAATTTTTTCCTCATGCTGCGAATTTTAGTGCAAAAAATTTCTTTTGGCTGGTTTGTGAAAACTGTCAAATTAATTTATTTTCAACTTTTTCTTGTTCAACCCGTTCGTTTACTTTTCGTAATTTTAGTTCTCCCTGAGAGAATCCCCCCCCCAAAAGTAACTGAAAACTTAACAATTCGAAACCGAAAACTAAAAGTTTGTATCCGCACTGTCTTAGAAGTGGTCGTACGCAACCATTCTTCTACTTTGGTTCAGCCATCAGACCCGTTTTCGAGAAAATCGCCGTTTTTGGTTTACTTAGTTACTTAAATTTGTAAATTAAATGAAGTAGGTAATACTAGGGTTAAACAAAAATTCAGATTTCGCACCGAATTGTTACCCTACTATCCTAAAAAAAACCCTACCTAAATTTAAATAAAATCGTTCCAGCTGCAGTCTTGCCTAGATCCAAACAGATAGACCTACATTTTCGAGTTCCCCAGTCATCGTAATGTCAGAATTGATTTTTATCTCGATTACATATATTAGTAAATCCAATATAAATAACATTTTATTTTTTTTTTATTTTTGCCTCTTTGATAGGTTATGAAATTTGCTTAAGTTCATTCTAGGCAACTAGAGCGGTTGAAATAAATTTAGTTTTTTGTTCGGTTTTGACATAAGGTTAATTCCACTTAAATCCATTATGGTTGAGCCTTAATAACTGAGCCACGGCGCCCGCTTATGTTAAGTCCCA
The DNA here is from genome assembly GCA_949716465.1 of Chalcosyrphus nemorum. Taxonomy (NCBI): domain Eukaryota; kingdom Metazoa; phylum Arthropoda; class Insecta; order Diptera; family Syrphidae; genus Chalcosyrphus; species Chalcosyrphus nemorum. The sequence continues at coordinate 60,453,862 of OX454332.1, forward strand.
ATCATAATTGCAATTAGAGTGCGATAGCTTATGTGATAATGGAAGAAAAATTCTACTCGTGCGCTGTCAAAATCGGAGCACACCCTTAATTGTATTAAGGAAACCTGACCGTATTTCATATTTTTCACACCAATTAGCCACCTTTAGTGCTCCGTACTGAATGTGCGAATAAAACCGCTTTCTACGTATGGAGGCAAAAATGAACGAAAATCGACGAAACTGAAGGAAACGTCATTATGGGTGCAGTATACAGATTATGGGTATTCGCATGGCCCTTAAGCCGTAACCACTGAGCCCATAACTTATGTGTATATGTGCATATGTTACGAGAATGTACGTACGTATGAGAGCTTTATAAATTAGGCAAATATCAATATATTTGCTTGAGTAAGCTTCTTGAAGTTTCTTGTAAAATTTCGGAAAAAAGTGCACTTTTCAAAAAGTTTGTAGATTCTGAAATGTCTAGATTTACACATATAACAATTGTTTTAAAGATAATTTCTTTTGCTTACTGGCAATGTTTTTAGAACTGTTTGCAATTACACTTCCTTACCATAACGATAACGATTTGACATCACAGTTTAAGATGCGCTGTACGGCACCGGGTTTTGTTTTGTTCTTCTGACATTTTTGGCAGATGACAATACACGTCGGTGTTTTTCTTTTTGTTGTTTAATTGTTTTTATTGAGAACACATTCCGAAAATATGGGTGAAACCGATCATAAATATAGTATCTTACTTCCAACATACAACGAAAAGGACAATCTTCCCATAATAATTTGGTTAATCGTAAAATACATGAATGAAAGGTACAACACAATTCCATTTGTGATCAATCAATCCAATCACCCTTATCACTAACGATTTTCTTATGTTTCAGTAAGTTTAATTACGAAATTATAGTCATTGATGACGGCAGCCCGGACGGAACCTTAGACGTGGCCAAGGACCTACAGAAAATTTACGGAGAGGACAAGATTCTGCTCAGACCAAGAGCCTCAAAACTTGGTCTCGGTACAGCTTACATTCACGGAATCAAACATGCCACGGGCGACTTTATTGTGATAATTGATGCCGATCTTAGTCATCATGTGAGTTTTTCCTCTCTGGTTATCTGTGATAGTCTAATAAGAGTTTAATTTTTTAGCCCAAATTTATTCCAGAATTCATTAAGCTTCAGCAAGCCCATGACTTGGACATAGTGTCTGGAACTAGGTATGAGGGAAATGGTGGAGTCTATGGTTGGGACTTCAAAAGGAAACTAATTTCTCGTGGAGCCAATTTCCTATCGCAGTTGTTACTACGTCCAAGAGCATCGGATTTAACGGGATCCTTTCGTTTGTACAAGAAACATGTTTTGGAGAAGTGTATTGCAAGCTGTGTCTCAAAGGGATATGTATTCCAAATGGAAATGCTTGTACGGGCTAGGCAACATAACTATACCATTGGGGAGATCCCCATAACGTTTGTCGATCGTGTTTATGGGCAATCAAAGCTGGGTGGCACCGAGATCATTCAATTTGCTAAAAATTTACTTTATTTGTTTGCCACAACATAAATTGTTTTATGAGAAATAAAATCCATATATAAGAAGTTTTATAGTTTATTAAAACTCCAATTTACAAATCAATAGTTTCAATCTATGATAAAAATTTCTGGGAATTGTCATAGAGCTTTATATTTTCCTTAAAAAGAAGGCTACCGAACTATATTGCTGAATTTTGATTGGATCTAATACCATTACTAAAAGGGGGTTCAATTATTCCTTAGTTTGTATGAGATGCATATGTAAAATTGCATACGTGGAAATTTACAAAAGCTTCAAATATCCAGTTAGAATGATTTAAAATTCCATTTAGAAGAAATTATGTTCTTAAGTGAGCTCACACTTTGTCCCTTATCTTCCCAAAACAAGTATCACATCCATAAAATAGCAGAACGGACGCAAGGTTGCAACAAAGTTTTGTACAGTAGGTATGACTCGAGACTCTCAAAAGAGATGGAAAATAAACGGGGTAGCCTCGTCGGGCGGGTAGAAGAATTTGAAAGAATTTGAAAGAATTTTTCTTAATTTCATTCATTTGGAGAATACAGGAGAACTTTTGTGAGAAGTGTGTTGCGTGCGTTTACCTGCAGTTATACAGGGACACCAAAAGAAAACGTTAAAAGTCTCAGGTCAGGGAAACAAAGACTCTAAAAGTGCTCATACCGAAAAAGGAAATCATTAAAGACTTTTTGACAGTTTGAATTTTTGTATGGCACTTCATAACAAAATAACAGAATAAAAAAATTTCGTCGAGTTGGCCCAATTGTTTTCAATTGTTTCCCGAATAACGCATAATGGAATCGTGCCCCTAATATTATTTTTTTATATTGAGTCATGAAAATATATTTGGTGTCACATAGGCTTAAGCAACCACATGTCTGAAATGATTGTGTTTCATGCTTAACACCCTTCACGACCCACATGACAGTGCTGCCAATCTCCCACAACACATCATTACACCAAAATACAAAAATGAAATTGCAAGCAAACGTCAATTCTCCAAATATCTTCGAATGAGTGTAAACTCTGGAAGAAAAAAATCCACAAAAAAGCACAAATATTGACCAACAGTCCATCGTGGAAGCGTGTGGATATTAAAAACAGTGAGTATCAATTGAAACAATTGATTTCTAATGATAAATTCTGACATTTTCTATTTGTAAAACAACAGAAAGCAAAACCACCATCTCCCTCCCCGCATACACAGTACAACTAACCAAACATGTCAGTGGATGACTTCCTGAAAGGTCTTCCTTGTCACAATGCAAGCAATTTCTCACTATTCAACACCGAGAACGGAATTCGCACATCGCAAAAGCGTCCGTCCGTCTACCTACCCACTGAAGACTATCCAGCCGAACAGATAATCGTCCTCGAGAAGCGCTGCATACTTCTACGCTATCTAACACAACAGTGGGACAAAAAGACGGTGCCTAGGAAACGTGACCACTCGGCCGAGGGAGCGAACAATACCAACAGTAGCTGTAAGAAGCGCCCTCGTATGGAACCAATCGAAATGAATTGAAGAGACTTTCCCTTTTGCTATTTCTCTAATCGTAATCTTCTCGTTTCCGTACTCCCTCTTGTGTATCTTCTTTTTTATATCCGTTCATATATATTATTTGTAACATAATGAATACATTTAAAACACATATTTCTAATTTTGTATTTTGAATGTCGAATGATACACTGATGCCTGAGTGCATTTAAAATTTGTTTATTTTCGAGTAAACTTGAAAGGTTAAACAATGATCAATCAACCAACTCAGACAACAAATGAAGTTGTAAATGTAAATTGAATAAAATGTTTTGTTTTTTTTTTTCTTTTTTTAATTAAAAAAGTTAACAAGAAACTGTTTTCATTTCCGCTTCATTTGGATGATATTTAGTCTTCTGTCATTGTCGTCGATGGCCTTCGATTATCGTCGCCTCTTGTGCTGCCCACTCATGCAAAAATGAGCCTGAAAGTTGAATCTAATAATGAAAGTCACAAGCACGAAGAGTAAGATGCTCTATTTTCTAGTTCGTTTATACAATAATTGCATTTTAAATTATTTAATGGTGGCCCAAGTCCTTTGGATCTGGTTTCCCATATAGCTTCTCCCACATGGCAACATACTCCTTCTTGCGTTGCTCGCGACGAGCAAAGTATTCCGGGTATTGGGCCTTTTCCAGTGGGTGCCAGTAATCCAACACCCAGTCGGGTGGAATGACTTCTCGTTCAAAGGCACACCCTCCAGGACTTTCGGCAACTAAATAGAGAAAAGAAATTATTCATAAAGTAGCTCTATTGTGGCTCAAAGGCTTACATTTCCTAGGTTGGTAGTGTTGAGTTTCGAACAGCTCCTTTTCGCCGGCTGCCAGGACCTTTGCTGCCTCTGCCATGTCGGTTATGTTCTTATTTTTGTCGAAACGGGCACGGAGCAGTACTGCTCGGTAGCGGAAGATATGTCTGTTGATGTTTTGGGAATATGAAAATAATTACATAAGTGCTTTAGATTTCAGAGAAAAACTTTACCTGCGATCGTACCATGCTTCAAGATTACGCACGGAACGTTTGTATAGACTGCACACTTGTCGAGCATGTGAAACTATTCCTGTTGGAACAGACATAGTTAGTTGGAACTGGCAATGGAGGATTCCAGAAAAAAATTGGTTATTCTTTTCGAGCAAAAATATTTGATGATGGTCGTAGATGGCTGCTGAGTTGACAGTAGCTGTCAAATGTAAATGAATTTTGTAAGTGAGATGCTTGAGAGTTTATGGATGTGAATATTGTATATGAATAAACATATATCGTAAGGGTTTGAATGAATTACTTAAAATAGGGCAATGCACTAGATGTTTTTATTATTACTAGGCAAAGAATTTGGCGTTATTCTAAAATATTTTAAATTTCCATTTAAAACGAAACGTTGGATTCACAAAGTCTGTTATAAAATGAAGAAGACAAAAAAAATAGTTACTACGCATGTAATACACATAATATATTGATTACCCAAATTTCAAAAATATACAATCACCAGAAATTAATAACTATTCGCAAGTATTAAGAAAGCTTTTCACACGGGCGTGTTGCCCCCTGCAACCTTCCTGCTTGTGGTCACTGTAGGATTTGTAATGAGTGCGAGGTTTTTGTATGTAAAGTGCGAAACTGTGCAAATTTTTCACAAATTTATAATACAAAAAAAATAAATAAATATGAAAACTACTTTACTTTTAACTAACAGCATTCAAGTCCAAGTTATATATTAGTTTGCAGTTTTTTTTTTGTTTTTTCTTATGAAAACGCAAAAATGTCTGATTTTCTTTTAAAAATATGGTCTGATTATTTATTATAACAAAGATTAAAAAAAAAAATAATACAATTAAATAATCAGTGGAAAATATTTTCTATTTTATTCTATTCGTCTTTTTCTTTTAAGTAGCTGAGTGCAATAAAGTCAAAAATTAAGTTTTGGAACCTTACGGACCATACGCTACTTGCATCGCATCACTGTGTCGTAGTCTGAAGAAGATTACTGCAGATATCAGAATTATCTAGACAGGTCTTGACAGCTATTGAAATGGCCGCAGTGGCCGTTTGAATGAACTGCTTACGGTCCTTTAAAAATATAAAGGGCACTGATACGTTAAGTAAGAAACTTTCTAATGAACAATACAAGCCGTCCTGTATTAAAAGACGTAATGGGCTGCATGTGCTTCTCTATTGAAGGAGCTTTGCTCAAGCGAAACGCTACAACTGATTGTCAGGTCGAATTGGCGGATTGGCGGTTGGTCGAATTGGCTGATGGTCTCATTTGCGGTTTGGCGGACGGTTGAATTGGCGAATAGGTGAATGGTCGAATTGGCGAATATTCGAATGTTGGAATTGGCGAATTAGGAAATAAAGAATGGGCGAATTAGCAGATTGACTGTTTAACGAAAAGGTAGATTAGTGAATACGCACAGGGCCCTAAAGTTGATGTCCAGCGGCCAAGTAACAAATATCATCATACGCTTAAAAAATAACATCGTAAGCGTTCTTCAAGCGTGGTGGATCTTTAATATGAGTGCAGTTCTGGAGTGTTACGATGATCCCATCCGACGGACGGATGGACGGATGGACGGATGGCCGGATGGCCGGATGGACGGATGGACGGATAAACGGATGGACGGATAAACGAATGGACGGATGGACGGATGGACGGATGGACGGATGGACGGATGGACGGATGGACGGATAGACGGATGGACGGATGGACGGATGGACGGATGGACGGATGGACGGATGGACGGATGGACGGATGGACGGATGGACGGATGGACGGATGGACGGATGGACGGATGGACGGATGGACGGATGGACGGATGGACGGATGGACGGATGGACGGATGGACGGATGGACGGATGGACGGATGGACGGATGGACGGATGGACGGATGGACGGATGGACGGATGGACGGATGGACGGATGGACGGATGGACGGATGGACGGATGGACGGATGGACGGATGGACGGATGGACGGATGGACAGATGGACGGATGGACGGACTGATTCATTTGAGCTATAAACATTACTCATTACTATTTTACTAAGCCCAATTATTAAAAAGTTTGCCCTACTAGACAACGAATCATGAAATTAATTTTATGATATTTGTAATTTTAATGAAGGTGTTATAAATTGTTTTGTTTAGATGTTTTTTTTTTGAATTTACAGCAAATATAAGGATTTTTACCTTTTTTTAAGGTAAAACCACATATTCATTCCTTACTTTAGAATTAAAAAAAAATAATAACATTTTACACGACGTAAGTAAAGATGACACGCTAAGATGAAGCCGAAAATATATAACCTTTTTCTTGAAGGCACTAATAAGGATATTTTAAACTTGTAGAAGAAAAAATAACTCCAATTACTCGTTATAAATTTTATTTGCAGACTGTAACAGAGTGTCGGAGCATTTTATGTCCTGATACAAAGTAACCTCGGTGTCTAACACCTGTTGGAGCTTTACATTTTACATGGGGTTGATGACCCTTATACATAATCATGCTATCAATTTTAATAATTTGAATATATTAATTCATTCTGTTTTTTTACATTTGCATATAAAACTTTGTTATTGATGCCCCATGCAGAGACTCTTGTCAGCATGTGTCAGCATTCAATGTCAAGTTGTATTCCTACTGACACAAGCGCAGAAATTTATGTTGGCATGGCATTATTAAGAGCATTTTGGAATTAACATTTAACCATAGGAAATAAAAAAAAAAATTTTGAATTTGTGAAGCTTTGAAGATTTTAGTATGGAAAACAACAAAATAGTTGTCGGTTGTGTGCTATTGTACAGAAGCTAAAACACTACGAAAGAAAAGATCCCAGTGGTGAGCCATTGCTTTTACGAATGTCATTTACACGACATTTAGCCTTTGCTAATATATTAGCAGCATTAAATGACTATCCTCTTTCGTAATGTAATGACAGATTTAACATCGTTCATAAGATACTGGTGTATATCGATTTACATACTGACGCATATGTCATTCGTGCAAATTCAGCATTTGATTGACAATATGTAATGATATTAGTGCAATAACTCTAGCAAAATGTTGCTAATTAATTTAAATCAATGTGTTTTATTGGTCACTGAATTTAATTTTTTACTTTCATATTGAATAGAATTAGCAATATGGTATAATTGATTGTTAAATTGGTCTTAACAAGCAAAAGGAGGACATTTTTACTTAAAGGAGGACGGGAGGGCAAAGCAATGAAAATGAGAAATGTCCTCTCCTCTGTATATATCTACATACATAACTGTATATGTATAATATTTTCGCAAACTGCAAAAGTGCAAAAGTTGAGAGCAATAGCTTCCTTTGTCTCACATTATGCTTGTAATTTCATGACAAATTCAGAAGAAATGGCGCACTACACAATCCTGGACCTAGTACTTCTGTTTAATTATTTTTGCAAATCCTAAGAAAACCTATCAAGTCCAAATTGTGTTCAGGTAATATAGATAGGTGGTACACTCACGATATTTCGTGTTCCAAAACCTTTATTAAAGTTGTAAAGCATAGCTTAAAATTTATCAAAAGCCTCTGTTGTTTCAAAATTCCCTCGAAAAAGCCCAATTTTATAAATTTCAAATCCCTCGGGCCATAGAAAAGACTTGTGTTATTTTCATATCCTAAAAAAAGAAATAGTACTCGGGTTTATCTTTTGTAGGCTCTCACAGTATTTATCGACGGGCGTGCTTATAATATTTAGCTTATAATATTTTTTGAAGTACAATGTCTGAACCCATTACTTTATATAATGTGCGTACAAATGATTTAGCATCTCATAATCAATCTCTCTTATTTTCCATTACGATTAAAACAGCAATGGATGCTTTCCGATTTACATCTCTGATTAATGATTTTAAACAATGTTATCACCCAGCATAAACGAAAAATTACTTTTTCAAAGAGTTAGTTATAGGATATGTTTAAATATTTCATTCAAGAACCACAATACCATTGTGCCTGCAACTCAAATTCTCAAAACTGTTCCCGAGTTCAATTAACATCGTATTTTATCGTTTTCTGGCCACTCACTAAAGCCAAAAACCAACGCCTAATCGCTGCTACGATATCACACATCCATCCCCTATATCTGTTCCTTTCACTCTTTTCGCAACATGCCTTCCCCAGCCGCTCTATCCATCTCAGTTGACATGAAAAAAGAAAAAAAGAAGAAACGTAAAAAAGACCGAAATCGAACGAAGAAGAGAAAATTTATTTTTCCCACTCTCTCTTTCATCGCATCGTACCGTTCGGCAGCACATTCATATTTTTTTCCATTTCTGGCAATAACGACGGCAGTGCGGAGTGAGTGTCCGCCCTTTAGTCGGCCATTTTTTAATCTTGTTTACACAAATTGTCCGCAAAGGAGCGTTTTTTTCCTGAAATTGTGCGAAAAACTTGCAGAAAATCCTCCTAATACAAAGGAAAATGTCCTCCAATTCGCCGCCGAACTCGGACACCGAAGATAGCCGGTAAGTTTTGTGCTATAAGTCTAAAAATATCAAAATCAAGTGTATAGAAAAAATGAATTTATCGCCATCGAATGAATGAAAAAAAAATCCCATCATCGCCGTAGCGGATCACCATCAAAATGGAGTCGCAATCCATTGCAACTTACATTACTTGGCGTCGGCGGCGTTGGCAAGCGTAAAAGCGCTTTTCTCCCATACCGGTCTCAGGTCAGCTCTTCAGCTACCGCAACCACCACCACTGCCTCGTCCACTTTCGCCTCCAATACGAATACTACCACTATAACTGCGTCTAAGTCGACAGTTTTGACAAATCTCCAGCGTGGTAATACGGCAGCTACTTTCTGTCCAAGCGATGTCCAGTTGAGCTTCCACGAGCGAGCCGGCCAAGGTGAACTCTCCGACGAGCAAGTGAAAGTCGCAGTCGCGGCAAAAACAATCGACTTAATTGACCAAAATGGCCTTACCGCTCTCCATTGGGCGTGTTACTACGGTCAAGTGGCAACCGTGGCCCAACTACTTGCCACCGGGGCGGTCGATGTGAGCAAATTGGCACCGGATATGGTGTCACCGCTATTGTTGGCGGCAGCCGGTGGTCATCATGAAGTTGTACGACTGCTGCTGCAGCATGGGGCCGACGCTAAACATGCGGACATAGTTGGCAACACATCGCTTATGTACGCCGCCGCTGGTAATCACCCCCATACCTGCAACGAACTACTTTCCAAGGATCCCGATTTAACGGCTACTAACGAGCATGGAGATACAGCTTACAGTTTGGCCATGGAAAATGGTGCCAACTTATCTCAGGCGGTGTTAGAGCATTACTTGACTGCTTTGCTATCCATATAAAAGAAGCAATACAAAATATGTACATATAATTCATGCCAAACGAAAAAAAAAAAAAAATTCCACCAAAATGAAAAAAAGAAAAAAAAATCTTTCATCGCTATACTACTACATACTGGCAAATTTTTTACTACTACAGCTACTACGCGAGTACTACACGCAACGCAGCGGCAGTTGATAGATTCCGTGTGTGTATAAGAAAAAACAAAATAGGAGAAAAATAATGAATAAACGAAAGAAAACCGATAGAATGAAGATGGATTATTGGTTAGTAGAAAAAAGAATGAAAAGTAAAAGAAGAGGTGGTGTTGGTGGTGGGTTTTTGAAGAAGGGGTTTGTAGCGGAAAGAGGGGGAGATGAGCGGCACTGCTGCATTCCATTCGAAATTCTTCCCTACGATGTGTTGATGTTGGTTACTGGCTGGCTGGTAGATAGAAGTTCGGCATACAATACATACATACATAATTGTGAAAAGGAAGAAGAGAAGCAGGAGGAGGAATAATGGCGCTGGTGCGTAGCGGTGGTCACGTAAACGGAATTAATACAGGTGAGAGATACACAAAACAGAAAATAAGAATGTAGGAAAAAAAAGAGTAGTGAAAAACGGCAGTTACGTGAAGGGGGTTGAGGGAGCGCGGAGGAGTATGTTTTGCGAAGGGGTAAGAACAAACAAAATCGAAAAAGCCGTGGCAATTGATGCAGGGGATGCATAAATTCCCAAACGAATATAACAAAATTTCCCCTTATACTGAAAGTTCAATTGTTAAATAAAAATCTTTGTCAAAACACTTCCATGCATGTGTAGTATGTGGGAACTAATAATCCTTTTCTTATCAACTGTATTCTGAAAAGAAAAAATAATTTTAAGGAATAATACATTTACATCTTTCAAAATTTGATCTCGTTAATATACATAGTTTTGTTTTAAATTGAAAAATTATACCCGAATGTAAGGATTCTTTTTTTTTTTTTTTTTTTTTTTTTTTTTAATTCAGACTTAGATATTCTGTTAATTGGGCTTATCACTTCCTTAATTTCTTCCTTCTTTATTTGGTTATTTTAATTTTGCATGACCCAAAGCAGTAATGGCTTATAGAATATTTTGTTCTTATTTTTAAGAAGATGGATACAAATATCTACGACTATTAGTTGTATGTATTTACACATACCTATTTTTCTTAAGCAAAATCTGCTTCCTATTTTTCTTTGCACAATAGTTATTCAGATATGTAGGTACTTGTAGAGGCTATAATACAAAAGGTATTGGTTTACATTTTCATTCAAAAAATTGTAGTTTGCAAGAATTATTTTTACAATACATACATATGTAAGTAGGTGTGTGGTACGATATTCAATAAAACACAATTGTTTACGAAGAGACATAATTTCAATTTAACAGCTTAAATACTTCAAAATTTGAATTTACATATGTATAAATATTAAGAGCACAGTTGGACTATTCCTCATACCTACACCATTTAGAATTTCGCATTTGAAGAAGTTGAAAACTGAGTAATAGCATAGTTTAAGCGGTCTTTTTCAAAAAAGTGTTCGGATTCAGGCGATTCTACCCTTCTTAAACATCAGAAAGTAGGTTCATAATGTATGTGAGTGCATGTTCCGTTAAGTGTGCATAAGATATTTCTATCCTTTACTTGAAATTAAATTCAATATCAATCTAAATAAGTTATTGAAATCACCATTCGTTGTGCGACCCTAAAAAAACTTCGGTACAACGTACACTTTCATTACTCAAAATTACACGTTCGTAGTGTTTATGATTTAGAATTCCTCGCAATAACAAGATTAATTGCATCGATCAATGCTATACATACATATGTAGATACAATATATCGCAGCAAACAAAAATATCTCTCTCTCTTAAGCTCCACTTTATTATTTTATTGCCCGCTACAAGCCACCGAAACCGGCACCTATCGCATTCTTCTCTCCCTATAATGCCGACTACAAAATAACTGTATACTCATTTACTGCTACTCGTCATTGGTTTCCCAACATTCCATTTAACAACAAACACATGAATGAATTCCCCATCATCAATGCATAACAGGTGAATTCATATAAAAAAATAAACGATAAAAAAAGGCGGCAAACAACCAACGACGACTCTGTGATAACACAAGTAGGTACAGTAAATCTCTTCGCGCATTTTCTTTTTCAACTCGCTCAGTTCAATGACTGAGTGTTGTTAAAAAGTTCAAAGGGATTTTTTTGCTTTTCTCTTAAGCTCTCACATTTTGCCGACTCATTATCGTTGTTTTGTTAGACGGTTATCCGAGTATTGAGGGCACAATACTTGAAAAGTTTTCCATCCATTTTGAAAAAAATATAAGAAAAAAAAAACGAAAAACATGGGAAATTTTTTTCCGATTTCGCCTATGAACACTGCTAGGTAGGCGCCTACTACAATAGTCCGGTAGTATATGGCGAGACCCTCAATAAAATTGTGGTATTCGTTTGTGTGTTCGTTCCCTCCTATTCTCCGAAGTCATTTCTATTTGTGGTACTACTGTTATTTTTCTATGGCGCGCATTCACAACAGAGACTTCAAGCTGGCTTGATTGCACTTTTTCAGTTATACAAAACAAAATAAATGCGCGTTCTTCTCGGAATCTTCTGTGGAATTTCTCCAAATTCTAAGAAAAACATCACATGCCATACATTTGTATGAACGACGACGACGGCCGGAATACGCATAAAATACAACGATTAGCGACAGACAAACACTTGTGCAGGTTTCGTCGCCCATTTCCTGTTCATTCGTCGGTTTTTTTTTTTTTTTAATTTCAAAAGGAAACTAGTAATAGGTATCAGGGAGGAAAAAAGATGGCAACGAAAAAGCAGAAAAAAAAAAACGCAAAAGCCTAGAAGAACGATGCTGCGCAACGTTGGTTTGGTTGGTATTGCTTTCTATTTTTCGTCCGTACGTACGGTTCAAAGTCACCCTCCAATCGAGAAAAAACAGAAAATGAAGAAAGGAAACTCATAAAATATGTGTGGAATGAGTAGAATATTAATAAAAGAAAAAAAAAAAAAAAAGATGCGCAGAAGGGAGGGAACGAGATAGATTAAAACACGCCTAATCATACGCGGATGCACAGACAGAGTACGTGTTGTATAGTTGTGTTTGTGGTATACACTTTTTGTCGTCTCTCTTTTTTTTGGTTCAACGCCCTTGGTGTGGTGTGTCGTCTCCTGTCTCTTTGAAAAAAAAAAAAAAAAATTGTAATGTGCTGCGGTGCGCATTGTTATTTCCCCACATTGCGTTTGCTGTCGCCGTCGTAATTTCGTTGTGGAACCTATGTGGGTTCTAATTGAAAATTGTATTGTGTAGCTTTGTCTCGCTCGGATATCAATCGGTACTATTTTGTTTTTGTTTTGTTTGAATACTGTGCGGTGTTTCTTTTTTTTGGCGGGCGTTTTTTTTTCCTTTTCTTTTTCCTTGTCTTCGTTTTCGTTCGATGATTGTCATCCATTTTGCGCTCTTGCGTTGTGTGGATTTTGTCGGCATTCCTCTCTCTGTGTGGACTGTGTTTGAGTGAGGGAAATTTTTATTTTAATAAAAATTTGTTTTTCTTATTTATAAAAGTGCCATGAGCGGAGCATGGTGGTGAATTGAATTTCTGCGATTATTGCGTCATTATATTTTTTTTTTTGTTTTTATGTGTTCCTTTCGTTTTATTTAATTATTTTTAATTCCCTTTCAAACTTTCTTTTTTTGCTTTATTTATTAATCAATATGATTTTCTTCTGGTGGTGCTTTTTCGATGATAAAAAAAACTAAAATTTAAGAATGAAAAAAAGTTTGAACAAATCCTCCACATAGTACATATAGATGTAAAAAGGCGTGTTAAGCAAAAGAGGAAAAGAGAACGAACGCGTTGAAAAGAGGATTCGTTAAAAGAACCGTGGTGTGTAGTGTGGTGTATTTTAGTAGTAAAGAAGAAGGTCCATTTTACGATATTATTTTGTGTTTGCGCTGTTTCTTGCTTGCTACGTACGTACTACTGTTAGCTTCTACAAAAAGAAAAGAAAAAAAAACTGCTTCATTCCGAGATTTGAGTTGTATATTTTCCACACACATATTTTTCTTCGTTTTACCGAAAGAATTTTTCATCATTTGTTTTATTTTTATTTAGTTTGCTAGCCTTCTTCGCGTGTCTCTCTTTTTCATTGGAATTTTGTTTTGATTGAAAATATTTTTCGCTGTTTGGTATTGGCCAGTGTTATGTGTTGTATGGAGTGGCAAGGAAAAAAGTGACGCGCCTGTTTTTCAGAGTTTTTCTTCTCTTTGAAGTAAAAAAAAGGACGCTTGTGAATTTTTTCCTCTCATTTAGAAAAATATTTGTTTCTTTTAGTGGAGGAAGTTATGTAACAGAAAAATAAATATTAAATTGTAATAAGTGTTTTGGGGGGGACTACAATAAAAAAAAATGGAGTGGTTTTATTCTCTTTTTCGTTTTCGAAACAAATATCCGGTGCGTTGATGAGATAGTACACTCAATTTTTTTTTTCCTACTACACACCTCTTTCGGCATTTTCGGTATACAAATTTTATATGTAGGTATATTTTTTTTATGCAGAGTATAACAGTTTTGGTGTGTAGAGAGAGTTCAACAGTTTGGCGTGGTTTTATAAAAAAAAAAGAAATGGAATTGAATTATGAAATAAAAAAAATTTAGTGATTCTTGTAATGATGCTATGCTATTTCTATCGCCTATATTTTAAAAAGAGTGTTTGCGTGTTATGTATTCTATACACAAAATTATGTACCTACGCCCTTTTCAACTATGTGCACTATGCGCTGTCTTGTGTACTTTCTGCTGCACACAGGGGAAGTCCCCCCAATTCATTCTTAAAATTAACTCATTGGTTTTTTTTTTTTTTTTTTTTTTGTCGTAATTTGGATATGAGTAAGCCTACGTGATTCAATTGTAATCAACTATAACGTAAACAAAAAAATCGTGTGTACACCTATGTATGTATCTGCTATCAGTTCAGAACCTGTTGTTAAACAAGTTTGCACATAAACTAAAAAATATCCTGCATATCCTATTTACTAATTGTTTGTGGCTTGCATTTATCTTATGGTATTTATGGGCTTTAATAAAATTTACTCTTTGGCTTAGTTTAATAAAATATATTTTTAAAAAAGAAAAAAATGGGGTGAACTAATAAAAAAAAAAAACGTGCTTATGTATGTGTATCTCGCATTTCAGAGTCAATGCTACATGGTGTACATATTTCCATCATTCATTGGAAGCAATGGAGTTTTAAGAATGCATTTCCGCTTCTCAAATGTTTAAAGTTACATATTTCTGAGTGAATCTTATCATAATTTCTTAAAACAGAAATCCTGAGTATAAACTTCTAGAATTCAGGTAAATGCTTTCTCTGCTCTAATGATGTCAGTGGAGTATTTGCTGCTGCCATCTGTTTATGCCTACATATAGCGAGGTGTTGGGAACTCGCCCAATACTCCAATTTTGCGCTTAAGGCTTATTTATGAAAAATATCTCTCACAGATAAGCAGGACACTCGATACAATGAACCATTTTGCTTTGGCACTGATGTTGTTGCATTTATAGTTTTCCAAGAAGATGGAATTTTGTGAGTATCTGTGTGCATTGCCTAATAATGTCGGCAAAAATATTAGTACTCTTGAGTAGTATATTTATTTTTTTATAGAGCAAGTGTCTATAATTATTAATTTTTTTTATTTAAGTCCATAGATACACAACTGATGCAATTTATCATTAATTTGTGTAATAAAAGAAGAACGACAACAATCCTACGCGTGTAGTGTAAATTGAATTATTTATTTTCCATCATATTTTTTATATCACTGGCTCCAAATTAAATCAACATTAAGGCGCCGTCTTACTTATACATTTAAAAAAAAAAAGCGATAAGACCCCTGACCGCTTGTGTCACACTTCCATTCAAAATACAAAATCGTAGCGAAAAAAAACAGCAAAACAACAAGTACCTTGAATATGTTGTGTTCACTGCACTCTCGTATTGATTGTTCGGTGTTTACCAAAATAAGAAAAGAAAAAAAAACCAAAGAAATATCTCATGGCAAACATGAATGGGAATTTTTTTGAAACGCATGCCACATTTCAAAGTCTGAATCAATACTCCGTGAGTTTCACATTTAACATTGATACGACAAAAAGAGATCTCAATAAATACGCAGAGGCAGAGATTAATTTACTTTTATTATATATTTTTTTCTGCGTCTGTTGCTAGTCGTGAAATGAGAGATTATCATATTTCATCTCTTGTGCTGATGATAGAACGTTTTTGTTTTCTTTTTCATATGCCTCCAATATACAGTATTTTATTTAGTCACTGGCATACTGACATTGCTCTATTTGACCTGTCTTTTAACAAGTTGAAAACGTGGCAATGCTTTATTATTCTTTTATAAAGTAAACGAAGGAGGCATTGAAAATTGTCACATTCTTCAGAGTGGCTGCGACATGGTAAAATTTGTATATGAAACGCATATCACAGCCAGCTTTGAGGAGCGAGACGATTTATTCAAAATCAACCACATACACAGGATCGAGCAGTTGCTGCAACAGGTTTCGTTTTTAGCGGCGTTAAATTAATTAAGTTGGTTGTCAAAGCCTCACAAAGTGACTGTGAAATGGTTAACGTTAGAACGCATATCACAGCCAGCTTTGATGAGCTTGGTTGATCAAACTATTCTACAAATAATCTTAAATAAATTAATTGTGTGTTTATTAGAGTTGCTTTACAGGTTCAGTTTTAAGAAAATCTCATAATAAATGTTGCTTATCTAAGCCTCATCAAGTGGTTGTGATATGGATATCTAACGCATATCACAGCCAGCTTTGATGAGCTAGGATAACCAACGGAAGACAACTACAAGATATGCAAACATTTCAACAAGTGTAGTGTATAATTTTATAGCTTTGTTTAGATTGTAAGAATAAGTTTTAATGAATGTTGCGATCACTTTTACGCCATAAGTATTTTTGTTCTATTTCTTTTTTTGCCTTTTAGAAACTCCCAACATCCGGAGCGATGAGAGGGCACATAAATATGTACTTGCAGGAGGGTGTACTTGTAAAATAGTGTAGAAAATGTTGTTATCTTCGAGAATTTTAAGTATATTTTTGTTACACATTGTTTTTTATTTCATGACTAAAATAAATATTATAAATAACGCAATGCACAATGCAATGGTTTTCTTCCTTCATCCGAATCATGAAATCAAAGGTCACTTGTTGACTTGTCGAACTACTGGAGAAACAGTAAAATCAGAATAGATAAGTCTACTAAGCTACGAGCTATTGGAAAGGCAGTCGTAATTTGACCAATGGTTGTACTTTATAATAAAGGGTAGATTCGGTAATATGAATCTTAAATCTTGACTTCATATGAATTCTACTGGCTCTTCTGGTATGAATTGGAAGGCGGGACCTGAACCAATGTACAGTATGTGTAATGGTAAGAATGGACGCACATGTACTACTTGTATACATCTAAAACACAACAACTGCCGTAAAACTTGAATTTGTCCTCGCGCAGTAGAATACGAATATTATTGTGATCCAAGAGATACGAAGGATAGGATATTGTATACAGAGAGGATCAATATGCGACTTTTACTGCAACCGCCACAAAACACTGCACATGTTACGATGCGGATTCATTTTCGAAAATCGGCTCCGATCAAGAGTTATTAAGGATAATTGGCAATTCCGACGGAATTTCACGCTTTATATAATTTTGCTAAGAAGTTAATTTTTTCACGATATTGTAAGATTGATTTAAATTAAATTCTTTTGGAATCAGTTTTTGGTTTTGCTAAATTTTTATTATTCGAATTTTTATATCACTAATTAAAGAAATGAAACTCTTATTATATGCTTTACTTTGCCAAATTTGTCTATTTTGAATTTCTAAACTAATATGTTGAACTGTACAAAGCCTTCTTAATATTAAAAAATAAATAAGAAAAAAAAACTTTCTGGACGGATTATGGATTTGGTAAACATACATACCTAGGTTAAGAATACACACAGCGAAATTAGGCGGTGATCAGATAACTGAAGTATTTTTTTTTGTTAGAGCTTAATTCAGAGCACGACTATCACTATCCGATGGGGAGTTACACGCCGCCCTATAGAAGAAGCTTGATGTTGGATGCATTACCACGTCATAACTCATAAGAAGTTTTTCACCCCAATTACGTTTGTCAGGAGTCGAAAACGACTGAAGTCGGCTGTCGAGTCGAGTCAATAAAAAATCTAGATTACACTACAGGGTAATGCTAATGATCAGTGAATGGAATACAGCAATATCACTAAGAAAGTAGCCATGACAAATCTTGTCTACCCCAATGACCGTTGTTGTGCATTCATCGGCAGAGGCAACTGCCTTCCAAGGAAAGAGCCGTGAGATAATTCTGCGTAAAAAGAAAAGTTCCAGCAAGCGCAAGATCATTTGAATTTTGTATCCTGCCTTCAAATGCGAAACGCAGAAGTCGTAGCGCTGAACATTGTTGATGTATGTATTTAAACAAATCTGTTTAGTGGGCAGCAAATAGAGGAGTGATAGAACAAGAATAGACCTCACTTCCAGTCATTGACGAACCAATACCCAACCCGGTCTTTAAGTACTTAACGTAGCCATTAAATAACAAAAAAAACTACAAAGCCACTGGCGCTAATGACCCTGACATTTTAAAATACGAAAGTTATTATTCTAAGTTATCAAGTATTTAAAGGAAGAAATTTGCTGTCTTGTAAGAACAACCGACGCCTATTCCTGGTTTTGTTGAATGCAAGATCGAATCAACGTATTTTTAGAACGCATAAAACCTTTCTGCAACACACTTATCGGCAAATACTAGTGTGGTTTCTGGATTTGCAATGCAATAGACCTTATTCTCACACTAAGGCAAATTCTGGGTAAGACCAAAGAATATAGGGTCGAAACTCATTAACTTTTAAGCCGCATATGACAGTATTCATGGTTTGAGCTGTACCAGGCGATGGAGCAGTTCGGGATGCCTTCACAACTTATCCCAATGTGACCCATTTAGCGCTTACCTGAAAGAGACCTGGCAATCCGTCCAGAATCTATGCAAAGAATGCGAAGAATTGGTGGAAAACCGAGAATATCCAGACACAGGCTGCACTGAGGTCGAAGATCCGAACCCATTCTACCAGGTACCCAGACTGGTACCGGTCTGTCATAGCGACCTACAGCAGAGAAAGTGTGTTCTACCGCGTAAAACCACCACTACCATACCGGAGAATACCGAAGTAGTCCCGGAACGGACCACCTGCACCGATACAACGCAGAATCTTACCGCTTCCCATTGGCGCATCGCACACCCGACGCGATCGCTCACAAGACCGGTCCTCAGCTATGATGCCGAAATTCTGAATACCGTCCGAAAATGGTGTCTAAGGTTCGACGCCTCCGGAAACGCCCTCGAATTTATTGAGCTACTAGAAAAACTCACGAGGTGCTACGATACACCGCCCGATCACATACTCCGAACACTACCCGAAATCTTCCGTGGAACCGCACTGAAAGCCTGCGACCAGATTACCGGCTCTACATCCAACGGCAAGATTTTGAAACTATTGAAGAACTCATGGACCTCGCGGAAGAGTACGAATTGGTTCGGAATGAAGAACGAAACAGCCGACCTGCAATAACGCAGAACCCTCCGACCAGACCTCCTCCAATTAGACCACACTGCCGCCAACGATAAGCCTACGACCGCGAGACGCAATGCTGGAATTGCCAGCAAAGAGGACACCGCCAACAAGAGTGTCGCCGCCCGCTCCGCCTATTCTTACTATTAATTCCAGTGTACAAATCCGCCTGAGAGGCTGCTATACTTAACCCATGCTTTTTCAATCTATTATACATCAATCTAGTATTAGTTAATAAATTTTAAGTCTTATTCTTTTAGGCTTATACATGAATGGGAGGTTAGGTGAATTTATATTTTATTTACCACGATGTCATCATTTAAAATAGTTCCAAACTTTTTGTATTGCTGTCCCTAGAGGACCGTAAATAGTAAGAATTAAACTTCCTAAAGTAGCGATTTTCAGAAATATTTTCACGTTCACACACGATTCGCAGTCCATTGGAACAATTTTGTTGAAGACAACGGTGTCGAAACCAAAAATTAAACATACAATAGCAATTGTAAATGTTGCTATTCCGAGCACACTATGAAACGTCTTATTGATGATTGGTTGCACGCAGTCTTTCAATTTGGCTGAGAGTAGTGCACTTACTCCCAAAAATAGACTCATACTGCAGAGAATCAATGCCACCAGTCCTGAAAACATTTTTATTTCATAAAGGTATTATGACCATTAAAATCAGCGTTAGATCTTACCCAATTGACCATGCAAAGTTGTAAAATGAATTGTATCTATTCGCATTCGTATTACAATTCCAGCGACACCCATTAATGATCCAAGCACTTGCAAGGTTATGTGGATTCCAATTTTTCCATTTCGGCAAAAACCATAAGTTGAAGAGTTCCCCTTATAATAGGACATAAGTCCTTCCGCCATTAAACAGTTGAACTGCTCAAAAATCGATTTAGTCTTATTTATTTCCAATGGCTGTAATGGAAACTCACTCCGATTGTACAAAATAAGGCATGCCATGGCACTTCAGCGAACGTAATCCTTCGTAGGCATAACCAACTCACGTAAATAGTAACGAACCCGATTAACATTCGATTAATTATAGTGAGAAAAAATTCAAAACTTTGGAAACCTGTTATTCCTTCATTGACGTTAGAGCTATTCATTCTGCAGTGTGTGGAACTCGAATGTTACTGCACTCAAATGCTTCTGCACTCATAAGCACTTCCCGAGATGATAATGCCTTATTCAATTAAATTTTTATCTATTACATATTATAAGTGTTTTGGCAAATAAATTATGATGTAAAGGAAAGCTGTGTAATTGGCTGACTAATGGTTAATCAGTGTTGCCAATGGTGAAGTGCTTTAGATGGCATACCAGTAAAATTATGTTATTGTGGTTAGATGTTACAGTTATATTTTTTCACTACTAAATTTGGTTACTATTAGGCCTACAGCCCGCAAAAGCCTAATATCCTGGCAGCCACATGGTGATAGGACTATTACGGCTAGATTTCGGACTAGAGTACGCACCGTCACCATCATCTATTGTTACGCTCAAACTGAGGCCTTGTCTGAGGAAGTGAAGGCATTTTATACCCAATTAAACGCCGTCTTAATGCGTTTTAGGCGTTATAGTGATGGAAGATGCCAAGGTAGGAAGTTACAAGGAAGGGCTCAAACATGTAATCGGGAAGCATGGAATAGGCAACCGCAATGACAACGGCGAACGGTTTATGGATTTCTGCAATGCCAATCATCATGTAGCACCATGTTTAAGTACAAATCCTGCCACAAAGTCAGTTGGGTTTTTAACGACAGGCAAGCAACAACCAATCAAATTGAACATTTTGCTGTCAGCCGACGTTATAGAAGTAGTCTCCTGGACGTCCGAAATAGACGAGAAGCAGATGTGGGAATTGTGCGAGATCACCATTTTATCGCAGCTACTGTCCGACTACACACTGCTGCAGTTCGAATATCTTGCGATGACGCTAAAACTCCCAGGTTTAACATCGATAGACTAAAGGATCCCTTAGTGCGTCAACAATTAAGGGACCATATTTTGGAAGGTGCCGAAACAATCAGCAGCTCACTGCTTGCAACCATTCAAGATCACTGGTGTGCTGTGAAAAATGTTTTAACATCTGGCGCTGAAAGAATTGTTGGTCGATCGCAGGGAAGGCATAGGACATGGCTTTCCGAGGATACATGGAGCCTGATCGACGAACGAAAAACAGCTGAAAGCTCGCATAGTCACTATCCCAGCAGCAGAAGGGAGCGAGCTGGAGAGAAGTACAGCGTAGTGTACGACGTGAAAAGCGCAACTACACCAACGCGATGGCTATAGAAGCAGAGGAGACTGCACGCAGGTGAGACAGCAGGACCGTATATAGAATCACAAAGGATCTGACAGGTGGTCGCAGACTCTTTGCTTAGTTTGGATGAGGAGCAGTTTAAGAGATTGATGGAGCATTTTTCTACGGTTTTGAACCGTGCATTCGCCAGCGATATGCTTCCAAATCAGACAGAACTGCCGCAGTTACAAAATTCCCGAATAAGTACCACGACCCCTACGTAAGGATGAGATCACTGCCACGACCTTCTACGAACAGCGTCAACAAGGAATTGAGATCTTTTCTGACGAGTGGAAGAAGGGAATGATCGTCAAGCTTCCTAAGAAAGGAAATTTAACGGAGTACAAGAAAATGGAGAGGTATCTGCGTGCTCCCTCCTGTAGGTAAGAAAATAGCTCAAACAACACCTAGAAGACACACTGTATGCGGAACAAGCAGGCTTCCGCTCTGGATCCTCCAGTGTCAACCACATCAACATCCTACGGATCATCATAGAGCATTGCATTGAACATCGTTCGCCACTTCATCTGCTGTTCATTGCTTTTTATAAGGTATTAGATGTGTCAACAGAGAGTTTATTTGGTGTGTGTTACACAGGAGAGGTAAATAATTGCTATTATCAAGGCTACATATGCTGGCTCAAAATGTCACGTCTTGTACAGATGAAGGTTATCAGAGGAATACAAGATCCAAAGTGGTAAAGAGACAAGGTTGCATTCTTTCACCAATTTTATTCATTTAGGTGATTGGCGATGTGCCTCGTGCAGCTTTGTCGACGGGAAGCGGGTGACTTCGATGGAGCATATTGACTACGCTGACGACGTATGCTTACTTTCTTATAGAATTATGGATCTTCACCAAATGACAGCGAATGTGGAGAGGGAAGCAGACGTTGTTTGGCTGAAAATTAACTCGGCAAAAACAAAAATGATCAGCCTAGGACCGAACTCATCAACTCATATATATGTACATTGCTGGACAAACGGTTGAGAGAGTAGAGAGTTTCCAATACCTTGGGAGTATTGGGTCAACCGATGGCGGAACCGAACTGGATATAGCCAGACGAATAGGTAAAGCAAAATCTACGCTATCCACATATGGCGAAGTAATGAAATTAGCTTAAACACCAAGCTAGGCCTGTTCCGTTCCAACGTTGAGCCCGTGCCGCTATATGGATGTGGTACCTAGAGAGAGACTGCCACTATCACAAGGATGCTGGAAACGTTTGTCATAGGTGCCTGCTATATAGCTTTGTCAGAAAATGGGCCATGAACCTATAGTTACAACCGTACGACAACAAAAGTGTCTGTGGATTGGTCACACTCTCCAAAAGGGTAACAGATCCATAGGTAAGTATGCTATGCAATGGTATCCTTTAACGCAGGATAGCTGAATACCCGGTGGTCCGAGGGAAAGTTGGGAAAAAAAGTTGGCGAGAACTGAGGTACATTGCCAGAAATCGCACACGGTGGCGCGAAGGCGTTGTAGGGGCCCTAGGCCCCACAAGGGAATACAGGAGATAAGTAAGTATAGTAGTAGGCTGAACCAATGAAAATCTCTCATCTGTTGATAGTTCAGTTGATGCGCTATCCGGTTGCCTCATGCGATCCTTCGAACAATCCTATCCGATCATTGGACACATGAGTAAAAGAAATCCCCCATGATCTTGCGACAGGAATGGTTCCTGGCTAGCTGGAACGTCGCCAAAGATGGGGTTATGGAATATTTCACCTTTCCTCAAGAAAGAAATTAGATTCCCAAAAATAAATTCCTGGGGAATTTTCTGTAAATTTATGGATCACATTTCAGAAATATTTTTCCAATGCACTAAAGACGGCCGGAGGACGGAGGAAGGAGGAGCAAACACTGGACATACCTCTGTATACACACTTGCCCCGTTACTCTTTATTCTTCGGAGATGATACAGCTATCATTCCAGAGGCGATGTTGGGAAGAAGGAGTCATTCGAACTTGGAACCTCATGTACAGTAGTCCAACGCACTAACCACTGAGTCACGGCACCCACTGTCATGCCAAACAACATTTGCAGAAGGCGTATGGACTACCTGGTAGGGATTTTGACCGGAAACTGCACTGTTGGTGGATATGCTGCAATGTTCAATATTCTGGGCAATACATTTTTCCACAGCTACCTAGATGAGGGGAAAGAAGAATCACCCTTCCATCTCCTTTGGGATTTACGGCTGCCAGGCATTACCCTCTACAAGCAAGCAATTGAGAAATACGACCCCTGTGGAAATATAATGGAATAAGAACTATAATAATACAAAAATAAGAACTTCGGTGGTCATATTTTTATTAATCTTTGTCTCTGCTACTTATCGATATTTTTTTTACATTCTCTTAGTTTCTTTTGGATTCGAGAAATTATTCTAAAAACGTTGCACACTTATTCCATAGAGAAAGCAGTGGGCCAAAACAACTGAGTACCAACGATGTCAACGTTATCACTTCAATCATGTATCGAAAATCTTGCGTGACATTATATTTAAATCCTCCAGTTTGATATCCATAAAACTGAGCAACAAGCGCAATCACAAAAGCCGAGATACCCAATAAATTGTGCACTGATTTATTTAATAGAGGTGACAGAATTTTCCTTAGATTTTTTGAGAAAAGAGCACTCAGGCCCGATAACATGCTCACCGCGCAAAGAATCATTGCAGAAAATCCTATAGAAAAAGTAGATTAATATTAATTTTATTTAAAGGTTGTGCTTTAATTTATACCTAAATTTCCATGAAGTGTTACAAAGTGAACGTCCATTTCGCACATCTTTACTATTCCACCAGCAATTCCAATAGCTCCACCTAGGGCCTGCAGAATCCAATGGATGGTTGTCCTGGTTTTTCTTTTGTACGAGAACAAAAACGTGTTGCCACTGTAATGTGTCATCACACCCTCAGCCATGAGGAATGAAAACTGAAGTAGAAAGGAGAATCTCAATCACTGGTCAAGACCATAAGGACAGCACTAACTCACCCCTATTGTGCATAACCATGCATGCAACGCTGTACCCCTTAATCCCACTCGTAGACACATCCAACTAAGATAGATGGTTACAAATCCAATCAACATTTGGTTGATGGCGTTTACAAAATATTCCACTTGAAGCCATCGATTCCTTGAACGACTGACCTCTACTTCGACTACGATCTTTTCTTGTATCACTTCAGTCTCCATTAGGAATGTGTTGCTAGGTTATGACTGAACTAGCCGGTGTAAGAGTCACTGCTTAACGACGTGTTATAAACGTTTGCGGACTGAAAGTTGTGCCCGCTTGTCGGTAGGATTTATTAGCATTCTCTGCGAAATGACAAAACGAATTGTCTGTCTTATCATAAGAAAGATAAGACTTCAAATGATCGAGTAGGTTTTGGAGTACGGGTGGCTTACAACGACTTTCAGGATAGTCCTTAGTACTTAACATATTCACAATAGTTGTTGTATACCATTTAGTCGTCAGCGAACACAAAGTATTCTTCTCACTCAAACTTTAAATGTCCACTTAGATAAGAAACAAATTAGTCATATCACAAAAATGTAAAACAGCCCACACACAATTTAACTTGATTGTAAATTGAGTTGTCAACTGAATTGATGCTTGGCCATACGACCGATTTGCCCACACATGATTCAATTGAGTTGAGTGACTTGCTAGTCAACTTTGAAAAATCAAAATCTTTTGGTTTTTAATCAACTGTCAAATTGATCAAATGACAGGGCTGAGTCGACGACTGAATTGAACCGTGTATGGAGTGCTTAAGAACAACTTCAATTTATATAAAAAATACTATTTTATTGCACTTTAGAGTCGCCTCTTTGGCTGAACATTATCACTTGCCAAATTTACTGACTTTGCATATTCTTCTTAGAGCTAACTTATTTTATATTTTAAAGCCTTTTTTGTTTGTAAAGTTAAAAATTACGACAAATGTTAAGGCACTTTTCCCAAAGAGCCTTTAGAGGACCAAAACAACTTAACACCAAAGATAGCAGAGTTATAACTTCTATCATAAATCGAAAATCTTCTGTCACTTGTCGCTTAAAGAAGCCCGTCCGATAGCCATAGTATTGGGCAACGAGAGCTAGTACAAACGCCGAAAGGCCCACTAGATTGTGGAAGGTTTTGTTCAGTAGGGGCTGAAGAATACGCCTTAGTGTCTGTGAGTAAAGAGCACTTAGTCCGGACAGCATGCTAACTGCACAAAGAATCATTGATGCAAAGCCTAAGAGAAAATTTTATTTTATAAACAAATAAATGATATACTCCGAAAAGGATTACCTAATTTTCCATGAATGGTGGTAAAATGAACTTCCTTCTCAGCCATTTTAACAATTCCACCAGCAATTCCCAGAGAACCGCCTAGAGCTTGTAAGATCCAGTGAACAGTCGTCTTAGTTTTTCTTGTATAGAAAAATAAGAAGTTATTCCCATTGTAGTGCGTCATCACCCCTTCAGCCATGAGGAACGAGAACTAAGATTAAGGAATAAAGTATTATATTGAAAGTCCTTATGGCCTTCCAACGACTTACCCCGATAGTACAAAGCCATGCATGCAGTGCGGTTTTTTTAAGGTCCAACCGAATACACAACCAACTGAGATAGATTGTTACAAATCCAATCAGAATATGATTCACCATATTAACAACAAGCTCAACTCGAAGCCATCTGTTCCTGGTGCGGTTCGGGTCTTGATCGGGCATTTTTTTGCTCTGAATTGGTGGTGACTCTAAGAGGAATTTATTGTTACTAGTTTGGCTGCTGGAAGTGTCACTAGTGGACGAGAATGGAGATTGGCTATTAATGCCATTCGTAGTTTTGGCTTCCATTTGTCTGCCTTATCGTTTTACTGCCGAGATAACGTTAGCTTGACCCGATCTTTCGCCGCCGCTTTCTGGAGTATAGTCGGAGTAGTGCGGTGCGGTAATCTGTGGGAAGTTGTCAAAATGTTTAAGTTACTATAAAAGATTACGTTCTAGATTCTATTTTTGTTTTTTTCCAATTCCCATAAGTGGTCTTGTTCTTAGAATAGAATAGAAACACCAGACGTTTTGTTTTTATCTTTAGCTAGGGTAAAATTTATTATGTGCATTTTACAACACCTAATCAATGAATTTTTCCACTATGGTATTCTAATTTTCCATTTCGAAAATTGCAAAAAAAAAATAAATAAAAATAGTTCCGTAATTATCTACAAGGTCGTTTAACACCGATTGGTGTAGAGATAACGCATACATGATGACGAAGGGGTGGGTATTAACAAAATTTGAAGGGCCCTCCTTAGAGCGTTTGCTATCAGTCTGATGATTATAAATCATAAGGAGGCGACACTACGTGACTCTTGTAGTATAAGCGGCTGCTTAATCTCCTAAACCCGAACTGATTTGAGGTGCTTCAAAATATATTGTAACACTCAGCTTTTGTGCGTTATCTATTTCGAATTATGAATAATTTCGTGGAAATCTGAATAACTGCCGATAGTTTCAAAACCGTTAATTCTGATAATGTGGTTTTCGCAGAAAGGAGCCATCAAAGTGATCACATAAGTTTATGTAATGAACATCCCAATAATAATATAAATTGTGGTAACAGGTGTTTACATACATATGTATATAAAGGACTTAGACACGAATCGAAAGAAAGGGGAAATTTTCAAAAAAAAAATTATTTCAATGATGCATTTTTACTTGCACCGATACGTAGTATAGGGCAAATTTTGGATTCGTGAAAATTTTCGATCTCGGGATTTTGATAAATTCTGATATAACCTTTATAGAGAAGTCGAAAAAAGAGAGTCTGAAAATTTTGTCTGTCTGTCTATCAGCGAGGTTACAGCCTAATAGGGTGAACGAATTTTGATCAAACTTCATATCTAGGATCTGTGGTATAGTCCCTAGAGGCGAAATTGAAATTTTTGTTCTAGCCCTAATAATAACGGTACTTTACTTAAGGCGAATTTAACAAAAAGCAGATTAGCTGGAAAACGGTTCCTAAGTGCTATACGATGGCTTACAAAATTTTTGGCCAAAATAACGGTACTTTACTTCTAGCCAAATTGGTAAAAAACTGATTTGCTGGAAAACTGCCATACTGATTTTGTTTAAACTTTATGTTGAATCGAGTTTAGATACATGCTATAAAATGGCTCACAACATTTTGGGCAAAATTTGTTATAAGGCCAATTTGGTTCAAAGCCAGTTTGTCAAAAACCGGCTCAACCGATTTTATTCAAATTTTTAGTGTGTATAAAACTGTGCTAATGCTTAAAGATGGCGTTCCAAATTTTTGGCTAAAATTGATAATAACGGTACTTTTCTTAGGGTCAAGCAGTCTTAGCCGATTTGCTCGAAAACGGCTTTAACGATTTCGTTTAAATTTCATATTCATGCTAGTCTTGTGAAGTCTAATAAAATGGCGTACGACATTTTTGGCCAAAATGTCCTAGAACGGTACTTTACTTATAGCCAACTTAACAACAAATCGGTTTACTGGAAAACTGCTCTAAAGATTTTGATTAAATTTCATATTTGAGCTAGTCTAGACATATGCCTTAAAATGTCGTACCACGTTTATGGCTCAAAAAGCGTATAACGGTACTGTACTTATTAACTGGTTCTAGAAATATGGCCATTTCTCGGTTAATATTCAATGGATTTTGGTCAAAATCAAAACATGAGCAAAATTTAATGAATACAAAAATATGGTATCTAATTCTATGATGAATTAAAAACAATTTTTTTTTTTAAAGTTCATTCATTTCCAACTAACAGCACAAAGGTGCAAGTACGTACGACCCAGTCGTTTATTTAAATTATAGGACAATTACTTTTCTTTAACTCAGTGCAAAGAACCTCATCGAGTATATGGCTTACTAGACACTTGAAAAATTGCTACAATTTCTGATAATTAGTTAAGTGTTGCTTTACTGTTGCTATTTCGAAGTACTCGCGTAAGTTAATGAAGAGCTAAAGGAGATATCAGAGAGAGTATGTTAGCTTCAAACACCTTATGAAATTTTGTGTACAAATACTTATGTAAGTGTTATTTTTTCAGCGGGGGTTTTCCAATAAATAGCAGAAAAAAAATTCGTAAAACTCCGGTAAGTTTTCGAACAATACGTAATAAACAACATTCTAATTTCTTGTTGCCATAGATAGATTCAATTTCACTATTCACAAACGTGATACTTTATTCATTCAACCATAAAGCCCTTAATGATATCAGATGCAAAACGTACTTTATTAATCTTACTTAAAGTAGACACAAAGACGCCCGGTAGATACAGGTGTAAAACAGAAATGTTTACACTAACCACAAACCGATCGCGACCCCAAACTGGTTGACACTGAATAAAGAATTGATTTTAACGGCCAGAATCCGCCCTCGATTTTTGTAAGCTCATTGCATACGAACTGCAAATGTACCCCCAGTTGGTTAAGCTTTTTCTCATTGTTCATTCTCATTGCAATTTATTAGACGCGAGATGCTTGTCATATCTATGCAAGGGAAAACCCATATAATCTTTCGTTTTATAGGGAAATCCAAGTGTTGGTCACAAAGCTTTAATACGATTACGAGTATGCGTACGTATTTACTTTGTGCAGATCGGATTTGCACAGCTCAAAAATATAAACTTCATTGCTGTGCTTTATTCCAGCTAACTTGTCCTTAAAGATTTCGTCTGTCGCACGCCTATGTCACGTCTAAAATTTGGGAAAAAACGTTTCGTTTAAATCTTGAAGTGGGCATTTGCCTTAGGCGGCACGTATTTGATATCGCGAATTGCTTTCATTGACTGATTATCTTCTAAGGATCGTTAACAAATTACTATGATTTGGACTGTGCTGTGAGCAAACAAAGGTAATGAGTGATTACAATTTGTTTCTTTCATTGATTACGTACAGATAGTATTTATAATAGATGGGGAGACGCGATCAAGTGTTAGTAGTCGCTGATCAGTCGTCTAAGAGTGACTTGGCAATTATCGTCGTTTGAACGTTAAAAAACGTTTAATGTTGATAATAAATGCTAAAAATAAACTATAAACAATGTCGTACGCAAGTGCATATTTTTGATATCTACAATGTATTTTTGGTAAAAAAGTATACAGTGTTCCACAAAAGTCTGTGTACAGCAATGCAAACAAGAAATATCCCAGCGTTCAAAATTTATCCTACATATTTAAAATTTGGGTATATTAGTAGAACAATCATTCACTTCCAATCAATTTAATATAATTAAATTGAGACTTCATCTATGTATATGCTGACTTTTGTGAACTGAATTTATTGCCTGTTTTGTTTTTGTTATTATGTTTATGTTAAGTTTGATACATAGTTTGTAATACATATATAAATGATCAGTATCAGTAGCCGAGTCGATTGAGCCATGTCCGTCCGTCCGTCCGTGTGTCACCAGCTTTTGGGGCTTTAATTTTGAGCTAGGTTGATGAAATTTTGTATTCGAAGTCCTTGGAAAGCAATACAAGTGTAAACATTTTTAAAATCCGCCACTGACACGCCCACTTTTCGAAAAACTCACTTTTTTCAGTAGGTACTTTTATATGAATCTCGAGAAAACTTACTTAAGCAAATATGTAGACATTCATTTACTCTACAAATCATCCATATATTGTATATGGCCCCGCCCACTTTTTAGAGGTGGTTTTCTAAAAAAATCATTTTATTCGTAAATTTTAATCAAATAATATCAATCATTAGAAGCAGACTTGAGTATATGTTAAAATATTTGAAAAGACCTCCCACTACCACGCCCACTTTTTGAAATAAAATTTGTTTGGAGTAATTTTATAAAAAACTTATATATAAGTTTTTTGTGGAAAAGGCTACATAGCTATACATATGTCTGCATATAGAAAAGGGATTGGGTATAATACGATTCGCTCTAGGCAGAGTGTAGCATTCCCATATTTTGCGTCTGATATTTGTTGATTGGAAGACTTTTAATGTATTGAACATTCAGTATTTATGAACAACGTTGCTGTTTTTAAGAGTTGCATACATATGTATCTGTGCGGTGTCTTTTATGGCACACTGTATGCATATATCACGTATTTCCCTATCACTGTCACTCTTTGCTGATAATAATCAAGTTATTAGTCATATTATGGGTTTGAATGAAAAGTAATCTGAGGACGGTAAATCAGTACAACGCATTATTTTACTAACGAAAATATAAAGTGCCTTATTTTATGGGATTTTTTTACTATTAATACATTTAAAAATGTATATTTATTTCAAAATTGGAGAAGAATTAAATCTATTGGCAGGTTTATTCTATTGAATATAAATATGTCTGCAAGCGATTTGGAAAAAAGCCTTGATTCACAATTTCTTGAAGTGATTCATGCACTCAATTTTGATAATCATTAAATTGAAGTCAAATGCATGAAATCTTGTAAAGGGCTTTATATTAAGCATTTCCTATCTTTAAAACAAACTCCATATATGACATTATATACGGAATATATACATATATATATATAACTCTGGCGCATAAATCAGACTGAATTTGATCAATGGCATCGTTTATGTTGGCTTTGTGGTTTATTGGCATAGTCCTGTGATTTAAGCAAACTTCGGTTCTGCGTGTGATGTTCGGAAATCGCTCTAGTTCCGACTTGTTGAAACCACATCTCGCCGGTGTCCATATCATCCAATTGGGATCAAAGAAAATTGGTTATCATCGACTGATAGCGCTCGCCGTTAAAGGCCACGTTGTTCTCAAAGAACTATGGACTGCCTAAGGTTAGTTACCATAGACTCATACTACACCTGCCCCCCTTTTTTGTAAAATAGGCGGAGCCTAAGTAGTCTCATCTGTGAACACATGTGAGCTTGCGTCTGACCAAGACCTAGCGATAAGTTCGTTGCGCTACATCCTTCTTTCCTTTTGATCAACATATTTTTTGCAGGTTATTACTTTTTTAACAACAACAATGTGTACATGCACCATCTATAAAATGGCCGCACCCTTGTGCTGTCAACCGATAAGCCCAAAACTGTTTGGGTAGGGTCTCATTTAATTTTACTGAAACGATAAAACAAATATGCATTTTTGGCTGGATTTTAGCTTGGAGGGGGAATGTATCAAACGATGCGAAGCTGACTGTCTAATTTAGTTCGTCTATGTTAATTACTTCAACTGATTGGAAGTGAAACGAAAATATGTAGATTCACTGCTCACTACAATATTTAAAAGCTTCTTTTAAGCATACCATGTCATTCTCAGAAACTGCCAAACAATTTGGTGAGAAGTTATACTTCGTGATGTTATAGGGAACTTAGTAGTTTAAAATTAGTCTTATCATTGCGGCACAGAGTTTAAACTTGTTCAAGACAAGCTACAGCTTAAGCCTTATCGTGCACCTGACTTGTTAAATGCAAGATATACATACCTCCAATATTGAGATATGCCACAGTGGCAATGTTGTTATTGACTTTAAATTACACTATTTTGCACCATTTTAACTCATTTCTATCTTCGTACGTAGGTATATTAAAACTTAATTTTTATTGGGTTGCATAATTTCGAAGAGATTAATATTGAAAAAAAAAACAACTGTTGCGGTTTAAATAATGCCAGTTTTCTGTCACTTCCTTACCGACATCCATTCCCTTGCTAGCTGACGTTTTCAATGATAGGAAATTTGTACGCATTGACTCAAATCACTTGGCAATGGATCCGGCGGTTTCAATAAATCGGCATGAGTAAATTCAATGGTTAATCATTGGCTCCGTCTGTCACAGACCAGTAACTTTTGAACCGTTAGACATAGAGAGCTGAAACTTTCACTATGCATACATTATGTGGGAGCCCGCACAGGATGACGGAAATAAATTTAATTATGGTGGCCCTTCCCCCCCCCCCTCTAGCGGCCAGACCAAGTGGTAAAAATATGAAAAAAATTGGAGATACGTAGAATTTTGTGTAGATTGTGGAAAAAGTATCTTATAAACTTCCTGAGAAAAATCAACAAAATGGGTTATCTAGTTACCCCACTGTATCTGACCCAGTTTTTATGTTATCCAAATATTTTTTTACAGAAGGTCATTTTGATACCACGATTGGTTCAAATTTCAAGTTTCATCCAACTCCGCCAAGTTCATGGTCTTCCTCATATTCTCTTCTCTTTCTGTTACCTCATTCGGTTTCGATTTTTCAAAAACTAAGTAATTTGCGCAAATGGATCATATACATATATTGGTTCTATACTGTTGTTTAAAAATAAATAAGTTTCAAAAGCTATAATTTGTTTTTTTTTTAATATTTTTTTTCTTTTTAGAACATGTCAATTATTGCTCATGTTTTACTTTACTTAAACCATTTAACAAGCCAAGTATCGTTACATGGCTTGTTAGCCAAACTAACTGAAATATGAAAATTTATCAAAATCGTTAAAACCATTTTCGAGAAAATCCCGTGTTTGTGAAAATGGCCCTACATTTGATAGAGTAGGGCTACAAGGTGGGGTGAAAAGTAGCCTCCTTGACCGCCAGAATGCGCTGCTACTGCAAAAAAGGTTATCGTGCCTTGAAGTCCGTTCATATTTAGGCAGACATGCCAAATTTCAGTGCGGAACTGTTTTTAGTTTTGTTTTGACAGCTGATTGTTGTAGAACAAAAATGTCAACGCAAAAGCTCCCTCAAGTTTGAAGTAAGATCGGCAGACACACTATAACGAGCTTCTCTTTCATCGTAATGTCCGAATTGTTTAATATCTCGAGTTCCAATTCAATATGTATGTACCTACACTTGTTTTATACCAAAATTGTAAGTAAAAATAGACTGGAATCTCAGCACTGTATTAATAGGACATACGTACTTTTGGTTTTACCATTTGATAGAGTTCATCTGAATTTTAGCTTCTACTCACATTCATTACATTGTTCATATCGAAAGCAGTATTCTATTTAATAACAATATAAAACGTCCGGAACACTATTGCACGAGGCCCTCCTCGCACTTGCCCAATTGTTTATGTATTAGATTTAATGAAAAAACGGAGTTGTAAATCTAGAAAAAACAGCGATTGTGACATACCTAATTAGCTTTACCTACATGTGTACATACATATTATGTCATCGAATAATTACTTATATTAGGAGAGACAGATAAGCTGCAAGAGTCATTATTTGAAACATATCAACAGGCTTGAAAGGTGTAATTTTTTGAAGCATATTGGTAGGTGTCAACTGGCTACCATCTGTGCGATTTGATACATAGTATATCGTGACGTGATGCGACGCAAAACATCTTTAACTTACCTTAGTTAGATAAATGAGCTGAATGAAAAAATTTTGATTCTTCGTTAAAAAGCTTATTTGATTCGTATACAAAACGTTTTGCAATTAAGCATTTTTACTTGTATCTACCTTACAAATAATATAGGGCCATTTGAACTGAAGATACATTTCATTTCTGACATTATGGTGATAGAGACGCTCGAAAAAGACAATTCTGTCTGTTTGAGTAAGTTTTTGCAAGACAGAGGGCTAAACTGCTAAGCCGATTGATTTAAGGAAATCCAAATCTATTCTATTATTTCAAAGCGAGTTTGGATTCTGTAATAGCATTCAGCCTGAGTACGAGTTAATACGTAGCGTGACATTTCTTGCTAGCATTCCAGAGTCATTTTAGCAAATCCATCCGACTTGCAGTTAAAGGCAAAGTTTTTTTTATAGGAAATCATGTTTTCAACTCTCACTCACGCTGGAGCAATTTTACCCTGGGGTAACCCCGATGTATCTCTATTTTTTTCAACTTAAAATTGACAACTTGTGTATGGACTAGTTTTGCCCCGCTGTTCAACTGCTTCAACACTTGATGAAGATTTTACCCCATTTCATACTTCACACTCCATTACTCTCTTCTATAAAGTCAGTTTTTCCCCAGGGTAATTGCACCAGTGTATGATAGCTCATTCAACAAAATAAGGGTGACAATATACAAAAATGTTTTAAAGGGAGTAAAATCAGGACAAGGAGTGTACGGGAGTATCTTCGATGAGGAGGGACTACGAATACTCCCTTAGTAGAACTTTCGGCAACCCTTGGTACATCGGCGTGGTAATTGTTAATTGTTAATTTTTCGACAAATTTATCTCGTTGTCCTAAGAAAACAAAATATGTACATGTAGATATATTTTGATAGCACACGAAGTTGCTGATTAGCCCGGCTGTATGGAACGACATGTTTTTGACCGAGACAAGCAAACAAATCTGAGTACGACAACCACTTTTACCTAAGTACTGCTCCATGTGCAGAAGCCTTATTTATTAGAATTAAACAATATGAATATGTAAATATTTGAAAACATCTTATATTTAAAATATTTTCTTACAAAAATTGGTAATAAACACTTGGTACATTCACAACAAAAATGAGATACAATATTGAAAACAAATTAGATCTCTAGCTTAGATTATATAAATACTAACTCATAACTGTATTAACTATGTTTTTCACAGGTGCAATAATTGTTAGAAGCAAAGTTGCTACATTTTGATGCTGCCGATATGATACATTTAAAGGTACGTGTCCTAGTAAACTCTCGAGAGTAACTCTCAAGTAGCTTTCCATAGGAGAGTAAAATTTGTGTGAGCCATGCTAGCGACTAGCTACTCTCAGAATACGTACATTGTTTGAAAAGTGCGAGTTGATCGCCGAGAGTAAGAAAACGTCTATCCACTTGCGACCTACTGCTGGCCCAAATTTTACTCTCAAGTGGACAAGCACCTTAAGCGTTGGGTGGGATACTAATGTCAGATTTCAGACAATTAAAACCTTGCATATGACTGCGTTTCTTTTACAAACTGCAAAGTATAATTGAGAAGAAAATTTACAATTACATTTATACATACATATCGTAAACATATATGTACTTATATACGTACAAATATGTACATATGTATCTATAAATATAAATCTACGTCGCGGCATCACGAGACTGTCTACAGGCAGAGAAGCGATTTAAAACTAAAAGCTCGGTGATTCCCTTGCGTCGTTACGTTCAGATTTATGATTAGAAGTAGGTACACTTTAAATTGAGTTGTCATTCATACCCACAAATGAATTTACTTAGAAAAGAATGAACAATTTCTTAGTAATTGACTCGCGTGGGAAAAAAATCTAAATGAAAGTTTACACATACATATTTTATTAATATTTTCAACGATTGCTGGGCAGAGTGGTTTGACGACAGTAGTTTGGCCCTTTAACAAACAAGTGTAAGGAACTCCCTCAGAGTCAAATTTTAGTGTTTTTCCAAAATTCGTTTGGCTTATACTTTTTCCGTATTGAAAATATAGTTACCACCATGGATCGTTTTTTTTCTAAGGCAGCATCTTTTTCATACTTAGTCCTGTTCGGTTCTCATTCTACTCAATGAACATAGAAAAGAGTTGGTACAGTGTGGAATAGCTGGAATCATTGAAAAGGGCTCCTCCACTACCTCCACTACGCTAACAGTACTTTAAGTGGTCCGGTTGGTTCAATAAGAACGCTCGCAATCGCCAAATTTCTCCTTTACAACTTTGTGCAATCTGTCGCTTGTATGGCATGTAGCGCCTTATCATTGGAACCACAGTTCGGATATATCGATGTTGTCGAGCTCTAACTATAAATACCAGAAACCACTGACAGTAACAGTGACTCATTCCTCATTTCGAAAGTCGCTGAACCAAAAATGTCCAAAATTCTGAGCTCCAGGCAACATTTTCAGTGCTCAATTAGCGAATTCTCTGCTGATGCCTAATTCAACAAGCCAGATATGTTTTGATGTCGCATCAATCTCAATCTGGTTCTTTTTTTTGGATGGACTCTTTATGGATACTCGAAACTCGTGCTATGAAGTTATGTCTGGCTCCATTCTCTGGCATGTTTTCGTACTTAACCACCTACCCCCAAACCTAACCTGTGGCACCCTACGCTACCGTCGATCAATGCATTCCTTCATAGAGACAGTTTTTGACGTTTGTCTTCTTCACTATGTTGGAGGGCTTTGTTCTTTTTCGGCTCATGGTGTTTGATTTTCCTGCCGTAGCTCCTGCATAATGCTTGCAATAATGCTGTCGGCAATTTCCCAAGCTTCTGTTCTTGATAACATGAACCCTATTAGGTTCCTTGGGGTTATCGCATTCTCAATATCTTTTTCTGGAGTGTTTCTCACAGTCTCATACTTTTTGCACTCTACAAGGACGTGTTTCGCGTTTTGAACATTCCCTTCACAGTACCGGCAGAAAGGGTCATCTGTGATATTGCATTTGTGAAGGTATTCGCGGCAGCTTCTGTGTCCTTCTAAGAATTGGGGGCAGTGGAAGTTTATCTCCTCATGATTTCTTGTGTTCCCTTCGTCGATGTTTGGCAGCAGTTTGTAGGTCCACTGGCCGTGTTCCATTGTCGCATGGTGCTTCTTACCTCATTGTCACTGTTGTGCACTCATGATGTTATTCTGACCTCAAGATCGATAAGGTTATTCGTTCTACTCTCCTGTATGTGGAGCATGTTCTGAGAGATGCTCTTCTGTGTACTGAATTTATGGCTGTAGCCATTTCCCATTGATGGGCTGCATTGGCTTGCTAACTCTCGCAAGTAGGCTTCTTATAGACTGCTTTGGTCCTCCAATATTGGGCATTAGCCTGGATATTGAGGGAATCATTCGATTTGGGCTAGGTACTCTCTAAAGTTGAGCCTATGGTCAAGGGCGGGTCCAGGATTTCTTTCTGGGAGGGGCACAAAGGCCAGATAGGTAAAGAGTGTATAGTATTGCATTTCAATTTGTTTCTGGGATTCATTCTCTATCTATGACGTACAAGAATAACTATAAAAAAATACTTTTTATAAAGGTTTAATATACAAAGTTTCATGTTTACTGACGACAGTTTTCTTTTATGTTTTCTGCTGAAGATATTCAGTACTTCTTCAGGGTTCATCTTGGAAACAATGTCTTGCATTAAGGCTAGTCCATTCAGGCCATCTTCTTTCATATTGCTGTGAAGATATGTCTTTAACTGGCTTAATGTGGAAAAAGATCGTTCGGCAGTGCTGATTATCACAGAAAATGTGCACAATAATTGACTTAGGGTTCTTAAATTTATTTGCCTGGTGACTTAGGAACATTTTCATCTCTCGTCTGTTGCCAAATTTGAAACTTTCCCTTCAAAATTCATATACAAGGTAGATCCTCTTTATATACTTTCTTTAGCCTTGCAAAACGTTATCCTGACACTAAAAAAAAGCTACGCTACAAAAAAGCTACATGGAACGGTATCAGTAAATGTTAAACTTCTGCACCCACGTCCCAGTAGAAAAATATAACAACAAAAAACGAAATTAATTTGATCGTGAAAAAAAAAAAATAAAAAAATTATCAATTTCTATTTGAAAATCAAAAAAAAAAAAACTTCACACAAGAACATACCCACAAACACGTTAATGCATATATCATATGGTATGGCGGTCGGCTGGTAAGGTTCAGTCGGTGGTGCACCCTTGTGGGGTGCAGATCGGTTGTGGGGTTGGTTGTTCGGGATCAGTCGGTGGTGCACCCTTGTGGGGTGCAGGTCGGCTGTGCGATGGGCTACTCGGGCTCAGTCGCGAGTGTGGTTTCGTGGAGTGCGGTCGTGGATGGACCTGGGGTGGTCCTGGTCGGTTTAGTGGCCGGCTACTCGGGCTCAGTCGTGAGTGTAATTTCGTGGAGTGCGGTCGTGGATGGACCTTCGGGTGGTCTAGAACGGTTTAGTGAGTTGAATTTTTTTTGTCGTGAGTGTTACTGTATATACATACATATGAACATACAAACAGTGGATTTTGTGCGTTAAATAGAAATAATTCTTTGTTTTTGCTTTACACATAGCCATGGATAATTTTAAAAAAAAAATTTTCGAACGAATTTCTGGCTTTTTGTTTTTTCGACTGCAACGTCGCAGTGGTCGAATAATTTATTGTGCGTGTGTGTGTGTTTGCGTGTGTGAAGCTGAGAGCTGCAATTGGATATAAGCTGGCCTTCAAAAGGATTCCATCAAGAACAGCAAATAAGGATGACAGAGGACATCTGTTGATCGGGAGTTGTAGCAGTGTAAGCAGTAAGAAAGCAGCATAAGTAATTTATGTGAGTCTTGTTTTTTTATATTCTATTATATGTTTGGATCCTCACTTCACGTCGCCGGTAAGTTTTTACTATACGA
Organism: Chalcosyrphus nemorum; assembly: GCA_949716465.1. Taxonomy (NCBI): domain Eukaryota; kingdom Metazoa; phylum Arthropoda; class Insecta; order Diptera; family Syrphidae; genus Chalcosyrphus; species Chalcosyrphus nemorum. The sequence goes on from OX454332.1 coordinate 60,492,558, forward strand.
TTTTTTTTTTCGGAAAATTGTCGGACATATGAACAGAAGTGGGGATATCCATTTGGTGGTGGGATATATCTTCTTTGTCTTTTCAGGAGATCACCCTCCCTACGAACTGTAGTGGAGTTGTTATATATATTTACATTTATATATTATACATATATGTATATGCCGAAAATGGTCATTAGATTTTAGATTAAGATCTCTTAATCAAATCAACGAGTTCTATGGTCAACATTTTTAGTGCGCATAACATTTGAAACGGGGGCTCGTAAGACCACAAAAGTACGTCCTTAAAATCACTTTGGTGAATAACGTTTTGGGATTTAAAATAAAGCTTAACTCTTTAGACCCGTTTGTCAGAACAATCCGTCCAGGCACTTAGAGTTTAATTAAAATAAATCACGATGGTCCTACACTGCGAGACTAAACTTAGTTGTGTAGTATGATGGACCTTATTAATTCGCAACTATAATATAGAACAGTTTCGTAAAAACATTTCTATCGCGTAATTTCTATTATTTCTAAAAAAGATATTCAAAAATGTTTGTCAGCCAATTAAAGTATACCTAGACAGTACTGTAATCTTACCGGAGCGTGGAGGCAGGACGAATTTGGTTACAACTTCATGTCTGACTTTTAAAGCTTAGCACTCGTGACGAAATTGAAATTTTTATTTAAAACCATAATATCAGCTGAGCTATACTTAATTGTAAAAATTGAATATCTAAGTGTCTGTCTGATCTGTGGGCTAATTCCTAGAGGAGAAATTAATATTTTTGGTTGTTGCCCTAATATTAATGGTAAATCTCTTAAGGCCAATTCAACACTAAATCTTTTAGCCAATCTAGCAAAGTTTTACTCAAAAAAATTTGTATTATACCTACATAATATATATTATATTATAGATCGTTGGTTTTATGGATCTCAACTGAAATATGTCGAAAATGTGAAAGTTTGTACGACCCGTCGTGCACTTATCGTTTCCAAGAAAATCTGATCTCGGTATTATTCGAAAGATGGGATTTAATTACACCTTTAAATTTGTAAGATTTTCGATTAAAATGTTCTGCTAGGAAAACTGATTTAACGGTTAATTTTTCAATAGGGCTCTCCTTGCTTGAAATCGGGCATTGATACCATGTCGTGGAAAATAAACGTATTTAAAAGTGTTTATCTTTGTTTCGTAACTGAGAACGTACTTTTTTTTTGTAGAAAATCAGATACAAGGTATTGAAAATTCTGTAGATTTCGTAAACTTATTTAAAGTGTATAACGTTAGGCTATTATGTGCAATGTTGGACCTATGAGTTTCTTCGAAGAATCTGACCTGAATTCGTAGAGGAAAGCTCTTACTTTGTTTGAATTAATTGCATAGGGTTTTAGAGTAGAGTATAATTTCCACCAAAATTTCTTCAATTATACAATACAAGCCAGAACCCTCCCGGTTCGTTATTAGGAAGCACCGGGAATGGGTCCGGTTGCATTCATGTTGTCCACCATAGCCCTTGGCAATGGGAGTCGAGAGAATTTCGTTGGTTGGCTTTTCTACAAGTGTGCGGGTCGCAATTGGTGGATCGTGTGCTGTGTGTGTTTAAATGTAAAAATGGATTTTTTGAAACTTAAGTTATTTGTATTTAAGGACAGGACAGTCAAAAACGGTCAATTTTAGTTGTATTCCCTCCTACAAACAGTAATGGATACGGGACACAGTTTGCTAGGTTTAGAATGATTTAGATTTTCGGGGGTCGGTGCCTGCAGTACAGGAGGGATTAATATATATAATAGTGGGATTTTTCTTCTTTTTCCTTTCGGGGGATCACCCTCCCTACGAACTGTAGTGGAGTTGTTGTATATTTTATTTTTTATTATTTATTTATTTACAGGGAAGAATCAATCAACATGTAAGGAACGAAAGTATTAGCGTTTTATTGTAATTAATCGGCCGTCCTTAAGACGGTCATGATTCTAATTCTATTATGTAGTCGGCGTCGGCAGTGTAGGGAGATTAGGGTTTTAGCTTAGGTAATATATTTGTTGGTTGGATTTTTTTCTTTTTGTTTTCTTTTTCTTGTTCTTGTTCTTTTCCTTTTACATTTTTTTTTCTTTTCCTTTTTATTTTTCTTTTTCTTTTCCTTTTTCTTTTTCCTTTGCCTTTTTTTTTCCTTTTCTTTTTCTTTCTCTTTTATATGTATATTTTTATGTATATTTTTATATTTTATTTTTTTATTATTATTTATTTATTTTACATGCCATGCCGTAAAATCCGAGTTCGAATCCAGGAAATTACCACCAAAGTTTTTTTCACGGCCCCACCTCTTGCTAGCGTCTGCCAAACATCCAAGAGTATTTACTGTCATGAGAAAGCTTCTCAAAAACCCCACTCCCCTTCGGATACGACATAAAACTGTAGGTCCCTTCTGTATGTGTAGAAATGTATACCACGCACAATACGTACAGCTGTGAGAAGCTAGGCCTTGGCCCTCTATGGGCTGCTTACGGCCTAATATTTATTTTATTTTTATTTATTTTACATACATTTTTTTATACATACATATTAATATTTAGGTAGAGTGTTGTGTTTTTTAATCGATTCTCTGTTGTATACAAATTATAATTTTACATATGTAATTGGTCCTCTATTTTTGGTAAAGCTCTATCAGAAACAAAATTTAATTCGACTGTCCTTAATCCTTATTGTGTATTAAGTATAACTCGTCTACTGATGAGCCCAACCACCACATCAGGGCTATTTATAATGTCTTTAAATTATTGCATTACTAAATTCTTTTTCATTTTATAATTTCTTTAAGAAAATTTAATTGGTTAATATTAACTATTGGAATTGTTTTTTTACATTTACCTGAATTTGTCTTTTTAATTGACGGTATCCGTCGGGTAAGCAGTGCGTCTAGACTAGACGCCACTAAAAAGCCCAAATACTACATCAGGGCAAAACGCTACGCTCAAGAGAAAAACAAAAAAAAACATCTACCTTTTCTTACCATTTTTTTGAGATATTGCCAAATCTGGATCTCCTAACAATTCGGGGTAACGATATAATTCTTATAAGGGTTTGAGATGCACATTTGGACACTTTAAGCCATAGAACTACTGTCAGTAGTTTTCCGATCAATCGGCAATCACAGTGCTTGGTGAATAAACGTGATGATCAATTTTTTTTTACTATCTCTATAAGCCGATTTAGTCGATTCAGTCGATTCAGTGCGTTTTGGTTTGCATAAGAATAAAATAAATAAATAAATATTAGGCCGTAAGCAGCCCATAGAGGGCCAAGACCTAGCTTCTCACAACTGTACATGTTGTGCGTGGTACACATTTCTGCACATACAGAAGGGACCTACAGTTTTATGCCGTATCCGAAGGGTTTTGAGAAATCTTTTTCATGACAGTAATACTCTTGAATGTTTGTCAGACACTCGGAAGAGGTGGGGCCGTGAAAAAAACTTTCGATGGTATTTTTCTGGATTCGAACTTAGAACCCTTTGCGCAGTAGTCCAACGCACTAACCACTGAGCCACGGCATAAGAAGCTTAATGTAAAAACTTTAATTAAAAGAAGAAAATTTCTTTCCCCTTATTAGGCACTGTACAAAAGATGGGTAAAAATCGATACGAGTAAGCGCTTCGGTGTAATACTAAAAAGTCAATAACATTTAGGCATATTATCCACACATCCATATGTATGTATGTGTGGAAGTGTTTGCAGCGCAAGGCATTGACTCTTGTCTGGTCATTTGTTTCCAAGAGTGACAGTGACAAATTGAAAATATTTTAATGCGAAAAAATAGATTAATAATTAGGCCGCAACTTAAGCAGTGTTTCACTCTTTTTATAGATAAGATATTTCGAAGAAGCAAGTTCCTTTCGCGGTTTTGCTTGCACATTTTGTGTTGACTTGTTTGATTTCATTTACTCGCGTACAGTAGTGGCCCAGTGGGTAAAAAAATGCGTGTACTCTGCGCGTAATTTTGGAAAGTTGCTTTCGCATTTTTGTCCAATAATACAAGATTGTGGTTAGGTATATGAAATGTGTGTTTCTAAATTATTATCTACATAGTACAGGCATACCCCGGTTACATCGTTAATGCATTCCTGGGAAACACAACGTTAAGCTAAACAACGTTGTGCGGGGCAAAGATAATAAAAATATTGTTTTGAGGCTGATTTACCCTTTTCTTTAGTTTTACTGCTTGATTTTAATTTTTTATTTTTTTCAAACGACGTTACAGCGAATATACTCAACGTTAAGCGAGGTATGGTTACAATTCGTTGCCGACGTTATAGTGAAACTACGTTGCGCGGGGCAACGCGGGACAATTTTCCAGTTTGAGACTTGCGGGACGATACACGTTTCGCGGGACAGTCCCGCGGGTGGCGGGATGTCTGGCATCCGTAGTCTGGATCGTTTTGTTTTTTCAACAACAAACTCAACAAAACACTCTAATGTCGGTAGTTAAGTTTTAAGGCGAATAAGGTACACCGGCCTGGTAACTGTCCATCTACTGGAAACTTTCTCAATCAAGCACGAGTATCCTTCATTGTGAAAACCCCAATATTTGAGTTGCAATGTATATACTAAGATGCATGCAATACAGTCGAATATAATACATTTTCCGGCAAATTTATTTCGTTGTTTTTGAAAAACAAAATACATGTAGATACCTACATATATTTTGATAGCACAGGGAGTTGCTGATAGGCTCGGCGCTATGGAATGATATGTTTCTGTCTGAGACAAGCTTATTAATTACAATTAAACGCTCAACATAAATATTTGAATACATCTTATATTTAAAATATTTTCTTACAAAAATTGGTAATAAATACTTGGTACATTCACAACGAAAATGAGATACAATATTGAAAACAAATTAGATCTCTAGCTTAGATTATATAAATACTAACTCATAACTGTATTAACTATGTTTTTCACAGGCGCAATAATTGTTAGAACCACAGTTGCTATTGTTAAAAACTTAAACAGAGTCTTAAGATCATGGTCGACTTTTCGTTTAAAAAATCCAGTCTCATAGCCATAATATTGGGTTATCATTCCCAATACAAATGTTGTCACACCTAGGAAGCTGTGTAATGTTTTATTAAAAAGTGGCGAATAGTACTCTTGAATCTCGGTGGAATAGAGAGCACCAATACCAGCCAACATATTTACGGCACATATCACAGTGGCGGCAAGACCTGAAATTATTTAAAACAAATTAAATTATATAGAAAAGTTATGGTGTTAATTATAATTAAAATTTTAAGTCTTAAAGTGATAATAATACTACTGGTGTATTTTGGTTAACTTGTATTTCTTGCTTAGACTAAAAACCTACTGTGTACAGGTCTGCCATTGATATTTAAAACTACAGCTCTCTGTGTCTGATAGACATGACATATTCGTCGCATTTTGTCAGTAAGTGTCAGTATTGTGTAAGCGGCTTTATACATACATATTTATTTAGTGGAAGAAGGGCCGTGTTACATTTTTAAATTATTTTATTTGAATATAGTACATAGACGACGGATTGGTAGTTAAAAATACAGAGTGACTCCTTGAGCTATTGACGAGTATGTGACTCTGTTAAATCCAGCATAAGTTGAAATAATCACACACATTATTTCTTTCACAAGGCACAACATTGTCTGAACAACAAATACTTATAGGTACATACACATGTGTTACAAAATTTGATTATATTTTAGAACTTGTTTATAGGGCAAAACCAATAAGTAGGTAGATTCAAGAGGAGCTCTGTGGACGTGCATTATAGTTTCTATTTAATTAACTAAAACCGGACCTGTTAAATGAAACAAGATTGAAATTTCATTGAAATCTATATCTATGCAAATGCCAAACACAGGAAATATTTATCATTTTTTCTGGTAAAATATTAAATAAGGAACCAGTTTTTTTTTATAGCAAACACAATTAACTCGTAGAAAAACAATTTATTCCATGTAACAAACTATTACCGGTATAAATTGTTATATGTTTGCCATAATTGTTCATTAGATTGATGTTTACTTTATGAACCGCAGCGCGAGTATCTAAAGCCCAAAAAAAATAGCTTTGCTTTTCGTAAAAACAAACTTGCTGTTTTTTTCACGCGAAGCTGACACTTTACCATTAAGAAATACGAAAAAAATGTAGTATCATACGGTCTTAAACGGGTTTTTTCTAGGATCAAATTCAAAAAGTACATACAGGGGAATCTTTCTAAGGTGGGTACCGACAGAGCACAAGTTTGTGTCCGCCTAAAAGAGTTGTTCTTTTAAGGCCAACAAAGCTGTTCACATAATCTCCATGAGAAAAAATAAAGTTCGTGTACCTATACTCTGTCCCAGAAAAATAGTTAGTACAGGGAAGATGGGATGTTTGCCTCTCTGTCTTGTTGCATAAGATGGTATAAGTGTGTCACTCCTTAAAGCTCTTATAGGGTTGCCATAGTATACCTAAAACATTGCCACAAATCACTGATCAAGAAGATTTTTGCCACAAGAAAACCTTTTTGCGATTATAGCCCTCACCTATCATTATACAGTAGAAGCTCGGAAGAGTTGATCGAAATGTCCCAAAGCTTATCAACTTTTCTGGACAGTTTTCAAAATCTGTAGCAAATTAATATCTCGTTCATAAATAGTCGTACTTTATTGGGTTTATAACAAATCTAAGAAACAGAAATAAAATTCAATGCGCAAATGGAAAATACAAGTCAGAAAAAGTCAGTATTAATCTTAACCTACTGTGAGAACGGGATTAAGTTGGTCGATATTCATGCTGTTTCCATAAAAACAAGCATTTCTTCGGAATACTTGGCTTCTGTGTTATGTATTTTACATCGTTTATTTAGATTTATGATATAAAAATATTAATGCAAGTAAAAAAAGCCACACTCTAAAAAGTTGACCAAAAGTCAAGTCAAGGCAACTTACGGAGCTCATATTTGGTCAACTTTTCTGTGAAATAAACTTTTCTGAGAGTCAACTTTTCCGAACTGTACTGTTATTTTTTTTTTTGCCATCACACATAGTTTTTTCGTGGCAGATAGTAAAGCAATGGACAGAAACGGAGATGGATTTTTATACCTCAAACAAAAGTTCCCTAGAGTCAGCGAAGCTAAAATATTTATGTGTCCCCAATAAGAGAGTTGACACAAGATGAAATCTTCTAGCAAAAACTGAATTTTCTCCAAAACCCGCCTGGAAATGTTTTAAAAACGTCGTCAAGAACTTTTTTGGGAAATCACCGAGCAGAAACTATAAAGACGTAATAAATTAACTTTTGGAGTTTTATAAAGATATGGGATGTACGAGTAACATGTCCCTCAAAATGCAATTCCTATACTCCCACCTGGATTTCTTTCCCGACAATTTAGGAGCGGTTAGCGACGAACATGGGAAGAGGTTTCACCAGAACATTTCTGGCATGGAGAAACGGTACCAGGGCAAGTGGAGTACAAGTATGCTGGCTGACTACTATTGGACACTGAAAAGGGGTCTTCCTGATGCTAAATATTAAAAAAAAAAGTTATAATCTGATAACGTTTAAATGTTAAAACCATTAAAATGTTGATATTGTTTTTAATAAATACTTGGAAAAAATTAACGAAGAGTACAAAAAATTGGTACGTGTCAGAAAAATTTCATAGTCCTGTTAGGAGTTCCTTATAGAATCAAAAAAAAAATAATTTGTCGACCTGTGAAAACAGAGAGCTAAACCAATAGGGTTGCCATCTCATGATTTAACAAGAGAACAAATTCTTGAACGGAATAAATATAATAGATTTTAAAATCAACAATGACTGAATTTTAATGAACCTCTAGTATTTTGTAGAGTATTTTGATGTATCAATAGTGACTCGAATTATTTTACATACATAAGTACATACGTAATTACTATAGGTGTGATAGTGGCAATCGCAAATATATTTTTATTCATTTTTTTTATCTAATTATGCTACACATTAATATCTGCCTAAAAGCAAAGATAAGTATTAGCTCATACCTATAGTTAACTAAAAAAAACTGCTGCTGAATGGCAGTAATGAAGGCTTATGTACCTAATGTGAGTATTTTGGGGACTTTTTTTTTTTAAAAAAAAAAACGTCAGAAAAAATGTAGAACATTTTTTCATAGAAGAAATGCTAATGGCGATCACAATGTCAGCTTTTATCTTTTCAGATCATAGTTCGTAGTTTAGCATATTTAAATATTTATGAAAACGTTTAAAGAAAGTTCGAATCTACACTATTCAGAATGCATTACTTACCCACTTTTCCATGGATTGTTTTGAAGTGTTTTTTCTTTCCGATTATTTTTTGAATACTTCCTATAATTCCTAGAGCACCGCCAACGGCTTGTAGAACCCAATGAATTGTGGTTTTCGCCTCATGACTAAATGGATGTGTTAAAATATTTCCCTGATAATATGTCATTAAGCCTTCTGCCATCAGAAAACAAAACTGTCAATATAATAGTTAATTTATTAATACAATATTAATTGTCAACTAACATCAACTTACCCCAATTGTACAAAACCACGCATGAAAAGCTGTCTTTACGAACTTCAACTGAATGCACATCCAAGTCATGTAAACAGCGACAAAACTTATAAACATTTGATTCAAAATGTTTACTAGAAATGCAACAATTTGAGCAGTACTGATACTGACTCCTACAGTCTGCAGTGCTGCTGCATTAGCTATATCACATGTGTCAGACATGTTCACAATTGGATTAAGTAAGCCTCGTGAGTACCAATTTTCAATGCCAAACTTCACTTTCTGTTGTTGTTGCTGATCGTTTGTGTGTGTGTACTGTGTGTTGCTTAACTATGCAGAATGGATGAACATCGCTGATCGAACGTCTGGAAATATAGGCAAAACTTCAGCTGATATTCTTTTCATTTAAAACAGATCGTTTCTTTAACATTAAAGGATGAAATATTTAGATAACTATACATTATGTTAAATGATTTTTTTTTAAAGTCCACCCACACGAAGAAGGAAGAAGTTTACGCAATCAAACGTTTATAAACGTTTCTTCTAAGCAAACATTTATAAGACAATTGTCTAGTCTTTGTGATAAGAGATAACAGGTTAGTATTCTAAATAAAAGCCAAACGATATGTAAAGTTTTGTAAACGATTACTAAATTATTTAACTCCACTTTAACACTCAAAAAACACTTACGTCCAAACTTGATCAGAATTTCCACATGACTAAAAATGCGAGCAAAATATCTGAAAGGAATCAGCCGCGGACGTAGATAGTTATTTGAACTTGTAAATCCCCATCTGACAGAGAATTCTCCGTAATTTGGCGCGAGTAGAAGCTTTCATGGTAAGCTTTTTGTTTTGTTTATATCATAGTCTGTCTTTTGGGTTGTTCGGTTAATGTTAACACATAGCTCATAGCGGTGTAGGAGTACATTTAAATATTGAGAGAGTTATTCCTTTAAAATTTGGGAATTAATGAATTTTAGTGGATTTGGGACCTGCATAGTATAAATATTTCCTTACTATAACACCCTATGGTGGCAATTGCGTAGGCCTATTGTCGGTACCAAATTTATAAATTTGGCCTTATTGAGGGGGGAATAGTGCTCCTCTGCTAACGCACTGACGCAAATTCAAATAGACCGAATGCTGAGATTTTGTCTTATTTCATTTCCATAAGTTTAATTTCTAAATTGGGCCCTACTTCTGAAAAATGTTGTGTTTTTATAAAAATAATTATTTAAAATAATTACATTAAGAAAGAATGAGGATAGAATCTGATTATCCTTTGGAAAAATAACGGAATATTAATGTGCTTCTAAAGATGAATTAATTTACCACTCGATTTAAATTATCTATAGGGTGCTACATATTTACCCACAGACATGCCATAGCGTTGCATTAATTTAAAAGCTATGCACTTCGTTCCACTACGTGAATGCCTATAGTCCGGTTTTCTTTTTGGCATTGTTTTCATTTAAAATAAGTGAATCAGCGGCAAAAATCACCACTTTTTTGTGACGTAGTTATCAGTTAAGATACTGGGTGGAGGGTTCAAGAGGAGTGTAGTCAGGTTAATCAACCTGATGTGGATTTCCCTCGTTGTAGATGAATGAGTATACATGTTATGCGTTTGTGAATTTCTTGGTCAATGTTAACGTATTTTTTTTCAAGAATTCTATTTGGTGTAGGTATCTTAAATTGAATGTGCACACAATTAGGTATAAGCTTTGAGATTGTTTAGTTCTTGGAACTTTTCAGAAAGTAACAAACTAAACATGAAATGTGTCGCTAATGTAGAATAGTTTATTATTAGAAAGGCTGGTGTAAGCTTTCCAGAAAACATTGAAATGATTGTGAAACTCGATTATGCCAAGGTCATGTGCATAAGTTTTCCGAAATTATAAAAGCATTATGTCCGTAATAATAAATGAACATTTTTTTTTAATCTAATCTATCACACCTGTTTGTTAGAGGTATGCTGTAGGTTTGCAGATAAATGTGTTGTTAGTTCTAAATGCTTTATACATATGTATACCTACCTATGTATGTATCTAGTGAATTTATGAAATAACATCAATGCACTCGTAGGGAGCTGATGTTATCTCTTATTCTATAAATCTATAAAAAAGTTTATAAATTTTAGTGTCTATGTGTCTATCTGCGGAAACGGACAACACGCCTCCGATATGGCAGTATACTTTGTTGATAACCTTTGGCTGTCGGATATGGACAACGAACAGTGCCTGGAACGTGCAGACTCCTTGATTCAACTAAGAAAGGACAAGATTCCTCCAACTTGAACGTAAGTTCACGCAATAAACGATCGATATCTTGGAGCTGGTTGCAAAAATATGGTTCCATATGCTACTCTTCAACAAAAAAGAAATAAAAACACTTTCATACTTTACTAGAGCAGCCACGCTGAGAGTCCGAAGCAGTGGAAAGTTGCCATTAAGGAGGAAAGGGACAATTTCTCTTATTATTTGTTCTCGGTCTACAGTCAAACTTAATCGTTGCTAGTACCACTAAGTTACAGATCAGATTAGCAATGGTGATGGTGAGCGAATGTCTAGTTGGGTTATTACCTTCAGCTCCCGCTTTAGAAATTGTGTTTTTGACAATTCTGTAACTGACGTAGAATTGACCATTTTATGCTTGCTCATATACTCAATGTCCCAAGTCCGTCAACAATTTCACCCATATTGTCTATGAAGCAAAAGCAATCAGCATCACAGTCCAGGAGAACCTGAAGACCATTGAAATGCTGTGGAAAATATCGTTGCAACTTGGGCATAAATAAATATTCGGGCAATAGAGAGCTAACGCCTGTTTGTGTTTAAGGGGAGTATAAGGAGTATAATGTTTATTTTAACGTTTTTTTTTCTGTTTACATTTCCATATAAAACTATCCCATTACTTTCAAGGACAGGTACACGACGCCGAAAGAATTCACAGAAATTTGATTTTTTCTGACAATCTGCCTAAAAGACCTTCAGGACTTGCAAGATGGGTTCATTGGGCCATCGCAGACTGGAGCAATTTTACCCTCGGGTAACCCCGGTGTATCTTTTACTCTCATCATACACTGGATAATTAATGCGGATCAAAATTTTATTTTTAACCTCGAAATTGACAACTTGTATATGTATTAGTATTACACTGCTCTTCAACTGCTTCAACATTGGCTGAATCTTTACCACGTTCTTACTCCACACTTAGTTCTAAACTGCTACTAAACAGGTGCTTACTGAAATACGAGAGGCCGCAATAAGTTCTCAGTCATTGTAATTTGAATAAACACTTCATCTCCCTCTTCTATAAAGTCCGTTTTACCCCAGGGTAATTACACCAGTGCGGGATGGTGCATTTAATGAAATAAGGGTGACAAAAAATTAAATGCAACTAGAGTTACTTCCAAAGTATTATACAATTTAATAAAAGAATTCATAATAGTATTATTTGGAAAAATCAAATTTTTTTAAAGGGAGTAAAATCAGGACGAGGAGAGTACGGGAATACAGTCTATAAGAAGGGAGTACGAATACTTTCTTAGTAGTACATTTAGCAACCCTGATTCGGACTTGGAACTGTTCGCGTCTCGTACGGACAACTTTCGTAGTTTTTCACAGAAGAGAGTAAGAAATTTGAGTTTTGGTGCAAGAAAAGTCTTTGATCTGGCTTATGAAAACTGCCAAATTCGTGTATTTTCAACATTTTTTTGTTTAACGCGTTCGTTTATTTTTTCGTAATTTTAGTTCTTTTTCCCCTCCTCTTTGAAATTTGATAATCTACAAATTTTATTGAAAAAAGTTCGCGACCATTCATGCACCGATTGAAATGATCAGATGACTTTCGTTTCTATAATTTGGAACACAATTGTTTCACTGAACTGTTCAATTCTCTTTCTCTATTCTCATCTGTCAGGTTTACTTTTAATGATCAACTTTAACATACAACTTTTACAAGCTTAGTTTTCAAACAAATTTAAATTTTTGTGTAATTTTATATAAAATTTGAAAGATCTGATTTGAAGATAGAAGGATATTCGTTCTCTTCTTACTTTTCTAGTAATCCAAAATTTTTATATATTTTTACAGATGTGTAATTATGAATCAACTGTAATAATTTTGAATGGCCAAATCAAAAGAAAATAAGCATTAAGTCTTAAGAACGAAAATGACTAACGGTTTTAAGGTTTACCGACAGTGGAAGGAAAATATGTACAATGTTGTTAAGTTATGATAACAAAATATATCTTTTTGGTAAATAAAGTTCGCATACTGGGTGAATTCGATAAAATTATATGAGTGATATTTCCGTTATGGTACTAAAACATTCACTTCTTTAATGTACCAATGCTACATGTTTTTTTAAAATTTATATATTATCTTTTTCTTTTTTCCATAAGGGCAGGTTTCTAAAGGGAGCGAAGGAATGTTGAATTCTCTACAACTAAAGGGAGAAAAAGGAATTCCGAATTACCAACACGAAATCACGTCTCAGGGACTTAGATAACGTTAACATTTGATATGATGCACATGTTGTCTATTACGTTGCTCACAGAGAATATTTCTTAGCACCGGAAGTTATAACCTGAAAAGAACACACTAAAACGCGAAAACTACAGCATTGATAGAGATGGATTGTAATCCGCTCACTAAGCCAAACATGGCGCAGAATACTCAAGAGGTTGGGTTAGCTCAACAATGCACTGGTAATGTTGACGCCCTATATAATGGGGTAAAGTACTCATTTTTTTTTGTTGCGCCACGGATGTGTAATCTTCATAGATATTAATAGCGCGATTTCTATTAGCATGCACGATTCGCAAAACTGAGTAATCGATGTCAGGAATGCGCCTACACACTTCAAACCACTCTCCCCGCGTAACTGCCATAACATAACGTGCTTCGCATCATTCTCTACTTCTAAGCATTCTGTGCAAAATGGCGAGCTATCGTACCCAAATCTGTGGAGGTATTTTCTATAACCACCGTGCCCAGACAGGAACTGCGTAAGGTGATAGTTGCAGTCCCCTGCGTTCTTTTTATCCAAGTTTCAATGTTTGGAATCAGCTTATGGGTCCATCTACCTTTGGTGGTTTTGTCCCACCTGGCTTGCCAAAATGCTGCAGATGTTGCCCTTTCTTCCTAATCTACGCTCCTGATTGCACAGAGCCTGAAAGTTTCCTCCTTAATTCCTTTCTTGAGAGTGCAGCCAACCAGATTGGGGCAGATGATGATGGATGGAACTCACCACTCTCATCACTCATGGATATGCTTCGCCACAGTCACCACGGCGATTTCGTCAGCGAAACCGATCACCTAACTCCTTGCGGTAGCGTTAGTACATGATTTTTCCACAGAAGTGTTTCTAGGACTGACCCCTGCGGAACTCCCGCAATGATATTGTAGTACTTTACGGCATCTTCCGTCTGGTATCTAAGTATTCTATCTGAAAAGTTGTCTTTTATAGGTACCCTGGGGCATTCATTCTGGCCAGTGATCTGCCAATGCGGGTACAGGGCATAGCTAAAAGCATTTTTTACGTCTAGTATTAATACTGCGCAGTATTTTTTTTGCACTCCCTCCGTCTAGCATCGACGGTAGAACGCGATTTCGTGAAGCCATACTTGGCGTCCGACAAAGCTCCTGTTTCCTCTGCCGCTGATAGTAGTCTGCTATATATGATGCGTTCAAGGATTTTTCCCAGTGTATCTACCAGGCATATTGGTCGATACGACGAAGGTTCTCCTGGTGGTTTATTTCCCTTAGGTAACAACACCAGATGCTGAAGTTTCCATGGTTCAGGAAAGATCCCCTCCTCATGCTACCTTTGCATCGTTGCTATAAACAGGTTCGGTCTCTTATGGACGGCAATATTTGGAATGCCGTCAGGTCCAGGCGCTTTATTGTCACCTATTTTCCTGCATGCTTCGTATAGCTCATCCGATGTGATTTCCGGAATATGTTCCGGAGTTATTGCCCTCATGGGGATGGGTTCCGTTGTTGATCTATGGGGGAATAGGTGCTCAACTATTGTCTTCAGCATTGTCGGGCAGGATATTTGTGGAGACCTACTACTCTTCAGTTTCTTTGTCACTATCCGATACGCCACTCCACTGGGGTAAGGCACTCATGTATACAGGGTGTCCTAGTTAAGCGGTATAATCCTTTAAGGGAAAATTTCTGAAGTTCCGCCGAACAAAAAATTGTATAGCAGGGGGGGGGGGGGTCTATTCTCACCCCATTTCAAGTTATAGTCCCTCAAAGTGGGTGACCTCTAATTTGGAGGTGTACCCACTTTTAATGCTATAACTTCTAAACTATTATTGGTACAAAAAAGGTTTTGTACATTTTGGATAGACAATTTCGTAGCATGTATATGCATGCGTATGTCAATTTTTGGGAGGATTGTTAAAAAGCAAAAAAAAAAAATGTATTAGTCTAAATTAAAATTAAATTAAATTTGAATGTATAGAGAATAGATGAGGAAATCGAAGAGTGTATAAAAATATACGCATACTGTTTTTAACTTTAGATTTACATTTTAGTTTTGAGCATAATTATAAATTGTACATAGTTCTAGCCTATAGGACCACTATTGATAAATATGAAGGTCTTTGTAATAAACTATCCAGACACTTGTCCCTCTACTTCACATTTTGAATGAATTGTCTACTGGTTACCTGCAACATATCCCTAAGCAGAGTGCTGCGATTGTAACGTCTAAAGCTCCTAAGAGTATGCAACATTTTTTTTCCATACAGCTTATTATGAACGGTTCACAATATAACATTATAATGAGAAAAATATAAAAAAAAAATCAATTTCAAAACAAAACAATTCAAATCTATCCACCCACAAAAGATACAAACCATAAGCAGCACCAGCTACAATATACTTTTTATGATAAGATTTCAGCTTGAATAAGAGTACATCTCATGTTTGGGTAAAATTGAAATGATCTACAAACCGTTTAGAATCAGTTTGCCTGCCAGATTGGATACGCATTTCGAAAACTAGATATTAGTTGTATAGCATTCACTGCGCCGATTAGTACCGCTGGTGATCAGTGAATTGTATATTCAACAGTGCGCAAGTCAGTTTAAATTGTTTTGAATTTAAAATACTAGTTTGCTTCTCGCCGATACAGTTGACCGCGAGAGCAAGTGCTTGTAATCGCCTCGAAGAGAACGCGTCTAATGTGCACCTTGCGGCTTGTGGTGATCTCTTAATTTGCCGCTTGTCACGTGCAAAAGTGTATTTGGATTTCAAGTGAATTGTTTACATATTTGTTGGGTTAATTTGAATCACAGCAGCAGTTGACAAGATGAAGTATCTTAGGTTTGTGGATGTTTTTTATTACATAATAAGTTGACATTGACGTGAAGGGAGTCGTTGTGGAAAAACTGATAGGTGTGTAGGTAGCGCTAATGATAGCCTTGTTAGTAAAGTATGCCTTCAATTATTCTTTACTAATGAAGACAAGTCAGCAGCGAATTTATTAGTTTAGCCATTAGCACCAATTAAACTGACGACGAGGTAAAAACGATTTGGCGCTCTTTTGAGCAAATTGAACATATACTCAATACTCGTCATCAATTCATTGCAATAATTGCTAGTGAGCTTATCATAATTAAAATCTATGCAAATTCATGCTAGATGCACCCATTCATTGGTGAGTTGCTCGCTCCCCTCGCATTCAAATTTCTTTCAAAGTGCGCAAAGCAACTTTTTCTGCAACATTAGTTGCGAATGTGAATTTTGAACTTTTGAGTATTTTTCGTATGTTACGCTCTAATTAGCCAGAAAAATTTAATTAGCAGACATTATTGTGAGGAAGCTTCCGAGTTTTTCAGTTGATGACAGATGCGTAAAACTATTTGCCAACCACGCCTACGAATTGTTTATTTATTTGAACAAAAACCAAAAAAAAAACAAAAACAGTTTAAACAAGAAAGAGGTTTATTGGATTCTCAGCTAAATGATATTTATTCTAAAATATATTGCATTCACTTGAATGAAACCAAATATTTGCTTTTATATCTCAAGCCTTGCGATTTGTATTTTGGATTCGTTGGCAATTTTATACGGTCAAGTAGTTGAGGATAATACCGCTGCCATAAGTGAATATATCGCTACAGTTGGCAATTCTTCAAATACAACTACCCCCGTTCCTGAAACACAGGAAGGTGACGAAGATGATGATAACCCAGGGGGAGACAAATCCTTTTATGATTACGACGAAGACTATAATCTGCCAGTATTGCCATCAAATCAAACGAAAATAAAGCCTGGGACAGTCTATACATGGGCCAAATGGCCAAAATGGAATAAATGTTCGCGTACCTGTGGCGGAGGAGTGCAAACTCGTATTCGGAACTGCATTGAAAGGTAAGGTTTTTTTCTGGTCTTGTTTTAGACTTAGGGTCACATAATAATATTTTAGAAAACAAACTGGTACCGAACTATTGATAACAGAGTTCGAACCCGGTACCGACGATCGGAAAGGCTGTTTTGGAATCCTTAAAAAGTATCGAATGTGTAACCAAAAGGTTTTTTTTTGTGCATATTATACCTCCCAGTCCACTTGTACAGTATTCCTTTGTAGGCTTGCTCAAAAGTGGAAGATTTTCGTGACCAACAGTGTGCAGCTTATAATAAGATACCGTACAAGGGAAAGCTCTATGAGTGGGAAGGCTATCTTAAAGGTAGGATTTGATGGCATTTCTTTTCTGTGTAATAATGTATATTTGAAATTTTCAAACTTTCTCTCCTTTCAGAACATCACGAATGTGAACTCAATTGCAAGCCTTTAGATCTGAACGTCTACACAACACTCAGCAAATCAGTTATCGACGGCACTCCTTGTACTAAACCCTCCGTTTACTACACGCACTCTTACCGAGGACGTGCTGTATGCGTCGAAGGTATCTGTAAGGTGAGTACAAGAAATATAACATCACGTTGGCAAGATCTCACCGATCTCACTAATGGCATTTTAAACGGGCGACAATCAGTTCAATTAACTTAATCAGATCCTTAATATGTGGTTGAAGGATCTGCGGCTCTTTTGACAAGATCATTTTGTAAACGATAATGGAAGTAAATGAGGATGATGATGTTGATGATCGCTCAGTGGGATCAAGAGATCATTGATCAATCATAGCGCGATGTGTTTTTTTTTCAAGCCATGGTGGAGGTGGTATCTTATTTTAAAATCATCTCACAACCAATCTGTTGTTTAGGTGATAATTTTAAATAAGTTGCAAACAAAATCCAAATTACAACAGATAGATCTTGTATTTGTAAAAAAATTTCCATTTGACATCCACTTTGTTGGGATAATTTCGCTGCCTTAACTCACGAACGATCGATTACCGACGATTATGTTTAATTCTCTACCCTAATATGGTTTAACTCGGTTTCGATAAATAGCCTTTCAATTTCATTCGAGAGCCTTGTTTTTCATGCACATGGGAGATTTTCTTTAAATTCAATTTCGTGCAACAGAACTTCAAGATCACCATGGCGCACTATCTCGAACACGATCGTGATCTTCGCCAGATTGATGACATTGCGATTAACTTAAATTTGATAGCAAAATCTTTCTCTCATTTATGTGGATAATAAAACGAAAAACAACAACACAAACACAAACTCCCAGAGATAGTAGGTACTATATTTTTCGTGTGTATCTATTGGCTATTTTGAAATAGATGGTGGTGGAAGATGTTCAACATTTTGTGGTCCATACATTTGTGAATTGTCAACCTATGAACAGATACTACATCGTCTCGATTCGATTCAGTGGATAGTGTAGCACTTAAGTTTGTTCTCGTCGTCTCTAATGTTGCTGAAGGCTAATTTTTCAGTTCAGTGTCATCTGCAACGATCGCGATAGATACATTGCGTGTTGATAATTGTTCGAGTGCAGAACGAGTTTACGAGTATCGCGGTGAAGGAGTCTTGTTTTTCCTTATTTTTTTGTTTTTGTTTTTGTTTTTTTCTTCCTGTGGATAAATTTTTGCTCGGGGATAATTTATGTTTGAACGGTATTTGATCAATTGTGACTGTAATTCGTTGAAAATTGCTAGTAATTAGTTGTGCAGATAGTTAAAAGAGTGAGTGTTGTTTATAAGCGCCTACAAAGGAGGCAGTTGGAAGAAGGTATGGAAATGTTTGGTTACGATCTTCTTGGCATATTATTGGATGCAATTGTGACGGAAAGTGATAGGATTATAGAAAAGTTTTGTCGCGAGCTACTTAAAATAATGGCTACGAATTAAGTGAGATTTGTACTTAAGGTTATTTCAACTATGTGTTTAATATTTTACCAATGCTTGGTGTGTTTTCGAATTTTTAAGTTCAACAATAGGTTCATATCCATCACGCAGACTAAACGCTCTATGCAGGATACTTTCTCTTACATTTCTTAATTATATGCTATTAGTTACTTACTTTCTATTTAAAAATCGATTTTTTACTGGTAACAGTTCATAAACAGATACTAATGCTCCTTCCTTCATTTGTAAGCTTTTTGCTACGTATTTCCTCGAAAAAAAACGAAACCAATTACACCTCTAAGACCTCAACTCGACTTAATGCGCTACCAAAAAAAATTTCGCTCCATGCATAAACCTTCCGTGCACAATTCTGCATCGCTCGTAACTAATTTCTTTTGAATTTTCCCCCATCACCCATTCAATTAATCAGCGATTACACCTTCGACACTAGACAAACAAACGGTGAGACAAAAACTAATACCGCGTAATCAGCAAACGTCAATCAAAATTGCAGATTAACATGAAATTGCATGCAACAAACGCATTTAAACGCACTTTCAACACGATAAGATAAATTGCCTCCAACTTCGCGTGCAACATGTATATTGAGAGGCCGCGAAATGCATCTCATACGGAATGGAATGAAGGGCAAGAAACATTCAATCTCTGGCAAGATGTTGCATAATTTATGCACGATATTGCATAATTTTCGGCGATATTTACCTTTCTAATCGAAATCAATGCAAAATTGTGTAACAGAAGCGAGAGATAGCGATAGCGACTGCGTGCGCTGATCAATACAAACCCGACGACGACGACGACAACGATGAATGATGAGGTTTATTAATTAATGCATTCGATTAAAACAAAAAAAAAGTTCATCGGTTGTGTTTTTGTTTTGTTAATATCGAAGGTAAATGTTTTAGTATTTTTATTGTTGTTCACAAAAAAAAAAAATATGTAACGTAGTGTTGGGAAATTTTTCGAAGATATTTTACATATGTGATTGGTTTGACCATTCAGTGAATATTCGCATATTTTAACGTTCGCATGTTAAAAGTAACTTCACATACAAAAGAATTGAATGTTAAGATTGAGGAAATCCCCATTGTTTGGCTGTAAGAAAGTTGAATTTGTTTTTTGAAAAATTAACATTATTTCATTGCTGGTAACTGCCGCCAGCGGCTATCAATTTATTAAAATTTCCAATTATACTGGATGTTGTAAAGTAACAGGGTATCGGATTTCTGATGCATTAAACTTGGCACATTCTATAGCTTCGCCTTAGAAATAGAGAGCGAGTTGATGGTAGTTTTAATTGTTATATCATAGTTAACACATATGTATGTTACTTTTAAAACAGCAGTTAGGTACAGGCTATATAATGTTTTTTTTTTATTTGATGCAAACATGAAAAGGAACAGAACATTAATTTGAATGAAGTTTGATATCCTGAAAGCTATTACCAACAAACTGGTAACACTGCTCTTAAATGGTGACTGAGGCTGACTTAAGGCCCGGAAAAACAAAAAATCCATCAATAGCTTTAGCCGGCTGGTGCTCAACTTCATCAACAACTCAAGATCCTTTGTTTTATGGCGGGAAAAATAGAAGCTGTGTGTATATCTACGACAACAATATTGACACTATTAGAATCTCAAAAGTTTGTTTCACATTCAATACAAATTAATCAACACAGACGCATGTTTCTAGGTTAGGTTAGGTAGATGGGTGCTCTGTGACCAGAAGGTCACTGCTCACTTAGACCCACAAGTCGGGTCTATTGTGCCCAATCGTTTAACCCTGGGAACGCTGTAGGAAGGTCTGGTGTTAGAACCACCCAGATAGTTATATAAATCTCAGGAGGTCCAACAGCTGAACATTGCCTAAGTCCTCCAGCTCCGAGAAGACATGATTGCCAAGAGTCCTTTTTCTTCTAACAGATAGGGCACGATAGTAACACAGCAGGTGACGAATGGATTCGATTTCTTCTCCGTCTCTGCAGCTTCTACAATAGTCATTATGCAGTACACCGAGTTTCTCTGCGTGAAAGACAATGGCACAATCGCCGGTAATTACGCCAAAAGCGACCCGTGCATTATGACGACTGAGTTTAACCAGAGTTGATGATCTCTTCTTGCTAAAGGCCGGCCATAGAGCTCTAGCCGTTACGAATGTATCCAGATGAACCCAGCGTCTGTTTGCACGATCGATGGCTTCATCTTCTACTTTTTTCTTTAAAGACCGGGGCTGCTACAAAGGGAAGGGCCCGCGATATGTGCAGCGTCGACCCTTTCCTAGCAAGCTCATCCGCCTTCTCTTATCCTTCGATATCCATATGTGACTTCGGCTTGAAAGACGCTGCAGTTGTCGTTTATTCTAAAGGAGCAGTTTATTCCTAGGGCTTCACAATAAACTCTGGCTCCTGTACCACTGTCCTTAGAACCATCGGTATAGAATGCGGACTCCTTTTTCTTTTTAGTCATCCAGTTCTTCCAGTAACTTCTGTCAGGAATCCTTGCATTAAATCTCCTTCCGAATGTTAACATCGGGTTCATGTCATCCGTCAATCCATTGATAGCCTCCCATCAGAATGGAGGCGTGGCCGTAAGAGTTTAATAACCACAATCGGCCTTCCCTCAATTTTATAGCAGTTTTGGCATGTTTCTATGTTGAATGTATATGATGGCGTATATTTTCGCGCAGACATAGTATGAAATAGAAATTTAATAAGCAATCCATATATTAATAATGACTTTTAAAATACGAGTAAAATGCTATGGTTTAGAAATTAATTATGTATTCACATACATCAACTAAAGTTAGTTACGATTGGGATGGGTAGACTAGGCAAAGTGGTATTTTGAGTGATATCATCTAATGATCTGAGAAAAAAGGCCGAGTTACAAACAAACAAAATTTGGAATATACCCTTATAAGTCTTAAATTTAATTCTACCTTAACTCCGCCTCTCCACGTGCAAAGTAGTGTTCTACAGAACTGTATGATTAGTTTCAAAATGCTGAACATAAATGTCATAAATCTACCAAAAATAACAGCATAGTTTAAACATGTTTGAACATTTATCAGTCAGATTCAGATAGAAATACCCTGATTGTATTTTCCTTAACACCGCCTCTCGACAAGCAATATTTCATAGAAAACTATCTGTCATTTTTAGTAGAAATGGCGCGATCTGTCAGTCAGAGAAGAACACTGTTATATGTCTTTAATGGATGTCACCTATAATATAGGGCAAGTATTGGATTCGTGCAAAAAATCGAGCTCGAGATATTAATCAATTCTGACATTACGATGGTAGAGAAGCTCGAAAAAGTAGGTCTGCCAATTCTGTCTGCCCGTCTGTCTGTCTATCTGTCTATCTGTCTATCTATCCGTGTGTCCTTGAGGCTACAGCCTTAACGAGTAGACGGATTTCGATCAAACTTCTTATCTGGGGTCTGTGTGATAATCCCTAGAGGCGAAATTGAAATGTTTGTTTTAGCCCTATTATTAACGGTACTTTACTTCTGGCCAATTTCACAAAAATTAGATTTTCTCAAAAATGGTTCTAACGATTTTGACTAAATCTCTTTCTTACAATTTCTTACAAAAATTGTTAACAATTTTTTTTTGAAAAAACCCGATTTGCGCGAAAACGGCTCCAAAAATTTCGTTAAAATTCTACTCTGAGACTAGTACAGACACTTGCAACTTGACTTTGGCCAAAACCTGGTTGTAACGGTACTTATGATCAATTTGGCTAAAACACGATTTTTTGAAAACTGTTCAAACGATTTTAAGTTCTCACATTGGACTAAAAATCGCAAATGCTATAAAATGGCTTACATATTTTTTTGGCCAAAAGTGGTACTAACGGTACTTTTTTAACGATTTAAGGGTTTTAACCAATTTTCTCGAAAACGACTCGAACGACTTTTTTTTTAAATTTCATATTTAGATTAGTTTAGTAAAGTGCTATAAAATGGCGTACCAAATTTTTGGCCAAAGTATTTATAATAGTACTTTGCTTATAGCCAACTTAACAAAATGTCCTTTTTCTCCTTAAAGGCTCAAACCATTGGGTTTAAATTGCATACCTAGACTAGATTCATAACGTCATAGAAGACTGTATTCCACATTTTCGGCCAAAAAGGCTAATAACGGGACCTTACTTATAGCCAACCTAACAAAATGCCATTTTCATAGAAACGTCTAAGACAGTGTTAGTAAATTTTTATGGATCTTATAACTTATAGATAGAGGGGCAAGTTTCGTGCACTTTACTTATTAGTTCATCCTTTCTCAGTCTTCGTGAAAAAAAAAAAATCAAAATCTCATACCAAAAATGATATCTCATAGAATGCTATCAGGGCATATTATAGAAAGAACATGTCCATAGAGTAATAGAAAGCCATCTGGCATTCCATGAAAGACAGTTCGCGAAAACAAGGCGCCAGGAATCTTGCCTCACTATATATTGTTTTAATATTAAGCTAGATTACCATTCATTCTATTTCAATGTAAAAGAAAGTCAACATTAAATAATTGCAATCTGCCCTGCACACATTCTATCCATCACATCATCTCGTTAAATAATTTTCATAATCAGTTCCATTATTTTCCAATTTCAATAATTTTATCAAAAGCACTCATCAAACAAATATCAACACGCATTCCTGGGTAATGGAACGCCCACCGACATGTCTTGAAGTAACAATTTAGAAAATGTATCTAATATCTAATTAAATACTCCCGCACTATCCATCATATTTTTTTTTTTTTTTTGCGAAAATTCAATTTTCTCTATTTCTATTTATATACTCATATCTACCAACAATTCCAATGCATTTAATATTGTTTTCTTTTCAATTACTTAAAACAAAAACAAAAAAACTAAAAAACATACATCTTCTAAATAAGAACAATATGTAATCTAAATCGAAAGTAGCGCATGGCGCCATCCAAATGCGTAATAAATTAATTCTCATCACCGAAAACACTTACTTTTAGTACTTAAAAGATTTATTGGCGGTTTCTTATATTTTTTTCATAGAAACTGCTTAAAAGAGAATGATCAACAAAATAATAATTTGTTTAACCATTTGACAATGATTTTAAAATTTTGTTGCAAAAAAAAAAAAAAAAAACAGAAAAAAAATCTGTGTTAAGCTTGGCTATTTTTGAAAATGGTCTTTATATGAACATATGTATGTATAGCATTTTCGTGTGGCAGATGTGAAACAAAAAGACGGTTTTCATGTTTACGAAAATCAATTAGAGGTGACAAAACACTCTGCCGGTTATTAATTAGCTTTGAAGAATTTTTTTTAAGCACAAAGCCGAGTTCACTTTCCGACAAATGTATGTTTTTTGGGCCATAAACAATGAGGTGGATTGTATTAATTCGAGAAGTTTTATTTACTTTTTATGGCGTCAAAATATAATTGAAGTGGAAAAGATGTCACACTCACACCTGTCAAATTTTGTGAAGTTGAATTTATGAGATTTTCTTAAATGACCACTAAAATAAAAACAAGCCAGAAGAGAACACAATAACAGGAAACAATGCGATGACATTTATATTTTATTTGGGTATTTTGACACAATTTTAGAAAAGTTAATTAATCGCTAATTGTACAAGCGGGTTAAAAGGTGTGTTGGTTGGATTTTTCTGTCAGAAAATCAGATTAAGGGGATCATCATAAAATAAAAGGAGTGTAGGTAGAAAGAAATGTTAAATTTTTATAGTACTTTCCCGTGACGAAGATGGATGGACATTAAGAAGTATGTGCGTCAAAGAGTGGAAAGTTATAAAAAATAAAAAAAAATACTGCAATATTAAAGTCATGAAATACTGAGTCTAATATCAGAAAAAAATATAGTCACTTGTGCCCCGGCATTAATAAATTTATTTATACTCGGTCCTTTTGAATAAATAAATAAATATGGCCGCTTGTTTTGACGTTCCATCCTTTTTGTTGGGTTATGTACTACAGCTACCATAGACAGCGTTCGAATTCTTTCAAATGTTGCCATCATTCGAAGGTCTGAGGCGTATGCTGGTTTGGACTCAGCACTAGAGGCAGGCTGCTCGGTTTCGGATAATTATTTCACTGAGGACAATCAAGTATTGATGTTTCTGCATTTGTTTTTTTCGTCTGGCTTTTTTAAGCGATTGTGTAGGAACTTTCATTAACATTGCCCTTTTGATGGGGTTAGAAGGATTTTTGCTTTGAACATGACTATTCCAACTGAGCATGTCGTCCTCTATATTGCTGGTGATCGGTTCTTTTACATCTTCTAACTTCTTATTACGATTAAGTTCGTTCTTATCTAGCCTTCTTAAAAATAACGCTGGCAACTTTGCAATTAACTGAAAGCTTTCTCAGAAATTCTACAAATGTCTGGTTAACTATGGCTTATATTCGATGGTTATAGGTTCGATGTGTTACTATTATACTATCATCAGCAAAAAGTTGATTTACTTTGTACCCAGGACTGCCTTCTGCCAAAGTCTGAACAAGGTTTGGAGAGTAGTTGGAGAGATAACTTTGCGGAACGGTACAACATATGTACGCATTCTGCATGTATATCTCTGTCTTCCATATCCAGATTGTTGGATTTCCAATGGATTCGAGCAGCATTGTTACGGACAGGTGGAAGGGTTGCAGTGAATGTTTCTGCAGTGACAGTGACAGTAACGTCGGAATCATTAGCTTTGTTCTAGAAATGAGCTTACTTTGACACTAGACACGTAGCTGTATTGTATGGTTTTCCTGATATTTCCTCAAGGGCTCAAATTTGCACATATGGAGATGCTATATTGATTGAAAATCATCAGAGATTGGATACATATGTTCTTGCTAAAGCCTATCTTAGCCGTACAGGCATTGTTGAACCTAGTATGGCCTTTCTAATGTTGGCAAGTGCGTAGGAGGCGGCTAATAGTCTCCTCTTCTTCTTCATCTCTACAACTTCTACCGAAGTCATTGTAGGGGATGCCCAGTCTTTGGGCATGCCTTCCTATGGCACAGTGTCCGGTGAGGGTGTTTACGATTTTGGAGGGTTCCTCTCTTATGTTTCAGAAGTCCGATGGACCTGATTACGCTTAGCGTGGGCCAAAGCAGCCTTGCAGTGTTACAGTGGCCGAGCTGTTGCCACCGATGGTTGGCTTCTCTCACCGCGTCGGCATGGACAAGGTATTTAGCATAGGACGTTGGCGCCGGTGACGTTTATGCTGTTTAGACCTGGGGAGCCTTGTCGGGCCAGTTCGTCAGCTTCGCAATTCCCTGGTATATTACAGTAACCCGGTCATTACAGTAACTGTCCAACTATCTCGTTCAGAGATACACGGTAGTCCTTCACTGCCTTGGATCTCATTGTGCTGGATCTGAGGGATTTGATGGCCGCTTGGCTGTTGATGTATATAACAATATCCGATACTGATACTGCACTAACCGCCAGCCAGTCAGCTACGAATGGCATTCGGCTTGAAAAACGCTGCAGTAGCTAGGAAGGCTGAAGGAGAGGTGAAGGTCCAGATCTTTTGAAAAGATACCAGCACCGACTCCTTCTTCGGTTTTGAAGCCGTCCGTGAAGCGATTCATGGTGAAGGACTACCCGTTGGGTTCATTCTGTTCTGTCGGGTATTAAGCATTTGTAGCCCATGTTGAAGTTGTGTTCAGTGGGCAAGTGGTCGGTGACCTTTGGCGGTGCTTCAAAAGTATTCTGGCGTGTCCAGTGTGTTTTTGTTTCCATTGTTTGGAACTTCTCGGTCTTATTGCTGAGCAGGCCGCCAGTTGTTTGCTGACGATGTCAGTTGGAAGTAGGTGGGACATGGTTTCGAGCGCTGCACCAGTAATACTGGGACAAGCAACTCGTTGAGTTTTTTCTATTATGATTAGGTTGGAGGTCCTTTTTGCAAATATATAGGGCAGCTAGAGATTTTTTAGCACGTTCGACTATGTTATCTCTCCAAAGGAGCTTGCGGTCAAGCTTCAGGCCCAGGTATTTTGCACTATTTGAGAGGGTGAGGGGGATGCCTCTTAGCATAGGGAGATTAAAGTCGGGGAGTTTGTGTTTTCTAGTGAACAGGACTAGCTCGGTCTTCGTCGGATTGACTGAAAGGCCACAGCTTTCGGTTCAGCTTGGTAGTTTACTAAGGGCATACTGCATGACATCGGCCAATGTCTGCGGGTATTTGGCTGTTACAAGAATAGTGACGTCGTCTGCGTAGGCGATAACTTTGCATCCGGTGTTTTCTACTTGTAGGAGTGCTTCGTTGAGCACTATGTTCCACAGTAGTGGAGATAATACTCCCTCTTGAGGGGTACCTCAGTGTGTGTTGACAGTGATCACCCTGCTTTTAAGCATGTGTTCTACAAAGCAGCAGATCGATTAACAGATATTGGGCCTTCGTAGTGCCTTAATGATCGAGTCAGTTTCAAAGTGGTTGAAAGCTCCCTCTATATCTAGAAAAGACACTAGTGTGAATTCTTTGATTGAGAGGGATTTTTCGATAGAGCTCTTCCTTAGTCTTACAGCAGTTTTGGCCGTCATACTGGTACAGTATAATATTCCAGTGGAATGAAAGTAAACACAATTTCCATTGGCGCTTTCAGTGTTGCTCTTAATGGTATCATGACATGCATGCTGCTCTCTGGATTTTAGTGAGGTTCAGGGGCTTTATATATCTTCCACATTGTGAATCATATGTAAGGGCAGATTTAAGATCCAGCCTGTGTACCACAACTGATTAGGAGTCTCACATATTTGGTAACGTCTATTTGATCCAGAACTACACCAAGGTATCGTATTGAACTTAAGATACTGAGTTCAGTGTCACCAATTCTTTTCTTAATGAAAACAACTATAAATTTCTAATTTTACTTTGTTACTAAAGAGTGCATAGTAAATCAAATGACTACTTTGTTTTCTTTGGCAAAATGAAAGCACCTGATATTAAAACAACTAATAAATAGGAATTAGTTTCAATGGCAACCTGATGTTAATGATCAATTCCGATCCCTTTTGATCTGTTTTTCATGTTCACAAGGTGAACCGCAAGCTTAACAAAATTTTGATTGGCATTCTTATGACCATTTTACATCTCTGTCACAGTTTCCCATCGTAAAACAACCCAACTAGACATCATCCAAATTTATGTCTCTATTACTAATTATTACCACCCTCGAAGTAATTAAATAATTATCCATCCGCATCCGGACCACAATGCCAATAAAACTCCACCTACTACAATGTTGTTCTCTGTGCTGCCAGTTTGATGAAAAATGTGCGAACACGCACAAATTGACAGACGACATGAGGATCAAGACTTCTTTGCGCAGAAACATAGCAGAAAAATTTCATTACCGTCTATCGGAGGCAAACAAAAAAAAAAAAAAAAACTCAATGGATCATGTTGGTGGTCGTACTACGATCGGCCTAAAGCGATCGTTTTCACGAGCAGAAACGCGAAGATGGAAGAGGCGGCAAACTCATAAATGCGAATACTCGAGCGTAATTCTGGCCAAAAGCCAGAAAAAAGAATTTTCCTCTGAACGACACACATGTGTATGTTTCTGTTTATGACCATTGCCGGGGAAGGCAGGTGGCTTGCTCGAGATGGAGCAGCTTAGATTTTCCGCTGTTTCGCTTCCTGACCACATTACCGTATTGGACATTCGAAACGACGGAATCAATCGGTTAACCACAAAATTAATTTCCAATCCAAACGAACGAAAACTAATAAATTTTAATTCAGATACAGATACTGAACGCGAAGGAAGTGTTTGTGTGTGTGTCGCATATGTTGCATATGGTTGCGGGAGAGATAAGGTAATTTCGATTTATTTGAATTGCGGTACTCGTATCTATCAAGGTGGTCTGCATAGCACCATGTAGGGGCGCTTCGAGTTTTAAATGAGGGTGATTTACGGGAATTTTCCAAAGGCGCGCATTCAATTAGCTGCAAGGCGCAAACTTTCTTATCTCATACATATGTTGCCGGAAGATAATTGACTCCGCAATAATGTTGCAAGTGACTTTAGAGTGTGATGTGATGATGTCATTTGTTTAGAAATTGTGTAGACCCTCTGCACTAGCAAAGGTTCTTGGAAAGTATCTTAAGTTTTTTGTTTGCCCTTCGTTTATTCAAAAAAAAAAAAAAAGAAGAAAACACATAGTTAGAAACGACTGCGTGTACATCGGACTTAATGCACAAGCACTTGTGATGCGAACTGAAGTGGATTTAAATGTTCTAGTAGGCACTATTTCCAGTCAATATTTTCTGGCTATTTCCCGGCCATTTGGCCTGTTGGTGGTATTACGCGTTGCATAGTAGTGCAACATGACCCACATTATGTCGTCGATTGTTAATGGGTTTAAAAATATCTTTTGTGTGGCACTCTAAAAAGATGTTGCACAAGTGCTTTTCGAGTCAAGTTGACAATAATTCTCTGGTTAAAGTGGGTGATTAGGCTTTGATTACACTGTCAATTGCACTCAATAAATGTGTTGAGGGTTGAAAGTATCTATTTAATTGGATTTCAAACAAACCCTAGGTAACCTGATGCAAATTTAAATTAAAGAAGACGCAAATTATGTTTGTCGCTGTGAAAATCTTGCTTGTGGTGTTTTTGGTGAGTCTTGTCTTAAGTTTTTGTCATTGAAATAAGGTGGGTCTATTGATTTTTTTTGTCTTTTTATTTAGGCAGTCCACAAGAGTGGATCGATTCGAGGAGCTACAACGAATGATGTGAAGACAAGATGTGGTTCCGTTTTATGTCGACAAGTTTCAGAGATATTTGGTCAAGCGACCTTGCCGCATGGGTATGTTTATATCACGACTATCGGAAGTGGTGCAACCAATATTAGTGTCAAGCAAATGGCAGCCAGTGAAAATCTATTGGGTGAGTGAAAGTTAAAATTGTCTTGTCTGAGGTCACAGGGTAAAGGTAGCTTCAGCGCAAAGTGGAACCTATATGCATATGCCGATGTCTGTATGTATAAATATGCTTAGCTTTTCGTTACAAAGAGGAGAGAATACAAAAAGAAGATGTTAATGATCATCAAGCCTGAGACTATTGTAATTATCTTTTGTCTTTGCTACTAATGCTACCTTGAGAACTAAGCTTTGCATAGTTGCGTTTTCGGGAGAAATAAAAGGATAAGGAACATTACCTAGTAAATCCACTCCTTTCCTTGCATCCACCAACTCAGTCTTATAGTCCTCAATGTCCCAAAATTCTTGTTGGTGTCAGATATCCAGGAGATTTCGGTGTTGGTACTTCTCAGGTACCATTAAGCAAGATTATTAAAAATACTTTGTCGTGCATTTAGGAAAGTCTTTCTGGGACTTTGTACTTCATGCCCTCCACTTTTCGATTCCAGCCATCCGCTCGGTAGACAACCGGTTTATCATAAATGGAAACAATCATGTCTCGGAGAGTGGTACCTACGAATACCATGGTGATGCTTATGAGTATGACAAGGATCTTCAGACGGTCGAAGCTAAAGGACCCATTAATAAATCAATCGCTGTTTTGGTATGCTTTACTTTTTGGACATTCTAACAAATAATTTACGAAAATTCCATCGCAGCTCTTGGTTCGAGGTATAAATCCCGGCGTCAAATATGACTACCACATCCCGATTGCCACGGCTGGTATTTCTGATTCTGAGGAAACCGAAACCCACTGGAATGAATTAGGCGTTCCGTTGGATGACGTAGAAGACAACAAAATACCCGAGACAAATGAACTTCAACTGGCCAAAGCGGTAAAAGACCGTAAACGTAGGAAGTTTTCATGGAAGTTGTTAGGTTTCGGACCATGCAATCGGTCCTGTGGCGCTGGTGTACGATCCCCGATCTACCGGTGTATAAGGGACTCTCCAACTCGTTTCTATACCCCGCGGAGATGTATGTTTGCCGAGAAGCCAGTTTTCCACGAAGAAATCTACAAATGTAACCTGCAACTGTGTCCTGCTTACTGGCAAACGGAAGAATATGGTGAATGTGTCTGTACCGATGGCGTTGGAGAGCACAGTCGAACCGTACAATGTGTCCAAGAGCAGGCATCAGGAGTTATTGAGGTTGTTAAAGAAGCCCTCTGTGCCGATAGTAAACCAGTCGAGAGGGAAACTTGTGATTGTCCGAAGAAAATTCGAAGGAAGATTTACGCGCAGAGATCTGATAAATCAGCTAGAATCTATTCACGGCTTATTGGATCTTCTGCTAATGTCTACAATTCATTTAACCAAACGCTAGGTCTTCGTAAGGGATTCAGAGATGATCGCGATAAATCAGGCGTTTGGTTGATGTCCGAGTGGAACGAACAGTGTTCGGTGGACTGTGGATCGGGATTGGAACAGCGTTCCATATACTGTGACCGAACTGCTCCTTATACGGATTTATGTGACCTAAGGATCACTCCAGAAATGTCTCGTCCATGTGACCGAAATAGGAAATGCACAGAGGGTGTTTGGTTCACTGCACCATGGAGCAATTGTACTGGCGATTGTTTCAATTTGATCAAAAAGAGGACAGTTCTTTGCATAATTGACGGAATCGTGGTAGAAGATGAGGAATGCAATCCAACGGAAAAGCCATCTGAGACGAAAAATTGTACTCATCGCGAGGTTGGCTACTGTGGACCCAAGTGGCATTATTCTGAGTGGTCTGAAGTAAGTTGCAATTGTTACACATTTATTGATTTTATTTAATTTTTGTGAATCTTAGTGTTCCCGTTCTTGTGGCGAAGGTATCCAAAGGCGTTATGCCAAGTGCTTAGAGTTTGACTGGAAGGAGAATGCATTACAGGAATCGAATAACTGCAAGTACATCGAACGTCTTCCGGTCTATGGAACATGCAACACACACAAATGTGATGGTAAGTTGCTTTCTAGTTTCTAAAATTCTCTATATAATCTGACTTTGTATTCTAGAAATTGATTCGCATGCGGACTCGCCTCAAAATGACCTTGGGGGGCCAACCTGTGTAGATGAGTTTCCCAGTTGTAAGAGGATAAACAAATCAAGGCTATGCAAGGTGCACTATTACCAGAAGAACTGTTGCCTTACCTGTGGCGGACAATAGCTATAAAGATACATATGTATAATTGCACTCACTCATATGGAGCATTGATTTCATATAAGAATGCCATAAAAAGTCCGTTAAGATTCATAGATTTAAGTGAAGGAAGGAATTCCTACGATTTCATCTACTAAGCTAAGCTTTAAGTGAGTGTTACTTTGCTCTGTTATTTTATTTATTTCCAAAGTCATAAATTTCTTCTTGATAAGCAAATTGGTTGTTTGTTTTTTTTTTCTTTTGAACTGCACGCTAACCAGGAAATCAAATCACTCAACCGATGACAAATATCCCCAAAGATATAATCAGATTGAATCCTCCACTGTCCACATTTAATAAAACTCACAGACTATTAGCGCGCCAATAAATCATTCACCAATTTCGTTCGCGTGCATCGTTCATCAGGTTGGTTCATTGCACACGCACTCTGTTGGTCTGTTTATCGGTCCATTGTTGGGCATAAAGCTGAGTTGTGCAGATAAACGAGATAAGCGATTTCACCAGGCGCATTCTCGATATTGTGTGCACTGGTCCTCTCCTATGATTTTGTTCAAATGGCCGACGTGTCAGTGCGTTCAATAGATCCGAATGCAGTTAACCCCAATGACCCAGAAAGAGAGCATTCGCCGTCATTAGAGTCAAATAAAATAAATAGATGCAGACAAACAATGCCAAGAGTAAACAATCATCCTTGTGGCCCTTTTGTGAGCAAATTGTTGAGTGACTGGTTGGTCAATGGGGTGCATTAACCTGTGCCGTTGCAATTCTATGTCAAAAGGTGGAGTATGGTGAAAGTTATGGCCATAAGGAACCCCAAAACAGAAGCTTAAGTGGTAGTGCATGGTGTGTTGTATTGAAGAGTTCTCTTTAGCTGGATTAAGTTTGTGTTGCAGAGAAGAGAAAGTCGCATTGTGTACATTTGATCGAGTTTAATTTAAATTTACGAAAATTAACCTTGGGGCTATGTCTTGCAGTGCTCAAATGAAGGGTATTTATGAATATGCGGAACTAATAAAAAGAAATGAACGATATAGAATTTAAAAAGCAACAGAGCCCTGTCTTTTAAATATGTGATTCTATATCTTGTCAGATCCTATCAAACTTGTTGTATTGTAACATCTTTCTGCAACAAACTAATCTGCATGTGTCAGTGCCTGGCAGATTCACAATAGACCAAATGTTCACACTAAGACATGTCCTATAAAATACCAGCGAATTTCAAGTCCAAGCTCACCACCTATTTATCGACAGTTCTTCCAAAAGTAAAGCGGATTTCATAAGGAAATGTGTTGTCATGTGACTTCCCCAATATCGTGTTGGAACAGATGGAACACTGCGCAGGGTAGGAATCTATCCAACTGCTGGGGTACTCAGGAAGGTCCCGGCAATTGAGGAGCAGGCGAAGTGAGTTGGTCCTGAAGTGAATGAGGATAGTACGAAGTATCATATATGTTACCAATAAACCTTCAAGCGAAAAATATCTACGGGTATGAGGTTCCTTATGCAAGAAGAACCAGAATGAAGCGGGAATGTTGGCCTAGATACCCCGACTTAAGTGGCTCGGACACCGATTGGTCAACAATACTTCGGCAAAGAAGATCTTCAAATCACAGTCCCAAGGTTCGAGATGTCAAAAAGACTGA
Source organism: Chalcosyrphus nemorum (assembly GCA_949716465.1). Taxonomy (NCBI): domain Eukaryota; kingdom Metazoa; phylum Arthropoda; class Insecta; order Diptera; family Syrphidae; genus Chalcosyrphus; species Chalcosyrphus nemorum. Next base: position 60,526,100 of record OX454332.1, read on the forward strand.
TCTCTCGCGTAAGGAAAACTTCCTTTCCAAAAAGATAAATGACTTAAATGACCCAAATTTTTAATACATGTCTCTTTAATTCACTATGAAATGGTTAAGAACTTTTCTTCACTTTTTACATGTTGGGTAGTTTTAAATTGCTTTTTTAGACAAAAAACTCACCTGGAAGCCAAAGTTAAAAAGGCCAACATAGCCTTCTACACGTGCAGCAGAATTTTTGGGAAGACCTGGTGCCACTCTCCAAAAACAATTCTCTGGATGTAACGGCTATCATAAGACCCATCCTGACATATGGCAGCCTAGTACCTGAAAGAGCTCACTAAAGTACAAAGACTAGCGTGCATTGGTGCCACCAGTGCGATGAGAACCACTCCAATTGCGGGTCTTAAGGCTATTCTCAACCTGCCTCCGCTAGACAACGGCAGCCATCAGTGCCTTAAGAATAAGTCAGATTGCGTGCTGGGGCCCAACTATGTAACTCGATTCTACTTTTGATTCTATTCTAAAGTGTTTTCCGATTCTAGTTTCAATTGGCACTATGTATGAAAGTAGAATCGAATGTTAGTAATGCCAACTTTTTCGCACCAAATTTTCGAATTTCGTTCGAGTATCGCATTTTACTGACATAAGGAAACGCCATACAGAGAAGCAAAACAATCATTAATTGAGGAAGCAATAACAAGGGTAAAATAATAAGCAGATTTGTGGCTAAATAAAAAGTTTTTGAACAATCATTGAAGTAAAAGAGAAGATGGACAGTGTCGCAATTTGGTTTTGGGCTAATGAAAATGAGGAACACAAGGAACAAATTGATAGAAGGCGTATACGAGATGAATCCAATATTAGCTCTTTTGACAAATTCGTCCATGAAAAGTTTGAAGTTTTCCTGGCCTCTGGGGATTTTAAATATCCTTTCGATATATCAGGATGGTTTTGCATATATTAAACCATTGTCTCGAATTGAGATACTTTTGTGTTTGTGGTTTTAGATGATTCCCTTAGCAGAAAGTATATTTTGAATAAAATTATTATAAAATGATATATTTCATCAAATTTATTCTTTATTTAATACATACCATTACATTACACTACACATTACAAATTTCCAATATTTTAAGTAAATTATACTTACATTTCGCTTATTTTTTGGGATGAATACGACCTGCTCGTAAACTAATTAGCATTAGAATAAAAAATTGCGAATGCGGATGACTTTGACAGGAACTTTCGAGATATGTGGTACCAATTTTCCGAAAAAGAAATGGCAATTCTAGATATGTTCGATTTTAGTTTTGTCAGAGGTTGCTATAGAAATACAGAGTTGCTATTTTGCGAATTCGATAATTTTAATTGTAGAATCGAGTTACATAGTTGGGCCCCTGGAAGTCAAGTACGATTTTTCAGCCATGCACCCACAACAGACTACACTATGCCTTACCTTGAATTCAAAATACCATTTACCTCAGCTTACCCTAGCAGGGAAGAGTGGAAAGCCAGCCGTATACCAAATGCCGAATCCATAGCTATTTACACAGATGGATCAAAAATGGACACCGGTGTAGGGTCCGTTCACTGTCCATGCTCGTGGGAATACTCACGGGTCACAACACTCTGCGGTTCCACCTAAAGAAACTACGTCGGACGGAAGAAGAACTCTGCAGAGGATGCGGCCAATACCGACATGTTATTGAACTTCATCAGGACATCAGGATGGTTTATATAAACGGGTAACGAGTAAGTACAACCATGGGAAATTGTTACAGATACTTACGGGTTAAATGGGCAAGGGGTACTTTTTCTTTGCGTTGAACTACTATGCATGATGATGAATGTTAACGTTCCAATCGTATTGTGTGAACGTCTAAAACCTTTCTGTAACACACTAATCGGCACGTACCAGTGTGGCTTCCGGCCCGGCAGATCGACAATAGACAAAATTTTCAAACTCAAATAAATCCTGGAAAAGACCAACGAATTTCAAGTCGAAACCCACCTCCTGTTCATCGACTTTAAAGCCGCCTATGACAGCATTCATCGTCTTGAGCTCTACCAGGCGATGGCCCAATTCGGAATACCAACAAAACTCGATGCTCTGTCCAATTTGCACCCGATTCAGGAAAGGAGATGCCATGTGATTTCTTCAATATCGTGTTGGAGCAGATAGTGCGCAGAGCAGGTGTCAACACGGAAGGCACTATCTTTGATAAATCCGTCCAACTGCTGGGATATGCAGACGATATTGACATCATCGGAAGATTCCGGCAGGCTGTCGTAGAGGCGTATACGGCTATTGATGAGCAGGCGAACCGAGTTGGTCTTGAAGTGAATGAGGACAAGACGATGTATATGTTATCAACAAATAAAAATTTATCTGACCAAAACATTGGGCAGAACGTCACTGTTGATAGCTATAATTTCGAGGAGGAGTTCACCTACCTCGGAAGAAATATTAATCCTACAAATGACACCTTTGTAGAGATCCGACGAAGAATAACACTAGCAAACCGTTGCTACTTTGGTTTGGCGAAATAACTGGGTTGAAAACTCCTAACTCGACGGACCAAATTAATGCTCTATAGAACGCTCATCTTACCAGTCCTGCAGTATGGAGCCGAGTGCTGGACGATAAGTAAGAAAGCTGAGCTCAGGTTCGAGATGGAGAAGAAGACCGAACCTCCGGTACAAAGACCAAGCTGTCGCGGATGCCAGAAAACTTGGTCTTCACAACTGGAAGCAGCGTGCTCGGGAACGCAGAGAATGGAAGGCAACGATGTCTCAGGCAGGCACTCTATAAGGGTCGGGAGCCCTTTAAGTAAGTAAGTAAGTAAGCAGAATTGGGAAAGGAAGAGTTGCGTTCAAAATGCTTTTTAAAGTGTTTGCAGGATAAAAAGCGCCACTATTCTTGTTTAAAATTAGTACATCTCTTAAGCAGTCTGCAAACGTTCGTAATTAGATCAGATAGAACGGAAGCATTACTATATGAAGAAGAAAGTGGCAACGGATCGAACACAATTTACTGGACCACGAGGAAACATTTGCGAAATAAATCATTGGAGTAAGACAAAACACCAAAAATAACACCAGTAAGAAAATAAATAAAATTCATCAACAAACAAGTGCTTAATACAAAATGTCATCTGACATACTGACCTTTCTTACTTAACGTAACAAAATAGAAAATAGAAATACTTACGATTTTAGTACGCAGCTGGAGCAAAATTCTATCAACACAATTATCTGGCAACATGACGAACAAATCAAAAAAATTGCATACTTTTTGGCATTCAGAAATACTTTGCATCTATCGTTCTCAATTTGCGTCGTGACGCATTCACAATCATTTAAATTTCCCTTTCATTTGCGGCACATTCGAATGTTTATACAACTTTATTCAAACCAAATTATTGATACCACGCACAGCATACACAACTTGTTGCTTTCCGAGCGAGATGAGCTTTACGCCACAGCAGTAAAGTGTTACTTTGTTAACACTGGGGAGCACGCACCAAATGGGTTTATGTTGGAACCTCCACCAGTCCACCACCATCTCTTGGTATCATCCTCTCTCTCAAGGTTTATTTATTTCTGCTCTTTCTGTGAACAGATCTAGCGCCATTGACTATGCATGGGCTGGGGGAGCAGCAGCAGCACTGATTTTCGCTTTTCCAGAACGCCAAGTGGTTGTTGTTGAATTGTTCGGTGGTTATTGTGGTGGCTTCAATTCCTCGTGGATTTTTGGCGGTCGCTAGTACTGTGTGTGTGTGTGCCTGTGCTCTGGAGTAGAGTTTTGAGCGTGAGTTTTCCTTGGGATTTTTTAGTTGAATTTTGCGTACGGTGGTGTTAAGACCGACTTTTCCCGGATTTCCCCTGATTAACAGTATTAATATATATTTTTTTTTTTATTTTAAAGCGTTATTTTTTGAAAAAAAAAAAAAAAAATATATATATAAAATTAAAATAAATGTGAAAAATTAAAAAAAAATTAGAATGTAATTTGAAATATTAATATTTGTATTTGAATGTGTGACTAATGTTGACGAATGTGACTTCATGTGCGTTAAACGATGTTCTGGCAATAAATAAATAGTTCAACGGATTGAAATTGGCTTCTTTTTTGTTCTTGGAGGAGGCATTTGGCGTCGTTTATTTTTTTTAATTGCTTTTTAAGAAATTAAACTTGAGTTTTAACGAAAAAATGCCTTTAAGTGGATTGCGGAGGCATCTCGGAATGAAAATAAATTGTGTTGCTTAAGTGATTAGAACTCTGAGCTACTAGTAACCATTTGGAAACAATAAAGAAGAAATGACGTTTATTTGGAGTGGTTTTTGAAAGGATTTCATAACGTAACGTAAGATTTTGAATGAAAGGGTTTGAAAAAGGACAGGACACCGGTATAATATTTTGTTTTCATAAAATAATAAGATCTATTTCATGACTAACGAAATGAGTGTATTTTTGGATTTTAAAAGTGGGATTCATGGGTCAGTGGTTAGTGCGTTATATTACTGAGCATCTGGTTCAAGTTTGGAGTTCCAGAATTTACTTCTAGTTTTTTTTTTCAAATCAAGAAAGTTACTGCCATGAGAAGGGTTCTGAAAGTCTCATTTTTACTGTGAATTAATTTTTCTTTGAAGGATGGAAATGCCTGTTTTTGGGGATTCAGAAACATTGCTTTGTTCTGCTTCCATCTTTGTCCAAAAGTATGAAAAGAAGATCGGATATTGGGCTATGATTGACTCATTCTTTGAACTGTGAATTCTATATCACTATAAAATATCAAGTTCTAACGCAATTGTTTCTTTCGCTTTGCTAAAAAGTTGTCAAAATTTGTGAGTTGCCTATCCAAATTTTATAAGTTTGAAGATTCTTGCTAACCTTGCATGGAGATCAGTGAAAATATGTATTCGATTCCCTTTAAGTGTATCTGTAACATTGGCATCTATGCAATATATTTTTATTTTAAAGAAAGCCTAAGAAGCATGCCGACGAAGCGCGTAATTAATTTGTCTAATATTAAAATCACGATTATTCTTCTAAGCTTCTAACAGACGATAAATAATTTGGTGTTAATGAAAATAGGAGTATACATATGTATATTGCAAAAAAAAAGCAAACAGATTTACTAAAAGTGGTCTAGATCTAAGAGAAAGCAAAAGGAGTTTTGTGCCTAGTAGAAATCCAAAAATGATGAAGATCAATTAGGGATGCCAGATTTGAAAAAATTCCCTGCGGAACACTTTCCATACTCACATTAAAACACCAAGCTTTTAAGCCTTTGAAGCCCTCTTTTGATCAAAACCCAATAAAGTATATTCATATTTTTATAAATGATCAGCATCACTCTCAGAGTCCGTCTGTCTGTCACCAGTTTTTGAACCATAATTTTTGACATATGTAGATTGAAATGTGGGCATTTCAGAGGTGGATTTTGAAAATTTTCACATTTGTTTTGTTTACTTTTCCGAGGACTTCGTATACAAAATTTCATCGATCTTGCTCAAAATCTAAGGCCCAAACTGGTGCTACACGGATGGTCAGAAGGACCGGCATGGTATCTGGCGGGACATAAAAGGTGAATGGCGGGACATTTTGAGGGACGATTTTTCAGCGGGACACTTGCGACACGAAACACGTTTCGCGGGACATCTGGCATCCCTAGGATCAATATAAAGATACCTTCATATTCCACCAGGTCCAAAACTTCGAAAAGTAGGAACGCACATAGTGTAAAAAGATAAGATATTCTGGAAAGTTTAAAACCATAAGCTATCTCAATCTTATTTATTCATTTTGTATTTCGTTCAGAATTTTCGAGTAGTATAACAAATGATCGCTGTTCTGAAGCTTTCTGTGAATTATTTCACCAACTTACAAATTTGTATTTATAAGCATTTTTTAACAAAATTTGTAGAATAGTGTTTTACAAACGTTTGCTGTGAACCAATGCCCCAGTTTGGTTCACAGTAGTTCAGGTCCAAATTTGTACTTGTTGGTGAAATAAGCCACTGGGGAGTACTCTTTGTGCAGTTCCGATAGGGGCGGTTTGGAGAGGACCAGACCAAACCATGCGGTCTGTTTAAAACAGGAAACGTTGTTGCGGTTGTCATGTGTTGGTAATTAAAGAGAAATTGTTAACGTGTTATACCTACTTCTGGATTTGTCCTTTTTGGTTCTTATCTATCACATCGAGTTTTTGATCGAGAGAGAAAAAAATTGTTTGGATATTTGTTTATTATAAACAACTCTCTTATGATAATTCTTACTAAAAGTACATACTTTCGCTTCGAGTCCTACCTCAGGCAAAATCTATTTTGTTTTCTCATTTTGCACAGCCAAATCTTGTTATTGAAATTGTTTCCCTTAGGGCGATTATATAACTTAAGCCTGCCATAAGAATAACATATAGACAATTTTACTTTCCATCAACCTGATCTCGGTATTTCTAAGTCACTTCAGAAATTTGTCAACTTCAAGCTTCACACTTCTATTAAAGCAGCCAATAATGGTGGATAAAGAATAAAAAAATTCTTACCCAATTACCATCGCCACACGCGGTAAGAGTATCAAATTACCAACATTCTCCTGAGGCCATTTTTTTTTTTTTTTTTTGTACAAATATAAAGCGTATAATGATCCACGAACTATTGTTCGTTGGTAGCGCAAAACTTGCAGCATCACCCCGAAATTATCCGCCTCTATTCTCCCTTTAGTGTGCGACTTCAAGTACTCTACATTGAACTTAAGTAGAAATAAAAAACAAAATCTCCTCTTAGGCCAACAAAAAAAAAAAAAAGCCTCTTGTAAGTCTCCGTTTTTCGCTCATTTGTCGCATGCCGGAAAATCACTTTTGATCTTTCAATTGGAATGGACTTGTGCGTGTTGTGGTTGTGTGGATGTATCCACCCTCGCTTCCGCTCCCTTTTTCCGCCGCCATATCGTGAGGTTCAAAAATTTTTAATTACCGTGCTTGAGGAATTTTCGTGCTTCCTAAGCCTAGTGTAAATATTTGCATACCTCTAAGTGGGACCCAAACAATGTCTGCGCGACAAAAATTACCTAGAACCTCGTAGGCCCTCTAATACATACTTTTACAAGTGATGCTTCAAAGCACCCAAAATTCCAAGTACCCATCTCAAAACATGCCAAATCGTGCACCCAGACCATTTGAGTAAAAAAAAAACGTTGTTTATCAAACTTTAATCAGATTAAGATCGCAAGTACGCACACATCGCTCATGGATCGATCGTTCTTCGGATGAGTATCTTTCATCAGAACCAAACCGATGGTTATCTACGATCTACAATAATTAAACACAGGAGTAGCAGAATCCAAAAAAAAAATGAGAGGAAAATTCGACAGAGTCTTAGAGCGAGAGGATGAAATTATTAGTTCCTGCATCCAATGGCGTGCAGTTGATGGTTCTTTGTAGGATGTTTGACATCAAGTGCAATTACTTTCTTGGTTAGGTTTGGGTTTTGCTGTTTAAAGATCTTTCAAGGTCAGAAACAAAAAGGTAAAATTAAAATCAAGTTCAGTCTTCATTTGCATGCTGGACCGTTGTTTTTCTTCATCACATCGCCATCGCCATCGCCATCCATCGAACATGTGGTCCGAGACCATGTTGCTGACGATGATGATGGCATCTGTGGGCAAGATATCTCTTTTATTCTTCGGATCTTCTGGCTTCGGAGTATCAGTTTTGATGAAGGGTGCAATTAAAGTCAGGAGGTATTTGTTTTGTAGCTGTATGTACATAGTTTCTTTGTTTTTTTTTTTTGTTTTTTTTCTGGTGTCTCTTCGTGTGTTTTGTTTAATGTTATTAGTTTTGATTTGAGAAGATGAATTGCAGCTGATTGATGGGTGATTGGTTGTGACAAGGTGTAGGGTTCTTGTTGCGCACTGCATGGGTTGTGTGTGTGTGTTGTTGCTAAATAGGTGTTGGGCTTACAGTTGTCCATGTCGTGTTACACATGTGAGTTGGATTGATTGTGGGCTTACATTTATTTTTTTCTCTTAATACGGAGGCGACTAAGTAAATCTAGTTCTGCGCGGAAGTATAGTTACTTTTTAGACTTGAAGATGACGCATTGTAATTAGAGTACTGGATACGTAGTGCATCCTTGAATATAATTTTGTTCACACTTGTCATTAAAGGGATAATGGAAAATAATAATATCCTATTCACTGCGGAAAGGATTCCTTGCATTGCGCACCTGAGTATCGTTGATGAGTCCCTTTGTATGCGGCAACTCAATCTTTTTTGGCGTCGACTTAAGTGATCTTAAAGCCAAGAAGTCATATTGATTTCCAACCGACTTGTATTATCCATTCAAAGTCCTTTCAATTTAAAGAAAGCTGTTGAGACTGCTTAAATATCTCTTACCTACACGAGAGCTGTAAAATAAAATGTCGCCGTGTTGCCTTAGGTTAGGTTAGGTAGATGGGTGCCTTGTGACCAGAAGGTCACTGCTCACTTAGACCCACAATTCGGGTCCATTGTGCCCAATCGTTTAACCCTGGGAACGCTGTTAGAAGGTCCGCTGTTAGAACCACCCAGATAGAAATATAAATCTCAGAAGGTCCACCAGCTCAACATTGCCTAAGTCCTCCAGCTCCGAGAAGACATGACTGCCAAGAGTTCTCTTTCCTCTAACAGATAGGGCACGACAGTCACACAGCAGGTGACGAATAGATTCCATTTCTTCTTCGTCTTTGCAGCTTCTACAATAGTCATTATGCAGCACACCGAGTCTCTCTGCTTGAAGGCCAATGACACAATGACCGGTAATTACGCCAAAAGCGACCCGTGCATTATGACGACTGAGTTTAGCCAGAGTTGAAGATCTCTTCTTGCTAAAGGCCGGCTATAGAGCTCTAGCCTTTACGCATGTATCCAGATGAACCCAGCGTCTGTTTGCACGATCGATGGCTTCATCTTCTACTTTTTTCTTTAAAGAACTGACTGGGGCTGCTGCAAGGGGAAGGGCCCGCGGTATATGCAGCGTCGACCCTTTCCTAGCAAGCTTATCCGCCTTCTCGTTTCCGCCATGTTGGCTTGAATCAAAGTACATATCTACATATCTGGTCTTCCTTAGTTTGGATAAACCCTTAACCATTAATAAAGATTCAATCCATTTGCTTTGACTTCTGTTATTGGAATACAAGTAATGGTAGTGCAGTCGATTGTCGCACAATGCTCAAGGCATTATGCACACAGAACCGCATTAAGTTATGTTTGGTACCTGGACACTGCGATATAGAGGTCAACGAATGCGTCGATATACTGGCCAAAAAAGCTTCCATTAGGGTACGTTATCGTTGGCATAAGACACCGATTTGAGTTGCGAAAGGAAATATGCTAAAACTTCGTAAACCGCAGATGAGGGACTCAGAGTGCTTATAGCCTTGGGGCCTAGTCGAATCCTAAGAGATCTGGGGATATTATGAAGCTAGATAGATCACAAAGCAGAGCCACTTTCTGGACATTGTCTTTAGAGAATATACAACTTACATGTATCGGAGGATATTAGACATATGTACATATACCGTGCGAGTGTAAGGGGACTTCTAGAAATTGATCGGTATACATACCTGGCAGGGTTCTTCTTTATCAATCTAGAGGAGGTAGGTTTACAGAACACATTGAAGGATTTACTTAACGACTGTAAGGTGTTCAAGTGTTTATGACTCCGCTAGGGATCACAAGGAGTCCATTGCGGTGCCTGGAACCTCATATGTATGTTTGCACTAAGTTTTATAAGTCACAAGGGACGTTCCTTATGCTTTCAAGTCATCAATCTTGTTAAGCTCTGAATCCTTGTTCAGCCTTTTTAAAATCTCATTCATTCAGATAAAGTTGATGGCTGATTACAATTACGGGAGTAACAACCTACGCCCATGTTTATAAACTTTGCTGAAGAAAACTAACAAGGATTTAATCGAACATCCAAACCACACTACTTCCAGTTAAAGCCATCATCGCTGCTTTAAAAACAAAGAAAAAAAAAACCTTGTGCGGTCATAAGATCTGAAATCCATTCACTCAAAACGGAAACAAATTACTATGCTTACATACTCAACTCCGAAATGGTCATAGGCAATTAATTGATCTTTTCCGAACCTAATATCGAACATGCGTCCATGCAATACCATAAACAGAAGTCAGCAGATGGGAAAACTTACCGAAGGAGAATCTTCTTTGATTTTATGGAAAATTGTAATAAAATTTCATGAACATCAATAAAATTGATGTCGAAGCTAATCCGTCCGAAAAGTACCTGGTCAAGATCACCACTACTGATCGCCACCTCGCGGCGGCTAGATAAGCAAATTAGTCGTGGACTTGTTGATGTATTCCTGGTGGGTTTTACGGTCTTACGCACTCTGACCATTAATTATAGATTGAAACTAATTTTTATATTTGTTAACTATTGAAAGAGAGAGTGTCCAGAGGGGGTTTACAATGAAGGGAAAATGCTGCCCTTGGCGGGAAAACGTATCGACAACAAAGTCATTCATCTTCGGCTCATTATGGGCTTAGGAATTTGTGGGCCCTCTTAATAAGAAGAATTGATTGATGAAGACTCATTTCGACGAGAGCGTCTAATGAGGTCTGTTTTGTTGGTACTTATAAGAGGCACCCTTCTATGTCTAGTTGATCTTACTGTCAACCCTGTTTGCCGATCTAATCAAATTGTCAAACTTGATAAATAAATGTGCGGGCGGATGTTTTACGATCTTTTTCATTAAACAAAACAAAAACGAACTATTGACCAGCTGAAGAGCGAATCAATTCGAGTAAGATGTTAAAATTAAAGCTCAATTGGCGACCAGAAGTTCACTTCACGCGCTCTAGGTTAGATTTACGATTTGCATGAAGGTCTCAAAATTAAACTTCATATGTAGGTAAAATACTACATGTATCTGTAATTCAGACGATGACGACTTAAAGTCAATTCCGTTACGGATGATTGCAATTTCGATAAATATAGAGAATTCTGTGTGGGGCCACCGGAACGATCTTCAGCATTAGAAATGAGGATCGACGTCGATCGCGATTGGACTGACTCCCTTACATGCCGATCAGTATGTCGTCAGCATTGGCACAGATGCACATATGTTTTATACAATCTAGTTGCAGAAAGAAAAATCAACAGATCAACGATCGACAGTTTGTTTCGGATCGGCAGATCAGAGTTTTAGACCAATTTCGGGGAGTGTCAGAGTTTTTGTTATTTTTGGCGGTCTGTTTTGCTGTTTTAGAGCGATGGGATGATGTCAAGTTTTAGCAATATACATACATAAAAATTGTTTTTTTTTTCTTTTAATGATTAAATGGATCATCGAGCTGGAATGTTTGGAGCAAGAAAATTAGGTCAGGGACATTTCGTGGATACTTCATAGAGATTCGCCACAATTTCACTTCCCCAATTGATAAGTCTTTTGAGGGCTTATTGTTTGTACGTGCATGTGAAAGTGCTTAGGATGTCGTTACCCTCTGATGAATTTTGATAAAGTGGGTGAGGAAAAGATCAGACTTGAGTGGCGATGAATGGGTGTAGATGTAGACTTGTTGATCAGTTAATTAATTATTTGGAAACCCATTAGATGGCTTACGTACATATGTATGTACGTTTGGTCCAGTATTTGATCATTGCTAGACTTGGTTTCCCATATATTGTTTGTTTATTTTTAGAACTGACAGTGGATTGTATCAATAAGTCTGGCGGAGAAGAATTGATCTATCTATAGTAGGCTATTGTTTTGGTTAGGAGGAAATAAATTTGCAATACAATTCACTGGAGAAACTGTTGAGGCAGAACGTCATGACAATTTGGCCCGTTTAATTGAAAATTCATACTTTAATGTTGTATTTTGGCTTGGTTTACAAATTGCTATTAAAAACTGTTAGTAGAAGGCGTCATAGTAGCAGTGGTTGGGTACTTTAGTGTATTAGGTGTACTTTAGTATTTTAACTCAATCTCTGCATAGAAGCGCGAAATATATAATAGAACCTTATAACGCCTTCGTAAGATGAGTGATTTTTTTATTCAAATCAAAGTCGTGTGCTTCTGTAGCAGAGTGAGAAGTTTAACGCAACCTCTTGACATCTTTGAACCGAAAGCTTGCCTCATCTCCAGTTCTCCTCCATCGATCCATACCACCCATAATAATTAGTCAACATTTTATTACATGGGAAAATGATTTCCTACATTTATGACCCCGTCTAGTATGTATAAAAACAGTCCCCCCCCTCGACCAGATGTGATTACACATTCCTACATATTGCGTAGAGATCATCCATCCCCGAGGGATGCGACAACTAACTGAGGTGTCAGCCATTTAATAAATTACAAGTCCAAAAGGTTACCAGCATGCTGCGGATGTTCTTATCACCAATAGCCTCCCCTCCTCCTCCTCCATCGGGTTTAACGAGCGCCATAAAAGGAGAGCTAAATACTCGTGAGACGAAAAATACGACGCGCCCAAAACAAATCTCATTCATGGGATTTCATCTATTTTTAATTAGTGAACCAATAGCAAAGTGATAAAGAACGAACTAAATAACACAAAAAAAATATAACTTAAAGAGAAGCATAAGAAGAAGAAAACGCAAAATCGTTTTTATGAATGAATTTACTGACGAGTGACGATCATCTAGACTGGACAACATGATGCTCTTAATCAGGTGAGTTACCCTATATTTATGGCTCCAGTTAATTTTTATCATTAAGTCATCATCATAAATTAATTATCCACCCTATGCATCAGAGGGTACACCCCAAAAGTTTTTTTTAATTTACCCCGAATTATGTTGTGTGTGCTCATTCAATTGTGTTTAATTGAACGAAAATTTGATGTTAAAAAAAGTTTCTTCTTTTTTTGGTTTGGTTTTTCTGGGGGGAAAAATAGGGATGCGCGGATCTATTTGAAAGTCATTTAAAGCTGCGTTAATGGTCATAGAGTATAGTAAAATTTAGTTTATGACTTATGGGATTGGGACAATCCGAAATATTTTCAGAATGAAAAAGTCATAAATTCATATTTGTATATGATGGCGCCATTGGCGAAATATGTTGGTTTCACAAATATGATTTAAGTTTACGAGTGTAAATCAGTAATTTTATACTCATTTAAGGGGTGGGTTTTATGTGCTTTTGGCTTAAGCTTAAAAAAAAAACTCAAGATTTTTAAGTTTAATTTTATGCGGGTTATGAGTAGAAGTTGTGGCGCAAGACCTTTTAATGTTGAGAAGAGTTTATGGCGCATGTCATATGTTCCTACATGCAGTCTAATTAAAAAACATATTTGGCTTTTTGACTTATAGCGTCACAAAAGAATACACGTGCTAGCGTACTCAATCCATGTTATGAGACCGATGTAAGGCGATATTTGTTTGATATACATATGTATTTGGACTTTTTTTTAGCATCTGGAAGTCGTATTTATATATATTATAGATATCTGATTCTCTCTGGAATCACCAACAACTACATCAACGGTCGTACAAAATTGACGTTCATCGCTTATCGAGATCTCGGAACAATATAATATTCACCGTTGGGTGCCAGGCCATAGGGATATTCCAGGGAACTGTAAGGCTGATGAAATTGCCAAACTTGGCACAACCCTCCCAATTGAATCCGTAAGGACGGGAATTGGTATGCCAATTGCTACCTGTAATCACCTGCTCAAACTTGATGCTATAAAGAAGGCCAACGCTCGTTGGGCTCATTGCCCCTTCAGGATTTCTAGAGAGCTCTGGCCTAACCTTAACCAGAGACATTCAAAAGAACTGTTGCTTCTGAAGCGTCCTGACCTGAGCACCATCATCGGTGTCCTCACAGGACACTGCCTAATTGGCCTACACGCTAGACGATTGGGCCTCCCATCTAACGATTTTTGTCGGTGTTGCAGGGACTAGGAGGAAGAAGAAATCGCACAGCAATTCTCCGAATCAAAGAACAAAGTTCTGTTGATATGTATTTAATCTGTAGGTATAGGCCTCACTTGATGGATATCGTTTCTCAAAAGTACATATCCAAGTTCGAAGCCAAAAGTGCGAGAAATACAAAACTAATTATGTAAGGCTAAAAAGGATCTAATTTTGTATTTAGATATTGACTTCGAACTCTATCTTACCAAGATTTTTTTTTTTTTTTATAATTAACGCGTGCCAAAGGGGTTCTTTAAACTGTTATTCAGGGCACGGTGGGTGGGGAAAAGGGGAAAGAAGAAGAAAGGAGGTACCGGTTCACGTTGGGATTAAATGATTGGACGCTGAAGTGATGAGGAAATACAGAGCCAGGTAGATGGTTCCACATTCGTTTAGTGCGGTTTATAAAAGAATCGCTATATTTGACAGTTCGACCAAAGTTGGGCTTAAGGGTAAACTGATGTGCATTCGTTGCATGACGTGTATTGCGGGTGAAATTTTTAAGGGGCGGAATGCAATTCCTTAGAATCTTTAAGAATCTTTAATTCATTTAAGAATCTTTGAGTTAACAATAAATATCAAAGTGAAACATTGAAGTCAGCTCTTACGAACACGACAGAACCACATTATGCAGTGTCATGCCTTCAGTAAATAGTATTTGATAAAATGTTGGTTTCTATATATTGATCTGTGGGTGCCGTGGCTCAGTGGTTAGTGCGTCGGACTACTGCGCAAGGGGTTCTAAGTTCGAATCCAGAAAAATACCATCAAAAGTTGTTTCACAGCCCCACCTCTTCCGAGTGTCTGACAAACATTCAAGAGTGTAACTGTCATTAGAAAGCTTCTGAAAAACCCCCCTGCCCTTCGGATACGGCATAAAACTCAAGACCCCTCCTGTATGTGCAGAGATGTATACCACGCACAACATGTACAGCTGTGGGAAGCTAGGCCTTGGCCCTCTATGGGCTGCTTACGGAATAATATTTTTTTTTTTTTTTTATATATTGATCTACTGATAGTATTCTATCGGCTGTCGGTTTTGTCGAATGGATGAATTAAAGGGTGACCAGATAGCAATGATATTGTTCCCAAATGTTATGTTTCAGCCGCTGTCAAAGTTACCAACGCATGGAAATAAATAAGAATCCCCGAAGACCGCCAGACTAAAAAAAAAAACTCTCCAATGAACTGCAAACAAACCTGCTCATCACTACCTCATCAAAATCCCTTTCAGACACTTACTTTGCTTTGCTACAGCTCCTGTTGGTTTCCTTGATAACGACTCACGTATTTTCGGCCTCTTTTAATATTGTCTTGTCTTGTTTCACTAGCAATTAGTAGGTCAAGATTCTGGGGCTACACAATGGACCTGCTACGTCTTAGAGTGGCACTATTTAGCTGTAGCTGGATAAAGGAAGCCACTCTAAACATGAAATTTGATATCGAAGTTTCTTAACAAACTTCGTTCGAATCTATCTTGAAAATAAGAATCTGTGATATTCTTACGTACCCACCTAAAACAACTTCGCTGCGACAACAATAAATGAAATGGCCCTTTAAGTGCTATTTGTCACAAATTCGTCAAACTTATATGACAACAAAACGATGCGTAAGCGAATTTAAGAGCATAATTTTTGTAGGATGTTTAGCGAAATAATAATAAACAATACGACTTATGGTCTTTATGCTCAAGTAAACAGCATTAAACATTAACTGGATAGGTTGAGTGAAGTCAGCTAAAGTTCATCATAACAATTATCAAACTGACCAAAGTCGTAAAACTAACAAAAAATTTTCTCTTTTGCGCCGTGAATACCCCCCCCTTCCGCACCAATTAATTCAATTGAATAGAGAAATACTAAGAAAATTTTAAACGAAAATTGTAAATAGTTCTTCATGTGCTCCACTTTCTATGAATCACGAACTATCGGAATCGCATGTGTGAGTTGCGCCTCCTAACGAACCCGGAGTCCTCTCAGCTATCTGCCTGGTGGACAACCAAAGAGTTGGTGATTCTTTCAAGAGATACGACTGAAAATCTCATAATTCAATTAGACCCCGGCAAACCCATAAATTAATTTCAATAGGGAAACGATGGCGCAATGATTTTTCAATCCATCGCCATCCGAATAGTCTTCGCCTTCTTTATCACATCGCATCAATGACCCTTTTCTTCCTGGGGCTCTTTGGCTTTGGCTGTGGCTTTGGCAGATGCGAAGTGAATAAAAATGCAAATTTTTAAGAGAAAAATAGGAAAACAAACCATACCACCTCCTTTTCTCGAACTGTAAAAAGGGAGACTTATCCAAGATATTGGATTACCATTTCGGTTAATCATCAAAACCACAAATCAAACGATCACAATGAAGAAGCGGAGAAAAAGGGTGCAGCTCCACCCGAAGAACGAGGAGGAACTAGACGTGGTGGATAGAGTGTGGCAAGTGCATAGTTGTACAAGACCTTATCTTGTCAGTTTGTCACACTCTCTGTGTGCAATACGTCAACTGTTGAGACCATGACCAAAATACCCAATCTTGCCACGGTCTCTATGGAAGTAAAATTGCATAATGGCAGAGTAATGATGGTTTGTGGAATTTATAATTTGGTTTTTATGCTTCAAGGGATGATTCGCAGAAGTCTTGTGGTTTGATAGGTATATGGAAGCTGCAGCAGCACAAGTATTGATTTCAATCCTAACCCCAGTCGGATGGTAGTTAGAAACGATTAAAAGTGAAATCTTAGGTGTATGGGGTGCCATCGAGAAACGCGGTTAAAACGTAATGGCTAGACTGTAATGGGATAAGTATTCGAATGAGGGAAGTTTGTTTTGACGAAGTATGAAAATATTACGTCAGTATGAAAGGCCCTATAAAAAAATCTGATCTCATTTTATACACACGAATGAGGGAGATACTGTAAATATTTATAGTTAGAATGAATACGACTCGGGCGTTTAGGATCTCTCAGAAAGACGAGGCAACCAAGAGATAAAGTCTTGATTTTTAGTTAAATAATTACTTACTTACTTTCCGGTACCATATAGTGCAAGCAAGTAAACAGAGGCTTTCGCAGGAACAAATGTTGCAATGACAGCTGCGATTAATGCAGCACAGGAAGATGGTAACCCCTTTCATCTTCATATAAAGATAGAAGGGGGACATTCCCAAATCACTGTAACATCCAAGTCACTCTTACATTTCAGGCAGTGTAGGACCGAGATAGGCTCTGCTCCGAAAGCACTATTTAAATGACATCCTCTTGCTACTTTAAGAGCACAAAAAAACCTATTCACTGACTGACACGAGATTGCTTTTGATATAAACATCACAGGATATTTGCTGACTTTGGGCAATGCGTGGCCGGGATGTTGAATAAAAGTTAAAAGCTATTTAACGATAACGAGCTGCTGCATTGTTTTGAGCAGATGCAACGGATGTAGTATCTGCATCTGTATCCATAGTCAAGCTTGTACAACGTTATTAAGCTGTCTGCAACTAAAAATGTTTCTTTACGCTGGGTGTTCCTCTGTTCTACCCGCCTTATTGTGGGGTGGTTAAGTTTTAAGGGCCGATGTTGATTTTGACACAAATTATTTATGAAATTATTGTCATTTCTTTTTATTATGATAATATTGGTATGGTTCAATTATGTATGGAACAAAATATCGGCCAAATGGGCTCCGCGACCTCGGCGGCACACCTCCATCCGATGGTCCAAATTTTCGATGACGCTGAGGCATATTTGGCTTTCTATGTTGTTAATGTGCCGAATTATCTTGTCAATTATGGCCAATGGACATCGCCACCACGTGAGATAAAAGCTCGGCCATGGTCGCCTTCAGTTGGTTTGTTGTACCCTATAGCCACTTCACCAATATGAAAACCCCTCGTCAGAAGTTGCCGCCCATCCGGAGTCACATTCTGGAGATACCAGCTGTCGATTTGGCCAAACTAATTCGCACCAAAACGATCAAAAGCGAAGAAGTTGCCACCAAGTAAATCCGCTAATAAATGCCATTGTTCAGGATCGCTTCGAGGAAGCCCTCGAAGAAGCACGAGAAGTTGATCGTGTCATTGCGATGGGCACAAATTCCATCGAGGTAATGGAAGAATTGACTCATCTGTTTGGTGTTTCAGTAACAGTAAAAGAGAGTATAGCTGAGGCCTCATAAATCAAGCGGATAGAGTCTTTAAGATGCCTCAGATCGCCAAATCTGACACCCCTGTGGTTGAACAAATCAAGAAATTTGGCGGCAGCATCTTGCTGGTAAGCAATACACCTGAACTGTGCCTGCTTTGGGAAACATATAACAATGTGACTGGACAGACAAAAAATCCTTACGATTTAAAACGTACCCCAGGTTGATCATCCGGAGTTGAAGCTGCTTTATTGGCAAGTGGTGCCTCTCTCCTCGGTCTCACATCTGACATTGGTGAATCATCGCGTCTGCCTGCGATGTTCAGTGGAATCTGGAATCTGTCTCATTCAAGGGCCATCATCCAACGAGTGATTTCCCAAGATGGGGAGATTTCTTAACCATTGCTCCGATGACACGCTACGCGAAAGACTTGCCACTTTTACTAAAATGCATGGCACATCCTACAGGTCCCAAACTGACTTTGGACTAAGAAATTAATGTCAGCAATATACGTTTCCTTTTCATGGACAACGATGGCCCATCCGGGATGATGTGTCCACTCAGTCGAGATCTCCATGCAGCGATCAATCGAGTTGCAAGCGATTTTAATGCAAAACGTGTCAGCTGTCAATATGTATATCACAAGACCGAAGAAGGAGAACGGCCAAAGACTGTTTGCACTGAAACTGTAAAATATTTCTTCGGCTGCTCGGACAGCATTCTGTCGTCTTTTATATTCGGCAATTTGCAGAATTTTATGAAAGTCATTCCGAATTCCAGACATAAGGCCACCATTTTCGAAGCTCTTAAGACTGAATTCAAAGAACTCTTGGGAGCAGATGGTGTATTCCTGTATCCCACATTCCCCAATACCGCTCATCAGCACTATCAAATCCATCATATGCTCCTTGAGCCAATGTATATGGCCATTTTCAATACACTCGGCCTACCCGTGACCAATTGTATGATTGGGTTGGATCGTCGTAACTTGCCCACGGGTATACAGGTTGTAGCAAATCCTGGTCAAGATCATCTGTGCTTAGCTGTGGCGCGTGAAATGGAACGGAGGTATGGTGGCACGTGTCCAGCAACCCTAAGGAAGTGGATTTCATCGCATCGCGTGGTTAGCTATGAACCTGTCACCCTCATGGAGAGTGTTACCAATCAACTGCTACTTTTGTCGTCGTCTGGTTGTACCTAAAGGTTCATGCTTGCTTTTTTCAATTTAGTTTTCAGCCTAAGGAATTTGATCATTGTCCAGTCTAACAAGTCAAAAAGCTATCCGTTCATATCCGAAGCGTTGGTTAATGATTCTCAACTTTTGTACGGTGGTGGCTTGTTAGATCACAGACCAAATGATTCTTAATTCTAGGTCATTTCGCTATGAATATGCCAACAACTGCTGGGATGATGCGTGTAAGCGACCCTGTTGTACAATATTTCGAATTTGGGGTAGATGGCTTGCTTAGATCGCTTGGCTCGCTTGGCTCGCTTGGCTCGCTGAGCTCGCATGGCTTGCTTAGATCGCTTGGTTCGCTTGGCTCGCTTGACTTACTTTGCTCGCTTGGCTTGCTTAGCTCGCTTGGCTCATTTGGCTCGTTTGGCTCGTTTGGCTTGCTTGCTTATTTCAGGCCCCTGTAAGTGAGGCTTGTGTTTCGAAATTAAAAAAAATATTTGGGCACACTTGCTACAGAAGATTAACATAATCATTTGTCAAATATTACCTGAGAAATAGCTACACCAAAATGTTAAATGCACCCATAGTCCCCTTTGTTGTTACGCTCCATCCCTAAGGCGAATTGTATTATCCCCTTATGTTGTATACAAGACAAATCCCCCTCTTATCAATCAGACAGCGTGTATTTCCGTTTGAAGGCTGCGGCAAATAATCGATTCCAATTATTAATACATATACATTCGACAATTGCTCACTGGCTTGTGGTGCATCACTACTATCAATTCAATTAATTCTTCGTTCAAGTTTGTTGAACTACATATTTCCAAATTTCTGTCGGAACTCCCAAAGCTTTCATCAGATACTTAGCATCGCCAACATAAAACACGAAAAAAGTGTTCACACAAAGGCCGAATGCAACGACTCTAAGTGCGGATTCTATACATAAAAGTGACGAAAGAAAAACGATGATGATACTTCAATAGTTTGCTCAGAATATATCACAGCCCAGCCCAGCCCCCCACGACTGAGGGTATCTGGGTCGTCGGTGGCCCATTTCTCACAGAAAAAAAAAAAAAAAAAACGTATTCAAAGTGATTCGCATTGAACTAAAGGTTCTAGATTGCTGTTTGTTTTCATCTCTGTTCTTCTGTGTACATATTTTTTTATGCTTTTATTGTCGATCCACTTCGATGACGATCACTGAATCTACTGACAACTGTTCAACAACGATCGACATGGTCTTATCAGCTGCGAATGGACTATTGAGTAACAACTTTGTTCTAATGTGTGATCTTGCATGTTCTATGCTGTCTTGCTACATCGTCACTTTTTGTGTTTTTGCTTTTGCTACTTAAGGAGAGTTATCGAATATTAACGATCTTCAACAATCTTCAAGCATCAGTTAAGATCTAGTGCTTAATGGTACAAAATTTAGTTTAGTTTAATTGAAAAATTTTAGCAAAATCATTTTCTAATTTGAAAGCTGTGTGTATGTAGAGGAAGTGACATTGGCCCGAGAACGCTCTGTCAGTGTTTGAGAAAGCATGTGGTACTTTGGGGGCGTTGAATTTTTCATATGTACATATGTATAGTTTTTTTTATGGTCATAGACTCGTCGAAACAAATGAAGATGAACAATTTTATCTGAATTAGTCAGAGGGCAGAGGACTTGAAATTGAAGAAGAATTTAAAATTCGCAATTTGTCATCAATTGACAGATGGTGTCTGGTAAAATTGTTTTAATTTGGCATTTTGGCGAATATAAGTGGACTAGGCTGTGCTAAAAGAGCTTACAAATTTGATAGGTCTTCAGAGGGATTGATGGATGACGAGGTCATGCATGAAGGAGCGATTAAATGACTAAAGTGACTAGTGCGGTCTTTTGGAAGTGAGACTTGAATGAATGAGAAACCAGACTTCAGTGGTCTTACTTGAGTTGAGAAACATATGGCAGGCAAATATTATGTGCTCTTATTTTCCAAAGCTTAGATGTAATGAAAAATGTTAGAGGATATTAAAAAAAAAAGTTCAAAAATGTTCGAATTGTAAAGAGTTTTCCAATTGGGACTTGACAACTTTGAATGTAATTTGTGAACGCACTCTTTAAAAGTGTCACTGTCAACTTATTTAGTAAACTCAACATTTTCATCGTGGTAAGGTACACGAACGTGCAACGTCTACAAATTGTAAAAATTTTCTACCGAATTTCGGAGCAACTTTAAGAGCGTTAACTCCAATTTTCGGTCGTAATTCTCG
Source organism: Chalcosyrphus nemorum (assembly GCA_949716465.1). Classification (NCBI taxonomy): domain Eukaryota; kingdom Metazoa; phylum Arthropoda; class Insecta; order Diptera; family Syrphidae; genus Chalcosyrphus; species Chalcosyrphus nemorum. The sequence continues at coordinate 60,547,608 of OX454332.1, forward strand.
CCCTAGTAGACAGGCAATAACAAGTTTAGTGCAAAAATTTAAGTCTACATATTCGTTGTGTGAGACAATGGGTTGGTCGAAGTGTCGCTGCCGTTCAGTCGTCCGTAGAAAACGATCCAAATCAGTCCATTCCACGGCGTTCTTAAGACCATGACCCTGTTAAAGATAATGTGTAAGCAATGTATCATTTTGAGAGGGTAACCCTTATAGACTCCTACTGGCCTGCGCTCTAGTCCCCGTTCTAGTGCTTGTTCGACGTTAAACATTGTCCAACTGTGCTTGTCACTTATGTAGGTATAGAAATATTTCTCTCCGAACATATGTACATATTTTTGTCTATTAAGATCTACTAGAAGATTACCGATGACTACTGATCGCAGAAGAGGAGGAGAGCACCTTCCTGTGGATTGTTACAGATACCGACACTCCTTCTGCGATGGATTAGCTTTCCGGTGGAGCGCTAGTCCACTTGTTGGTCGATTCTGCGGTACCTCTGCCATAAATTGTTCATTTTATGAAAACATTGCCTTGGATCTAAGTGGTTTAGTGAGTGGCTAGGTAGTGAAGGCCACCTACCGGGTATTTACCCTTTCTGTATGCATACTTAGTCGACTGCAGAGGAGTAGACAGATCTAACCGGTCTCTAGTACGAACACCTATACCTCCCTCTTCTTTAGAACAAATGACGTTTGGCTTATAGATTCAAAGGCAGCTTACTAGGTTCATTCCTGGTTTGGAAATGAATATCACATTTAGCCCGGTTACCTGGTCACTGGTTTTCCGGACATCTCTCTTATTATGTGCGATGGCATCGGAAATGCTGATGTAATGGAGACTGCTTCTTTGGAAGTACCTTGTGAGGTTCTAAACTTATTTGGGCGGGATCTCAGCTTTGTCACCTATGCTGAAGCACACACAATGGTCTTTGATCTCCTTTCTGTTGGAACTTCCAATAGCACCAGGTCGTTTATTATAAGTTCTAGAGGGAGAAGGAAATTAATATTCGCACTGATTCCGAGGTCGCTCTTAGACTTGCTCTTCATTTTTTCAAAAACCAATGCCATTATGTATGGAATACAATATCATTCAAATGCCTGTCGCGGCTTTGACACAGTGGCGCTCATCTGAAACGTCTAATTTTTCATAACTCTGGCGAATGGATCAGGCTGAATGTGACCAATTGCATTGATTATGCTAGCTTTCAGGGCAGTTGTGGTTTATTGGCATTGACCGATGCGATCCGTGACTTAAGAAAACTCAGCAAGAAGAAGTTTAACGGAGGCGGACGATCACAGTGGTCATATAACATCGCCTGCACGTGAGATAACCTCGTTCAGAAATCGCTTGTGCAAAATGTCCATTGTGGCTCATAACGCCATTCTGTTACAGCCAAATGTCTTCCATGTCCATATCATCCAATTGGGGCCAAAATAAATATTTTATCAGCGACCTATAGCACTCGCCGGAGACGGTGATGGCCTGGCTCATGATTCCACTTCCAATAATTTAATTATTACACATATTGTTGAGCGCTATAACTCTCCATGTTAATTTGACAAAACAGACTTAATAAATGACTGTGAATATGGCCACAATTACCTGTCAAATTTCGGGAATCTATATTGGGAAACCCTTTAGTATTGGGACACCTATCCAAAATAATCTAAACTGGACAAAATTGTCAATACCTTTTATACATAAATGTTCGAAATTTATAATTAGCTAAAGGCCCATAAGCAGTGCTGTCGTTCTATAATTTCCAAGAGTATCCGAAACAGAAGAAAATTTTACTTTTTAGTAGGCACAGACGTTATATGTAGCTCAATATGACATTTGTGCTCAGTAGGTTCTGGAGAGACGTAATACTACTACGATGACATAGTCGTACATTTTTGTTTTTCAAAAGAATGGTCGTGTACGAAAATAATGTGCCCAAGTAGAACGTCACCAGATAGAAGAGACCGTAACCGCTGGTGCTAGCAGCTTAGCTAGCTGCCAAATGACAGAAAAATCAGAAAATGTACCATAAGCTTCATACAGTTGTCGGTGATTTGCCACCAATAACGAATCATGGGATTGAAGTGTATTCAAATTAATCTACAACACTCTAAAGCTGCCACGGGGGTTTTGAGTCACAGATTTAATTAGAGCAAAGAAAATGTACCTGTATGTAATGCTAGTTGGGTATCCCAAAACGCACTGCCCATAAGGGTAACAAATTTGGCATCACTTCATAACTCAATTTGGATACAAAAACAGACTTCACAGTGGTGCCAAGAAGGTATTGGAATATGAATCGGAAAATAGTATCCAGCTGTTCGCAAAATGTTGCAGAAAAAATCCAAAAATACATACAATCAGTAGAAGATAGTGCGTTAACTGATGCAATATATAAAAATAAACAAGTATTAGTTGTTGTTTTATTGATAAAAGTTGTTCTCTGACTCGAAGCTAATGTTTTCCAAGCCATTTTTTTCCAAAATAATCTCACACGTTCATCTCACTATAAGCATATGTATATTTTTTTAATTCCACATATTTATCACAAAGTTTTTGTGCTTTTTTTACTTTCAGAACATTTCTGATAATATTCGCATTCTACACATTAACAACACAAGCTGAGTTATCAACTATTGAGAGGATAAAGGTAAGTTCAATCGAGTACTCTGGGATGCCAAATATTAGTCGCTTTAAGAGCTTTAATATGTTTTGTATAGAGTTAGTCTCACGGCAAATATTTACCTTCCTAAACGGAACAAATATGCCCAAAGAAGGTATAAAGATACAAAGATACAAGAGATGTCGTAATTGGGGGAGTGGTGCCCTCTTATCACTCCTGCAGTCGGTATTTCATTCATCTGAACACGCAATGGAGGTTTTTATATTCGTTCAACTTTTTGGCTGACAAAGTGGCGTGTCTTTAAATTTGAAGACGCAAACAAAAGGAAGCAGTAAGAGCAGCAGAACCACTGGGGGTAACCTAAGAGATGTATCTATGACACATGTTCGCATCAGACTAAAGAAATTCTGATAAGAAGAGGGTACAAGAGTAGCACTGAGCACACACAGAGAAACAATATTTGAAGAGTGCAATTGTTTGTAAAAGATACACAAAAATTGAGCAACTTCTTTGTTGAGTACCCAATTTATGATACTCCAGCTTGAAATCTTCCACTATCTCGTTTATCTTGATAGCCTAATTAGTTTGTTTATTGAGGGAGCAATATTCACCCCATTTTCTGTATATCTGCCTAAAAGTTTTCTAATTGTATTGTTAATTGTTTTCTACACAATTTCCGACCTAATTGACGATCGAGGGTGTGTTTTCGGTGACCTAGTTTCATGCCGTTAAATGATGCAAGGCGATACGGTGTGCAAATCATTGAATTTGGGTCACAACCTCAATCGGAATCGGATGAGCTAAGAAGTAATTACCAAATACTGCACCTCTAAGTTCTGATCGCACTTTTCGGTGTCGACCTTATTCCATATGCGCATTGATGCTTGACCAAGTCGAGTTTTAGATACGAAAAAAAGGGAATTTATTTCCCCAAGTCCATGTGGTGGCATAACGATGTAATAATTAACCACCAAACACATCCAACAATGTATCGACCTTGTATCTATCCGAAACACATAATGTGTCTACAAATCGATCAAACATCGAAAAATCCACAATGAGTGTTGATACGCTTCATTGAATGGGGGAATTTGCGTCTTCGTATATCTAACATGAAATCTTTTCTATTCTTTTCTTTTTTTGTAGAAACATCAAGAATGGTTACGACAACGTGGCCTAATGAAGCCTCAACCTTCGAGAAAAACTTCATCAATCGATGATCTTTGGAAGATCAAAGAACCAGCGAGAACACTATGGCAGAAAACAGACAATCAAGTTGATGATCCAAGAAATAATGATGTTTATCCGGAGAGTGAAACAACAACATTATCCTCTACCACATTGAGCTCAACTACTCAGCTACAGATTCCCACAACTACAACTCGATTTCCGGTCACATTGCCCACAACAACTACAACAAGTAGCACAAATCAACCCTCAACTACTAGGAAATCGTCAACCCTCATACCGACGACGACGACGACAACATCAACAACGACAACAACAGAATCGACTACGAGCACAAACATTCCAACCCCTACGACATCGGAAGAGGCCCCAACTACAACAACAACAACAACAACCCTTAGACCAAAACCGAAACCCAAACCGTATCCACGTTGGAGTACTTGGAGTCACTGGAGTGCATGCTCACGCACCTGTGGCGGTGGTGTAATGTGGCAGCAGAGAAAGTGTATTTCTAAGTGAGTTATTCTATTTCTGTCTACATAACGAATCAATTGACCACCCAGTGGCACACCCTGTCGGCGGGGAATTGGTTTTATGGGCCACTCGCATGGGCATCTATGGCCATTAAAAGGTGTCACTCAGCATGCATTGAAATTGCATATAATACCGTGGTTCCTTTGCAGTAAGTGCTTGGCCTAATTTTGCATATAGCGGACTAGGTATATGTTTGTGATAGAGTTAATTGTTGTTTGGGGAATGTGTAAAAGTGCAAAGCGTAAAAAATTAATATATATTTATTTATTTGGGTCTGAAAATATGAGCTTTGATTTTGTGCATGTTTTTATGAATCTGTGCAAATTGCGTACTCTATGACCATAACTTAGGGTAAAGTAATAATGCCACTCCACTCCTATGTACTTGCATATTTATTCTGTTATATTGTACGTATGTTATTAACAGAAAAAAACATTAATTATATACTTCAAGTATGTATGTATGATGTATTTTTAGCGACTTGGACTGTCTTTCGAAATTGGAAATTTAAGCTAAATCGTTATAACTGCAAGTAAAAAGGACCAGTGTATTCTAGAACCTTTCACCAGAAACATGGTCTGATATCATATAGGACTTTTGAATACATCATTGGATACGTTATTGTGGAAATTGGCTCTAACATCTAAAGGTCCATTTACAGCTCAGCGAACTGTGAACACGAACGAGTGAATATTCGCCAATTTTGATGTTTCAGTCACAGCAATTTCTTACTTGCACCGATACATAGTATAGACAAGTTTTGGATTCGTGCAAATTTTCGATCTCGGGAATTTGATAAATTCTGATATTACCTTTATAGAGAAGTCGACAAAAGTGCCTCTGAAAATTCTGTCTGTCAGCGAGGCTATAGCCTAAACGGGTAAACGGATTTTGATCAAACTTCATATCTAGGGTCTGTGGGATAATCCCTATAGGCCAAATTGAAATTGTTGTTCTAGCCCTAATATTAACTAGACTAATAGCCAAATTGGTAAAAACTGATTTGCTGGAAAACCCTACACCGATTTTGTTTCAACTGAATCGAGTTTAAATATATGCTACAAAATGGCTTACAAAGTTTTTGCCAAAATTTATTATAATGGCACTTAAGGCCAATTTGGTTAAAAGCCGCTTTGTTAAAAAGCAGGTAAACTGATTTCAACGAATTTTTTAGTGTATATAAAACTGGGCTATAAGATGGCGTTTCACATTTTTGACTAAAAGCGATAATAACGGTACTTTTCTTAGGGTCAAGCGGTTTTACCCAATTTGCTCGAAAACGGCTCTAACGATTTAGTTTAAATTTTATATTTATGCTAGTCTTGTGAAGTCTAATAAAATAGCGTACCACGTTTTTGGTCAAAATTGTTAGAACTTATAGCACACTTAACAAAAAATTGGTTTACTCGAAAACGGCTAAGAATTTGATTAAATGTATATAACGGTACTTTAGTTGTTAACTGATGTTAGAAATACGGCCATTTCTTCGATAATATTCAATGAATTTTGGTCAAAATCAGAATGTGAGCAAAATTTAATGAATACAAAAATATGACTTTCAATTTTATGAAGAATTAAAAAAATACTATTTTTTGAATGTACTCAAAATAGTTTTTTCGCAGTTTGCGCATTCGCTGGTCACTATCTATACACATTTTAATGAAATCGTCAAATTTTTTTTCGGGCAAATCGGTTTTAGCCAAATAAGTATAAATAAGAATTTGTAACGTCATCTTATCGTACGTCTCCATATTAGTCCAAATATGTAATTTAAAAGGAATCTTAATTGCCGGTTTCCCTTCAAATTGGCTGTAAGCAAAGTACCGTTATTGACAATTTTAGACCCAAGTTTGATACAAGCCCTTCTAATCGTTCAGCCTGTAGCCTTGTGCACAGTTCTCGTTCTCTAGCGAACAATGAGACAGTTCGAATAGATCTTTATTTATTAGCTGATTATCGCAAGTTGGTTTTTTCATTAAAGTTTCTTTAAGTTTCTTTAACAAAAATATAGAAATAGTGCCCTAAGTTGTTATCAAAATTGGATGCACATCGCGTCCGCATAACTTAGCAAAATTATTTCATAATTAAGGCTTAAGAATATGATAAAACCCTAAACCCTAAATTCTGTCTTTTGTTTATCTGCAAGGGTACATGAGTACAGCCTAAACCGGTGGACGGATTTTGGTCAAATTTTGTTCGGTCGGTGTTCATCAAGCGCTCAAGTTATTTAAGATATTATCCCACCTAACTTAAAAGAAGCCCGACTTGAAAAAATGCTACAATCCGTCTGGAGCAGAGCTAAGCAACTGTTTTCAAATATTTTATAGAATGACTCCGAAACACGAATTTTCCGAATAAGTGGGCGTGGTAGTGGACAGATTTCAAAATTTGTTCAACATATACTGTATCTTGTTCCTAAAAACTGCTATTATTTTGATGAAACTGGATAAAAACGCCCTTGACGTTGCTGTGATCTGTGCAATAGACGTGCATAGAAAATAATTGGTGATCTCTTTTTTTCACCGTGTTCCCTAAAGCTACTGCAGTTATAAAGACTGTTCAGTTCCAGTGACATAGAGTTGCTCTCTTATGTGGCAAAGGTCTGATGGACTTGGCTTTCCTGAATATTGGTAACAGTGTTATACTGACCTATTCAGTCTGTATGGTGCCATCCATGATTGGCTTCCTTGCCGTGACGTATTTAACATATAACCCTTCTGCTGTTCATACCAAATGGACCAGTTGGTTCGTTTTGGGATTTACTGCATTGGTACCCAGCGGAGAGTAAGGTTACACTGTCCAGCTGTTTCCCTGAGAGATACGTGACATTCCTGCACTACTTTTTCTTTCTTCGTTCTCTTTCTTCGTAATATCCTTCAAAGTCCAACTTTTGCCTGAACCCATTGGTATTGAGATAGATAGGAAATGCTACTCCTGTATTTCCTGTAACGCAACGTATTCGTAATTGCTTCTAATAGAAACGGATATGTCCTTTAAAAATAGTCATCGTCTCATTAGCAATGCACTTTACAAGGCGGTTAGAAGCTATTCAAGACTATGGGTCCTTTTAGTATGCCTACAAATCTTTCACATTAAACTTTTATGGTGCAGTTGAAGTACTGACTGCGCACTTAAATCGTCACAACTATTTTTTTTTTTCAGACCCATTCATGTCTAAGTTCATTGACAATATGTATTTGTCACACAACAGTAATAAAAATAAATTTCATCAAATGTCAAATGGACTTTTAACACCTTGCTTACGCTGTCAAGTGAATCATACTCAATGAATCTTTCCACGCGTCAGCTAGTTCCTTAAATCATAAATTGCACGCATAATTTGTTAATTTCAATGCACCAACACGATTCACGGATACTGTATGTGTGAGGCAAAAACCCCCTTTCCCCAATTTCTTGTCCATTGCACCCGCGCTCTCTGTGTCAAATCGCATGACGAATTGTGTCAAATTAGATGCGAGGCCAAAAGTAATTAACAACTAAATAGCCAATGATGTCTAACGATGGCGCCCCTTAAACGCTTAGTGCGGCGAATTCGCAAATTGTTGTCTCCAGTATGTCATCAGAGATGAGTCAAACGTTGATCTTAAATAATGTGTTGTCCGATTATTTCAGGCGCCCGACAACTGGCAAACGCTACATCAGCAACGATTGCATTGGCATCTATCGCCGATACCATCTTTGCAATGAGCAAGTGAGTTTTGCTTTAATTTCCACATTCAAACGACAACAGTTAAGAAGATTTCTAATTAAAATGTATCTTTTTATCTAATATAGCCATGTTCTTCAAAGGATGATGATTTCCGCCAGCAACAATGCTCCGGTTTCGATGATGTTGATTTTCAGGGAAGAAAATATGAGTGGGAGCCGTATATTAAAGGTGAGTAAGTTTTCTCGACTCAAAAGCCAGTTAAAGATATTTTGTTCTTTGATTTTAAGATGATGCTGAATGTGAGTTGAACTGCAAGCCGATGGGAATGAAATACTTCGCCACACTGAATAACACCGTCATAGATGGCACTGCGTGCTTCCGTCCAGCAGAGTACTATCGCTCCAACTATCGTGGACGTGCGATATGCGTTGGTGGCATTTGTAAGGTAAGCAGCACGTAATTTCTTCTTCAAGTCTCCAACGAATGCATGTCATGGAGGAGTGTATGATTGATGATTACGTCATTGATAGGGTCTTAGCTAGTGAAAACCGCACTAATTAATGGGGTCCGTAACTTGTATGTCTGGGTTCTTTCGTGTGCAATCATTTTCGGATCAGAATTGAATGAAAATGCGATTTAGAATTGGTTTTTGTGGGAAAAAAAAGAATAGACGGTTTGATGCGTGTCGACGAGATCCGGAAGAAAAGCCAATCACGAGGGATTTTGTGACGAAAAGACCTATGACCTCTGGTTCTGTAGAAATGTTCTTGTATTTCGGATCAGATTTGAGGCTTTATAGAGAAAATTACCTCACTAACGAGGCTGAAAAGTTGTACTGTGATGGGAAAGAATAGAGGTCGTTTAACGCATTGGTACTGGATTATTGAACTTTAAAGAAGTATTTCAATTAGCGTTTGCTTTGCGTCTATTTTTCGTGGAAATAGGTCATTCGGTTTTTCGATTGGTATGCCGACTACGAAGATATGTATGTATGTATATGCATGTGCACATCAAACTATGTATTAATTGCTTGTTATTTAGTTAGGCTCGAAGGGCTGGAATTTTGAAGAAAGGTAAATTCTAATTACAGATGATGTACAGCCACTGCACAGGGTTAGGAAACCCTTTCAGAAAGTGCCAGAGAGCATGAATTTTTAATTTTCTCTGCTCTGAAGGTTTCTGAGAATGCTCTTCAGTAATACGGAACTTTCAGTAGCAGCATTCACCACTTGGCGCCTCGGGCATAGAAATTAAAGCATAAAACGCCACATTTATAGGACCAGAGCCGGCTCATACTAAAACCCATCTCCTCAAAGTCGGTAACAATAACAATAACAATACACATATATGCATATAGGTATACAGAGATAATAAATTCAAGAGTAGCACCTTGAAAAATTTCTCGTGCACGCAAAACAACTTTTTGAATTTTTGCTTAAAAATCAGCCAGAGATTTACAAGAAAGTCCCCTTCATTAAACCACACCGACGTGTAGTTGGTTGGTTAGTTTAAACCGGCCCTCGGTGAGGATACACTTAGACCAGTAGTTGGTCCATTGTGCTGCCGATGTGTAAAGGTGGGTGGGTCACCCTCTTACTCAGGGAACCATTTACTCCTTAGTATGAAGGAGCCGATCTTAGCCGTACAGGCATTGTTTAGATCCCTTAGATCGTTGAACAGGTATTCACCTAGTGTGGCCTTTCTAATGTTGGCAAGTGCTGGGCACGTGCATAGGAGGTGATTGATAGGCTCCTCTTCTTCTTCATCTCTACATTATAGGGGATGCCCAGTCTTTCGGCATGCCTTCCTATGGCACAGTATCCGGTGAGGGTGTTTACGTCAATCAGCTGCTTGACGAATGGCAGCGACTTCGGCTTGGAAAACGCTGCAGTAGCTAGGAAACCTAAAGGAGAGGTGGATGTCTAGATCTTTTGAAAAGATGCCAGCACCGACTCGTTTTGGAGCCGTCCGTGAAGATTGTCAGCGATTCATGGTGAAGGACCTCCCGTTGTGTCCATTCTGTTCTGTCGGGTATTAAGCATTTGTAGCCCATGTTGAAGTTGTGTTCTGTGGGCAAGTGGCCGGTGACCTTTGGAAGATGGCGGTGTATCAGAAGTATTCTGGCGTGTCCAGTGTTTTGTTGTTTCCATTGTTTGGAACTTCTCAGTCTTATTTCTGAGCAGGCAGCCAGTTGTTTGCTGACGATGTTAGTTGGAAGTAGGTGGAGCATGGTTTGAAGTGCTGCGGTGGGACGTGTATGTAAGAAAAAATGTTTAACTCTTAAGGATCTTGTCCGGTCATTTGCCCTATGTCCTTCTATTGCCCAAAAACTGAGTGACTATGAGGTTTTTGGTTCTTTTCGTTTTAACCATGATCGTTCCATATGTGTTCCGTATGCTGGTTGGTTCAGACCGGTTAAGATTCTCCTTATCGTTAAAAGAAACAACTTTCGTTATAATTGAAAGCTTATTCCTAGTACACCATTCATCGAGGATGTCTAGGGACATCTAGCAGACAAACTTATTCTATTTACTTATCCCTAAGTGTAAGCGTTAGAGACTGATGTTTTGTGAGCAAGTGAGACAAGACACCTGACTTGCGGACAGAGAGCATTTCTATTGCTTTTCTAATCTGTGATCTGCTAAGCTAAATTATTTTTCCCCATAGCTTGCGGTCTATTTTTGACCACAACCACAAGATCGTGGATAATCTATGCTCATTTAAATTTGTCCATCTTAGGTTAGTCATATTAATTGTTAAGTTCAAAAAGGTCCTTCAACAGCGTACAGTGGTGCTTAAATGTTGGTGAATATGTTCCCTAGAATATGTTCCATCTCTTGCGAGCGTCTGACAAACATCCTTGAGAAAGCCTCTCAAAAACAGCCAGCCTTTCGGATATTGCATAAAAGTGTAGGTCTCTTCTGTACGTGCAGAAATGTATGCCAGGGACAAGACATACAGTTTTCAGTCTTGGCCATCCAAGGGTTGATTATCATGTTGGTTCAGCAAGCATTACTGCCCTTGTGTCTAACGACTCTAGCGCTTTGAACCTGACCTGACTGTTGATGGCGAAACCGATATAAAGGATGTGCGTCTTTTTCTCTTGCAGGTCTTGTTAGATTATAATGTAATGAATGCATTTATAAAATACGTACAGAAAATAGGTAGGATGAAATTTATTGGAGTTGAAAAACATTGTATTCATTTGCAAACAAGTAAGTCATTAAAAAAGTTACCTTTCTAGTTTTATCAATAAAATACATAAAGTTAGTTTTACAGACTGATGTTTCGAATTTTAAAAGCAATGAAACAGAATATGACTAATTTATTTTAAACTTTTTATTTCTCTTCAATACTCATTAAATAAATATGTACTAGGTACATAAACCCAATTTCTAAAAAAGAGGAACTAGACATTTGAATTGCTCGACACAAAAATTTGATTCATAAAGATCTTCGGAAATGCATTTCTAGTTCTAGAGTATCTGAAGTAACGATCACCTTCATCTCAAAACAATTATCGGCATACTTTTAGGCTGCTGATGAAAAAAGAAAAACTCCACCCACGAAATAAAAACTCAACCAAGAGTGCTTATCTGCTATCATGCAACGATCGCAAAGCACTCAGTGAGCTTTTTTGAAAACTTTATCAATGACACTCGCCCCCCAAAACAATGGCATTCTAAATAACCCCACGTATCTTCAGCTACAAACAAATGCGAATGAACTTACACTTCCGATGGCGCGTATGATATAAAGATATATACAATTTTACGTTCTTCAAGTAACAACTGATATTTACCAGGCGAGCACTATTTGAACCAGGAAGTTCTATATTAGCCCTCTCCAACTTAATTGATTAAAGATGCGTCCATAAAAGACGGATGAACTGGATAGATCGTTTGATCCAAAGTTGGCCATTCTAAAAATGAACCAGACTCGGATTCTGTTTATGCAACACACTGACAGAGAAACCAACCAACAAATCATGTCAAGTTGACATGATCACTTGCGTACTTCTCTGTGGTCTGTCGAACTGTCATCATTTGGAGCACACAAAATCGAAGATTATTATTATAATAATGTCCCCCGAATAACTTAATCCCACAAACGGGCGCCTCATATTACACGTTACGCGTAGTGTGCGTAATATGGGCCAATGCGCCTTCCTCACCACAATCACGTCACGTCAGTCAGACATCATACACATTAGGTCGGATCATTGGATTGGTCGCGATATGGATTGTTTTCGCTTTCAATGTGTGGCGTGGCGGCGTGCGGCTTCCCCTTTGGGCAATTTGATCCTTTGATTTTACTGACTGTGATCTGTTCTTCGTGTAGATCAGTTCTTCGCCTTTGCACTGGTGATCTGTTCCCAATTTACCTCAATTTTGATAGAGTGGCGGTAATTACTTAATTGCTGTGGTCGTGGAGTTGCACTTGCACCGATGATGGTCCATTCACAACCCTCACTCGGTCGACAGAAAGGGAATTGTTTGAATTGGATTGCTGCTGCTGCTTGAATGCTTTACGCGTCGAGGCGATATTTCAAGGAAGTTGCTCCATTGTAATGCAGACAAACATTTTGTGGTTCGCGGTGAGGAGTACTCCATAGTGATGGCAGCTGCGGTATGGTGTAATTAATTAATCAAGCAGAAAGTGATGAATCCGCAGATACTTCATATATCCGCACGCACATCTTCTCATTTTTTTTGTTTATCTCGTATGGCACAATAAAATCTGGAACATCACCGCGCCACTATGGGTCGTGTGGTCGTCGCGCGTCGAGTCCAAGTTAATTATGAAAGTGATTTTGTAGTGATCGTCCGTGATGTAGGGAAAAGGAATGGATGATGTGTTGTTGTGATCGTTGCGACAATTGATGAGGTGACAATTTAATTGAGAGCGATACGATCATTGGGAGGGTGTAAAAGGTTGTGCGTAATTGATCGGGTTGTAATTAAATGTGTGCGCTTCTTAAGTTGTGTCATAAATTGACACTCAATTGAGAATAGATTGTTGCCAATTGCTTGGTGAATTATAGAATTTATTTGATGAACGGAGGTTAGGCGTTTCATTGAATTTTTGTGGCATTTTTGTCCAAAACGAAAAATGATGACTTTAATGGAATAGTGCCCAAAGCCACTAGCGTATATTACGCCGGAATGAGTCAAAAGTGATTGATCGAAAATTTGACAGAAGCTCCGAGGCAGTATTATAATTGATGGTCTTGTGATTTGTTTGGTGGGTGGTTGTAAATGTTTTATTTTGTGGAAGTTGACAAAGTCGATTGGCATATTAGTGGCATCAAACTAATAGTTATGTGATGTGATTAAGTTTTGACATTTAGTAATTCAAGAGGATCAAATAAAACATCAAACTGGTATTTCAGAACCAACCCAAATGAGTTGTTGGAGCTGTAAAAGAATACTTTTGTCTCCTTTTAGATCGACGGATGTATCGCCTTTATGTCTGTGGAGTTATTAATCTGATGCATAGAAACCTTCTACTGTGTCTAAGTAAATGTATTAGATATATATGATTCTCCAAAACCTTCATCAAACTACAGTTTTGTGTCCTCTTTTCCTGTTATTTTCAACTTGCTTAAGAGTGAGTATCTTACAACTTTCCATGGAAGGATTCATAGTCACTTTTAATTCCAACTCCACGCACACGATCACTTCGAAGAGTGACTTACGGGCGTAGATAAGACGTTCCTTCGTTTGGGCGTACTCCCGCACTAAAGTATGTTGCATGACATTCACACTGACATTTGGTGTTCCCTTTTATTTTGTGCGTGTGTGTGGGATTCACCTCTCCGTTTATCGGGAGGAATAAATAAGATGTTACTCTGGCGCAGCCAGACATTTCAGAAGTTTCACGATACGATTCAGAAGTTTATTGGGTAGGTGAATGTGTCAAGTAGGATGATTGTGTGATTTTTGCGTGGCTTCCTTGTAGTAAAAAAATGTGAATGCTTGTTGTTTTCTGCCACTAAATTGGAATGTGCAATATTTTTTTTAAGTGAAATTGCTACATTTTGGATGAGTCATCTAGTTTGAACAGAAAAAAGACTATTTTTTTTTCTAAATATCACTAATGGATTGTACTAACTTGAAAATCTTAATGTCTGATGTTCACATATTCAAAATTAATACCACAACGCATTTTTTTATGACTCCGACTTCTTTAATAGTTTCTCGACATTCCTCAGTGGCTCCAAATCGGCATGTAGTGTAGCTCCCCTGATCGAAGATGTACAAATTGCTATTCTCTTCCATTTTTGCAACATGAAATCATTTGCGCTAATGCAAAACATGTGTTAACGGGGGCCAATCCATAAGTCTCTGTATTCAATCGCCTATCTGGCGGCGAACTACATATATAATGGATTTATAGTAGCAAACTAAAAATGGGTTTAAATTCAAATAGAAAAAAAAAAAAACAAATAGCATAACAGTGGTTTTATCTATGTTTGAATATCTTCTTATAATCTCCCCTAGCTCCGGTTACTTGAAGAAACCAAAACGCAGCATTTCTCACCCCCGAAATGAACAGAAAGAAATACAAACGTAAAACAACCGAAAATTTATTTGCCAACATCCGAGATACCACTACGACAACAGAATCATCATCATCATCATCATCATCACCACCATACACCATCCTCCATCGCTTATAGCAGCATAACCACCTCTCTAGCTAGACTCTAGATAGCTGCGCTCTAGCAGCCTTTAGAATACGATGTTTGTTTTAGCATACAGGGGGATACCGATACACACAATCAACGGTCGTAACAAAACCAAACCGTTCATTGGGACAATCCACCAGTCTGAGGCAAAGTGTTCACCAAGTTGAATCGATCGGGTTTTTTTCGCCGTGAATCAGTTCATGCTGCTGCTTTTGTGGTGTTGGTCGGGTCGATTGTGATAAAATTTTTGGAATTTGCATTTTCGATTTGCAATTTATTGGTGGCGGCAGACGCGGCTAGTAGTCAATCGTGCGTCCGTTTTCTCGGGCGGATATCATCAAAATATATAGTATATATATATTTTTTTTTTTCTCCTCATCCCCCATCGTGCGCGGTGCTAATTGATTTATGAGAGAGTTGTGTGTGCGCGAACTAAGTATCTATAGAAGAAGAATTAGGGACATAGATACGCCACAAGCAATTAGTGTTGAAGATTTTGTGAACGGTGACTGTTGCCTAGCCCACTAGGGGAAGTTTAACGAAAGCCGATCGACGGCAATCGACTTAGTTGACAATTTTGTTTTGATCAAGTGTGTATAGTATCTATTGGGGGTCATTGGGAAGTGATCTTTGAAGTAAGGTGATAAAGTGAACTATTAGTGCTTCGATTAAGAACTTTGTAAATTAGTTGGGAAGGACTGTGAGTTTTTCTTTCTTGTAGTTGCTATGTGCTTGAAGTAGGCACTAAAGTATTTACAGATACCAACCAATGATTGTTTACCACTAGGGGTTTGTAAAAAGTGATTACTTTCATACACATGTGACACTTTATGATTAATTTATCGAATAACCAACATCTTGGGCGTTAATTTGATAATTTAGATTGATAATATGACAACTTTCTTTTTTTGGCGGTGAAGATAAAACGAAGTTTGTGTTTTCTATTTAATTTAACGTCAAAGACCCTGAAAGTGTTTAGCAAATCTATTCAGAAAAATCTTTGACATTTTGTTGAGCATTATAGAGGTTAAGTTTTGGCTTTCATTTTTGGTTTGGTTTAGGATGTGGATTTGGAAAAAAAACTTATTTCCTTAAAAACAATTTGAATTCAACATTTCAACTTTGATACGTTAAAAAATGAGGTATCTCACAAAACTATGTTTGTCCATATAGCGAACTGCCTGAACAGCGTTTATATTTGAAAAGGGCCAATGAGGTAGAAATTTGAATAGTAGCAGTGGTTTCCAACATTTTTTTTATGTACCGTTAGTCTAGGAATTTAGCGAAATTACCTTAAGATCTCTTAAAACTAAACTTTTCTTGGGTGTTTTTTTATTTTACGTTTGTTAAAAATGTGAGTGCATATTTTGCATAAAAAGCGGTCTTTCATTTAGAAAGTCTTAATTCTGAGTGATCTCTAGTCAATGACTTTTTTTTGTTCTAAAAAAATTAGTGTAACAGCTTCCATTTAGAAAATGTCTGAACTGTATGGTATACATTAGTACTTTTACCCTAGAGATCCAAATATTTTTTTAGCGAAACTGTCAACCTCAATCAAGTGCAATCGGTTGTGAGAAAATAAATATTAAATATGTTCATGTCTTTTATACATATTTGTTCCTTTTTTTGTCCAGCTACAAAAATTTTGCAAGTACGAAGAGGGCCTCGAGCAAAAGTTTTCTGGGCGTTTTTTTTTTAAATGCCTCCTAAATTAAGCTAAATTTAGTTTCCATATGAAAAATGTAATGCACGTACCTACTGTGTAAAAGTTGAAATATACCAAACGCTAAAACTAAAAGCACAGGCCTACTTATGTATGTTTTTTTTCAAAAGGTTTTTATTCATATGAATCAAGAAAACTTAAATGCTGGACAAAAACGTAGCTTAAATAACTTAACTATCTTAAAATAACTTACTGGCTCTGTGCGCGCGCTCTAAGCTAAACTTAATGCTTATCCTATGTCTTTCGACCTAATTAAGGAACTAAGAAAAAGTGATGAAGAAAAACTTAGCGACAAGGACATTTATTATGTAAAAAAAACCTATACTACTTAAAACCTAAATAAGCTTACATACTACCTTAAAATAAACTTAACGGCTAATTCTTTTTTGTTTTGTTTGCCAGCAGACAATTTTTTTTTTAAATTTGTTTTTTAATTTTAACCTACCCTACAACTAAAGAACACTTTACAGTCGACCAAAGTCATGGAACAAATAGTTAACTACTTGTCCCCTACTTATCCAGGATCTATTGGGATCGACAAGGGATCTCGCTCTATGAGCCACCAGAATTGCTGGTGCTGCCGCTCGACGTCTTTAGCATCTCGGATTGACACCGACCTACTAAATCGGAGATACTCCTCAGCGCTCCGTACGACGTCCCGCTCGTAGTTGAGCCGCCTATCCACAGTTTTTCGGCCTACGTGGAAGATTATCGGCACTGCCGTTCTATCTTGAACCAGGCCTGTCTGATCATAATAGAGGAATGCCCCTGGGGGAACAAAGCCGCTAAATCGAACGCTCTCATGGTACATTATATTGGGGTAATAAGCCCCGGAAATCAGGTTATTCATCGAGGTCATTGCTCTTGCAATGTGGCTTCGAGTCATCTTGATTAGGAAATTGTCCACTCTTATCAGACTCGCTTTGTTGTAAAGGATCTCGTTGGAGATGAGGGCAAGCCTGAAGGCAGGTAATCTCAAACAATCGAATCCTTTCCATCCTGCTTGCCCCTATGTTGAACCACACAGGACATCCATATGCGATCATGAGCCAAATAATGGCCATGTAGCTGATTACCTTCACCCTTGCATCGAGTTGGCTGCTATAAAACAGTCTCTTTGTAAGAGCGAAAGCACCTCCGGGCTCTGTTTAGAGCAATATCTACATGTTTATTCAAATATTGATATTCGTCTAGCCAAATCCTCAGGTATCTGGCTACATTTTGACATGCAAGTGGATGTCCATGCGAGAACTTTCGCCAATTATTTCTGGTATCCCTAGAGGCCCCAGACAACGGCGTTCTGAAAAAAATGGTCTCAGACTTATGGAAGTTGATCTTCAACAGCTTGTCTGCAAACTTTGCGGTAAGTACGACGGTTGGCTGACATGAAGGTACTGAAAAGTACTCAAAACTACTGCAGAGTATTGAAAATGAAAAGTACTAAGCAGTACTGAACAGTATGGAAGAAAATACTGAGCAGTTCTGCAAAAGTACGAAAAAAATATTCAAAAGTACTGAAAAGTACTACAACCAGTGAAAAATGCTACAATCCGCCTGGAGCGAATCGTATGATACCCTATCCCTATCTTATTTGGTCGTGCCAGTGGGTGGTGGAAAATGTATTCACAAAATTTTCTATTTTGCCCTATAAACTAATATTTTTACTCGAAAATTAATTTTTGAAGTAAACGCCCCTAAAAAATGGGCGTGGCCATATACAATGTATAGACGTTTTGTAGATTAAGTGGATATCTACATATTTGCTCAAGTAAGTTTTTTCGAGTTTCATATGAAAATAGTGAAAAAAAGAGATTTTTTTGAAAAGTGGGCGTGTCAGTGGGCGGATTTTAAAAATTTTTACACTTGTGTTGCTTACTTTTCCAAGGACCTCGTATACAAAATTTCATCAACCTAGCTCAAAATTTAAGGCCCAAAAACTGGTGACACACAGACGGACGGACGGACGGACAGACGGACAGACGGACAGACGGACGGACGGACGACGGACGGACGGACGGACATAGCTCAATCGACTCGGCTAGTGATGCTGATCATTATACCCTATCCTAAGGGTATATTAAGTTTGATACATAGTTTGTAACATAGAGAAATATTACAGATAGACCCAATAAAGTATATATATAAATGATCAGCATCACTAGCCGAGTCGATTGAGCTATGTCCGTCCGTCCGTCTGTCCGTCCGTCTGTCCGTCCGTCTGTCCGTCCGTCTGTCCGTCCGTCTGTCCGTCCGTCCGTCTGTGTGTCACCAGTTTTTGGGCCTTAAATTTTGAGCTAGGTTGATGAAATTTTGTATACGAGGTCCTTGGAAAAGTAAGCAATACAAGTGTAAAAATTTTTAAAATTCGCCCACTGACACGCCCACTTTTCAAAATATTACCTTTTTTCACTATTTTTATATGAAACTCGAAAAAACTTACTTGAGCAAATATGTAGATATCTATTTAATCTACAAATCGTCTATACATTGTATATGGCCACGCCCACTTTTTAGGGGCGTTTACTTAAAAAAATTAGTTTTCGAGAAAAAATATTAGTTTATAGGGCAAAATAGAATATTTTGTGAATACATTTTCCACCGCCCACTGACACGCCCAAATACGTGGTAAATACGTAGGCTATAAAATACACGACAAATAGTAAATCAACAATCCTTTTTATACCCTATCCTAAGGGTATATTAAGTTTGATACATAGTTTGTAACATAGAGAAATATTAAAGATAGACTACATAAAGTATATATATAAATGATCAGCATCAGTAGCCGAGTCGATTGAGCCATGTCCGTCCGTCCGTCCGTCCGTCCGTCCGTCTGTCCGTCCGTGTGTCACCAGTTTTTGGGCCTTAAATTTTGAGCTAGGTTGATGAAATTTTGTATGCGAGGTCCTTGGAAAAGTAAGCAATACAAGTGTAAAAATTTTTAAAATCCGCCCACTGCCACGCCCACTTTTCAAAAAAATCTCTTTTTTTCACTATTTTCATATGAAACTCGAAAAAACTTACTTGGGCAAATATGTAGATATTCACTTAGTCTACAAATCGTCTATACATTGTATATGGCCACGCCCACTTTTTAGGGGCGTTTACTTCAAAAATTCATTTTCGAGTAAAAATATTAGTTTATAGGGCAAAATAGAAAATTTTGTGAATAATTTTTCCACCGCCCACTGAAACGACCAAATAAGATAGGGATAGGGTATCATACGATTCGCTCCAGGCGGATTGTAGCATTTTTCACTGGTTTATATATATACTTTATTGGGTCTATCTGTAATATTTCTATATGTTACAAACTATGTATCAAACTTAATATACCCTTAGGATAGGGTATAAAAAGGTAGGCACTTTTTTAATACTATATAGTACTTTATAGTACCTTTTAATACTATCTAGTACTTTCTAGTACTTTTTTTTAGTTTTGAAAATCCAAAAGTACTAAAAAAGGTAGTAGAAGTACTAGAAAGTACCAGAAAATGCCGAAAAGTAGTGAAAAAGTACTTTCTAGTACTTTCTAGTACCTTTTTTAGTACTTTTGGATTTTCAAAATTTAAAAAAAAAGTACTAGAAAGTACTGAAACGGTACTAGAAAGTACTAGATAGTATTGAAAAGGTACTAGAAAGTACCAGGAAGTACTGAAAAGTACCTGAAAGCAGTGAAAAGTACTGATAAATACAGAAACAAACTGAAAAGGTACCGAATAAATGCACAAAAATACATTTAAACACAGAAACGTCTTGAAAAAATTCTGAAAAGCCGTTAAAAGTGCTGAAACCTACTGCAAAGTACTGAAAATATGTACTCCTTCTCACAGTTTTTTAAGCATTTTTTGTTTGTGAATCGCCTCTTTGGGAATATTTGCTTATTTTGCTACCAAAGTGGAAGAATGTGCAATTTAACAAAAGGCCTTTTGGTTTGAAAGTTTCACTTAATTCATAATTCATGGCATTTAAGTTGGATTTGCAGTCCTCCAAAAGGAATAATTTTGCTCATTCACGTCGCGGATTTGGTTGAGGAGAGCTTTATTGTATTTTATTAGTAATTTGTGCTATAGACCGACATAGCATAGTGCGTTCTTTGGTAGATTTATGTATATATGTATGTACTATGTATGTACGAGTATGTCCCAATTTCTTGTACTGAGATTACATATGTACCTACAGTATAGGGAAAAGTATTGAATTTGAGAGAAAGTAGGCTTTCTGAATCTGTCAGTCAATCAATGAAAGGAAAATTGAAAATTCTTACGATCGCTTTGACATCAATTGGGATGTTTTTCTTCTGCAGGATACTTGTTTTATTTGTTTCATGTTAGATTTTAGTTAGACTCAATAATGTCCCATTTTGGCAAAAATATTTTGGTTAAATATCTAATATCTAATATCCCTAGACCACACATTTTCGTTCGTAGCTAGCTTAAGAGTTTTACTATATTCTTGTGTAAGAAGTTTTTCTTTTTTGAAATCGAGAACTTATTTTTTCATACAATACTTATTTGAGTTATTTGTTTTTATAATATTGCATTCTTTTTGTGGAACTATGTACTTACTTATATCTTCCCAACTATTGACGTACCCACATATTCGTAGTATAGCCAATAAAAAAAACATTGGTGTTAAAATATTGCTAGCAAAATATGAAATGTGCACAACATTGTTGTTAATAAAAACAAACATTTGAATCCAAATATACATCAAAAGAATGTACACTATCTACTACTAGTGAAGATGTTTTCATTGAACTGCAAGTAATGCATTAGATAAATCTTATTTGCTGCGGAAATATTAAGAGTCTATGCCGCAAGATTGTAGTCGGATAAACCATCTGTCGTTTCAACACGAAATTCCACAAAATGTTTTCCTAGTAGGAAAGCTAAAATATTTTGAAAGATTTTAATACTTTTAAGTACTTTGGAAGACTTATAAAGCCTTTAATGCGACAAATTTTTGTCTGCCATTTGTTGAAAGAGTATCGCTTAAACTATGTTTAGTGCTTCAAGCTGTTTTAAGATGCATTCTAAGGTCGATAATATGTGCTCTTTGATAGGTTAAAAAGTATTTATAATTCAAATCTAAGTAAGGTTCAAGCAGAAAAGCTGTATAAACATTCTTTTACACACGGTGACAGTAACACTTGCTAACTAAGGGCTGGTAGTGAGTCATGCATATTGGCTACTTTGAATGGGTTCAGCAACATGGTTAGTACTGAGAGAAACATAATTGGCAAGGACCTACCTATTTGCCTTATAGTGTTATCCTGTCGCGAAATACGAAGCAATATTAATCATGTCTCAATACAGCCAATCTGCATTAACAAATTTTTAGTATGAAATACCCGATACAAAGACATTGGCTTGGAAAGGACAAGGGTAAGCAGGTACATCGCGTTTACATTGGTGGAAGCATAGAAACATTTTTGACAAATGGAACACTCGAATCGGGTAATTTTAAGGTTTGATAATGAAGTGTACGTTGTTTACGCTTCGGAGGTTTTTATAAATGAGAAAAAGTGTCACAAATGGAACGAAATGAGAACGGTTTGCTTCACCCGAGAATACAGTCTGAAGTTGGATTTTCAGTGCAAGCAACCCTTTTCATTCGTACTTATTGAAAATTGTTCTCTCTCTTTCAAACAATTAAGCGTTACTCCACCAATGTAAAGAGACACTTACGAGTACGTTATGCCGATATTGGCATAACTGTTATATGCAGTGCACGCATTACACAACCTGAGTACGATTTATGTACTTATCAGTTCATAATTTTCCAGCCAGTCCCAAAATCTTTTTCTTTTATCGACAAAATATTTTAAATTCGTCATTGAAACTCGTCACGAGAAATACAACTAAAATCGATTCAACAATGACAGTAGTTGTACACTCAAGAGCATACGACGTTACAATATTGTACAACCATTATGGCAACTATTTTATCGTCTATTTCGTACTTTAGACGCGATTGCAGGCAACATTTTTTAAAACCTCACCGGGAGTATTGTACTCAACCCTTAAACTTAAAAAAACTTTCAATGTTTCCAGAAATGGAAGCCCAAATTTTCTGAAAAAATCGAAATTGAATGAAGTCTAAGACTAGTTGCACACACACCGATTTTGGACGGCCGATTTTATACCGGTCGTCCAAATTCCAATAGTGAACTACATGTGGGAACGGTAGCTGGCACACACGCCGATCGCTAACCGGTGCCGGCAAAATGCCGGTGAGCAGCCGTCTACTGCCACTGTATCGCCGGCAGTATCGGGATGTAGTGGCGTACATGATTAAATACACGCTTGCACACGCACCGATTTTTTGCCGACTATTCTATTCGACTGCTCTCGCTTCATTCATTGTGTGAAATTGTAGGTACATACTACGTTTACAGCTAGTTTTGGTAGTCGTAGTGCAACTGATTTTTAGACCGGTAAAAATCCGGTGAGTGTGCTAGCACCCTGCTACCGGTAAAATGTCGGCCGATTTTTTACTGGCCGTCCAAAATCGGTGTGTGTGCAATTAGCCTAACTCGAGAACAACTTAACCAATTTTGATGAAAATTTTAGTCAAATATGTGTCATTAGTTCATAAGTTCAGTTTCGATGCTTTTTCCACTATCCTTTTCAGTGATAACAGACTTATCCAATTTTCACCAGATCGCGTTTCTGGCTACGCCATCTTATAAAACATCCTTTTTGAGTCAGATATCTTAAAAGGGTTTTCAATAGTGTTAATTCCAAATTATAAAGATTAAAACTATATATATAAATTTTTGGTATCTATACTCCCACATAATGCATATGTTTTAGCTCTTCCTGGCCCAAATGGTTCAGAATAAGGCTGTGACAGCATACATAAATGTCTTAAAAAAGATTTTCATTACACTTTAAGCACAATAAACAAATTCTTGTTCTCCTGAATTTTGTCATCAAAATGGGCTTTGTTATATTCCAAGCCTGTCAAGTAAAACAAATTATTCGCCAATTTGTCTGTGCTAGCTAGAGAGCTAGCTTAAAATTACCCAACTACTTGATAAGATGTCATAACTCAAAAATAACCGAAATACCTACTAAATACTTTCTGTTTCTCTCGTGTCAAAACATTTGCATGTGACTTATCTAATCTTTTGCAATAAACACTTAAACCATCAACATTCTTTAGCGGCATCATAAAATTACTAGTTGCGATAAGACTCAGCCAATTGCGCGAATCAGTGCAAATATAATATATTCCAAAACACAATTATTAGTGAACTTCATCTATTTAGAAAAAAAAAAAAAAATAAGAAAACGTCTAATCAAGGTTCAAATATTTATTTTTAAAGATTATTTCACAGCCACCACAAATATTTTCAGCGAAAAGCAAAGAAAAAAAATACATTTCCTGGATGATAAAAATGAATTGCATTTGAAATTTTGAAGGTTAGGTACTCTGAAAAATTTATTTTGGGCATTTAATGCCCTCGCAAACATCTTGATGTTCTTCCTCGCACTTTTGATGGCCTTCACGTGAGGAATACATCCTCATCACCTCTTTGATGATTGATGAGTTCAACACCGCCAATGCGAGCACCATATGTGTCAAAATGAAAGATCTCGGCGAGTTCTTTGAAATCACCACATCGTTTTTTGTTTAATTCATAATTTTGGGATTTTTACGCGACCTCCTACTTCAATATTTATGTCTGTGGACTATTAAAAGAGTCGCTCGAAATTTATTATTCATTGATGTGAACAAAAACAAATGGAAAAAAGCAGTGTTTTATGTTCTGGTTGAATTTTATGATCGTTTAATTAGTAAATCGTTTCAAATCAACTGCTGAACGGTTCTATCCAGTGCTGGTTGTTAGATAGTGTTCTCTAACCGGGGTTTGGGAACAAATTTGCTATACTTGTTGGCATACATTTTGACGAAATTTGAAAACTTTGGAGTTGTTTAGGAATTTCCAATTCTTTGATGAACTGTAAGCGCCGTCCTTTGATATTTATCTTTGAATAGGCTAGACTTTAATAGCTCTATTATATGTGCTACACCTCGGTGTTGTATTCAAAGAGATTTTAACACGAGCGGTTTAAAACGCATATATTAAGATTATTTATGGTATTTTACAGTTTGCGGCGAACAAATTTACGACCGATCTTCACTCAAGCTGCTGACTTTTGCACTATTAAGTTATAAACTTTGCATAGGAATGAGTCTTAATTAACATTCGGATAGTTTTGCCAGCTAACCACTGACATTAATCACTTTGTTTTGCAAATAATCAAGGGATTACAAATTTAAATTAGAATAGCTATACATTACAATGAGGGTGGAGGTTCCCCAACCTGGATTGAGTTTAAGGTTGTTATTGTGAACATTAATGGTACCTGAGCTATAAAAGTGGCTTTACACTCTACTATGTAGGTATTAGAAACATATCAGTCATTTGTTTGTTCTGAGAATGAGAAGCTTTCTTAGTGAGCAAGATCTACCTTTCAATAGCTTTATAAGGTTATGGCTACCATCTACCATTTCATGTATTATTTTGATCCTTAGCGTGAGCATAATTAGATCAGGGTTAAACTGATGAAAGAAAATTATGCGGAGGAGTTTTCTCCGATAAGTTTAACGTAACAATCTCTTTCCGTGTTCCGGAACACTGTAGCGTACTTCAGGTGGACATTTAAGGTGGCTTTTCTTGGCTGAAGTGAATATCACATCTATGAAAGATGTCAGTATGTATTATCAACGATAGAGATAGAGGTGGCAATGAAGTCTCTGGAATCGTCTACATCACCGTGCTCAAAATTAAGCACTACTCTTAAAATCCCAACAGAGTATGCTGTTCGCTACTTGTGAATTTCATTGCAAGCTATTGATAAAACCCTTGGGAAAATGCCAAGATGTGCAAGCGCCTTAAAGGTATCGGGTTTAATTTAGGGCACTTATACCACAGCAAAAATTAAGAAGAGAAGATGGTATTGTTTAACTGCCATGACCCTTTCTCACATTGGTCACGAAAAGAGATTTCATCTTGAATCTCTCTTCTTCAACAACATGAACGATCTGTTCTCTATGAGCAGGGATGCCGTTTTCCAATTTCGAAGGGGAGTATTTTAGAAGTTAACAAAGGAGTATTTTGTGCCTGAGGGGAGTACAGGAGTATAGTTTGTGTTGTAAACTATTTTACTGCTTACTTTTCCATTTCGTAGCTTACTAGATGCTTTAAAATTATCTCATCACTTTCAAGGAGAGATACAGAACGAAGCCCATCACACACTGGAGCAATTTTGCCCTGGGGTAACCCCGAGTAAGTTCTCCTAAATTGGCAGCTCGAAAAGAAAAGAGAAAATGTATAAGTTTTACCCCGCCTTTCAACTGATGAAGATTTTACTTTACACCTGATCTTCCTCTTCTAAAAAGCCAGTCTTACACCGGAGTAATTGCACCAGTTTGTGCTGGCCCATTCAATGAAATAAAAGTGACAATATACTAAACACAATAAGAGTTACTTTCTAATACTATTTTGTGGGAAAAAGTCGGAATTTTTTTAAAGGGAGTAAAATCAGGACGAGGGGAGTACGGGACTACTCTTGTAGTTGGTTATTGTTCATTTCGTGTATGTGGTGTTTCTCAATAATGAATGTTCCTTGTTCCGGTGGCGTAAGCTGTGGTTCAGTGGTTGGTGCTTTGGTCTAAGGGGTACCAAGTTTCAATCCAAGAAAATCAAAGTTTTTTTTATGGCCCTATCTCTTGCGAGAGAGTTTGACAAATATCCAACAGTAGTATAAAGAATCACCAACAGAGAGAAAATGGCGCTACAATCAGTAAGAAGTGGAACCTATTACAGTAACAGACATCTGGTGTATAGAAAATACTTATTTTTAGATTTCTTTATTAATTTATTTATAATTTAGTATATGCATATGTCAATATTAGTAGTGTGCGGAGAGCCACCCTAAACTCACTTAAGTTAATTTTGCAAATTCAGCTTGAATATGAAACAAAGTTTTACAAAACTGCACGTACAAAAGTACATAACTATTCTTTTTTACATATACGAGAATAGCTGAGAAAAGAGCTAAGTATAGACGCGCCTATAATAAATGTCAACTTCCGCAGTTGTAGTCCACTTAAACTTCTCAATTACCCAAAATTTTTTTCCCACAGTATAAGCGCTTTAACCTGAAATTCTGTTTTTTTAAACTTTTTTGCTCACCAGCTTTTATGTAAACACTTGCCAAATGTTTTATGAATACTCTTAAGATTCCCAAACAAAAAAAACACATTATACCTCTTACGTCACACTTACCGATCGCGCTTCGATCGCATTTCAAATTTCAATTGACTAGTGACACTAATTGAACAATAATTGGACTTTTAAATGATTAGAGTATTTTTTTTTTGTATTTTGTATTTTCAATTTGCTTTCTGTTTCGTTTTCAAACAATTCATGACCAACCAGCTTCTGAATTGAATTTGCAAAGTAAATTGAAAATTTGTGTATTCTCTTCCTTTGTTTGCCTATTCGTTAAGTAAATAAAGATACACAATACTACAATATATCAATACAGTAGAATTTGGCGGAATTCAATTTAGTAAAAAAAAAAAAAAAATAGAGCATTAGGCAGTAAATTTCGACAATGAAGTCATAAGAATGGAATTTCGACTTGAACCTTGTTAAGCGGGGTTCTAGGAAGAGCATGAGCATCCGGTGGAGATATGATCAGCAATGAAAGCTCACTACATCGATTAAGACTCACAAACGTCAAAGATAAATAAATAAAATTTATGTGGACAGGATTCTAGACACAACGATCAGTTGAAGTGGGACCACATGCGTTGTTGAAATTAGTTTAATTTATTGTTTAGTAAAAAAGGGCCACTTTGATCGTACCCCACACTGAAAACCAAAAATAGATCTAATAAAGCCTCTTGTAGTCACGATCCCTGTTG
This sequence comes from Chalcosyrphus nemorum, assembly GCA_949716465.1. Taxonomy (NCBI): domain Eukaryota; kingdom Metazoa; phylum Arthropoda; class Insecta; order Diptera; family Syrphidae; genus Chalcosyrphus; species Chalcosyrphus nemorum. The sequence continues at coordinate 60,574,981 of OX454332.1, forward strand.
AAATGATCCTAAATATGGTCAAAGAGCAGTTATGAATTGAAATTCTTAACAAGATCTTCAAATGAAATGATCATGTGAATGGAACACGATTACCCACTGAATATCGTCATAAGGGATTGATTAGGCGCATTAGATACGATCACATGATCGGATGTAAAAATAAAAACTTGTTATGTTGACTTCTTATGTAACATTGATGGTAGGTAATGATTATGTCCAAAAATAGCCGTCAAATTCGATTAACAATTTGGCTGTAAATCTATTTTCCACTTTGTTATTCGATGATTGTTCCACTTTTGCTCTAAATCGATCATCATGACCATAAATTTCGATCGAAATAAATTAAATAAACATTGTGTATCTCCATCCAAACCAAATAGAGTCTTCGTAGATTAATATCAATTAGCTAAAACGAATTTTCCATTTTTCTATTCCTCTTGTCATCTCTCTATTTGGGTAGATCCATCAGGGTCTGATGAAAGATCTTAAGTGATCCAACTGCAAGTGATCTTAAATATAATTTGCATGCAAATGGCGGTATCTTTAGTTGGTTTTCTGTTTTATTTTTTTTTATAAATCGTGTCACATCAATTAACCAAATCAAATTCAGCTATTGAATTTGTATATGTCGTTTTTAGATCATCATCATCATCATCTCAGCGCCGATCGTAAACCGCTAACACACCAATTAGATAGCTATAAAATTTCACGGAGTAGAAATAATTGTTAGCGCCTTTGATAACAGATTTTTTACGATTGATTTCCAAAAACAAATTGTTTTCTGTCTCACTCTGAGTGTAGGCAGATGAATATTACTTAATTATTTAAAACGATCGAAGGGAAATGTATGTCCGGGCAAAAAGTAGTAGGAAATAATCGACTCACTGTACACAGGTGCCGCTTCTTAAAAGTTCATTGATCAGGATTGTTTCTTTTTTTTATGAAATTTTCGATTATACTGTGTAATACGATCAAAGAACCTACGATAACCTTGATCGTGATCGTCTAGATCATGGTTTTTTGTTTGCTGAAACACTAATCGTTTTCTTTATGATCTCAGTAAACTGTTTGCTGGATTTTATGTGATAGCAAACATCTTTTGGCTATTTTGCGTGACTGTTTGACTAGGTTGAATGTATCTATTTGCAAAATTATTGTGTAAATAGACAATGAGATTTTGCAGGTATTTTTGAGTGGATTATGAAATTTCTTTGGTAAATATTTACACAATTAGAAGAATGGGGTAGTTAAGTTAGTAGTGGGCAATGAGATATTCAGTTGAAGTATCAAACACTTGCGAACGAGTGTTGCGAGTTAATATTTGTTAGAATTTTAACAAACATAAAAATAATTATATTATTTTGTACATACAATTTGTATTTTGGATGGATATTTTTTTTCGTCATAAATTAACAGTCATAAGATTAGCAACAAAAACAGCTTATGTTTCAAAGGCTAGTCTACTGGTGACAAGAATTATCTTTTTTTGTCTATGTGTTCATATTTCATTTCCAATAGCTCACCTTTTCATATTGTGTGGTTCCTGATACTTTGCTACAGTTCTCCTCAACTGTTTCCCAGGTGCAGTGTTTCGACTGTTTTATGCCATATATTTCTATGACCGTTACGTACCGTTTATTTCTAAGTTAAGTGGGGAACAGACTACTGGTATTGATACCATGGTATAGCATATGTCTGTCACCCTGTTCATTTGCTGCTTTTTGATGCTTGCGCTGCAACATCTCTTTGTACTTTTCTAAGACACTTTGACAATTGAAGACCATGAAATGACAGTGAAAAAGAGCATAAACAGCGAGGTCTTATCCCTTTTCATTTGTCATTTTCTCTCTTTGGGTCCACATTTGGAATCTTTGTCTGCTTTGAATACTACTTGACGTAAAAATCAGATCAGTACTTCGAAATGCAGGTTTTGGTGGGCTACATTGCCGTCGATAGCTATGCATCTGTTAACTTTTTGAAAAGTATAACCAATCCACTGGTATTTCTGTTATTGTACTGTTGTGCGTGTAGGTTCATGGACTGTTCTCTGATAAATATGCACTTTCGAGTTACCGTTTGGTTGGAAGATCCTTTAGGTACCTTAAGATACTTCCTCGTCTTTAGTAGCATAGACTCAACGCTGAAATAGAACAGTCTCCTTCGATAAAATGTATGTACATATATGACCACTTCGTTTCCACCATCCGTCGCATCAGCTGAGACTATACTTTCAAGGAATTGGAAACTCTTTTCATTTTTGTTCTGCCGAGTTCATTTTCAGCCGAAGGCCTTTTACTTTCCTTTCATTTGGAAGAGGTCCATAATTCTGTGGGAGAGAGGCACATAGCGTATTCGAGGCGTGTGAGTTAGGATGTAAGAATAGATGGAGTTCTTTAGCAAACCGCTTATCAATATTACAAAACAATATTGGTGAAAGCATGCAGCTTTGCTAAACTCCTCTTTAAACCTCGAATGCTAGCAATTTTACTGGGCTGCGTCTCCTGGGCAGGGCCTATTGACACAATCAGACACAGCCGGTGGAGCAGTGATTGATTGATGAAATGCAACTGTTCAGAGATAATTCCTAGGGTATTGATGTGGTAGACAAAGGAGGATCCATAGTGGAAGTGTGCCTTCAATGTGCTCTTTGTATTGCCCTATGATAATGCTGCAATATATTAAATTCTCTTTTTAGAAGGCCACAATACCGTTTTTTTTTCCACTGATCAGAAAAAAATTATTTTCCCAGGCTTTTCCAACAAGTATTACTTGAAAAAGCTCCGCTGGTACGCCATCAAGTCCTACCACTTTATTGATTTGATCATGGTTATGATCTTATACTGGGGTTAGGTGCAAGTGCAGCCCTTCATACTAGTAGTATAGACCCCGATACTAGTAAGGAGGCTATGTAAGCCTTGCACACTACAATCAATTGCTAGTTCTTTCTTGAATCTTTATGCGATATAGGGACTGTAACTCGATCTTCTTCTTCTGCCGTTTGTGTTTTAAGCAGTTTTCGTTCGTCGCTTCTTCTGCAAGTCTCTTCCATACTCCACGTACAGTTTACAGATCCTTCTAGATTATATCCCTGCTAGTCCACCTGTGGCAATTATCGCATATGGGACAAAGTATTTTACCTCAATAGTGCTTAATCCATACATATTTGCCTTGGGCTCTTACTTATCGTCCAACACTTGACGCCATAAAGCAGAAATACATAGTAAGATAAGCCTTCTGTAGATCATTAATATGCCGTATCGAGTTATGAGTTTTGAATCCAGTTGTTTTGTCACACTAAAGTTTGTTTGAGGTTTCCAACGACTATTCTCTTTCAGTTCTCCTGAAGGTGTGGCTAATAATTTTGCATTTACTCAACAGTATGCAATATCATACTGTTTGTTTTAATAATTTTAATTTATCTATTTCTTATGCCTGTTGCGAGATCCTTTTAATGCAGCCTAAAGGAACGCCTTGAAACTACTTCTTACATAATTTTCACTAACAATGTAAACACCTCATTTTGCAGTATAATTGGCATTGCTATAACTGTCCTCACTCACTTATTCACACCTAATTCTCATTTGCATTGTTTATTTATTACGCATATTATGCATTCGCTTTGCATATCAAATTTCACCTCTTTTAATCGTCATTCATCAACCGGAAAGCCGAAAGCTAAGCTAAACGCCGCGCCGCCGTACGGCGCGTTGCTGCCACTGATTTATTTATTGATCCTCTCAATGGGGTGCTGACATCGTGGTGTGCGCAGCATGTGCATGTTGCACATCGTGCTGCGACATGGCTCACTGACAGGTGGATGAGTAGCTCTAGCTACCTACCGATTTTAAATTCCCCATGACGGATGCTACCGTTGTTGGCGGTTTAGCAAAACGACCACCATCATCAGTTGACAGCTCAAATGAGTCAACTGATTTTCAATTGACACAAATTAATCGCGAAAAAATTGCATTTCAACGTGATAAAATATATCGATTTCGATTTGAATTTGAATTTGTTGTTTTTATTTTCATCGATTTGTACTGAAAGAGGGGCGTCTAGCTGGTAAAGAGTTGAAAATGTCAGAAAAATAAAATGCAAAGAAGCAGTGCGCGGTGACAAATCTAATTGCTGATTGTGGCCCAGTTTTTAAGAGAAAAGCACTTTATCGGCGGCAGCGCGCGATGTGCATTTGCATTTGCATACTCGTACACAACACACGGACACGAGGAGGAACTGTTTTGGATACATTTTTGTTTCGCTTTTCTTTATGGCTTGTGTTTATTGATTTAATGTGCGCCTATAGATTGGTTGTGTCGATTGTTTACACAGATTGCTTGTTGGCAATTTGTTAGTATGCTAACATTATAGTCGTAAATCGGTTTAAAGCGATGTGCGAAGTGATCTGTGGGTTGGTTAATTGATTTGATGGGTTAAAAATTGTGCCCTATAGTGGTGAAGTCTTGCAGTTTTAGATATAAGAAATCGTTTAATTGGACGGTAGTTACATTTTGCATTGTTCTCTTTATATTTTTAGTCATTGCTTTTGAGAACAAGTATTTTGTTGGATAAAGTGTGCCATTGGCGCTTATTATTTCGATTATTTGTTATATTGTTCCGTGGAGTGATATTTAATAAATCTTACATATAAGTTTGCCTTTCGTCCTCAATTTAATTTGTTACACACTACTTTACCAGAAAATTTGTCGATTTATAGGCAGTTTTGGGCATCTTTCAAGATTAAGAGTGCAACATATAAAGTACCGCACCACAACAGTGGTCTGTTATAACCAATAGTTGTTCTGATGTCCATCTTACATTGGCTTAGTTTGGGAGACTGGTCGGCGCTAGAACTGAATTATTGGCCAGTGATCAGTTCGACGACCATTTTTCTGTCAGGGAAGCCCATACATATGTATGTACCGGTATCAATCAGAGCGTGCTACCATGTCTCGAACTTAAGCATCTAAATTACACATGATAACTCTAGATAGGGTTTGTTATAAAAGTTAGTATTTAAAGTAGATGTGACTGTCTATGCAGATGAAATAAGAGTAAATAAATTTTAGACCATAAGCATTGGGGGTCGAGTCCTAAGTTCTTGCGAGTACATACATATACATTATGTTGTTGTGAGATGTAATATCCGAAGGGCAGAGGGTTTTTGTGAAGTTTTTTTTATGACAGTAATACTTTTGGATTTTTGTAAGATGCTCGCCGTAAAACAAATCGATGGCATCTTCTGAGATTCGAACTTGTAAGCCCATGAACCATAGTCCAACTCATGAAGCACCGAACCACGGCATCCACTATATATTAGTCAAAAATCTAGCAATTGTTCAATATACATACATACATATGTAGGTCTCTAACACAGATGAAGGCCACAATCCTTTGCACACTGCATAAAAGTGGGCCTGCGGGAAGCGCCAAGTTCGATGGTTAGTAATTTCCCCATACTACGAATTTTAGTGCAAGAAATTTCTGTGGGCTGGTTTATGAAAACTGTCAAAGCTGTCAAACCAGTGTATTTTCAAGTTTTTCTTGTTCAACCCGTTCGTTTACTTTTTCGTAATTTTAGCTCTCTCTGAGAGAATTTTACCCCCACTCTTCGAAATTTGATAATATACGAATTTTAGTCCAAAAAGTACGCGAATGGACATACATATACTCTTGAAATTATTAAACACAAGGGTCTATACAATAATTTTTTCAATCACTTTTTCAGTGGCTAAGGTGACTGTAAGTGTTTCCTCCAAGTAAATTAACGAGCCTGTACGCTTGTCCTTTCTACAGCAGTCTTTTTGATGTATAGACGTTTAATTAGATTTAAGCGAACATGATTTGACGCGGCGAACATTGTTCTTATAACAAGGTGTTGAATTTATTTTGGAGTTCAGATTTGAAATTTTTATTATTTTAAAATCACACAATCTTTTCTTTTTTTAATCAGCGAAAAGTCCACTGTGAGTACCTATATTTTTTGAGGGTGACATAGACCATATGTATGTAGGTCCACTTTATCTTGTGTATTGGTACTTGTCTGTAAAATGAAATTGAAGGATTTAAATAGTTTAAAAGTTCTACAAAATGTATAGTCTTGTTTTAGCAAAAACATTATAAGCAACACAGGTTTGGTTAGGTTAGAACGACTGGCTGCAGTCGTTATAAATCGTTTAGTTGGTATCTCATCACCCTCCCAATCCTCCCTAGCGGGTGGCTGTTTTTGCTTCCACCTGCTTGCAGTAAATATCTAGCGGTAATAGATGGAGCATTATGTCCAAAGCCACAGTGGGAATGATCCTGAGGGCACCACTTATGCAAATGCATGCTGATCTTTCCACGCGATTAAGTCGGTTGTGATAGGTGACCTTAGCTAGTGCATTCCACTAGACGGTTACGCCATAAGTGAGTACTGGTCTGACTACAGACACATACATCCAGTGTGTAATATGAGGTTGGAGCCCCCACTTGCACCCAAGAGCCTTTTGCAGTATAGCGCCGTAGTGGCTTTCTTGATCCTTTCAAGGATGTTGGGTTTTCAGCTTAGTTTCTTAGGTATTTGACCGTACTTGAGAGAACCAAAGGGGTACCATTTATGGTCGGAGGGACAAAGTTACGAATTTTGTACTTCATGATGAAGAGGACTAATACTGTTCTCTGAGGATTTACCCCCAGACCGCATTTTTGGGTCCATTTGGAGAGTTTGGAGAGGTCATTCTGCATGAGACCACTCAACGTGTCAAGGTGTATCCCGGAGACAGCAATAGCAACGTCGTCCGCAAAGGCACAACCTTCCATGATAAAAAGCAGCTCATTCACCACTAGATTCCAGAGAAGAAGAGATATGACACCTCTCTGGGGGGTGTATCTGCTGACAAACCTCCGAATCGACGCATCGCCCAGCTTTGAGTTGATGACTCTGTTTGTAAGTAACTGGTATACCAAATCGCCAATCGATGACCCAATTCCAAGCCTTTTTTTTCACACCCCACGTCTTGCGAGAAAGCTTTTTTAAAAATACAGCATAAAACTGTAGGTCCCTTCTGTAAGTGGGAACAGAACAGATGTGAGACACTAGTCCCTGACCGTCGTTAAGCAGTAACGTAGCTTAAGTTGGTGTCTTGCTCGCGCTTGCCTAATTTTATAAGTATTTTAATAATACCTACACATGAATAGGCATGTTGTGTACATACTGGTTATATGAGTCATGGTCCCTAAAAATTAGACTTAAAACAAATAAAGAGCTGGTACTGTGTAAGCAAACACTCTTCACACAGTAGTCTATCAAGCCCACAAGTTAACATCGATTTTAAGTTCTTCAGTCTTGCACCAAAGATTGTAATTTCTACTTGCACACTTTTGTTACAAGTCTCCGATATTGGGGATGCCTTTGTATTCTTCCACTTATAAATTCAAGGATTTTTTCTTTCTGATTTAAGCCACGCTATAACTCTCTTATTACAAACTTAAGTTAGCAATAAAAAATTTGTTATAAATAAGCAAAACTTGATCATACCAACGCTCGATAGTCCTAGACTTACATCAATCCACAAAGATTTAACTATAAGCAGAAGCTACATTATATTGTTGTAGAAATGAAAACCAAGTTCCTATTCTACTTAAGATGATCTCTTGTACAGGTTTTCCCCAAGGAGAAAAAAAAAAAAAAAAACCAACACATAACCATTAACTGCAAATCAGCCTCAAAGCAAAAGTAGACAATTTCGGTTCCTTCCAAGGTAAACAGCTCATAAATCCCAATAGATACATAAATCCCAGCTCAAACGTAGCTCTTGTTCTTCAAACTTTTACATACATATATCTTGAATGGACCCTACTAAAGATTACCTGCAATCGTAGTTGCATTCCTAGACGCACTATGCTGTTCACTTTTCCAACCCGTAACACACTGTTTATCTTATCTCTAACCATCTATGACTTAAAACTGCAGTCGGTAGCTTTATGCAGCCATGCGTCCATATCCAGAATTTTCATCTTCCTCGAACCACCCTGTTCGTTGCATCAGCTCAGTATCGCGCTTTACATTCATGATGCTCAACCTCACAAAAGTGAGAACTCAAAAGATTTTTTTTTTTGACTTTATCTAAACATGTTTATCTTCCACGAAGATACTTCCTGTGTTTGGGGTTACAACAACAACGGTGTGATATGTTTCTTTCTTCAAATACTTGTATCTGTCAAATTGTTACAATTACACTGCATTACTGTTATCATCCAAGCACGTACATAGGCATCTTATATTTCTGTTTGCAGATTATTGTTGTTGGCTCAAGGTTATATAGGTGATTTCCTTAAAAAAAGAGGAATCTAAATTTAACTGGAGTTAACTAATAGAATTTAAATTGTTCATCGCAAGGTTAAGTAGAAAATCGAACACTTGTATCTTGTATTTAACAGTTTTATTGAAGAAAATGAAAATTTATTGTTTCGTTGAGTTGAAATTTTGAAATTAAGTGAATTGATTTTTAATTTATTGGACAATTACGTGAAATTTTTGAACTTAAGAGCAAAGATGATTGGATTAATGAATAAATTGATTGCAGTGCTGCTGGTAAGAACATCAAGGGTCAAGAGATAATTAAAACAAAAATCTTACACCCCATCTCTTTTTTTTTTTTATTTCCAGGCAATTCATAGTAGCGGAGTTATCAGTGGACTTTCAGCAAATAGTGGAACAGTTAGTTGTGGGGGATTGATCTGCCGATCGATTACAGGAATTTTCACGAGAAATCCCCTGCCAGAAGATGCATATGTGCATGTGGCTTCTATTCCAGCCGGAGCTTCGAATATATCTATAACCGAACTGAAGAATAGCATAAATTTGTTAGGTGATATTTCAAAACCGATCACTAGCAATTCGAAGAAAAATTCATCTTTTTTGTCATTATTTACAGTGCTACGTACTACGGATCAGAAGTATCTCTTTAATGGAGATAATACTGAGTCCCCAAATGGAGCTTATGATGCTGTTGGAGCAGTTTTTGATTACCGGCGAATCGATGGTCTGCAGGATGGCGAGGGAGTTACTGAGTGGATAACATGTACCGGCCCCATTCGAGAAATGTTGGAACTTATGGTGAGTTCTTTGATTTATGGAAAGGATACACTTAATGCCAACATTACAACTTAATCATATAAACTAATACAAGTCTTCTTGACAGGTCTATTCAAGAGACGTCAACCCCGGAATCAAATATGAATACCTCTTACCTATCGGCTCCGACTCGGAGGAAAATGAAGTCTCCGTGGAAAGTGACATGAATCTTAAATCTGGAAATGAAGATTCCAGCCATGGCCGTCCTGCACGTAAACGAAAATTCAATTGGAAAGTCGTTGGCTTCAGTCCATGCAGTAAATCCTGTGGCGGTGGCACTCAAACTCCGGTCATCCGGTGCGTTCGTGAGAATCCAACAAGATATTTCTCTCAGCGTCGCTGTGCTCATTCCGAGAAGCCTGTGCTTAATGAAAACCTTCTTCGCTGCAATACTCAACCATGTCCAGCCTTTTGGAGGCTAGACGAATGGGGTGAATGTAAATGCACATCGGGTGAAGGCGTCCGAGAACGTGAAATCAGTTGTGTACAAGAGCTAGCCAGTGGTATTGTGATTCAAGTAAATAATGTTGCTTGTCTTGAAGAGGAACCGCCAGCAAAGAAGTCGTGTGATTGTCCAAAAGTCGTCAACAGACGCCGCAATCATCATCGTCATAGAAACTTTAATGGAAGGCTACAGCACTCTACAGCTGGAAATTCGTCTACTGTGAATCATCGTCGAGTGATTCCCGATAAAGAGAAGGCAGGAAGTTGGCTCGTATCTGAATGGAATAATTACTGCTCAGCATCATGTGGACCTGGTGTGGAATATCGTTCAATCTTTTGCGATCGATCCAAACCCAATACGGACAGGTGTGACTTAAGATTTACTCCAGATACGACCAGGCCTTGTGAAAAGGAAGTTGAGTGTGTCACTGGCGATTGGTTTACAGGACCATGGTCAAATTGTAGTGGAAGTTGTTTCAATTTAACAAAGACCAGGCAAGTGCTTTGCATACAAAATCAGTTGATAGTGGACGATGAGGATTGCAAGGTGGAGGAGAAACCGGAATCGAACCTGAAATGTGAACTCAGTGACGTGGAGTACTGTACACCAAGATGGCATTATTCAGCTTGGAGTGAGGTAAGTTTCGTATTCATTAAATTTTGCTCACTTTTGAGTTTGACCAAAATCCATTGAATATTAACCGAGAAATGGCCATATTTCGAAAACCAGTTACTAAGTAAAGTACCGTTATACACTTTTTTAGCCAAAAACGTGGTACGCCATTTAATGGCTTTTATCTATGCAAGCTCAAATATGAAATTTAATCTAAATCTTTAAAGCCATTTTCGAGTAAACAAATTTTTTGTTAAGTCTCCTATAAGTGAATTACCGTTCTGAGTAATTTTGACCAAAAACGTGGTACGCTTTTTTACTTCGCAAGATTAGCATAAATACAAAATTTAAACAAAATCGTTGGAGCAAATTGGCTAAAACCGCTTGACCATAAGAAAAATACCGTTATTATCACTTCTAGCCAAAGTGATTTTGAACGCCATCTTTTAGCATAAGCACAGTTTTATACACACTAAAGAATTGAATGAAATCGGTTGAGCCGTTTTTGAAGAAACTGACTTTTAACCAAATTGGCCTTAAGTACCGTTAGAAAAAATGCTGGCCAACATGTTGTAAGCCATTTTATAGCACGTATCTAAGCTCGATTTAGCATAAAGTTTAAACAATATCGGTATGGCAGTTTTTCAGCAAATCAGTTTTTTACCAAATTGGTTCTAAGTAAAAACTGTGGTACGCCATCGTATAGCCCTTTGCCAAACTAGCCGAAATATGAAATTAAAAAAAAATCGTAGGAACCGTTTTCCAGAAAATCTGCTTTTTGTTAAATTGGCCTTAAGTAAAGTACCGTTATTATTAGGGCTAGAACAAAAATTTCAATTTTCCCTCTAGGGACTACCCCACAGACCCTACATATGAAGTTTGATCGAAATCCGTTTAACCGTTTAGGCTGTAGCCTCGCTGACAGACAGACAGACAGAATTTTCAGACCGATTTTTTTCGACTCCTCGATAAAGGTAATGTCAGAATTTGTGAATCTAAAGACATCTATAGCTGAAGCTAAAGAGACATCAGAAAGAGATGTGAAGCCTTTGTTAAAGTACTTAAGTCTCAGCCGAACTATGGCAGGATATTCGTACAAAATGTGGTGGACTGTTTCGGTATCTTCAAGACATAGGCGACACGTGTCCGATTGGACACGGCCCATTTTCTTGAGGTGGTAGAGGTTTTGAGAGTTCCAGTAGGAGAGGGATTCTTGTCGTTCCCATCTGCTGAGCTCTATTATGATTTGACTAGTTTGTGGGCCACAAAAACGTTCAGGAGCAATGAAAGGAGCCTGAGCACCTTGTCTGTCAAGCTTATCGGCGGCTTCGTTGTCCAGGGACCCAAGTTAGTGTGATATTATTGTGTGCAGCAAACTGCAAGATGAATTGGAGACAGTTCCAAACTAGCTTAGACTCAAAGCTGTAGGAGTTAAGAGGCTTGAGTGCTGCTTGGCAGTCTGAAAGAATGTTGATATGAGATCTTCGAAGGTTTATTCTTAAGCATTCTCTGGCACAGAGCTCGATAGCGTGGAGCCTGAAAGATAGTGGTTGTTTGTCTTAGAGAAACAGATAGTTTATAGTTTGGACCAGAGATTCCAGCTCCAGACCCACTTGACATTTTAGATCCGTCAGTATACTAATATATTGATGAGGAAGTTTGGGAAGTAGGCTGATTATCCAGGAACTCCGGATTGGGACAACGACCTTAAAAGGGTGATGGAGATGGATTCTCTTGGGCATGAAGTCCGAGAGGCATACTGCTGGATTGGATAGCAGAGGAACTCTTTCAAGGATTTTCATGTGTCCGTCTAAGTTAGGAGAGGAATTATTGCATAGTAGTTGAAGCTCTAATGCACTAGCAACTGCAGTCTTCATAATAGTTATGTGGAGGGGAGGGAGGTCCAGTGGATCATTTTTGGTTTTAATCTCTATGTTTGCCGAAAAGCCTAGAGCAGGCCCAGAATGCTCTTGTCGCCTTCTCAGTGGTACTGACTATGTGCGACTTCCAGCTCAGTTTCCAAGAGTTACCAAAAGATATTTGGTTTCTTTTGAGAAATTGATTTGAATACTGTTTTGATAGAGGTTAAAATTTCTTCTTCCGGTGAAGTGTATGATGACGGTCTTGGTTGGATTGACCGTAAGCCCTTCTGATTGACACCAGTTGCTAACTTTGATTAGGGCACGTCGCATTTGATCTTTAATGCGGATTTCTTCTTTGCCCTTTATAATTATGACTACGTCCTCAGCGTAGCCTTGTGTTGGAAACCCACAATTGTTGAGGTCGTTTAGAGGGGGGAAAGAACACATCCTTGCGGACAACCTTTGGTTGTTTTAATGGAAGCGATGTCTGTCCAAGTTTGGCAGTGATAATTCTACTGCTAAGCATGGAACGTATCCAATTCGTGTTGTCGAAGGCACCAGAGATATATAGAAAGGAGCATAAGGCGATTTCCTTCTTTGACAGAGATTCCTCAATGGAGCTGACTAGATAAGGTAGGGCCGTGACTGTAGATTTCCTAGATTGATAATATTGAATCAAGGCGCTATTGCGAATATGGAAATCAATGATTTTTTCCATTACCTTTAGAAAAACAGAGGTGAGACTAATAGGCCTGTAGGCCTTAGGGTCTGAAGGTGATCTATTGCCAGATTTAGGAATGAAAAATACGTTAACCTTCCTCCAGTTTGTTGGAATGTAGCTTAATTCATAGCGGGATCTGAAGATGGGTACTAGGGATTCAATGAGAATATCTATTCCATGCTGAAGAAGATCCGGGAATATTCCATCACCACCAGGAGCTTTGTATGTCTTTTATGTGGAGATGGCCTATCTGATGGAATCAGCAGAGAAAATTCTTTTGGCTGAGTTCCTAGTACGTTTATTGGGTAGGTATTTCATATGAGGTAGGTGTGAGTGGGTCAGCTGCTTCTGAGTCTGGGAAATGAGTTTGGAGGAGAAGACTCAATGTATCCGAGTAGTTCAGAGTAAAACAGCCGTCGCATTTTTGTAGGAAACCAATGCCGTTGCAATAACTTTTGGGTCCTGACAGGAGAGGGGAGATCATTAATGCTTTCGCATAAGGTTTTCCATGTATGGCGCTTTGACCTCCTAATGGCAGAGTTGTAGGTCGTGAGAGCTGTTTTATATTCACTCCAAGAGTTGGTGCGCTTAGCTTTATTAAATAGCCTTCTGACCGTTATAGGTTATCTTGCGATTTTTTCTAGACGGATTGTTGCATTTTTGGCTTTTTTCTCTGAACTGGGAAAAAATGTCAGTGAGGTCTGCACATGTGTTTCGTTTGCAGCTCTGTATGAATTATTCCAGCACTAAATAAATATGCCTTTCATTAATTATTTTCTCATATTCTTACTGTTTTAGTGCACAAAGAGTTGTGATGGAGGTACTCAACGGCGTAACGTAAAATGCCTTGAATTCGATGAAACCGAAAACACACTGAAAGAGTCAAAAGCATGTCGTTACTCGAAACGTGAACCGATCTATCGCAGTTGTAACTCCAACAAGTGCAGCGGTAAGTTAAATTATCCTCATATAATGTCTCATTTTTTAACTTTTTTCCTCCTTAGAACCCCGAGTGGAGCTTATACAAAACGACATAGCACCAACCTGCGTTGATGAGTTCAACAACTGCCATCTGGCGGTAAAGGCAAAGCTATGCAGCTACGAATATTACCAACAGAATTGTTGTTATTCCTGTGGAGCGGATGCAGCTTGATCGGTCGAGATGCAATAGGGTCTTTATTTTGATTTTTTATTTCTATAATTTAAGTTAATTTTATCTCAATTTTTTATTGTTAAAGAAAAAGAAATATATATAATATGTATATTTATGTTAAGCACTGAGTAGGAGAGAAAACGAGATGAAGAAGGGGTTTTTCATCGAAAATTCTACTGACAGAGTGTTTTCTTAGTTTTCTGTGATTTAACAAAACAATTTGAAATTGATTTCGACGATTATGCTAACGACGATCAAATTCTAAATGCAGCTTCTTAAAAATTCTAACGAACATGTCCCTTTTTTTTTGATTCTCAAATTGGCACACATTGACCTTTCCTCTTTTTCTTCGATAAAAAAAAAATATATTTATTAAAGTTGCACTTATCGGCTTAATTTTTAAATGTAAAAACTATTCTTAAGTGTATTGTAAGAAAGTTAATAAGGAGAGATGTATGTATAGAGGCATACAATAATTTATATATTTCTAGGCTTAAGGATATTTTTGTAAAAGTTTTTTCTATTTCTATTTCTTTAAATGTATTATTTTTATTGCACTCTACTTACCTACGATGTATTAGTTTTAAGTAAAAATTAGTCAATGATTAGCTTACACTCTGTCCTCCTGGCTTATCCCTATTACCCAGCACCAATGTAAATGTGAATTCATATAGCCTATCCAGCCCATACGTAATAAATGTTCTAACACCGAGAGAAATTGTTGAAAATTTTCGAAATATTAATAAATATTGATGTTTTTTAAGTCCTTGTACATTATTTTTCTTGTTGACCCTTAATTGGGAGTGTTGCTTCTTTAAAATTCACTTTTGTCACTGTTTATTCTTAAGGGGTGTCTTCTGTTTACCTGCAGTCATCAGTGAATAAGAAATTAGTAGCCTATAAAAGGCACCTGTCGATGGCCGAGTCATTCAAAATCAATACAACCTTCGTTATGGCGTTTTGGGAGAGAGGAAAAACTTCAAAAGTTACACCAATCCTAAATCCACATCAAAAACAATTCCTTGAGGATGAAATAAGATACAGGGATAAGCTGGATGTGCTGGCAAAGAAGGATGGCAGTTTATCGGATATGTACGTACGTCAGGAGGAGAACATAGATGACCCAAAGTTACTGGATAAGCACGACTCTTTCTATCATACAACTGAGAGTCTTTTGGTTTTGTTTCAAATCATGGGTGTGATGCCAATTCACCGCAATCCTCCGATTGAAAACATGCCGAGGACAGGATATTCATGGACGTCGAAGCAGTTCTTTTGGGCTCTGTTCATCTATTCGTTGGAAACTGTGATAGTCGTATTGGTCCTGAAAGCGAGAGTAAATCAGTTTATACATAATTCGGATAAACGATTCGATGAGGCGATTTACAATGTGATTTTTATAAGTCTGCTGTTTACGCATTTTCTATTGCCGGTGGCATCTTGGCGACATGGACCACAGGTGGCCATATTTAAGAATATGTGGACAAACTATCAGTTGAAATTTTTGAAGGTGACTGGAACAGCGATTGTGTTTCCCAATTTGTATCCACTCACTTGGGGATTGTGTATCTTCTCGTGGACGTTAAGTATAGCGGTGAACCTGTCGCAGTATTATTTGCAGCCAGACTTTGAATTGTGGTACACCGTGGCTTATTATCCAATAATTGCGATGCTGAACTGTTTCTGTAGTCTGTGGTAAGTGTAATCTACAAGAATTCTATTTACGTTTACGTGGATATACTAAACCGTTCAAAGTGAGTATAAAAGTGTTTGGGCAAGGACGAATTTTGTAGTGAGCTGGTTTAGTTCAACGCTTTTACTTATTGGCTAAGTTTCTTTATGATAATTTAAATAGCTTCCTTTCGCAGAGTCTTTGGTAGTCTATCTTTAGAGTAGCTGAGCTCCAAGTAGAGCTCACTGTTTATTTCCAGAGCCAGTTCCTCTTTCAAATGCATGTTATAAGCCAATTTAGTGGCAGGATATTTGAAATCATTAACCACCTTTTTGTATTAAAAAATAACTAATTTACTACAGTGACCGTCCTTCAACCCTTCATACAAATTAAGGATGCAATTAATGCTGGCTGCTTAATCTGTACAATTCATTGAAAATTGCTTAGACTTCTATTCTCCAAGAGACTTATTTATTTCAAATTAATGTCCGATTTCTCGTTCTCCTTTAGGCGACATTATGATGCCGAGTAGGAGGATCACAACTCTCCCACTTTACTGCATTCCTGATCCGTCTGTCCTACTTCATGTCATGCATCTATGTAGTATGCTAACACAGTTTTGTGTCAGCTTGATTAGGTTAGTAGGCCTAACTCCGGTACTCCACTATTTAAGTTGCACAGCACAGATTTAAGTTGCAACCTGCCGATATCATTGTACCATATTGATCTCATTGACAGCCAGTCGGAACTCGTGATTTCAGCTTTAAGAGCGCTACACCATCGAAAACAGGAACTTTTAGTTCTTGATTATTTTCTGACTTTTGTATGGGTGGGTATTGGCAATGTTCGCAAAGTTTCTCTTCTCTTCGTGTCTTCCTCTACCCATACCTATTGTAGTGTATGAAGTACAGAGAGGTCATATTTTCCAGGAATACGTCAACAACTTGATAGGCATTTCCCCAAGTTAATATTATCATATACTTAACTTACTTACTTACTTAAAGGGCTACCGACCCTTGTAGAGTCCCTGCCTGAGACATCGTTGCCTTCCATCCTCTGCGGTCCTGGGCACGCTGCTTCCAGTTGTGAAGACCAAGTTTTCTGGCATCCGCGACAGCTTGGTCTTTGTACCGGAGGTTCGGTCTTCTTCTCCGTCTCGAACCTAGGGGCTGGGATTCGAAGATCCTCTTGTCTGGAGCGTTCTTGTCCATTCGCTCGATGTGACCGAGCCAATGTAGTCTGCTTATCTTAGCTTTTTGGACTACATCCACATCCTGGCATAGCTCATAGAGTTCGCGGTTGTATCTTTTCGTTTGTTGATAACATATACTTCATCTTGTCCTCATTCACTTCAAGACCAACTCGTTTCGCCTGCTCATCAATAGCCGTAAACGCCTCTACGATGGCTTACAGGGATCTACCCATGATGTCAATATCGTCTGCGTAACCCAGACTTGTGAAAGATATTGCCTTCCGTGTTGACACCTACCCTGCGCACTATCTGCTCCAACACGATATTGAAGAAATCACATGACAGCGCATCTCCTTGCCTGAATCCGGTGCACGTTTGGAAGAGCTCCGAAGAGTTGTTTCCAAATTGCACAGAGCATCGCGTGTTTTCCAGCTTTACGCGACACATCTGGATAAGTTTTGTCGGTATCCCGAATCGGGCCATCGCCTGGTAGACCTCAAGACAATGAATGCTGTCATAGGCGGATTTAAAGTCGACGAAAAGGTGGTGGGTTTGAAAATGTTGTCTATTGTCTATCTGCCGGGCCGGAAGCCACACTGGTACGTGCCGATAAGTGTGTTGCAAAAAGGTTTTAGACGTTCACACAATACGTTGGATGCGAAAATTAACAGTGATCGGTAGTTCTTACAAGACATAGAATCGCCTTTTTTGAAGATGGTGCATATAGAGCTGATACTTCAGTCGTCGAGCATGCGTTCCTCCACCCATACTTGGTTGATGTCTTGATGCATGCACCCTACCAAGACATCACCTCCGTATTTAAAGAGTTCAGCTGGAAGCCCATCAGAGCCAGCGGCTTTGTTGTTCTTCAATTTTCTGATGGCTTACATTAACTTCTTCAACACTGGGTGGGGGCGTTGGTTCTTCATTGACTAGAGGTGGGTTCTCGTCTCTCTCTATTTGCTGGAAGTGTTGCTTAAACACATCAACAATTCCCTGTGCGTCGGTGACTAGGTTGGCTTCGCTATTTCGAAGAGCCTGCTTAAACTAGGTGCATTAATTAAAATAAAAAAAAAAAAAAAGGTGAACCCATATCGAAAAGTTTTACTTCATACACTTTAAATATTTTAATCTTTTTAGGTACATAAATTGCACGGCCTTTGGAACCGCCAGCAAGGCACTTGCCAACTTTCTTGAAGAGACTCTTCAAAGTGAAAAACCAGCTCAAAAGCTGACCGAATATCGTCACCTATGGGTCGATCTCAGTCATATGATGCAACAACTTGGTGTGTTTCCAAGTCTTAAATTCTCTCTTCAACTATATTTATTGTTTTTAATCCTCAGGTCGTGCATATTCCAACATGTATGGTATCTATTGCTTGGTTATTTTTTTCACAACAATTATTGCCACTTACGGATCGTTAAGTGAAATTATTGACCATGGAGCTACTTATAAGGAAGTTGGTCTTTTTGTAATTGTTTTCTACTGCATGGGACTACTCTATATCATTTGTAATGAAGCCCATCATGCATCACTCAGAGTCGGTTTGGATTTCCAAACGAAGCTACTGAATGTGAACCTAACTGCTGTCGATGCAGCTACACAGAAAGAAGTTGAAATGTTCTTGGTGGCAATAGCAAAGAATCCACCAATAATGAATTTGGATGGATATGCAAATATAAACCGTGAATTAATTACTTCGGTAAGTTGGTGGCACATTTTACGATTATTTTAATTCAAAAGTCTTTTTTGCAGAATGTCTCATTTATGGCAACGTATTTGGTTGTCCTGCTACAGTTTAAGATTACGGAACAACGTGGAATACGACTGCAGCAAGGATAATTTATTTTCAAATTCACCGAACGCGGATGAAAAAAAATAATACATAACGTGTTAAGATAAACTAAGATGGAAAACCGATTCCAGTAGTATGTACTTGCACCATTTCTAGTAGTATTCCGGCAGGTGTTAGCATTGGATACATTGCCAAATGGTTTGTGCATAGAACTGAGAATATAAAAAAAATGGAATATTGTAGGTCATTCATTACCCACCTTTTGTTTATTAAGCAAACGGAATTAATTTATCTTTAAAAAATAACTTTATTATCAAAGAATAAAAGGAAAATAATTGTTTGTTTTTTAAATGCTCAGTTAGCTAGGTTCGTAGTTAGTTTTTTTTTCTTCTTCCTTTTTTCCAGCTCATGACATATACAGTAATGGACAAATAAAAGTTACCACCACACTATTTCGCAATAACCTAAATTTTCAGCTCTGATATTTCTATGAAGTGGACTACGATGGTGCCATTAAATAAAGTCTAATACAAAAAGGTCCAAAATGTAATTTTGGAATTCATTGCACTTTCAAAAGTGCAATCGTGGACAATTACACCACGAATGAAAATGTAACCTAGTAAGAAATAGCATGAACTAACTATTTGGACGGCTAAAAGAGATCCTATAGAAAGCTAGATCTCCTATTGTTGTTGTAATGCATAGAAACCTGCACTCTGGCTGATTGTGAGGCTTCCATCCAAATGGGATCCTATTTTCTTACAGTGGATCTTAAAATTGAAAAAAATAACGTTAATAATAGGGCAAATCCTGATAAAACGATAAATATTCCAGATTTGTTTCAATAAGCACATGATAAAGTCAGGTTCTAGATTATATACATTTGAGAGTATCAACTTCCTTAAAACATATTCACACTTACCAAGTGTTTCTTTATGATCTTCGTATAAAACGTTTTCCTCCTTCTTTTAAAAATAGAAAAAGATGCCCCAAGTGACGCAGAGCATCGGAGAAGGACGAAAGCCAGCTCGGGAAGAGCTGAAGGAATGGCAGTGTAGTTGTATCTAAAGGCACCCTTGCTCTAACAAAATACAGTGTATACTCGATATAGTGAACATGGATATAACGAACAATCCAATACAGTGAACACACAGTATTTTATAAAGGCTATTCTGAATAGTGAAAAAAAGATCTCGCTGTGAGAGTCAAATGCTTAGAAAACATGCCAATTCAACCATCCAGCTCTTCGACCATCCGCCAATTCGACCATCTGTCAATTCGCCAATTATAAACTTTTTTTTGAGACTGAGGTCACTTACCATCTACGTTTAACGCCTCTGATATATTATTTTATTTACGTAAAACTATTAAGCTTTTCAATACAATTGATCTGCGGTATGCTCTGCTTGGTACAAAATTGTATCGCTGCAATCCCGCAATACCGATTGCTGCCTGCATAGTGTTGAGAATTTTTCACTTCTCTCAGTTCCTCAACAAAACATTACTAATGTCTTAAGACAAAAAAATTTAAAAAGTGATACTTGAGTCTAAGTAAAAGGATTTCGCATAGCTACCACTCCTTGAGTCAATTACACATACATGGTAGATTATTTAATTAATAGTGTTCTTGTTTTCATTCAATTATTTTAAATATATATATATTTTATTTATTTTAAATCTTAACATAAACTTTCGTCTGAAATATAGATACTTCATTGAATGCGTTCAAATTTTAGACTGCAACCACCTTCGCGCTCATCTACAAATTCTGACATTTTAGTGGCTAGTTTCGCACAGCTGTGAAAATTCGTGCGTCCTCTCGTTGAAGGAGGGAAAGAAGATCATAGTTTTTTTTTTCACTTAATCTTTGTGTATTTCCTTGGATGCCTTTTTTCCAAAATACCAGCTGCAATAGTTCCGCAATTACTTAGAAACCCTTTTGTATTTTTCTATTTCTAACGATTCTCCTCGCCAAGCGTTTTCATTAAGAAAATTTGTTTTTTTCTTTTTTACGAAAATATGTCTCAGTCACTTTCCAAATCGAGCGTCAGTGATTTAAGACAGTTTCGTCTGCAAAAGCCAAATGAAAATACTAAAACAGGTAATAGAAAGCTAAAGAAGGCTATCTTCAGTAGCATTATATAAGAATAGTACAAGCAATACACATTTCAGAGCGTGTTCCTGGCAAGAAGCGGATTCAGGTCCTGGCAGACAGTGACAGTGATGGAACAGATATCGGCAATACTCCGAAGAAGACCAAAGTAGAGCTGTCCATCAAGGAGAAGGAGCAGCGCTTTGCAGCAGCAGCTAAAATCTCCCCTCATTTCGACACGATGGTAAGCTGGGTTTTAAAATTTGACTTAAAAATGGACGAACGACCTCTAAAGCAAAAATTATATTTATTTTATTAGTTAAATCGAGGGGTAGTAGAACTTACATTAAAATGAATGGCAAAAAATCACTTCACCTCGCTTCCAAAATATGTAGATACTTAAGGTTCCTTGCGAATTTTTTATGCGGCTGCTGTTTTCCTTTAATTTCTAAAAAATTTACCACATACCACTAAAGGGGTTTCTTAGAAGTAAAGTGTCAAACTGATTTCTTATTGATACCTACATATAAAGTCAATCCCATTTCATTCGGAACTCGAAAATATGAAATTTATTTGAGATCCCCACACCGGCGGACCAGTAGGAATGCATTAAAGTAAGGTTTTATGATCCTTCTACACTCCGGATCATAACTTGGCCTTCGTCAGTTTCTGACTGACTCAGTGTTTTATAAGGAAAAAGAGAAGGATGTCCTTCCCCAACCAAATATTAATGCGTGATACTGGGCTGTGCTTCCTAGCTTTCCTCGCCTACTTAGCCATCCGCTTAGTCTTTTACTCAATGCCTCTGTGTCGATGCATGGTGAACAGTCTTCTGATGTTTCTTATGATTAGCGCCTCTGTTTTGCAATTTAATTTTCATCAAGAGCAAAGAACATTAAGAACTTAAATTGGTGTTCTAAGCCGGTTCTAGTGCCTCACCGTCATGGTTTAGGTTTTTGGACAGTTTGCTCTATATACTGCCAATGCTTTTATAGTACTGATGATCATAAAATTGATGGATTCACACACCTTACGTTTTGCACAGAGGAAGGCGGCAGCTTTAGGAATTCGTATTTCGAATGCTGCACCCTTTTCGCAATATGTATTGCCTTTAATGATGCTTTGTTGACAGGAAATGGAGGAAGGATTTCAACGAAATTTCACGCCCGAACCTAAAACATCGACTACGCTGACCATGTATTGCTCTGTCTGTCTCTCTCACATGATATAGGGAGAGAAGCTGAACAAAAATTATCTGTTAAGGATCGATCTTCAGATATGCATTGCTAAAAAACGTCTGCCTTTGGTGTGCTGGATATAATACAATACAATACATTTAAACTGGACTTCCTTCTTTCATTTATGGCAAGGTTATAATCCTAAGCAGACGGGTCACAAACCTCCCACTTTACTGCATCCCTATTAGTCTGCTTGTGTAGTTTGCGGGTATCCATCGGATGCCAAGACAAATAAGGAACTGTCTTCAAAAAACCGGCAAAAGATCATTTACGTTTCTATGAGTAGCGTGCCCACCAAAATCATTACCCTAAAATAAAATTGATCGTATGACTCGTGTCCTTGCGATATCAACCTCAAAGTCTGTATGAATAACCAAGCCATCTTAAGAGGAATATTATGTTTACTGGTGGATTGCCCAACTTGCATCATATACATCATACATATTTCGCACATGATTAGTTAAATTTAATGCTGTGTCTCGATAATTTTTATTCTTACAACCTACTGTCTTGAAAGATTTATATTGTTGTCTTACTCTGTCTTTGTTTAGTATGTTCACAATAAGTTTTCATCTTACTTTCCCTCTGTTTAGGACATTCAAGATTCGCTGGTTCGAACAAATTGGGATGTATCGGAGTCGGTGAAGTATCTAAAGGAACACTCACGACCCAAAATGACACTTCAACGAGCTTCGTCGACGTCGGTGACACCGACAAAAACTTCGCATCCGTCTTCTGACACAAAGGAGACAACAAATGGGTCTAAACACAGATACAAGCCACCCAAGCCTCGTCACAGTGTGTCTTGCGACGAAGATGACGATGATGACAACTCTCGAGACGGTTATAGTAGGAAAAACGACCAAGTTTATGACAGTGATGAGAGTGACACAGAATCGTCTAACTCAATGACAAAACAAAGAAAGACAGTTTTCGATTTCATGAACAAGGCAACAGTTCACGAGTTGCTCACAATAAGATCATGTTCAGACAAAAAAGCAGCAGCTATTATTCAAATGAGACCATTTTCCAGCTGGGCAGAACTCCGTACCAAAATGGAAACCACTAAAACGTTAACCGGAGATATCTTGAACAACTGCCAAGAGTTAATTAATAAACAGCGTAATGTTGCCGAGTTGCTTTCCAAGTGCAAGAAGCTCGTTCGAAAGTTGGAGTCGGCGGTGGAAGCTGGAGCTGGAATCACAGAACAGCCAACGATTCTAAATAAATCGTGAGTTTATTCTCAAACACCGAAATAATCGAAATAAAATGTTTGTTTTTGTTCTTTTGTAGTTTCAAATTGGCTGATTATCAAATAATTGGCCTCAACTGGTTGACAGTGATGCACAACCAGAAAATGAACGGAATTCTAGCGGATGAAATGGGCTTGGGGAAAACAATCCAAGTTATCGCTTTCTTAGCATATCTGAAGGAGAACAAACTAGCAAAAGGAGCGCATTTGATTGTTGTCCCCTCATCCACTTTGGACAATTGGGAAACCGAAATACATAGGTGGTGCCCAAGCATGGTCGTTGAAAAGTATTATGGCAGTCAGGATGAGAGAAGACGAATGAGAATACGATACGCAAAGGAGGGATTCAAAGGATTCGATGTATTGCTCACAACGTAAGAGAAATCCATTGCTTTCCCTTAAAATTGATGAACATTTCAATCCTTTATAGGTATCACTTAGTTGCTTCCAGTCCTGAGGAACGAAAGATGTTCCGCGTTTGTAAACTTCACTACGTAGTTTTCGACGAAGCTCACATGCTAAAGAATATGACAACAGCAAGGTATTCCAATTTGATCACAATCAATGCAGAAATGAGAATTTTACTGACGGGAACTCCCCTGCAAAATAATCTACTCGAGCTAATGTCACTTCTTTGTTTTGTTATGCCGTCGTTTTTTGCAAAGAAAATCGATGATATTAAAACATTGTTTATGAAGGTATGTTTAAATTTGACAGTTGTCTTTGAATCTTTCTTATTATAATCTGTTCTGTAGAAAACCAAGACAGATGTTGAGGATTCAACTGAGTTCAATGAAAGCCAGGTGGACCGTGCCAAGCGAATAATGAAACCATTTGTCTTAAGAAGATTGAAGAAAGACGTGCTCAAGTATTTGCCCAAGAAAATCGATTACATCGTAAGTTAGGCAAAGCCAGCATTGCATTTTCCTACTTAATGTTTTTTTTTTTGTCCATAGCACAAAATTTCAATGTCACCGATACAGAAGGAATACTACAAAGACCTTGTGGAATATTATACGAACCATAGAGGTGAAATATTCGGTACAGCAGAAGCTGCAGGTGCTTCTATTATGATGGAGATGCGCAAAGCTGCCAATCATCCGCTCTTAATGAGGCATTTCTTTAGCGATGAGAGGCTACGTTCATTTTCCAAACGATTAGCCAGATGTACAACCTACAAAAAACAGAATGAACAATACATTTTTGAGGAAATGGCTGTAATGTCAGACTTCCAAGTCTGGCAATTGTGTGATAAGCATGTATGTTGTCTAGTGAGCACTTAAATAATTTTTATAATTACTTTTTTTTCTTCTAAGGGTCTCGATGATGTCGTCATTCCCGATTCTCTCATCGTAAACTCCGGCAAACTGGCGCACTTAGACAAACTTTTGCCACAATTAAAGGAAGAAGGTCATCGAGTTTTGATTTTCAGTCAATTCACAATGCTTTTAGATATTATCGAACAATATCTAGATATCAGAGGCCATTCATATTTCCGTTTGGATGGCAGCACTGCTGTCGAAGAGCGACAAGATCTTATCGATGACTTTAACAAAGATGAGAGCATATTTGTGTTCCTTTTGTCAACAAAAGCCGGTGGAGTAGGCATAAATTTAACTGCTGCTGACACTGCAATCATTCATGACATTGATTTCAATCCGTATAATGATAAGCAAGCCGAAGATCGTTGCCATCGCATGGGTCAGACCAAAGAAGTTAGTATATATCGGCTAATATCTGAAGGAACAATTGAAGAAGGTATGCTCATGATCGCTCAGGAGAAGCTAAAGCTCGAGAAAGACATTCATTCCGAAGTCACCACTGATGTACAAGAGCAGAAGTGTATGATTCGTTTGCTTACCATGGCACTGGGCTTAGGAGATAGCAAAGACGATGAGGAGGAGGACGAGACAAAGGATGAATCAAAGGCAGCGTAGAAGTAGAATGATTAAATGATATTTTTCGGCTAATACTTTAGAAGTGTTAGAAAAAAAAAAACTCCTTTATTATTTACATACACATCGGTTAGGACATTTTTAAGTAAATAAATTTTATTTTCTATCGTTTAATATTATTCAATTGTATTTATGTTGAAGTTATGTGCACTTTTCTTCAGGCACTTAACTCTTTTCAACTCATTCATACTATTTTAATTTAATATTAAAGCGTAAATTGTTATAATTGTAAAGATGAAAATAAACAGAAAACAACCGGAATGCAAAGTAAAGCTAATTTATAATGTACCAAAACAAAAATATGGAATTTTATTTCACAATATTTAGTATATTCATTGTTTTGTAGAATTCGTTGAGTGTGATGGAATATGCCGCCATGTAGCAAAGAGCTCGTGAATATATGTATATCAAATATGCTTCTACTAAATAGTGGATTAAACGCCGGCTGAGTTCCAAAACGTCAAAAAAATACGCATGGTGAACGCATCACGCGTTGCTACGAAGTTTTCATTTTGCGATGCATCACGATGCTTTACAATCTTTGACGTTTTGGAACGGCTTGTGCAAACAATAAAAATATCTAAGAAATTAGCGGCGGTGATAATTTTAGCTCATATAATGGCAGTATATTTAAGAATGTTTTCGGCATAAAAAGAAACAATTTTAAACAATAAAAAAATTGCTGTCAAATTACATCGCATCGCATAACATGATGCGTTGGTTGCTTTTGTTTGCGCAGCGGTTTCTTTCATGATGCATTTTAGAACGCGATACATCGCATCACTGCTATATATTGGCGATTTGGAACGCTTGATATAACTCAAGAGAGCTTCAAGACGGCTGAGCTAAAATCAACATCTATCTTAAATATAGCTAGCTGCTCCAATACGATATTGAAGAAGTTTTGCCGGTATGATGAATACTGTTATAACTGGCTTTAGAGTCGATGAAAAGGTGGTGGTTTTCGAATTGTAATTCGTTGTCTTTTCCAGAATGTCTGGTCTGAGTGTAAAATTTTGGTCTATTGTCGATCTTCCGGCGGGAGTTCCGACAATTATTAAGCAAAATATATTACACCATTTTCATATTTTATCAATAGATATATAAAAAACAGTATTTGCTTTTGGTTGTTTTGCTTCTGATATTTTAACATGTATGCATCTCGTTATGGAGGAATGTTCAACCAAGATATTTTTAAGACTGAATAAAGAAAGAATGAGAAGTGGAAGCTCCCATTCCTGGTCATACGTAAGGGCGATATCATTAGAGAACTGAAGCTGAAGTGTACACGCTAATAGATAGAAGGTATCAGAAACCTTCACAGGCCAGGTCCACTTCCACAAAGAAGGGAGAGAGTGAAAAAATAACTAGTAATGAAGAAATACGAGCTTGAATGGACCTGAACAGAAATAGTATACGTATCACAACCTTTTGTAATGACTTCAATTAGATCATGTGCTCGAATTGTGAGCAATGGCTCTCAGAAAGAGCTAAAACTTCGAAAAAGTGAACGAACGGGTTGAAAAAGAAAAAGTTGAAAATACACTGATTTGACAGATTTGACAGTTTTCACAAACCAGCCCACCGATATTTCTTGCACTAAAATTCGTAGCAATTACTCTCTCGTGAGCGCTTTCTTCTGCGAAAAATTACGAAAATTCTCTGTAAGCGAACAGCTTTTCGTAAAAATTTGTAAATTTTCGTAAAAAATCGCTGTTTTTGGAGGGTAGACGAACGGACCTTTATATTGAAACCGCAAGTTTCAAATACCGCTACATCAACTATTTTATAACTGTTCTTCCCCCTTCCAATTTACCTATCGCCTTTGCCTTATATACCAGTAAAATAATTAGATCATATAAGACCAACATTTTCGCTCGTTAAATAATAATTATGATAAATATTGCATTCGAAAATTGATTGTCAGTAAACCAGATATTCACAATGTGCCAACGGAAAAGATAAAAAAATACGTATACGCCCCGACACCGACCTATCGTTTCTTTATTTCTAAACATTAGTTCTAAGATCTTCTCTCACACTTCTTCACATTATTCGTTTTAATTAAGAATAAATCCTCAAGAAAATTTGGCAAACATATGACACGTGATTTTAACGTCACTGACGAGGCGGAAGTGCAATGTGTTCTCCTTCCTGTCTTGTTATAAAAAAATAATAATAGCTGACCATATCTGTCACGTTCCATTACAAAAAGGAAGTGAACAACTTAGTTCTGCAGTAAATCAATAAATTGTGTGACAAAATCTCATAGTTACATGTAACATATATGTATATAATGTAAATATGCATGTAAATCCCAGTGTCATTGGCTTAGTCCTCTGTAGGTATTCCGCGCATCACTTAAGGCCGTTTATCTTTGATGAATATCACTCATCGTCGACTGTCTATCTTTGAAAATATCTAAAAAAGCAAAATGTCAAAGAAGAATTCCCCTCTAACAATATTCTAAAATAGCGAATGCGAGTGTATCTTGCGAATTACTACGCGAGCCATTAAGACATTTTTACACACATAAAATTCTACATAAAAAGACGCTTTTGGGGGGCATTCTTCTCTGACTAATATCCCATGCATGAGTGTCCACCACCACGCTCTACTAAACAATTAATAATAGAAATAATAGAAACTTCCTACATTCATTCGTTTACTTGGAGCAAATCGAAAGAGCTGCCATCCAGAGATAAACTCATACAAATAAATATGTGTATGTGTCTCAAAAATATTCTACGAACATGGGCAGACAACAAACTAGAAAAATTAATAATGTTGACGGAACGAATGCGCCGTGTTAGTGGAAGTCTAAGTCAGAAAGCACAGGCAAATATGAGTACAAACGAAAAGTGAATATCAACAGATATTATCACATAATCAAGTTACTAATATTATGAAACCATCCATTAAGTTTGTCATTCTTTAAAAATAAAAAGTGAAATGTCGAGGAGAGTAGCAGAAGAACCAAACTTACTCTCACTCTACATTTCTCGGTCAAAAGTGTGACTCAGTGTCTGCGAAATTCCTAATTAAATACAAAAAAAAAAGATTATTTCAAGTTATAAAAAAGCAATTTGCCAAGAAGAAGAACGAGCCCTGAAAGAATAGGCAAAAGCAAAAACTTAATCAATGGGCATACATACATACACACGGATCAACACGCCCAGCTAGCTTAAAGTTTTGTTAATATAGTGCAGCTTTAAATCACTATTTCTTATGCTATATGTACACAAATATATATCCGCAGTAGATAGACAGATAGTTTATTTGGAAGTATGGTGCGCGCGCGTCTATTTGACGCTCAAAAGATCTCTCAGACAGTGTTGACAATTTGTAGAAATTCGAATAAGCAAACTACTGTTTCGATGGAATTACCACTGTGCCATTACGCTCATTTCATTTAAATAAGATAAGTCTTGGTATACTTATAACACTAATCATCTTCAAGCTTCTACATGACTATAGCGTCATCGACAAAATTGTAAAGGCGAATGGAATGCCATAGAAAAATGGAGGCGATCAGCACTTCGGTTCCTCTTTCAATCTAGAACTCTAATTAGTTTTATTTTTAACCACTTTTATACAAACAATATATTCTGTAAAGAACTAGTATTATTTACCTTTTAGTATAAAAGATCCGTTCGTACCCTCCTAAAACAGTGAATTTTTACCAAAATTACGAATACGCTCACGAGAGAGTAAAAAAATTCCCCATGCTACGAATTTTAGTGCTAGAAATTTCTGTGAAAACTGTCAAATCAGTGTATTTTCAGCATTTTCTTGTTCAACCCGTTCGTTTACTTTTTCGTAATTTAAGATCTCTCTGAGAGAATTTCACCCCCACTCTTCGATGTTTGATAATCTACTAATTTTAGTGCAAAAATTACGCGAACGGGCCTAAAAAGTTTCTTTAAGATTTAGAATATAAATGTTTTATTATTTTAAAGCAAAAGAATTGCAAATTTTCTTGAGATTTTTTGCACCTAGTAAGAATACCGGGCAAGTAATGCAATGGTTTTTAATGGAATTCACTTTGATTTGATTTTATTCATTTTTCTCTTGACATTTCTAAATAACGCTAGTTCGAAACTTTTTACAAAATATATTTCTGCCGAACGAAACATTGATATACTAAAGGGCTGAACATAATCAACATTGGGGAACATAAGCAAATGTCATAACTGACCGGAATGGTTCCTTTTGTTTCCTTAGTCCACTTCGGAGGTTAGGGAGAAGAATACCAGGTAGGAGTAGGAATTGATTTTACCGAAATCATACCACAACCTACAGTTTCAAAGCAAGTTACACATTTCGCGATAAATGAAATTGGAAATCATGTGAGTAAATAAATCTATGGTGACGGATTTTCATAAATTCGAACAAAAATCGGCTCAAAAATTTATAATGATAAAAACTAAATTTAGTATCGCTTTGCATTAAAAACAAAGTGGCAACACTACACCCTCGCAATCAGTCGCTCTCTCAAATAGATCTCAAAATAATTATCTACTCTACACTCTGAGACAGACTACATACTATACTACCCCAACAATCGATCGAGTAAATGTGAACTTTTTCAGTCTATCTCTGATCGCCCGATGCTGTAACAGTACATATAATTAAATTTAGGAAAAAAAACTCTCTAATTCGAATCCTAAAAGAAGACATAAAACGGAAACGGAAAAAG
This sequence comes from Chalcosyrphus nemorum, assembly GCA_949716465.1. Taxonomy (NCBI): domain Eukaryota; kingdom Metazoa; phylum Arthropoda; class Insecta; order Diptera; family Syrphidae; genus Chalcosyrphus; species Chalcosyrphus nemorum. The sequence continues at coordinate 60,604,785 of OX454332.1, forward strand.
AAAATACAAAAATAAAAATAAAAAAAAAGAAGAAAATTCTCCGACAAAATATCGAAACTAAAAATAAAATTTAATGAAAAGAAGAAATATTTATTTTGTTTGTTTTTATTTTTCTTATATCCATTTATCTACGTTTTTATAAATTTACTAAATCATCAATTTCGCGCCGCTCGTGTATCTTACAGTTTTAGTTTTATTTTTTTGTTCGTCATTCTTGTGTCTTCAAATTCTTATATTCTATCTATTATTAGTGCATTGTGTGTAAGATACGAAAACGGAAGTAAAAAAATTTCCTATAAACGAAAAACGCATCTTAAATTTATCGTCACACTCTCGAATAAAATTGAATTTTAATCTACTTTTTTGGTTTTTGCGAACATTTTCATTTCTAAACATATAAATTGCTGTACCTAAGTATCTAGACATTTATTTTCGGTTATATAAAGAAAAAAAAATTGTTTTGTGTGCTGCCAAAAAACAAAATTTCGTGAACTAACGAATACCAACGAGCGTAAAAATATATATACATATCTCATATCTTATTATCTTGTGGATGCAACAAAAACAAAAAATTGTGCAAAATAATACCAAATATTTTACAAAAAAACAAAAAAACGAATCAGTTTATATGACGCACACCAGCTGGGTGTACTCTGACAACAATCGCTAATAGTGGATAATTAATTAAAGAAATTTTCTATATGTAGAGTTTATCACAATTAAAAAAAAAAAATATAATTAATAAAAACAAAAAAAAAAACGACTTCGACGAACGACGAATTACTCAACTGTGGATGCCTTTCGACAAATCGCAACGCAGGAGTTCTGAAAATATGAAAATATAAAACTTTCGCAGAGTTTAAACGGAATCAAATCGAAAAAAGGTATTCTTTCTTGATGCATAAGTATATTTGAATAGAGATATTTTCGCAAAAAAACTGTAGCTATTTTGAGAGGTTGTAGCTCTCTTAAGGGTGAGCAGAAAGACAAAGGCTGAAGTATTTAGTGTATATACACAAATGTAGTGTCTTAAGGAAAATATGTAGCTATTGGGAGGCGACCAACTCATCTGCTTATGATATCATTCTAAATCGTTTTTGCAGTTTTATTTTTAAAGTTCAAAATTCAATGTGATAGCAAGTACATATGTTGTATTTTATTTTTTCTGGAGGGTTGTAAGTTGTAGTTGACATTGGTATTTACAACATTCAATTTGAATGATTGTTAGCCAAGATATGACGGTTCATAAGAGTGTCCCTTTCTTAAGTTTTAATGCAAACGTCAAAAATATACATCAGCAAACGTAAGAAACTGCCGAAACATTGGGGCTTGACTCGATTCTAATCATGGAATCGTTTTCTTGCTTTATTTTGGATATCATTTGAATGGTTAGAACAACTTGGGTCTGAACAGTCATGACATTAATCTGTCTTCTTTCACCAAGGACAAAGCTATTATTCTTTAAAACTCATAACTGAATAGGAGTTTGATATTGATATGATATTTGTTACTTTCATAAAAATTGGTAACTGCGTTGCTCTTTTTCCGTTGGGTGTCAAAACATAGGTACACATATTAAATAAGAACTCGAATTACTCTTAACAAACTATCTGGCTATGAGCTTACAGGGTTGCCGAATGTACTTCTAAGGGAGTATTATATATACTCTAAGGGAGTATTATATATACTCCCTTCTTATATATACTCCCTTCTTAAAGACTGTACTCTCGTACTCCCTTCGTCCTGATTTTACTACCTTTAAAACATCTCGATTTTTCCCACAAAATAGTATTAGAAAGTAACTCTTATTGTGTTTAGTACATTGTCACTTTTATTTCATTGAATGGGTCATCAGAAACTGGTGCAATTACCCCGGGGTAAGACTGGCTTTTTAGAAGTGGAAGATGAGGTGTAAAGTAAGAAACACGATTAAATCTTCATTCAGTTGAAAGGCGGGGTAAAACTTATACCTTTTCTCTTTTCCTTGCGAGCTGCCAATTTAGGAGAATTTAGTCAGGGTTAACCCAGGACAAAATTGCTCCAGTGTATGATGGGCTTCGTCTTTTATCTGTCCTTGAAAGTGATGAAATAACTTAAAAGCATCTAGTAAACTACGATGTGGAAAAGTAAGCAGAAAAAATAGTACACACCTGTACTCCCCTCAGGCACAAAATACTCCTCTGTTAACTTCTAAAATACTCCCCTTCGAAATTGGGAAACGGCATCCCTGATGAGCTATGTTCTGTTGTAATAAATTTTTTTGTTAACATCGCCCCATTGTTAATAGAATGACCATTCCGTGGCTCAGAGGCTATTGTGTTGGACTACTGTGCGTTAGGCCCCAAGTTCGAATCCAGGAATACACAATCAACTGTTTTGTACGGCCCCTACTCTTGCGAGCGTCTGACAAACATACAAGAGTATTAACTGTCACGAGAAAGCTTCTCGAAAACCCTCTGCCCTTCGGATATGGCATAAAGCTTTAGGTCGCCGCTTGTCACGCACGAGAGGGTAGGCCTTGGCCTTCTAGGGGCTGCTTAAGGCCAGATTTTATTAAATTTTAATATTTATTTAAAAATACTTGTTATATGGAACGTACTCTCAGAATAGGAAGAACCTCGTTCTTATCTATATATTTCAAGACATTTTATGTTTATTTCTCTAATCGACATCGACTTCGTGTTGATGATTAAATACCTTGTACATAAAATACATAATTATATGTAGGTGATCCTAAAAGGTCAAGATACATTTTTCTTTATGCGCAAAATAAACACTCGGGAAAGATAGTCATAAAGAAAGACCTGCTTGTATTTCGAAGCAATAAAGTGTAAGGCATTCAGTGTCAAATGTAATTAAAATCCAAATGATTTAGCGATGTTATTCGCCACAAAAAAAGAAGTAAAAAACTAAAACAAATACAAATAAATAGATAATAATACCTGCCAAATTATTTAAACAATTATCCATACCTGTTCGTTAATAGGCATACGATACGATACGATTACGTCCCAAGAAAGATATCAATTACACAAAAAATAAATTTATTTTCCTTCATTCCTTACTCAAGACCGTGTGCTCGTGTGATGTAAATGATCGTACAGAGTTCATTCATATAGTGAATATCTGTCGCCAAGATAGACACACAGATCGTAAAGATAATCCGCCAGCGAGAACGGAAGCTTAAAATACTTTACTTAATTAATATACAAATTCTTTATTAATCAACAGAACGAGTACCTACATATAATTTTTAAATACTATTTAAATACATTTTTATCCAATCTATGAAGTCATTTACTTGCAAAATAAATTACGCATTCACCTCATGCATCATCCACACTAGTTCCAAATTTGGCGTCAAAATACTCTTTATGAAATAATTTATTCTATTCCAGAGAATCGGTATTTTTTTTTATATTAATCTTTACTCATTTACCGCCCAAATAGACTTCGGATCATGATTCAAAATGAATTCTTTGTACAATTATTATTTAATGGATAAAAAAAAAATATATTTATGCAAAATGTGTACCTACGTATATACATATATTTATTTGCACTTCGCCATTAAGAGCAGGTGGTAAGTGATTTGTTTAAATAAATAAATATAAATATGTATATGCATGCGAACATATTTTATTTCGTAAACTAAATAAAAAGCTAACAAATAGCAAGTGATTGTCGGCAGTTTGAGTGTTTATGATGATGTCATAAAGCACACCTACACACGTTGAGGTCGAATATTAGAAAATATTTTATTCGGTGTGGTGCCGGTTTGTTCGCCATCTGACAGTTGTTCGAACTGAAGATACACAACTTGCTCAACTTGAAGTGTTGCCTGGTTGCTACTGTTGATTCATTTGGATTACGAATTGGATTTTTTTTTGTATTTTGCAAAATGCAATTGGTCTGATCAGTTGTTGGGTGGTGGGGCTTGTAGAGATACTCCAGATATGAATGTTCAAGATGAGGCTAATAATGAGGAAGATATTGCACAGTGTACACTCATTTCCGTTCTATTGCGTTATTTAATTTAACTATATTTAACATTTGCCTAAGGATGAGTTTCCCTTTTAACGACATTTCCTTCTGCATACAAATAAGTGACGAATTTCAAGAATTGGAAGATGAGTTGGAAAGTAAATTAAGAAGAGATCTCAGATTTGACTTAGAAGTGAATTTTATTAGTTTCGTTTTGGGGCGAATAAATATATTTTAACGCTTTGACATTAACGATACACTCAGACGATTTTCCGAATTCCTTTCTTGATCTTCAATTATAGGTCGCGTGCTGTTTTTATTTGTTTTTTTGATTTATTTCGTTGAATTGTGTTTAAAATCGAACATCATGGGTGAAGAGAGCTATTCGGTTTCTTATTTATTAAATACTACCGACACATTTTTTTAAAAATAATATACAAATCATTACAGCTAAGACATATTCTCATCCGTTAGGCATAAAAGCTAAATATATGGTATTGCTAGTAATATACATATGTTAATTCATCAGATTCAAGTGGATGGGGTACATATAAAGTGTTATTTTCCTTACCCGTGTACTGATTTATCATTCCTACTCTGCACTGGACATATGTATTTATTTCAGGCTTAATGTCCCCCTTCACATCAGAAATTAGTTACATGAAAGAATAATTTTCATGAAATTTTCAGCATCTTTTGGAAATTTCATTGCATGACTTAGGAAAGGTAAATACCACGGATCGAAAAGTGACAAAAAAAATAAAAAGGTGATGATTCCGACAAGCTTAGGTTAGGTTAGGTTTGCGGGTTGGCAGCGGAAACGAAATACCTCCGCCGCACTCAGGTCAGCACTGACCCATTGTGTCACCCATAGGGGGGCTTAGAAAAAGTACCACTTGCCCATTTAACCCATTAATATCTGTAACAACTTCCCATGGTTGTACTTACTCGTTACCCGTGTATACAAACCATCCTGATGCTCTGATAAAGTTCAATAGCATGTCGGAATTGGCGTTGGAGAGTTCTCCTAGATCCTGAAAGAAGTGTTTGCCGAGGAATTTGTACCTGGAATGTTGGAGTCCAGGGCACCGGCAAAGGAAGTGGGCAGTGTCTTCTATAACATCCTCATCGCCGTATCCTGAGAGTTCTTCTTGCGTCCGACGTAGTTTTTTTTAGGTGATACCGCAGTGTTGTGACCCCTGAGTATCCCCACGAGCGTGGACAGTCCTTGTCCTTGCGAAAAATTCTCTCGGTCCTTGCCTTGTCCAAAGTTGGTTATAGTTGTTTTGCAGTTTTGCAAGTATTTGGGGCTTCCATCTCAAGTTCGCCTCTCTCATAGCCAGTTTCCCTGCTTTAAGAATGAGATCGCAGGGCGGGGTGCTTATGGAGAGGTCGGTCAGTTCAAGTGGGTCCGATGAAGCTTTCCTTGCTAATTCATCTGCCTTTTCATTTCCCGGGACGCCGTCATGCCCAGGGACCCAGCAGAGCAGAACCTTGTGCCGTGTTCCAAGAACCTTAAGCTCTTCGCGACAGCACTTCACAAGCTTGGATTTTATTTCTATAGCGGTAATTGCTTTGATAGCAGCCTGGCTGTCGATAAAGAAAATGATACCTTCTGGTTCTTGTTCTTACGGCAGACTCACGGGCAGCTATTGTCACTGCCAGGACCTCCGCTTGGAAAACACTGCTGTGGTCTGGGAGTCGTATAGATCTGTTCCGACAAGCTTAGTTCACCAAGAGAATTTAGACTTGTCATGTTATGTAATAGGTCACCGTACTCAACGCATTGTTCTATTATGATTCATCGTGTGTTTATGTTGTCTATGCCAATGCACTAACTCTTTCCTATCCTTTCTTCTTCTTCGTACCCATCGCCTGAGTAAAATATTAATTTTATTTAAGCCGGTATAATAGGGTTCTAAAATGCATATATGCGTTGCTACATCTTGGAAAACTGTGCACTATTAGATGCAGCAAATTTGCTAATGTATTTGGAGCCGTTTGAAATAGTTTGGCAGGTATGACATAATGTCGCTTAGACTAAGTCTTGTTTGGTGTTCCGATCAGTGATGTTATAAACTGTTCTACGTTGTTGAAACATACATAGTATCGGTCAGTAGAAGTTGGTCACGACTAGCAATACGCATTACTTGATTCTATGCAGATGAGTTCTCTCCACTGCAGGGGGCGCTACAATCCGAGCCTCGATTGGCTTCAGATGTTTGCCGAAAGCCATGAGCGATGATTTTTCTGCCCTTTACCGACATATGTAGGTGTGGCCCCAGTTGCAAAAGTATTTTTTATACCATTATATTGGTCATACATGCTTTCCTGCATTGTGCTTCTGATGATATTGACCCCGATTATTTTAAGCGCTTACTGATACAGCTGACAGCTATTGCCATTGACCTGGACCTTACGATCCGGAAGTTGTGTGGTTTCGAGCATATGAAGCTTGTCCGTGTTGCTAGAATTACCACCAATATCGTCTAGAATACGCAGTAGTGGATAAATTTGTGAAAAATAGTGCCTTCGTGCTTATGAATGTCGATCTGCCGGCGTGGAAGCCATACATTTAGCTGAGATTCTTCTCAATAGTTTTTACAAAACATATGATCGCCAGTTTTGAAAATGCAGCTTATAGTACTTCAGTCGTAGGGCAAACCTTCTCCCATCCGTACATGACTGATGCATACAGCCCATCCTAATTGAAAAGTTCAGCTGGGAGCTGCTATTTTCTTCTATACTAGATGGAGGTACTAGTTCACACATGGTAGCGTTCGTGGAGGGTGAAAGTACTGTTTTTCGGTCAATAACTCTTTGTAGGCTTTGGTCCCTTCTAACGTACTAATGTCTCTGCCCTTAAGCTTCTTAGTCTGCACAGTTCACAGCTTCATACCGTTGGAAATTCAGGCTCTGAATTTAGCTACAACAAGAAAATAGTGTGTTCAACCACCGCATTAATGCTTAGAAAACCTAGTGTTACTTATCACCATATTACGAACATATGCGAGCTGGCTGTTATCGTATCGTGGAGGCTGAGTTTGCCGAATAATCCGCCAAAAATACTCCGTACAGGTTCCGTCTGTCTTCAACGTCTTCGACAGTAGCGTCTGCCCATATGAAGCTAATGTTGTAGAACAGCGATGACATTGATGACACGCAATGTAATATTATCGGCACGTCATCAACTGAGAAACTCAATTGCACCTTTGAGCGGCAGCATAAACTGTCTGCATCGAGTAATGTTTTCTTATTTTTGCTTCTCATTCTTAAAGGGTACAAAGGGCACATGCATGTTACGATTTTCATCCCTTAACTTCAAACTTCCAGCACATAAAACACATTTATGTACGCTGAAAGCAGAAAATTCTTCGTTCACATTTTTGGGTTGATTTAATTTGGATCGGTAAAATGTGTGTTCAAAAAGACAAAACAATTTAGAGAGAGAGGACTTAAACTAGAAAACTACATCACGACTGTATGTTGCCACGTCAAAGGCACTACAAACTATTTATTTTTTGAATATGGCACGAGGCTCTTAAAAGTTTCGCCATCCTTGTTGTAGAATGTTGCTCTGATGCGGATTGCTGCAAGTCGATTGCTTAGAGCACTTTCACACAGGGAGACTCAGACTTGAGACTTTTTAACGTTCTCTTTTGGTGTCCCTCTGTTACTTTCATACGTCGAGACACCACACAACAGATCTTTTATATTTCTGTTACTCCCTTCAATAGAAATTTTACTGTGTGATGATGAATGCAATGAATGCAATTCTTTATTATTCTACTTTTGAGAGTCTCGAGTCGGAGTCTCCCTGTCTGAAAGTGCACTTATTGGCTTAAGATCAATGAATTTTGATCCCCACCGATTGCCCACGACAATCAGCTACATACTATGTACATATGTCTTCTTTGCATTTCTGTTCCTACACATCGTATCTCCGGGATCGCAATAAAAGGTCCGTTCGGGTACTTTTTGCACTAAAATTCGAATTTCTATTTACGAAGAAGTAAACGAACGGGTTGAACAAGAAAAAGTTGAAAACACACTGATTTGACAGATTTGGCAGTTTTCACAAACCAGCCCACAAAAATTTCTCGCACTAAAATTCGTAGCATGGAGTGATTTCAGCTTTTTGTAAAAATTCGTAAATTTTCGTAAAAATTCACTGTTTTAGGAGGGTGTGCGAACGGACTTAAAATCTGTCTTGTACTGGACAGATTCGGGCTTTATACAGCACCCGAAGTGTGTAAAGTTTGTAATTTCCCGACGCGTACATGACAATTAATTTCTGTGGACGTTCCGGTGCGGTTTGCCGAATGAAGGTACTCGTTCTTAATAATCCGAGGCTCATGTATCCCTCACAATTGAAAAACCTGTTCTACTAGTTTTCGGGCCTGTGACGATGGGCCGGCTCAAAAAATCGGCATCAATTTCCCACTTTTGAAGTACCAATACTGCCGTTTGTTATGGGCCAACGTAGGTTAGTAGTTTTACTTAGGTTTGGCATCCTTAGACTTGAACTCCGAATATGTGTAAGTAACTCTTTCAAGCTGTCTGCCAAACTGTCTATAAAGTCCGCATAGATTCTGTCAAGAATTTAACCGTCGTCCATCCTCCATCTAAGGGCTTCGGGACGCTTGCAAACGTTCAGGTCAACAAGAAATCCTTCACTCATATATCCCCACATGAGTGGAGACGTGTTCGCCCAATTCCCATTGTTCATATAAGTACACATGAATAGAAAGATTGGACAAACTCTCATCATTTGTTCACAACATATCAATATCAATATCCCCGCACCTTAATACCAGCGAAATTGACGACTTTAGGAGCTTTCCCTGGTCATTTCAAACTTTATTACTGTTCAGGCAGTTGAATTTTTTATTAGATTTATTAGAGTCTTGTACCTTTATAAAAGTTGTTATTAAATAATTTTTTATTTTTTTCTATCTCTTTACAGATATCCGTTAAAAATTTCTCTGACATAAATTTATTTAAGCAAAACAATTATTTATAACAAAATATGCAGCTGTACTACTCATAGTTTTAAATAAGAAAGCAAGGAAAGAAAAAAGGGAAACAACATATTGTGATAAAAAAAAGTAGTGTTTTAATTGACGTCAATTAACTCTTAACACATAAAGTAACCAAGTATTTATAGTATATTATATTTTTGTACATAAATATTTAAATATAATTAAAAGATATAAATATATAAGAGAAAAGCATACATAACATAGCTGATAAGGACTATCATACACACACAACTCACATATTAATACCAAAGAAATTACTACACCATAAAGGAGTCATTAAGTTAGAAGAAAGTTTGAGTATTACGCACTAAGTATCACAGATTGCTAGAGAGGTCAACGAAAATCAAAACAAAAAACCATGGCTGAGAAAGTCGAGCAACAACCAACTCAAATGAATAACAATAATCAGCGTATTCATAAATCACCAGAATTTCAAATTTCTGGAATGGTTCCTGGTGCCATAACGAGAGAGAGGAGCTTCGTAAGGACTAGTAATCATCAGGTATGTCTAGCTTTTTCTAGCTTATTAAAGAATCCGTCGTAACAAATATACGAACGTTTTACTATGCTATAAATCCGAAAAAGTTTTATCACAGAATCCGAATGTACCCGATAATAGAATTGAATCTCGAAATTCGTGGCGGATTCTTTGATAGTACTTTCGTAATTCGTAGAAAAATTCCTATTACGACGGATTCTGTGATAGAGATGAAGACCTGTGTGAATATTTCCGAAAAACTATTCTAAAAATGATCCAATTTTTCTTTTCAGAACATCAACAAAAGACGAAGTCTCGCTTTTAATGTTCAGTCAGGAATTCAACCAGCCCAAATGAGGGCCAAACCGGCTATGGACATCTATCGACCCCCAAGTAAGTGTACAGATGTCCCTCTAGAACTCAGACACAACTTTTTCTTTCACTTTTTTTTTTCAAAATTACTACTAATTTGGTGTTTTGTTCTATTTCTTTTTTCCATGTGTTCTTCCCGCCTACTGAACGCTATCTGTGTACTGTGTTTCCAAAATCTGCATCATACACACGCACCTACATACATAATATCCCTTATTTATCCTGTACTTGCACTTTTCACAATCCCATCCGAAACACCAAAATGAAAAACAAATAATATAATTAAATTATATTTTGTTTATTTGTTTTGTGTTTTTTTTTTTATTTTACATAATTAAATACAATACAACGACATAAAACAGACATTCGACTCGATGGTAATTCCTTGAATAATAACAATAACACGAACAACAAATTAAATGTTCATGCCCAGGAATTCACCATGAATCGAGCACAACAACAACAACAACAACCACAACTATCACCGGGCGATCTGCACAATCCTCGGTATGAAATATTCCAAGGCAAACAAATTTAATTTTTCGATTTCGATTTTTTTTTCTCTTTTGCTCGCGTCCTTCGGCGTTTTGCTCTTCCAGAATTAAACTACAACTTACAACATTCTTCCAGTTCATCGATGGTCTTCCCAGCTCAGGGAGGAGGCGGTGGATTGTTAGCCCAGCAGAAGTCGAATGCTAGCATACATCAACAGATGCAGATGGCTGCAGCTGCAGCCGTGATGGCTGGGCGAAGACATGCTGGCTTGTCTGTGGGTAGTATGTCCCCAAAGGGAGTGCATCCAGGCCAACGAACGATTCTAGTATCGCATCCAATGCAATTGAATAGTATGGGAGGGATGAGCGTCCCACTGCCATCGTCCCAATTACCTCTCGTCAATTCACCGTCAAGTGGAAATATCTTTCATGTAAGCTCACCAGATACTTGTACCTGGAAGAAATAAATAAAAATCTCTGATTTCTTTAGCACGCCGCTGGTTCACAGCGAGTAAAGTTTGCCGCCGAACCGCAAAAGATGCACAACAATGGCGGTCAGATGAAACCTAATCACCACATGGGCAACAACAATCAGTATATGAATAACAACCACATAAATGGTGATGCATACGCTAATTTGCTCAGCTCGAACCCACTCCAGAGATCAAAGTCATTGTCATCGGCTGATGCACTGACTCGTGGAATTGCCGGCTTGGGACTGGCCTTGGGTAATGAGGTGACTGATATCGGGCAATTTCCACCGGACATACAGTCTTTAATTGACACGGCTTTGGAGGATCCAAATCAGTTGAACTCTCGATGCCTCATGGAACTGACGTCGCACTTCATAAAACGTGCTGTCGAGGGAAGGCGGTTCGCTTTACCTATCTCGAGACTATGTTTAAACATTATCGCAAAGGAGCAGAAAGAAACCTTCCTGGAGGCTCTATTAAACACCTGCAGGCAATGGTACCAAGAAAGAGAAAAGGTTAGTGTGTCTATCCCGAATATTCCAGGATAAAAACTCAAGTGAATTATTCTTTTTGCAGTTACTCTATACTATACAGGGAATGAAATCACCATCTCGGGTACGTTTTACAGCGTTCATGGCGTTTCTAACCGAAATGTTTTGTCAATTGAAGCGACGTCAATTGCAGCTTCGTACTCAGTGTGATGGTGCACCACCACCACTTGTATTGCTCACTTTATTGGCAAAGTGCTGCGAAGACTGCGTCACACCGCCAGTTAGATCATTGTCAGAGGTGAGTCATCACAATCAGACGCATCACTTCCACATTTACTACACATCTTTTGTTTCCCTAGATCGAATGTTTATTTTTCGTCCTCACTTGTATCGGAAGAGATCTGGAACAACAACTTCCCCAACAATTGGAGATTTTGTTGTCGTTGGTGCGTGACGCTTTCTTAAATGCAAGCGATTCTGCGCCAGCTATCCGCCGAACTCTACTCCAACTAATCGAGCTACAGGCATCACACTGGCAGCTGCCTGGCAATACGGTCCTCTATTACTATCCGTCATCAAAGTAGGAGTAACGACAGAGGGCTTGGATCATATTTTATTGGTTTTTTTATTTAATTGTTCACAATCATCATCATAATCAAACACAATTTTGGACTTTTGAAAGCAATGACGCATTTATTTCAGATGCATGCATATACATATAATATTATTAATATTTAATTTTATTTTTATTTATTTAACTTTTCTTTTGTATTAGAAAACTATATAAAACTAACCAAAAAAAAAAAAACAAGAACACCTTAGTACTTAGTGAAATATAAAGGTTAAATTTCTAAAGAATTTCAAAGAACAAATAAAAATATTAATATTTCACGAAGTATATAACTAAAAAAATGTCAAGAAAATAATTTTAAAAAAATGTATACTAGTCAAGTTATTAGCAAAAACAAAGCAAATGATTATAATGTTTAAAAAAAACTTAATGAAAAATAATAAAATTAAATTCGTAAAGAGATTGTATGTAAAATATTACATATTTAACATGTGCCAAGATTTTTTTAAACAAATATATTTTGTGGTTTTTGTAAATATTTTTCTTTTTTACTTGTTATACTAACTGCAACGAGAATCTTCAAAACTAAAGGCTGAACTAAAATAGTCGGAAGCAATCGGATGCTAATGTCAAAATTCTACGTTCAGTTACCATTTTCAAAAGTTACTAATAGTGGGAGTATGCGTTTGGATGCATCTGTCAAATAGTTCTGCCGCATTTTCATAAGTAAGAGCGAATTGATTCGCACTTTCGTAAGTGAGCAAAAGTGACCGAAACTGACCAAAAACTGAACGAATCGAAGCCAAAAGCTATTATAGTCGCTCAGCACTAATTCTGTGTATTCGACCATTCGACTATTATAGTTCAGCCTTAAGAGGTTTGTTTTAAAAGAGACTTAAGGGCCAATCAATGAATGGATTTATGCCTCTAGACGCACCCGTGCATAGTCATGCGAATACACATAATTTGTATACTGCATCCATAGTGACTTTTCGCTCAGTTCCGTCAATTATCGTTCACTTTTCCCTCCATACGCAAAGAGCAGTTTCATTCGCACATTCCGTACGAAGCGCTGAGTATGGATTTAGCTATATCGTGTGTTAAAATATGACATATGGTCACGTTTTCTTAATGCAATTATGGGTGCGCTCGAAATTTGACAGCGCGCGAGTAGACTTTTCGTTCAATTATAAAATTAGCTATCGCACCCTTAGTGCAATTATGGTTGGGGCTTAATATTGATTTGTACTTTTTGTTTATTTTATTAAATAGATAATAGATAGGTAGGCGTTCGCATACCTTCCCAAAACAGCGAATTCTTAACAAAACTTTACGAATTTTTCGAATAGGTGTTCGTGTACGAAACATTCTCGTAGTTTTGGATTTTTTTTTTTGGAAATTTCCCCATGCTACGAATTTTAGTGCAAGAATCTTCTTTGGACTGGTTAAAAAAACTGTTAAATCTGTCAATTCAGTGTATTTATTTTTAACTTTTTCAACTCCCACTCTTCGAAATTTGATAGCTTTTTAGTGCCAAAAGTACGGGAGCAGATTTAAGGATTAATAAATAGATATACCTTACGTACCTACATAGATGATTTCACTCGTATAGTCAGGGGAAAAGAAAATGATCTGAAGTTTAATTTTGGGTGTCAATGTCTCGACCGGTGTGAAGTGTGGTGTGTATGGGACACTTAAGGCCTACTAGACACTTGTAACATTTTTCTTATTTGCGTGGTTTTAAACTTTTTTCGCATTTTTTCCCGCCTGTTCGGAACTAATATTTTAGTGAAGACTCATTTTTGAATAACAAACTTAATATTAATGCCTTTATGCTGTGGATTCAGGACCCGGGCGTTAAGAAAATATCATTTCAAAGTACGTCTAAAGTTGGGCTTGAGGGTAAACAGATGAGCATTCAAAGCGTGATGGGTATTGCGCGTGAAATTTTGAAGACGAGAAATGCACTATGTTCAATGCTGGACAATTCTACATATGTCATAATCGAATAGGCAAATTTTCAGACCAATTAGAGCTAGTTGACTAGGTAGTTAATATGTATAGTATTTTTCAATGATATAAAGGCACTGCGACTCCGATATGAGTGCTACCGAAAAGGTCTAAGAATTTGCAAAAAAAAAAAACAGGTAACTCAAAGAATTGTAAGTAAATTAAATTCAGATTATAGAGATTCTGCTGACTACCCAGTACCTATACCGCACTGCAGGTCATTTATTTTTGGCTTAGTCACATTTTTTAAAAACAAATAAAATTGGTCATTGTTGTATATAGTAGGTAAATCAAATAAATATCTGTAAAACTTATCTTATAAGAAAACATACGCTTAGTCTAAATTATACCCCATAAGCTTGCTGTGAAGCATAGCCCATGGGCACCGGTAACCCTGTATGAAATTGCATTGGTTGCAACTGAAAGTAATGAAATGGAACTGTAAAAGGTTGCATTTGAGTTATCACTTGTGATGTTTCCTGTGGTTGTGGCTCATTATCTTCGACAGATATTCTAAACTGTTGGTTCGGTTTCCTGTTATCAGCAGATACTGCATTATGCCTACTCTGAGCTTCTTCTTGCTCCTGCTGGTGATGTCGTTGGTATCCAAAGTTATCGATTTGTTGCTGCATTAACTGTGCACGTAAGTTACTACTATGTCTAGCTGCAGTAAATTTTGGATTGCTACTTGATGGATAGCCTGACTGATCATAGTGGCCACCACCATCGTGACTACCCTGTGATTCGGAATGAATTTGATGATGTGCTTCTTCCTTTATTTCATGGTGTTCTTCATGCAGCCCATGGTGTTGCTGGGGTGCTTCGTATTTATAAGGAGCATGAATGTAGACTGGGACTTTCTTTTCCACTGTCACTTGTTTTTCGACTTCAACTTTGTAGGGTACATGAACCTTTTTTTCGACTGGATAGGGCACTGGTTTTTCCACATGAACTGGAACTTTTACTTCTACTGGGTAGGGTACTGCTTTGAATACTGGATATGGCTTCGGGACATGAATAATTTTATTAACAATTTTCTCTACTGGGTATGGCTTTGGAACGTGTACAATTTTCTCGACAATTTTTTCCACTGGCACGCGAACATGTACGATTTTCTCCACAGGGTAGGGAACCTTCACCTCAACTTTTTTCTCTATATGAATAGGTTTTTCGACAATTTTTTCAACGGGATATGGTTTAGGAACGTGCACTATCTTTTCCACCGGAACATTGACGACTTTTTCGACAATCTTTTCCACAGGATAAGGCTTTGGCACATGAATAATTTTTTCAACAGGCACGTGAACAATCTTCTCCACTGGGTAGGGTTCCTTTTTAACTATAGTCTTCACGTGGTTATGGTGATGATGATGGTGGTGATGCTTGACTTTAATGTGCTCCTCATGGCCTTCGGTGTATTGAATTTCCTCGTGATGAGGTTCTTCTGCCATTTGATGAACTTCAGATTCTTCCTTATGTTCCTCCTTATGTTCGATATGTTCATGTGACTCCTCAAAGGTATGATGGACCTTCTCCTCTTCCTTTTCCTTTTCCTCAGGCTCGTGTTTGTAATGAATTTTAACGGGGACAATTCGTACTTTTTTCAAATGCTTCGAAGGTTTCACAATATGAATGTAGTGTTTTGTTCCACGTTTATCCCGATTCGGATTTTCTGGCTCAGACTTATAGTCCACATCTTGCAGGTTATCTTTTTGATTTTTCGAATCGAGGTTTAGTGACTCTCGAGCCTTTTTCGTCCTTCGACATGTTGTCAAATTTGCTATACACAGTAGAAGAAGTGCAACGAGCTGTGTAAGAAAACAAAGACGTCATAAGTAACACACTAATGGTGAGGCACTGCACTTACCACCAGTTTCATTTCAGAATAATCCTTTTTCCAGAGGTCTCGGCTGTTGATCGAAAATTTACTCCACAGATGTGTTCAAGTTGATGGTGTAAGACAATTTGCTTAGACTCAATCGTGTGCTATAACATTTATAAGCATGCAAGCATTATTGGAGATAGTAGCGATAATCGGTATGTTTTGTTTTTTTTTTTTTAATTTGCTTTCTCTGGTGCGCAAATGAATAGTGTGGGGAAGAAAATGATAGCAAAAGTGTTAACTATTACCTTAGTAGTGCAAGTGGAGGGAAATAACGATCGCGTGCTGAATAGTACTGCATGGTTATTAAAACAACAGAAGCATGTTGGATGGGAACGTTATGTGTATTAGGAGCCGGCGTTTCGGTGCCTGGACACCATATGGTTGAACAAGTATCTTCCTGGAAGGCCAGCTTAGGGGAAGTAGCGAATAAAGTTCAAGCGTTTGAACTTAACCAATTGTAAATAAGAACTATAGATGAATATTTATTTATGTTTGCAACGAATTAGTGCGTTTTATGTGTGCCCGTGAATTTGTTATCGAAGATCCGATCATAACAGCTGAAGCCTAAGCAATATCACTTTACTTCATGAGAAGGGGATTTTTCTGTTATGTCACATACTACATACAATTCAATTTTTTTTTGTTTTTAGAGCATCTACAAAAAGAAAATTTCTGATTTGTGTACCTTTAGTTAGGTTAGGTTAGGGTGGCTGCTAGTGCCCAGATACAGATGGACACTAGCTCACTTAGGCCCAAAAGGCCCATTATGGTACCACCGGATCTACAAAGAAAATCACTACCAATTACTACATTACTACAGTGATTAGAGACAGGAGACAAATACAGAGAGGTTACCGGACAAAATAACACTTGAGAGGAGGCTTAGCTGATAGGTCGGGAAAACGAACCGGAGGTTTTAATAAAGCGTAGAAGTTGCCTAATGGGTAGACCTATCAGGTCACCAAGGTCATCAAAGAAAAAGGACCCCAAGTGTAGGTTTCTTCTTGCCGCTAGAGCAGGGCAGATTCCTCATCCTCTGATTTCCGACAGAAATCATTTGATGGGAGGTCCAAACGTCTGGCGTGTAGGCCAATTAGGCAGTATCCTGTAAGGACACCGATGATGGTGCTCAGGTCAGAACGCTTCAAAAGCATCAGTTCTTTTGAACGCTTCTGGGGAAGGTTAAGCCAGAGCTCTCTCGAAATTCTGAAGGGCTAATGTTCCCCAAGAGCGTTGGCATTCCTTATGGCATCTAGTTTGAGCAGGTGTTTACAGGTAGCAATTGGCATACCAATTCCCGTCCTTAGGGATTCAATTGGGAGGGTTATGCCAAGTTTGGCAATTTCATCCGCCTTACAGTTCCCTGGAATATCCCTGTAGCCTGGCACCCAGTATAGGTGAATGTTGTATTGTTCCTAAATCTCCATCAGAGATGAACGGCAATCTTGTACGACATTTGATGTGGTTGTGGATGATTCCAGAGATTTGATGGCTGCCTGACTGTCTTTGAGAATGCTAATATCCGTAGCAGATAGTACACTACACTTCAGCCAGGACAGAGCTTCTTTGATTGTCTCTATTTTCGCATAAAATACGCTACAGTGATCAGGGAGGCGGAAGGTGATGTTTAAGTTAAGCACAGAGGAGTAAACACCACCACCAACTCCGTCTGAGGTCTTGATGCAGTGTAGATGTGTATCGTTCCGCCACCAACCTGCTCCAGATAAGACCATATTTCACGAGCTGGGATTGATGTACGAAAGTTCCGACCAAAGCTGAGTTTGTCGGGGGTGTAATCAGTGATTTCATCAATGAGGTTAAATTCATTAAGAACAGAGGAGTGGCCATAGTTGAGAGTTAGCCACAGAGAAGAGGCAGACAGACGAATAGCCGTTGAGTTTGCTGACGATGTCCGTTAGCTGCGGAGGGAGCAGCTCCACATATACAAACACATGTAGCTGTCTTTGAACTTTTACCGGGAGAGAGAGGTCTTTAGAAGATCTGTCCACCAGACGGACACGCCATACAAAAGTATAAGTAAGTAAGTACAGTGCTGGGCTTCTTGACGCGCTCTATGATATTGGCTTTCCAGCTAAGTTTCCTATCCAATTGTGTATAGTTACAATAACAGATACTTTATTATCGTGAATACGTGCTGTTTCTAAGGAATTAAGAGGCTTAACAAAAAATCTTTAAGATGAATTAAGTTCTTTAAAAATGAGAATACATTTTATATACAGTGTTGGGCAAAACAAACGTAACAAATTTGACACATAAATGTGAATATTTTTTTTATCCAAAGCATTTTCAAAAAAACAAAAAACCCACAATTATTCAATAACGCATTAGAAACATAGTAGTGTACTTTTAAAAGCAATAAAATCTAATTTACGAGAATGCCTTAAAAAAAAACAACAAATTTGTAGTTCATGGCAGTGTGCAAAACTAAAGCAACAAGGCTAGTACTTGGCTAGTACATTTGAAATTGTGCTTTTAGGTTAAGCTCTCACTTATTTTGGAAACGTTTATCTGCAACTCGTCGCTTTAGTATCCCAAAGAGATTTTCAATGGGATTCAAGACAGATGATCACGCTGGTCAATCAAGAACTTGCACCAAATTGTCTTTTGACCAGTCCTTAACCAGCTTCGATATGTGCTTCGGGTCTTTACCATGAAGAAACACCCATCCAAGAGGCATAATCCATGCAGCATGTGGCATAATTTGCATCTCCAAAATACTTTTGTATGCCAAACGATCCATTATCCCTACAATGTCGTGAAAGGGTTCAACACCATTGGCTGAGAAGTGTGTGCATACTATTACACCACAATCACAATGCTTTGTTAATACCTTGCAGTTCTGAGGATTGAGTCTTACTCCTTTCCGATACTTTACTGGGCACATACCATCTGTATTAACCAAATTGAAGTAAGAATTGTCACTGAAAAGGCAGATCTCCATTTTTCTATGAACCAATTCATATGCATTTTTGCAAAATTTAATCTATTAATTAAAAAAAGTAGTTGTTTAGGTTTTCTGCTTTAAAAACGACATTTTTTTGAAAATCACCTTTTCTACAAATGTCTTTTCTTAAGCATTGGCCTTTTCGCTGGCGTGTACCTTTTCAAATCATTTTCCAAAGCTTTTCTTGGAACAGTGCTAGGATGAACACCTTAATTTAGTGAAGCCACAATGTTTTCGAAAGACAGAAATGGCTATTTTTAGTAAAAAAGTTTTATCCGCATTCTCTGACGTTTTTCGAGGTCGACCACCCAAATGTGCTGTAGTTACATTTTCCATTGTCTTAAACTTTGTTATTAATTGCGATACAGTGGATCAGTTTATATAAAATATTTTAGCAATGGAAATTTGAATCTCTCTACTTCAAACATTCGTAATTTTTAAGATTTTATGTGATCGGTTAAACTATTTCGGGCCATTGTTTTAGCTTCACAGACAACAAAGATATTCTTTTGACATTTCTTTATATGTACGTAATTGAGAACATATGAGAATTTGGAAAGGTCCTGCTAGCAATTTCGCGTTGTTTTTGGAAATTTTAACACTTTGTTGCTTTAGTTATGCACACTGTCACAAGTTAAATGCTGTAGCTTTTGGTATAAATTTTTTGCAAGTAAATTGTTATTGCTTTAGAATATACCCTATTATTTTTGTGTTTTATTAATACATAGATGTGCATTTTTAGTTTTTCATAAAAAGCGTAAACAAAAAAAAAAAATATTTACATTTATTTGCGCAAGATGAGTTTGTTGCGTTTGTTTTATCCAATACTGTACACACATATGTACATATATTAAAGACCTATTCGATGATGTTTGTCAGACACTCGGAAGTATTTTTCTGGATTCAAACTTTGAATCCCATACCCAGTAGTCCAACGCCCACGACACCCACCCACCCACGAAAGATACCGACCTAATGTGAACACGGATCGAATGGCTGAAGTGAATTTCAGATCGATAATACTGCGACGAAACTACTGCTGCTCCAGAGCGGTTTTTTTTTTTTTAATTGGATAAATTACGAGTGAAATTAAACTCACGATAGGGCTGTACATCTGTCGTGCTTTATCCACTCATATATGATTGATGACTTGTTACATGCACTCCTCTAAGGATTATCCTGTAAAGTCATCACACCCAGTAGCTGTTTTCAATTTTGTTTATGACTTAGGATTAAGAAATCCGGGTGTTATTTCGCTTGCGAAACTCTTCGACAGCCTTGAGTTGAAGACTGCCTGATATATTTTCTTTTCACACAGAAATTCTCTACAATCCTTGTATTAATACATAAGGCATTATAAAAACCTATACAACATGTATTTAAATTGTCTGCGTTGAAATAATAGAAGTGACGAATGTACGTATGTATTCTTATATCAAAACGTATTGTTTTATTTTTCATATTTTATTATTCTCCCATTAAACAGTTCCATTTATACATAAAATACATGTATATTTAATAGTTGTAGTTTTTTTTTTGTTTACATAAATATATGCTGTTTTACAATAGTTTTTTTGTACTTATAAGTATGCTTTCACTTAACAACTAGACAAACACTTGATTTTTTTTTTTTCATAAACTTGTTGAACATTTAATTCAGTTTTTCGATTACCCGTATTCGTTTTTGGCTTTTGTTATGCATGCATAAGCTAATAACTAAACTGAACAATAAAGGTTAAACAATACATTTAAAATAAATTAATCAAAAATAAACTTCAAAAATTAATATCAAAAGAAACAAATTAAAACGAAACGAAGTATGCCGGTTCATTCCTGCTTTAGAACACCCATTTCTTCAAGCAATCCTTGGAAACCGTCCGGAAGGCGCCCTTCATTTAGCTCAGCTGTCCATAACTTGTACTAGAAACATAACATGAAATAATTCTTATACTAAAGAGAACATAATGTTAATTATAGTAAACTTACTCTGTCCAATTCAGCGCGAAGTGCCAACACTGCTTTTTCACGATCAGCGACAAGCTCTTCTAGATATTGGTAGCGCAGCTTTTTACGGGCACGACATTCCCTGGCGCTCTGTCGACTTCTCTCTTCAAATTGAAAACAAGAAATAAATAAAATATCGTAATCTGTTTTACTAATATTTTCCTTACCAAGTTTAGCTCTTATGTCGATTTTTTCTGTTGAAGCTTTTCGACCTGGTTTGCGTCCACGCTTACCTCCCTCCTTGCGCTCCTCAAATGGAAAATTGTCATAAGATTAGATTGGAATGGCAAAACTAAGTGAGCATGAAGAGCGAGGCGATATTTTGTTAATGTATTAAGTTAATGCATGTAATGTGGGCTTGAAGTAAATGCAAAAAATATTAAATTGGTACTATTAACCAATAGAAGGAAGATTCCGCAGTTTACATACACCAAGACCTTTCTCTTGCCTCTACCCTAGCAGGAACGGTTAGTGTTTTATTCACAGAGGGCTCCAGGTAGGTTCTAACATTTTCTCCGAACCGCTAGAAATAGCAAGGTTAATTAGGCTCACAGACTAAAGCTATGTTTTCGAGGCGGAGGTCCTGCCAGCGACAACAGCAGCCCATGAGTCTCCGCTAAAAGCATTAGGTATATTACCCTCTTTCTTAACAGCCAAGCTGCTATAAAAGCAATTCCTGCCGTTGAAATAAAATCGATGTATCGATAACAGATTTTAAAGAGTTCTGGGTGCGGAATTAGGACCAGACCACCAGCTACTATTAGCAGACACCCGATTTAGGAAGCCACCAAGACCTAAATATAAAGTCTTCGAATCAATCAAGCCAGTAGAGCTACAGAAAGATTATAAAAGGAGGATTTATGTCGACAGAGTTTCACGAAGACTCCACGAAAACCCTGGAGACGAAGACCTAGAGGTTAAATGGAGAAAAATAAAAGAAATTTAAAAACAGCTAAGGAAGTATGCGGGAAGACAAAAAACGACACTAGGAAAAAGAGGATGGTTTGGTGGACAAACGACAAAAGTTAAAGAAAAGAAGTAGGCATGGAAGAAATACGTACGAACCCAGTCAACGACTTATAGAAGATCCTATGTGGAAGAGATAAATGAAGTAAAAGAAGCAGTTAAAAAAGCAAAGAAGATATCATGGGAAGAGTTTGGAAATCTAGTAGATGAAAGAGCTAAGGAGAAAAGTACCAAAAGCTTTTGGAAAATAGTTAAAAACCTGAGAGGTAAATATGGAAAACAAACAAAAACAATCAAAGATGGAGACAAGCTGGTCACAAAAAAGAAAGAAGTGCTAGATACTTGGCGGAAGTATTTTAGGAAAAAAAGATGAAACCATACCTAATCGTATATGGACCATTCCTAGAAGTTGGATCAGTTAGAAAAGAAGAGGTTGAGTATGCCATACAGACAATACAGCAGATGAACAGATGAATTAGCCACAAAAATCCTTAACTGAAAGGCATGGGATGAAAATAGGATACCAACAGACTGATAATACCAATTCACAACAGCTACAGGTCGATAACACTATCATCTACAGTGTATAAGTTATATACCAAGATACTTGAAAAGCGATCTAGGCGAGTAGTGGAAGAAGGCCTGGAAGAGGAGCAGGCGGCGTTCTGACCGGGTAGGCAAACACAAGACCACATCTTCACATTAAGAACCATCATGGAAAAATTGATGGCCAACGGATGGACAAGGTACCAAAACAACATGTATGGGAGGCGCTCAAAACTAAAAATAGTTGGAACATCTACATCGGATGAGAGGAAGGCCCCGAAAAACTTGGGGAAATCGCATCCAAGATGTGGGAAGGAAGATGGGCAGAACCTTGGCAGATGGGGTTTTGAAGGAGAAGAAATAAAATCGAAGCTTGGTTTTTCAGAACATAATATTGCGGTATCATATGAAAAACTGCAGAAGACGGAGGAGGAGGTCTGTAGATTGTGATGATGAGAAATATATTGAGGACCACTTCCACGCGACTGTTCCGGGCATAGATATAACTAATAAGTTTCTATTAAACGTAAATAAATATTCCTCCCAACTAAGACTAAGCGTCCCGTTCACAAAAATGATCGATCAAGTAAGAATTTAAAGAGGTGCAGAAGCTCTATGTGCAACAAATGGCGCTATTCTTCAGTGAAAGAAGGCTTTGAAGTGCGATTATCTTACAATATGGGAAATGGGAAGATAGGTTTTGATACTATTGAAACAGAAAAGCGACACCAAAATTTATTGAAGAATGGTGCAGTGCATAATTCTTGTTATACATGTGTTAGAGCAGACAGGGGTTGTTTTTACTTTTCATGCAGCACATAAACTTAACTCAAACAAATAAATAAACAAAAATGACAATCTAACTGCTCTTACGATTCAATTCTAATTCGATTCCTCAATTCTGTTACAGAAAACACAGATTTAATATAACTTGGTGGTAAAAAGCTGAACCGGTTAAAACTTCTCAAATACAACCCTGCATTTTCACCCCATGCAAAAATAAAATCACCTCTTAATAACACCCCTGCCTTATTTACAATCGTTTTTCTAACTACGCAGTTTATTATTGCAAGGAGAAACTTGTTTTTCCACCTAATTGGGCTATTCCTAATAATAAAGGTGGCTTTTAAATGATCGTTCTGATTAGTTATTTCTAAATATTACCAAAATTGCATTACTTAACACTTGAAACGCTTGTAACACTCTCACATATAGTAGGTAACATATTCTCTACTCACAGACAAGTTTGGCTCCTCCGACATAATCATATCTTCACAATCCATATTTAGAATTTCGAGTTTAGTTAATTTACTTCAAAAATTGTTACAAAATCACGCACAATTCAGTGTTTACGATTCACTTGGAGGAAAAACGTTTCGATGAGTGTTTGATGCTCTTTGTTCAGCGCTTGTTGAATGACAGACGAATATTCTGCGAGTGCGAACGAAAGAGCAACTCCTAGTTTGCAAAATGGCTTTCATTTATCCAACTGATGACAACTTCAGCGTGTATAACGAAACGATAAGGTAGTGCGTTTGTAGCATGTTATAAAAGACGTATGGCGGGTAATTTCAAAATAGAATAAGTTTTTATTACGATATAAATATATATTTAAGTATAATAGTACCGAAGCTATATTAATTACGTCTGCTAATAATAACTAATTTTTATTCGTTTGACTCTATAAGTAGGTGCAACAAAGCTAAATGGCTTCAAAGACTGGTTTGTATCCCAATTACAAACGCAAACGTACATTCGGACCCCACTGCCTTTGGTTAAGAAAATGCCATATCATAGCATTTTTGAAACAGAATGTGATTTAGATATTTACTGACCTACCCCTTCTTGTTTCGGACGTAAACGTGGTACGACATCAAGGGTGCCACAATTAACATTCTCTACCACTTGATTTCTTCAAAATCAGTTTTAATTTAACTGTTTTGAGTCTACAATACTAATCGGCGATTGTTGCAACACCATAAGTTACATTGATCTTTAATGTGATTGTTTAAACAACATGTATATGTTAAATTCCTTTTTAATGTAACTTGTAGGCGTTCACGAGAACGAAATCCCAGATCTTTCCTAAATTTAATGCCATGATTTAGTTAGTATATTAAACTACTGTGCATTGTGTTCAATTCCAGAAACAATAAATCTTTCACGACTGTTTCCACTCTAAGAAGCTTTGACTGATGTACATATAAGTTTATCCGCTTTAAAATAAACCAAATTCATTAAATTATTTTACTCATTTTTATTTCGTCTTCTCCTCAGAAGAAATATTTATGTATAAATTATTTTCGTTTTTCGCAAAATGAAAATACAAAAAAATGCTGAATTATGTAAAAAAAAAAGAAACATTTAAGAACCTAATCTCTCTCTAATTAGTGTAAGTCTGAGTACTTGTGGAGAATAGCGCCAGCGCTCCACTAGCTAGACCAACCGAAAATATATAGTTGACAGCTGGCGATGAGTTCTTTAGGATGAAGAAGCTAATAAAGATGATGATGGTCAAGTACAGAGCATTGTTGTAGAAAATAGCATAGGTAGTCGCTTCGTAGTCAGCAACTTCGTTCTTCTTCCATAGAATCCTCTCGTCCTTCTCCTTCTTGGTAATCTTCTTATCATCGCCCAGCTGACGGTTCATCTCGCGGGTTACTGCGTCCTCCCGCTTCACAGCAATCTTGTGCTTTAGACTGAATTTAATATTCTTATAAGCCATAGCCATGAGATAGGTGCTGGCACCAGTCATTAGGATAAAGAAGATTGCACTTGACAAGAGATCCATGTTGTGAATGCGCCAGAAGAGCCCTAGAAAGTAGAATATTTTTCCTTAGTAAGACCATTTGACGTGTCACACTAACGCTTCATACTTACAAATTGGAATGGCAGAGACGATGAAAGCGTTGCCGTAAAATAGAGCGGAGGATTTTGTGGAAACATTACGACTGAAATCCTGTAGCAGGAGTTCTTCTTCTTTTGTGAATCCTGAGGAACCGACTTTTTGTGTTTTATTTTGACCCATTTTTAATAACTTTTTGCCAAGTGAAAGTCGGCAGCGAAACTATGTGAACGTACACTTTACGGTGATGGTTAGTGAGGAGGAATTGCCGACGACACGATTACAGAATGGTCAGTTGGTACGGAAAAAAATGTATATTTTTCGTGACGTGTAAGCTTGTCAGCGATAGACTGACAGCTCCGCGAAGGGACATCTAGGTGGGAAAATGTGAAATACGTATTATTAAGGTGGAAATAGTGTGTCCAATCGCAAGGTCTGCTGAATAACGTAATGAGAGATTTTTTTCCTTGTCTATTTCAATCCAGTGAGGTCGTGAACTGAATTTTCAGTGATAGGATTTGTAATTAAGAGCCGCAACAGAATGTGCTTTTGTCTGTGTCGTTGTTTGTCAAAATATTAAATGTTTGAAAAGCTGGAAGCCGAGGCTGAGTCGTGCACCGCAAAGTTGAGTACTCTTTAACTACAAGCAGCACTGCAAGTTCGACGTAACAATTCTTCTTTGCCTCAATGGACGTCGATGAATTTGTAGAATTTGTGCGATAGAATGCTATTTTATGAAATTTTTCGAAAGCAAATTATAAAAATTGAATGAAAATTATAAAAAATGGAAGGATATATCAAAAGAATTAGGAATATAAAGTAACTAGACAAATAATTCGAGATTTTTTTTCCATTTGCGAACGTTTGTTGCTCAGTAACATATGTGCAAGAGACACATTATAAATGCAACTTATGTCATTTTCCATTGGGCAAAAAGAAGTCTTTCTTTTATCTTCCGAAGAGAAAAACTACTGCCAATCGTGTTCCAGCAAGACTAAGACGCAGATGCATATTCTGTTAAGACCTTTACACTTAAATGAGTTGAATAAGTTAAAATAACCAGCTGATTTGGCTGCGGTGACGTGACGACTGGTTGCTTGTGGTTATTTTAATAAAAAATTAAGAATACAGGTTCTTATGATGACCCGAAGCTTCATTCAGTCAAAACGATTTACAAAGTTGCTCTCATGTTCTCCTTAGGCCGTTTTGAATAGATTTGAATAGTTTGCTTTAGCTAACCTACGAAAAAGCGAATTCATTCGCTTAATCGGCACTGATATTGGAGGAGGAATAGTGTAGTACCGCACGCACCCATACCAGTAGTTCAATTATACATCATTCAGCCAATGTCATTTCTCGCTATCAAACAAAAGTGGTTTTCTTCTTTACTGGACCTTTAAGCGACTAGGTACGTACCCAAATAAAACAAAATGTTCCATTCCCCATAACTTTGGGAGTAAAGTTTTTATATTTCACCTTTGTTTATTGCAGCAACTTTCTCTGTTTGTTAAGGAAAAAATAAAGTTTAGTTTTCAAACGTACTAGGTACTTTCCCACTGTTTTAATGAAGAGCACTCATCTTTCAGCAATTACTGCCTACCTGAACGCCTTCTGTCATTTTCATCTACGTAATCGTGCCTGGTTGAATGCTTGTTCTTAATACCAAAACATGTTCGTTGTTGCGTGGGGGTCTAGACTCTAGACTTTACTTGTTACTTTCTTCTTCTCTGATAGACTGCCATAAATTCGCGGGGGAGATAGTACTCAATCTACCGCTACTGCCCTTTAATTTATTTTGCCTATTGTCTTATTATTTCCTCAATTGTTTTCATTCAGTTCCTTCTTCTTCAGTTCCCATCTACAGTGAGTGAAAATAGTTTTTAATGCACTAAATTAAATTTTTTCTCTATATCTTTATTGGATCACAGATTCCGATCAAAGTTCAATTTGACTATGATAACATTGTTGATTTTTTTTATTTTCGTATAGCTTTTAATACGTAGCATAATGAGAAACTTCGTGTGGAACTATGCAAAGAACCTGAAAAGCGTCGCTTTGCCAGGTGTTAGACAAATGTCTTCGTCTAGTCCCCTGACCACGGTAGATGTAAATGATAAGACTGGAATAGCCATACTCACTATGAATCGCGCACCAGTTAATGGACTGAATCTAGACCTTCTTACCTCAATTAGAACCTCTTTAAACGAAATCGAGAGTAACAAAAGCAAGGGAGTCATCTTAACTTCGGTAAGTTGAAAACGTGTGTAACTTCTTTCGAACTCTACAAGAGCTAATGGTGAAAATTTTTCTCCAGTCTTCCAAGACAATTTTCTCCGCTGGCCTAGATATTCTCGAGATGTATAAGCCTGACCAAGAGAGATTGAAGAATTTCTGGACTGCTCTTCAAGACGTTTGGCTAACACTATACGGATATGGGCTACCCACAGCTGCTCTAATCAATGTAATGTATCCCTGATCATATTTCTTAAACAAATTTTAATTGAATTAATCTTTAGGGTCATTCCCCTGCTGGTGGCTGTCTTCTGGCAACGTGCTGTGAGTATCGAGTCATGTTGCCCAACTATACTATCGGGCTTAATGAGACGAAACTGGGTATTGTCGCACCAAAATGGTTTATGGCGTCGTTTGTGAACGTCCTTTCACGTCGAACAGCTGAATTGGCATTGACTCAAGGTAAACTATTCTCTACGGATGAGGCGTTACAAGCTGGTCTTATAGATGAAGTGGCTGCCGATAAAGAAGAAGGATTGGCAAAGTGCGAAAAGTTTATCGCTTCATTTGCCAAAGTTAATCCGTTGGCAAGATCATTGACTAAGCAACAATTTAGAAGAAATGATTTAGCCGATCTTGAGGATTCTCGAGAGCAAGATTTACAGAATTTCTTATTTTTTGTCAATCAACCGATGGTACAGAAAGGACTTAGTGTTTATTTGGAGGGTCTAAAGAAAAAGAAGGCATAACTCAATCTTTTTTTTTTATTAGTCTAATAAGATAAAAGTGTAAAACTACTTTTTTGTTATTAAAAATATATAGACAATTTTATTTTTCGTTTTACATGACCTAAACTATTATTACATTATATATAAAATACGGCTCTATACATAGATGCGTTTATGAGACCTTTTTATTTTGTCAATAAAAACGTACAAAATTAGTCTAATCGATCAATATCTTATATTCTGGAACATTAAATTAAATAATATGTGAACTAGGGCGTTTACGAAAATAGCGTTGGTTTAACTGAGCAGCTTCTCGTGTTATCTTGTATCCCTGTATTTCAGCCACAAGTAAATTCTAATGCTTACGGCTTGATTGTCTTTTTAAACCTTGCCAACAATTATTTAAGAAGTTATAGGCGTAGAACCACTTTCTGTGGTTAAAGGTTTCATAAATCCTGGGTACCTCATTTACCTTTATGAAGCTTTCTCAGAAGCGACCACTGCCGTTCTTTTTATACTCTTGTTATGTAGAAACTTAAAAGCGCCCACCTGCCAAGAACACAGATATTCTTCTCCCTCGAATAATAGTAACGCAGAATTCCTTAAGTTAAGGTAGAAGCAAGAAACGTTCCCTCCCGGAATGCACTGTATCCCCAACATTGTTCTAAAGAAGGTCGTCGAAACCCAACCAGAGCCATTTCGCTAATCTCTACACAAAGTGGCTGAGAAAAAGTTTCACTTGAAAATGAAACGGCAGATGCTGGTACTAAGAAGAAGTTGAAAAGGAGAAAAAAAAAACATTCATTCAACCTGCCAACGAAAGCCGCGTTACGATAACAAAGTAAAAACATTCACCACAATTACGTTTGTCGGGAGTCGAAAACGACTCAAGTCGCCTGTCGAGTCGGGTCGATAAGAAGTCAAATTAATTTTGACTAAAACTCGTCTTAATTCGGCTGTCGAAAAAAATGAAGTACACGGCTTTTAGGTCGAGAAAACTATGTAATCTAGGTTTTTTATGGACAGCCGACTTGAGTCCTTTTCGACACCCGACAAACGTAATCGGGGTGATTATAAGAGACATAGGAATAGAGCTCTGCTCATTAAGACTGCGGAATACAAAAAGAGAGCTGCCTTTACAAGCAATCGTAAGAAAATCGAGCGTTTGACTGTACAAGTAAGGGAACACAAAATCGAGTTAGAGTTTTACAGTACGAGTAGTACTTAGGTGTACCTACTACCTGAATAGAACTTTGGTCATAAGTTTACGTAGACAAGAATTCAAACTAAACGGGTCTAGGAATTTGGTAAGAATGTCATACATATTTATGTCATATACATATATACATGCACATGAATGTACATAGGTATGTATGTAAAAATAAAAACATCGTTTTATATTGATTTCATTCAAAGACATCTCATAAACTTTTACGCACAAACGTGTAATCAAGACCTCTGAACTCATAATGCATATTTTTCTTTTCAACATCTTGTCTAAAAATAAAGTAAAATCTCTGCGTGTATATCTCTCATTTGAATGGTATAGAGATAAGATTTATTTTGACATTTAAGAGCCTATAGTATAAGGTCTTCAGTTTTTGTCGCACAAGTACTCTTTTGCCGAGGCAGCTGGACTGGCACTCTTTAACAAGTTTTTCTTTCTAGATATTAGGTAAGTTCGATTGATCGTATATGGTTCGTAAACATTTTGTGCACTGTGTAACTTGATCAAATAATTTTTTGTTTCCTTCAACCCGTACGAATGTGTATACGTGTATACATATGTATGTCTGTTGTGAAACAAGTTTTATTTTGTTTTTACGAATAATAAAAGCATACGCTCTAGCGCTACCACAACAGCTATGGCATCAACAGCCTGGAAATATGTCAATCTTCTTAAAACAAATTGTTCTCATGGAAATCGAAAGGTGTCTACATCTCCAAATAAGAATTACACACTTCTTGACATTAACAACAAAACTGGAGTGGCTACCTTGACTATGAATCGTCCCCCAATAAACGCTCTAAATGTCGATCTTCTGACAGCGATCCGAACCGATCTTGAACAAGTGGAAAAGAGTAATTGCCGTGGACTTATATTGACATCGGTAGAGGAAGAGTTTGTCGTTTGAAAATAAATCCAAAATTACTTAACACCGTTAATTTAAATTTCAGTCTCTAAGAAGTGTTTTCTGTGCTGGTTTGGACATTACACAGCTACATAATCCTGATAAGGATCGTTTAAGTGCCCTCTGGAGTGCTATGCAAGATGTTGCACTCCTTTTAAATACACAATCTACACCGGTAGTTACTCTGATTAATGTGAGTTATTAAGCAGTTGAGAATACCTAGAAATCGAATAAAAATCTTTATTTTAAGGGTCACGCACCAGCTGGGGGATGTGTGCTCGCAACGAGTACAGAATACCGCATAATGCTGCCTAACTACACAATTGGACTTAATGAGCCGGCCTTGGGACTAGTCCCGCCAAAATGGATCATGGAGACTTACTTAGGAGTGCTACCAAGGCGAATAGCAGAGTCAGCACTAGTTAGAGGAAGACTGTTTCTAACAGAAGATGCCTATAAAGTTGGGCTTG
Source organism: Chalcosyrphus nemorum (assembly GCA_949716465.1). NCBI lineage: Eukaryota > Metazoa > Arthropoda > Insecta > Diptera > Syrphidae > Chalcosyrphus > Chalcosyrphus nemorum. Next base: position 60,635,473 of record OX454332.1, read on the forward strand.
TTGATGAAATTGTTAATGATAAAGAGGAGGGTCTGGTAAGGTGCGGACGGTTTATAGATAGATTCAATGGAGTAAACTCGGTTGCTCGTGCATTGACTAAAAAACAGTTCCGAGTTAATGACCTTTCTCGAAAGAAGAAAGAAGATTTAGATTGGTTTGTGGGATATGTTATACAACCGGATATACAAAAGGCTATAGGTAACTATTTGGATAGTTTAAAAAATAAATCGAAAAATTGATATTAAAATGATTTTATAAGAAAATGTTTTTTGATTTACAAATGGTTCTAATCGTCTCCTATTTCGCCCTGAACCGATTGCAAATTATTTGTCATTTGTTCTGTGAAGGAGTTGATTTCAAGGACTTTTGCCCGGTTCCGATCCAATTCTTCTCTAAAAGTTTTAAAAAAGTTACGAAGTTGGAATCAAATTGACATCGGATTACTTGTACTTACTTTTGGAGCCTTGTTATCATATCGCTAATAAATTGTCTGCTTCTTACGACCAAACGGTCTTCACGCTCGTCGATTCTTTGAATCTGATGGTCCTTCATACCGGCAACTAAATTTATTATAGCATCTTTATCCTCAAGACAGATTTTTAGCCCTTCCGGGACATCGTCAAATACTCTTGTGGCTAATTTCAGACTTATATACTGTTGAACTACTTCTGTTAAATTCTCAGAAAAGTGAACTGCAACATCACGTATTTTCGCAAAATACGTTTGGGTTTGTTCGACGAATTTCGACATCATTTCCGATATATTGCGTTCGAAAAGTTGTGTAACTTCCTAAAACAAAAAAACACAACATGTATCATAATGTGCAGATTCAATTTGGCTTATTACCATTATGCTTTCATATAAGTGCAATTCATCGCCCATAAGAACTTGCCAAAGATCGGTGGTTCTCTCTTGAAAAAGTAATGTACAACTTTCATATTCGTCTTGTAAAGCGATATACTCTGGTGTCTCCTCATCTTCCCCTTGAATGTTTCTTGTTTCCAGTTGTGTTAGCACACTCTTGACTTCTTTGAAAATTTCATCTTTAAAAGTCAAATATTCATCAATAGCTTGATGACCAGATTCTTGGATAGCCAATTGTCCCATCTCTACACTATTTGTGTAGAGTTCTATTTCCTGTTTTCGCTCTTCGTATTTTTCCAAGCCGATCTTGTAGATTTCTTGAGTTATTGCGAAGAAATCAGCACGATATTCAGCTAAAAGTTCTTCAATTTGTTCACCTCCAATTTGAATTAAGGATGCACCATCATCATCTCCCTCCCAAAGTGATTCGTAGAGTTGGTGTTCGTTCAAATATTCTACAAAACTGCTCGAAAGTCTATATTCACCTGCAAGCTCTTTTGCTCTTTTGTTACGTTGTTCAATTTCCTCCTCTTCTCCTGCTTCTATTTCACGAAGTTCACGTCTGTAATTTTTTAATAAAGAAAAAAACTTTTCACTGTTTTAAGAATTTTTTACATTGCTTACACAAATTGCTCAGTTGCAGCTTTTCTAACTTCATCTGTAACTAAGACGTAATTATAATATTTGACATTTGGTAAAATGGCAGCAATATAGTTTGAAAGAGGATACCCGAGCGTGTTACAAACTGGATTGCCTTCCATATTGAAAACACTTAACTTTTTCAAAAAACGAATCCGCTCTAACTGTAAAAACAGAGTTCTTGTAAGTGTTTTTGAGATTAATAGAAAAGTTTACCCCCTTTAAAGTTTCAATCTTATTATTTCCCAAACTAAAGACAACCAAATTTTCCAATGCGTCAAAGCCCTCAATAGCGGTAATCAGGTTGTTAAACAGACTGAGTACCTCGAGGTTTTTAAGAGTGTCCAAGTTTTCAATTTTTTCAATATAATTAAAGGACAGATTGAGTTCCTTCAGATTAGTAAGCATTCCTATATTTTCAATTACTTCGATTTTGTTACAGTTAAGGCCTAGTTTCGTGAGATTGGGCATCATCCAAAGGTGGTCAATGCGTAGAATGTCTGAAATTAAAAAAGTTTTTCGAATAAAAAGTGTAAGTCGTCCGAAAAATTGGTGCAACAAAAAGTTAGTCAAAGTGCATTTTAATCTTGTTATCTTAACTAAGGGCGTTTTTCAGAGGTCTGTTTTTGGAATTGCGGAGACTTCTACCAGAGATAAGCAATTTGACAGCTAACCTGTGCTCAATTAGCTGTCAACTGCGTACCATAAAGCCTCATACGCAGTTCGAGCGAAATTTGCCTAATTTAAGATGGTCTCCACTTTTTTCGCAGTTTCTCTTTACTTCTATCTCGCTTAATTTTAGGCAGGAACAAAAAACAAATATAAAAAAAATCAATCGCCATCTGCAATTCTGATAACGAAGGTCTTAACTCTCCGGTAGTATCCCTTCGGGTAGGGATCTGAGGGATCAGAATTTACCCAAGATAAACATGTCTGTTCTACATAAGATGTTACGAAAATTTCCCAGAGATGACAAACAGTTAAACGAAATAACCGAGTCCTACTGAACTACATACAGTAATGTTTCACTAATCCGAATAACGAAACTATATTTGTTCTTATTATGTACTCTACAATCCGAACCTACCCCAATTTTTGTACGCTGTAATCCGAATTCCAACGAAAAAATTTACCTACAAACGCATTAACTTTCACAGTAACTCATTTCATCATTTATTCTTGCTTCCCGGCTAAAAAATATATCTACGCATTTATAATGGATTTAATGAGCAAAAAATATGAAATTTTTTCGTTAAATAACCAGCTCATCCTGTACTCATTATTCCGAATTATTAGATAATCCGAATACCCCTTTGCAATAATTGATTCGGATTAGCGAGACATTACTGTAGTTAAACTAATTCAATTAAATCAAATGTGCCAATGAACAAAACTACACATATGTATAATAAGCAGCCCATAGATGGCCAAAGCCTCACTTCTCACAACTTGTATTGTATTGTTCTTGGAATACATTTCTCCACGTATAGAATTGACCTACACTTTTATGCTGCACCCGAAGAGCAAAGGGATTTTTTCAGAAGGTTTTTCATGGCAATTATACCCTTGGATATTCGTCTGACGCATGTATGAGGTACAAACCACTGAGATTTTTGATTTGGTTCCAAATTCAGTTAAGTACGCGGTTAAGAATTGTCTTGACACCAATTTAAGGTCCAGATCTTGGATCAAAACCGGTACTAGCGCTAGAATTCGATGGAAATATTTTTTTTGTTTTATAACCAAATGAACTTACTTAAGAACTCCAATCTCAAAACGGTTATCTTCTCATAACGAATCGGTTCCAATTGATGCAATCTTAATGCCTCGCCTTTATATCCATCTTCTGAATAGGATTTCTCAATCATCTCCTTACTAATGACACCCGGTTCTATTTCCGGATATATGATCTCTTTCAAATTGTCCATCTTCAAATAGTTTTAATATTCTTCACAACAACTTTCCCACACTGTTAACTCAGCTGACTTCTGTGTCCTCCAGGTGCGCTGCTGTTCTTTTGTTTTGTTTGGGTCACTGCGTCGTCTAGTCTTGGCCAAGTAACCAAGGCTACGGTCGTTAAAGAAACTTAGTGCGTAAGAGCTACACTTAACCACCCCGTCTGTCAGTCAGTCACAGAGAGAAGAAATTGACCAGGTGCACAATACGTTACGTACGAGTCGGATTGTCTTAAGTTCTTTTTTCTTCTTTTCTCTAGTTACGGAAAGTTAATAGATTTATAAACATTATACTAAAATAATAGAAATTATTCTAAAATGTCAGCAAGTTAAGGTTCCAGTCGTTTATAAAAAAAAAAAGCAAAGTAAATTCGAAGTGCGAGTTCTCCTAAAAAACTGCCTATTTGAGCAGAACGAATCGAAGCCGAAATTAATTGCATCTAATCGATAGTTCGAGTAAGAAAAAAAAAGAGTCGACCAGCAAGAACGATTGCATGACTTTGTTAGTTTTTTTTTTTGCTTAAATTTTCCTTTATATTCTAGATTAGAAATGGATTTGCTAAGAGTGATTAAAGTCGCTTAAGTTTGATTGCAAGTGAAAAAATAAATACCGTGTGTCAGTGTTATAAGATGGATTTGTGAGTGCGTGGCAATAGTATCTGGGTCATGTGTTAGCTTATAGAATCGTGAAAGAACGGGGTTAAATGCTAAGAGTCAAAAACAAGACAAGGTTGAAAAGTGGTTAATTGGTTTCTAACCGCTCTGGTGATTGGGTTGGGAAGGGATATTTATGTTGTTTGTGCTTATAGGAGGAGATTCTATGGAGTGAAATTCTTCGAATGGGCGGAATTTTCAATTGGTAAGACTTTTAATAACCCTCTTTCTACTAAGAGTATTTACACAAGCGGTTACAACAAAATGGCCTTCTTTAGTAGATAAAAATAGACGAAGGACTATAGTGAAATTTCGCTTTGGTGTACTTTAAATTATTTCATTGAAATTGAGCATTTCTAAATAAGGAAATAGTGGTTTTTAAGATAAACAAAAGTATATCCAACGACGAAAATTAATCGCTGCACAATTTCAATTATTGTCTGAAGGATATAAGGTCCGTTCGCGTATCCTCCTAAAACAGCGAATTTTTACGAAAATTTACGATTTTTGACGAAAAGCTGTTTGCGTACGGAGAATTTTCGTAGTTTTTCGCAAAAGAGAGCGTAAGAAATTTCCCCATGCTACGAATTTTAGTGCAAGAAATTTCTGTGAGCTGGCTTATGAAAACTGTCAAAGCTGTCAAACCGGTGTATTTTCATTTTATATTTGTTTTCATTTCAATTTTAGCTCTCTCTGATAGAATTTTACCCCCGATCTTCGTAATTTTATAATCTACGAATTTTAGTGCAAAATGTACGCGAACGGACCTCTTATTTTTACTTATTTATTCAACTACGGCAAGAATTGGAATTTAATTTATTTCCCTTTGGATCTGCTTTTCAATTAATAAGTACCATTCCGTTGTATTTGAATTGTTTTGCTTTTTCGAACGATATTTTCTTCTTTTAAAATAATAATGAAAAATGATTTCCGGGATGTGAGCATACTGGCAATTACAAAGCGTATTCTGACGTTTAACTTTTAACAAATTTTGTTAGCACTATTTGTCGTAAATCCGCAATAACTGGTTGTAAATTATGTTCCAAAACTTAAATTAAAGCTGGTTTAGCCAAGTAAACAAGTGATTGCATATTCTCTCACAGAAAATAAATGTGCGGCGTTAGGTCGCAAGATATTGGTGCCCAATTTACAATTCCGAATATTCGAATCATTATCTCACCAACTGTGAATTTAACAACCATGTTGATATTAACCCTATCCTGTCCAAGTCAATGTTACTTAAATTTGGAATAAAATATTCGTTGGTCACCATTGACTATAAAGCAATCTATAGCCTTATTTTTAAGGAAGCAATCGCAGCTACATTAATTTTTTTGTCGATGTAATGGTGTCTGAAGAATCACTTGCGGATTGTTCTCATCTATTGCTGTAGACATATGTTAAGTCAAAACTGTGTTGCAATTGGTTTTGAGCTTATTCAGCGAAATTCTGACATATGCGATCTTCTGATGGGTTCAATATTTGCTTCAATTGAATCTTGTAAGAGATTAGACCATGCTCCTATTGCAAAATGTTCCAAGTAAGTGAATACTTCTTTATTTAAGTAAATCTTTTCGAGTCTTATAAATTACTAAAAAGTAAGTTCTTCGAATACTGGCGCTATTTTCGTACGGGTTTTAACTACAATTTAATATTCAATTTAAATATTTAATTTGTGATTTGTTTTTCGGCACAGTTGGAGATAAATATGTACTAACCTGATACATGTATCTATCTAAAAATCGGAAGTTTTGTACACAGGGCCATAGGGGGCCAAGGCCTAGCTTCTCACAGCTGTACAAGTTGTGGGTGGTATACATTTCTGCGCGTACAGAAGGGACTTACAGTTTTAAGCCGTATTCAAAGGGTAAAGGGAATTTTTAGAAGTTTTTTCATGACAGTAATACGAGTACTCTTGGATGCTTGTCAGACGCTCGCAAGACGTTGGGCGAGAGAAAAGTTCGTTTTCCGGACTTAAGATAGCATTGTCACTTTGAAACTATTTTTTCCCAGTACATTTAAAAAAATGCAAAACATTAAAATTTAAATTTTTCCCAACAAAACCAGGGTGATAACAAAATATAACATAAGCACGGAACAATGAAACAGCCCTATCGCGAATACATTTTTCCCCAGAAACAAAATACTTATACATACAGAATTCCAGCGGAAAAATTCCGTAAAAAAATATACAGTGGCGGTTCCAGGATTTATTTATAGAAGGGGCATAGAGACCGCATAGGTAAAGAGTGTACCCCATAGCATTGCATTGCAATTTGTCTCTGGGATTCATTCCTTATCAATGACATACAAGAATAACTATAAAAAATACTTTTTAGAAAAGGTTTAATAATGTAAAATGACTTATAAGGCAGTATTACACTTGCATATCTATATATATGGTCAATATTGACACTTTAAATATGTCACACTTTCTGTATGTATAACAAGTGGTATTACACTATGCCATATAACCATGACTAGTTTTGTCTTGTCAAATAATTTTTGTTCATATATATGACATTGCGATATATGGCTATCACACTAGTATGACAATCTTTGACTAACGTGAACATGATTTATAATTATATGGCAAACATATTCTACATATTGAAAGATAAAAAATATTTTTTTTTTTTTGGGAAATGTCAATAAATTGAATTTGTATTGCAAATGCTTTTTATTTGCCTTTAAATTACGATTATATGTTTTCACTAAAAAGAAGTCAAATTTTCAGAATTAATCTAATCTTGAAGCATGTGAGATCTCATCTCGCTCTACTGAACACTGAACTAATATACGAGTGGGTGGTGGTGTATTCTTCTACGACTTAAACCTAAAAATCTCTTTTCGTCATTATAGCGTTGTTCAGGTGGAAATCATACCTTAAGGATGCCTTGTCGTGGTTGAGGTATAATGTGCTACCCTTCCGTAGTACCTATATAACAATGTAAATCGTTCGTCAGCCTACGATTAAATATCTAGAATCGGCTACTTTCTCTTCTAAGTGTGCTATTAATTGCTGCATATCTGCACCTAGATGACGGAATCACTCAATATTTACCTTATTTGAACGAGAAAGTTGAGGATAATTTTTCACCTTCTTTGTGCATGACGAGCTCTATCTGCTCTTAAAAACTACACCTTGGAAAGCACTTCTTCGACAACCTAAGCGAAAAAGCAGGCGATTCAATAGGTCGCCTTCAGTCATTTATCAAAAGATCTGGCTAGCCTAGAAAAAACACGAAAATCTTTTGCATCACAATAAACCTACTATGATGCTAACTGTGGCTGTTCCATGATCACTTGACAATTAAAACTTAATATATCCTTTTTCTTCCTTTTTTATATTATTAGCAGGTAGTGTATTCTAGCCATTAGAAAATTCAGTTCTCTAAGTGAATAATTCAAAAGCTCCTTCCATTTTTAAGCTTCGAAAAATTAATAAATGTTTTTCATTTCACTTCCTTATTTCTATCGAAGTCTGAGGAGTATGCGTCAAAGTAATTTCGTTGTATGGCGAACACAATTTTATATAATTTATGACATACAATTGTCATATAAATATAACGACCCTATGCCAAACTTGCTATTACACTATGTCATATATAATATATAATACTGTCCCCAAAATCTTTGCCATATGTATGACGACATATATATGTTACCATATAAATATGGCTATCACACTTGTATGACACTTGTGTGCCATATTTTTTTGATAAAGTTGTCATATTTCTATGCTAGTGCTATACCGCTTTTGGAAATATTTTCTTTCATCTGTTGCCAAATTTGTAATTATCCCTTCAAAGCTTCAAAGCCTTCAAAATTTCATCTATTTCATCATCGCTTAAGTTATGGGACTGCAGCTTTTCTATTCTTTGCAGCTGAGATGTAGGACACCTAGACGACATTTCATATAATATATTATCAAGAAAAGGAAGGTATACTATACTATCGTGTGCTGGAAAAGTAATTTTTATTTTCGCATATAGGCGAAGTGTGTGTATTGTTTTGATTATGGAATGAGCAAGCAGAAATAATGCAGTTGGTATCTAATTTCTAGTGTCTGTTTGAATCGTGTCTGGGGAGTCCCGTGCCGCTGTGCCCCTCCCTTGGATCCGTCCTTGGTGGCAGCCGTCATTCGATCTAAATGGGATCGGTTATGAATTCTGACAGCGTTCAGGTCTTTTCGACAGTGTTGTTTTGTACTAAAAGTGATAAGCTTTTATGATGTATACACCCAAAAAAAGATGCTGTAAGAATAGAGTAAAATGCTGTAGATTCTACTGCATTCATTGTCAGAATCGACCCGACAATTTTCGTTGTAAATTTTACAGAGGGGTGGTTGTAAATTTAACAATCTAGTTGTGAAAATAACAGCTAAAATTGTAGATTTCACAGCACTTTGCCGTCGAACAGCTGTAGAACAGCTGTAGAAACAACAACAATTTGCATGTAAAAAAAAAATCGCTTTCACAGCACCACATAAGCTTAAAGTTCTAATTTATTGGTATGGTGCGAGAAATGGGGTGGAAATAGCTTTTACAATCCAATTAGATGGTTCTTGTCCAAGAAATACTTAGTGTGTATTTAAACTGAATTATATAATTTAATTTACTTACAAAATGTGAAAAATGTTTGGATCTGGCTGGGGTTGAACTTGGAACCACTTACTCGGCGACTGCATACACTACCACAACGCCATGGCCTCTGAAAATTATCATGCGAATATTCTCAAATGGTATCTACTTTTTACGTTTTCGTAATAGATGCTGAATCTACAACTTGTTGTAATTTCTACAGCTCCTGCTGTAGTTACTACAGTAAATAGCTGTAGATTCTACAACATTTTCATGTAGATTTTACAAATTCATATCTGTAGATTTAACAGCCGAAATTGACAACGCGCTGTTGATTTTACAATTGGGGGTTGTAGTTGATTTAACAATTTTGCTGTAGAAATGACTGCATTCGCTGTAAAATCTACAAAAAATTGTTAATTTAACCAGATTCGCTGTTAAATACAAAAATCTACAAGGAATTGTTAAATCTACTGCCTTCAATTGTAAAATCTACAGCGCTTTTTTTTTTGGGTGCAGTAAAGTGGTAAAGATACTTGAAAAACCACTTATTTTCAGTCTGTTCCTAATAGCGCGATATGTTTTGTTTGACATCAATTAGCCGACCGATGTACCGCGCAAGTGATTCTTCTTTTTCTTTTCTGACTTGGGTGCATATGCATACCCTGGACCGGTAGAAGTTTATCATATTTTTAAAACTTCCTGTCTTTAAAAAATACATAGGTAAAATCATTGTCCCCAAGCTTGTTTATACATATTTGCACTTAGTTTTTTTTCCGATTAAATTTTTTTAAATGTATTGTTTTGCATGTCCTTGCTGCATAATTTGTTCCATTAGTAATTCTCATTTATGGTCGCCAAGGACTTTGAAATCCAACCGAAAATACCTCTCATCTGTCATTAATTTCTATTATCGACGACCATGTGTCATCCCTTTCAATTCAATTGCCAATTTGACATACAAAGGTCATGTTTAACCTCATTAATCTAATTGTCAGCAAACAAAACATCCATTTGTCAAAAAAGCACCTATTTTGACAATACAATGTATGTATACATACATATTTGCTTGTCTTCGATAACTAACATCGTATCTCGATCAATGTAATATTATTCTCTGCCAACAAGAAATTAAATTACCATTCCCAACGTTGACATAATGTCTCTACACTAACACGTTCTTTCTAGGAGATTTTTGTTGTATCCAACTTCGATTGGCTGCGATATACCTAGTTCTGTATTTAATTATTTATAAAATATACCTGCACATTCATTAATATTGATTAGGCTCTGTGTAAACTCAAGCACATGTTAACCTATTGACCCTTCCGTTTTTTTTTTTTTCATTTTCAGTGTAAAAATAAATCAATGACTGGTGAAATTGTCCGAAAACGCATTTGAACACAAAAGGCTTATTATCTGCAACGGTTTTTTGAGGCCGAAAATCGAACATGAATCGATATAATACGTTAAGCCAATTGGGCGATGGAACATATGGTACTGTTGTCCTTGGTCAGCGAAAGGATACCGGCGAAAAGGTTGCTATAAAACGTATGAAACGAAAATATTATTCCTGGGAAGAGGCGATGAACTTACGTGAGGTCAAGGTGGGTTCGGTGCTTTCGTGTGTAAAATTAATCATGTGATGTTTAATTTTCAATTTGTTCTACGAAATTGCAGTCATTAAAAAAGTTGTCACACCCGAATATTGTCAAGTTGAAGGAAGTAATTCGGGAGAATGATACGCTGTATTTTGTATTCGAGTATATGAAGGAAAATTTGTATCAAATGATTAAAGACAGAGACACACATCTGCCGGAGAATACGATAAAGAGTATTTTATTTCAGGTGAGAATTTAATTTGTTTCTTTACTAAATCGATAGTAATATCAGTATCATTATCCGACGTTATCGTATATGTATGGCAACCAATAAATTATTCAAATAAATTAATTGGTCATCCATCAATTTCTTAATGCATGTCCATAGAAAAAGCTGACAAATCGTTTAAAGCAGCTCTGGAAATATATCTTGCAATCAATGAGATATATTTTTTTTTCAAAAAAATGTTTACTCTCATATGTATTGAGAGGGTGTCATTCTTTTTCAAAACACCCTGCATATATATTATTTATAAATTTATAACTTTTTCGAGTATGTTTGAATACTATCGCAATTAGATTTTTAAAAAAATTGTCTAAAATAACCAATTTTCGAGTCGAATGCAATTGTTTTTCACTTTTGGTTTCTTTTAGGTCCTCACAGGTCTAGCCTTTATGCATCGGCATGGATTTTTTCATCGTGATCTCAAGCCTGAGAATCTTCTTTGTTCTGGTCCAGAACTAATAAAGATTGCAGATTTTGGCTTAGCAAGAGAGATACGATCGAGACCACCTTTTACGGACTATGTGTCAACGAGATGGTAAGTTTTGTGTCTGATATTTTTAATTTTTAATTTTTCGTTGCTAAATAACATTTATAGATGCGTTTTATTGAAGGGTGTATAGCCAGCTCTCAATCAAAAGCCATATTCACTTTTATACTCACAGAAGTGACATTCGACTAGGTTCGCGAAATACTTGTATTTTTACTTTTTTGGACTTTTTATTCAAATTTCTTTTAAAATGGTGTATATACCCAACTTATAATGGCCCTTCGAATTAACTCTCAGTGAAATTAAATGAGCTATGTTCGACATATCGTTTTGTTATAATTAATTTGGGACAAAGTTGGGGATTTAATTTGTTCACAATTCAAAACTCAAGAATTGGGCTTGAGTTCCTATCAATTATAGGAGTTCGTTCGCACAGAGCTGTATCAATAGTGATAGAGTCGAAATCGCTAATTTTGACCCGTTTACAAAAAGAATTATGCTTGCATCCACTGAATCAATCAGAACTTATCTTACACCTCACAAGAATTAAGATAAGGAAGAATTAAGAAGGAAAGATAAGGATATTGAAATTTATAATAATGACATTAGCAGAGCATCTGTTTGATTTTCCAAAACAAATTATTCATGGTAGAGCATTTTCTTAAAATACAGCCAAGAAGTTTTTTAAAGAATAATTTTAATTCACAAAAAGGAAGACTTAGACTCCGTCACTTAGGAAATGAGTGACAGGGGCAGGGTTGTCGAATGTAGTACTAAGGGAGTATTCGTACTCCCCTCTTATAGATCTTATAGATCTTCCTGATTTTACTCCCTGTAAAACATTTCGATTTTTTCCACAAAGTAGTAATAGAAAGTAACTCTAATTGTGTTTAGTATGTTGTCACCTTTATTTCTTTGAATGGTCCATCACAAACTGGTGCAATTACCCCGGGGTAAGACTGGCTTTTTAGAAGAGGAAGATGAGGTGTAAAGTAAGAAGCAGGGTAAAATCTTCATCCAGTGTTGCAGCAGTTGAAATGCGGGGTAAAACTTATACATTTTCTCTTTTCTTTGCGAGTTGCCAATTTGGGAAAATTTACTCGGTGTTACCCCAGGGAAAAATTGCTCCAGTGTGTGATGGGCTTCGTTTTGTATCTGTCCTTGAAACTGATGAGATAATTTTAAAGCGTCTAAACGAAATGGAAAAAGAAGCAGAAAAAATAGTTGAAAATACAAACTGTACTCCCCTCAAGCACAAAATACTCCTCTGTTAACTTCTAAAATACTCCCCTTCGAAAACGACGTCCCTGGACAGGGAAAGTGGAGATGAATGTTTGGTTTAGTTTGTCTACAGTCGAAGTATAATTCAGCCAATGTCACAGGTTGACCCGTGAAGTGGAAAGACTATAATCCATATTCTTCTGATCATAACCTTGACGAACAGAGGTACAAGAAAGGAAATATCAATGAAATATTTCATTATCAGTATAGGTACTTTGGCTACCAACATTCGCAAAACGATTCTGTTTATACCACCCAACTCAGCTTTCATTTTTATTTTTAATAAAACTATTATTAACAAATATTAATAAATATTAGGTAATAAGCAGCCCATACCGGGCCAAGACTTTGACTTAAAACCCATTTATAGTAGTCGAACTCACTAACCACTGAGCCACAGCTATATTTTTGTTGTTGCTTTGTGTGGAAAATTTTACTAAGCTGGTTATATACTTTTCAATAAAACAAGGCAAATAATATTTTAAGTTGATTATTAAATCTTGTTTATTAGGTACAGAGCACCTGAAGTTCTTCTTCATTCAACGCATTACGGCAGCTCAATAGATTTATGGGCGATCGGTTGTATCATGTCAGAGTTGTATACATTTCGACCACTCTTTCCTGGAAGCAGTGAAGTAGACCAACTTTTTAAAATTTGTTCCGTTTTAGGAACACCAGATAAGGTTAGTCGCATACGTACAAAATAAATTTGTTAACTATAATTTTTTCATATTGATTTTAGAACAATTGGCCTGAAGGACACCGTCTTGCGTCTACGATACATTTCCGCTTCCCTGATTGCGTTAAAGTTCCTCTCAATACTATTGTGAGTCGAGCCAGCCAATCGGGGCTGCAACTTCTCGAAGACTTTTTGTATTACGATCCAGAGAGACGACCTACAGCTCAACAAAGTATCAAATACCCCTACTTCCATGCGATTAAACGGGTGTCTCCAGGTGGTCTGAATGGAATGAAAAACTTAAAGTATGTTACAACCTCTAATGTTCCTCCCATAATGAAGGAAAAGATTCCAATACCAGCCACTGATTATAGTAGCAATAATAAAAATAATACTGTCACAAATAGCAGTGCGAATCTTAGAAATATGGTCGAAAACGGGCATGCGGTGTTGGTGCCGAAAATAAGTTACTTAGCTGTCAACCCGGATTCGGTAAGACGAGATGATGAATCGATTAAAAGTGGAACGATTCGATATAGCACTATTATTGCACCAACAAATGATTTATTCCAAGGGGGTTTAACGAAAAAAGAAGAAAACTATCCACCTACAGAGTCTATAAATGACATTTATCTGAATCGAAATATTTCCCAGCTTTTCGGATTGACAAGTAATCATCCGAATGTGTCATTTCATTCAGCGAAACCGGTTGTAACAAATGGCAATGTAAATTCGGGAAGAAGTTTTTCGATTTATGATACCGTTAGTATGAATGCAAAGAATGCCAATATGCAGAAGTTAAATGGTTTCTATCTGCAACGACAGGAACCAGATGAGGGAAAGGTTTATAATCTATTTTCAAAAGGCGTCATGAAGCAACAGGTTCCCTCGCTGTTGATACGAAACACTTATGACAGAGGTGTCAATGATATGGATGAATTTTTACAAAATTCGGATAATATGTCTGCTAAAAGTAGAGTAAGCATCGCGAATGGTAGGGCTTGTAACCCTAGCAGTCATCGAAGTGTTGTCAGCGGTTGGGATAGTACCCCAGTTGGAGATGATCTGGACACTATTCTAGGGTGAGTAATGGGACATACAACTGTCACAAAAAAATTAAGTAGATTTATGGTCACTCACATGACTTTCACTTTGAGAGAATTCTAGTTCCTGACTCGTGAAGTAAATTCTTGTTATCCTTAATAGCCGAGTGTCTGAACATAGACTGCGAAACCATTTGAATTTTCGAGAGTCAGTGGGCTAGATTTTTAGTTCACAAATTTTCACCGAATTCTAAAAAAAATCCAAAAGTGGCATACCTACATCAGTTGATACAGCCAGCAGCCATTTAGCAAAGAGACGTACTTTAGAGCTTTTTGTGGGAATTCTAATAAAGTAATAGCTATACTGTTAGGTTAGGTGTTATAGGTTATTAATTATTATTATTTGTATTATTTATTTGGTCATCCTATACATAGTGGAATTTTACAAAATAGTTGCGTGATAAAGTCAGAAACTCTTTTACAAGAAGTGCAAGTTTACTTAGAAATAGAAATAGAAAGTAAAATTATGTCGTGTGTGACACAAGGAAATGTCAACTAACTTTGACAATAGATCCGTTCGCGTAACCTTCTAAAATAGCAAATTTTTACGAAAATCTACGAAATTTCACGAAAAGCTGTTCGCGTACGAAGAATTTTCGTAGTTTTTCGCAGAAGAGAGCACTCACGAGAGAGTAAGAAAATTCCCCGTGCTACGAATTTCAGTGCACGAAATTTCTGTGGGCTGGTTTATAAAAACTGTCAAACCAGTGTATTTTCAACTTTTTCTTGTTCAACCCGTTCGTTTACTTTTTCGTAATTTTAGCTCTCTCTGAGAGAATTGTACCCCCACTCCTCGAAATTTGATAATCTACTATGTATTTTAGTGCAAAAAGTAAGCGAACGAACCTTTTATATTAGTCTTTACTAATATCTGTCGCCGATTTTTTAAATATCTTTAATCAGAAGGTCGTAAGCCTTTATTATTTTTTTACCTAAAAATTACAGCCTATTTTGATGGCCATACAAAAATATTTCTGTATTCAACGGTAATGCTTTCAGATCAAAAATAAAATCCTCAACAAAGGGTCGGAAAAACTCCAATGCTAAGGCTACCCAACTACTTGAAGACCTGTTCGGCCATTTATCAATGGACTCAGATGTTAGTGACAACAAATATTCAAACAATGTGCCATACAATAACAACACACAACATCAAATGTCAACGGGACGCAATTCAAGCCTTAAAAATAGCCGTTCAAATGACAATTCACACTCGACTGAGATCAAGGATAGTTTGGTTGCGAATAATGGTAGCCGAACTAATTCTTTATCAACAAATGGGTAAGCAGCTAATCTTTTTATTTATAGATATGCAGCACAGTCTGAATTCATATTATCATCTCATTTTTATTTTTATTAACTATGTTGTGACGTTTCGGTAATTTTATATGTGTCAGTGATTTGTCTAAATGTGGTAATGATCAAGAAGAAGATTTTCAATTTTGGCCAATCAGGTACTGTTGTTGCAGTGGATATACAAATTAAAAAAAAAAGTACAAAGAGTTGCGTATAAATAACCAAGTAAAATTGTTTTACGCTTTGTAATTTTGAAAGTAGATGGCACTATTAAGTAACTGTTTGGGCTATGCACATGTAAATGGATATTCCTGGCACTATTTGGAGTAAACGTAAAAATATATTCTTTACATTGGTAATATCTATAAAATTTGATCTTTAATAATCAGTCGAGTATTAGAAATAATTAATCTGCGAATAAGTAAAGACATATGTACATGTGTAATAGTTATATTATTTAACACAAAGCTAGTATTCATGGAGAATGGTCCCGATTCCAACACTTCGCTAATCTAGAGCTAGAATACTTTTGCACCGGGATGACACATGGTGTACTAGAGGCCGCTAGATTCGTTAGCGACAAATCTGTCATCCCGGTGCAAAAGTATTCTAGCAGCTAGATTAGCGAGGTGTTGGGAACTCGGCCAATTTGATTAAAACCGAATCTAACGTTTTTACTACAAATTTGATTCAATCTGTTTCAAAAACATTTCTTGAAAGCGAAATTTCAATAATTCTTAAACTTATTTTGCGGCTTTGTAAACAAAACCAATGGAAAATTGCAATATGTACGTCGGCCGTTCTCGAGTCTTTGTTCATTCGCTAAGAGCATGTTGTCAACAACTGTCAGTGAAGTGCCTGTCATACACCACAATCAACAGGTCAAAAGACCGCGGGAATTTTTCAAAATAAACATGGAAGTAGCTGGATACATTAGAGAAACTGCATAGTTAAGCGAGCACTGGTATCGGAAATGTTTAAGAGACATGAAGCCCACAAAGAGCAACTAGCAAATCAAATTAATAATGTTTGAAACCGATAAATTGAAACGGTTTTTCATTTAGATACATATGCGTTTGAATTGTCTGTGAATAACATAAGCTAGTATTAGACGATATGTTGAATCAGCATACGTATGCTGAAAAATATGTCCCAAACAAAACAAATCGTCTAATAGCGAAACTTCTGTTATCATATGTATGCTAAAAGGCGTTTTTTGATAAATTTCTTCGCTAGTCAGCGAGTCATATGCATTTTGGGGACCTGAACATACCGTGTAATACTTGGGACTGTATGCTAATATTCTGTCAAATTTTGGTCGTATGCTCACTCGAATGATGTAAACTCATTAGCAAACAACACATTTTTCAGCATACGGCTTTGATATTTCTGAAGTTTGAACATATTTTGAACTTGATTTTTGTCAAAAATTTTATTTTTTAGCATTCCGGTCCTTAAAAGGAAAGACGGAACACTTATGGGTTTGATACGGTGTCTGTCTGTCCGTCAGTCTGTCACAGCCCTGTAACTTTTGAACCGTTTGACATAGAGAATTGAAACTTTCGCTATGTATACATTATTTTGGAGCCCGCATAAGATTGTGGCATATCAAATTAAAGAGAATTAAAGAGAGAAAGGGCTCAGTATGCAAGAATAATTGTTTTCTGACAAAATTTGTTGTTTTTTATTGTAAGGCAAAGTGAACCAAACTGGGGGTCTCCTTTAACACGAATTTGGCTAAGCAGCGCGCCAGGAAATCTGGCCAAGCTACCAACGAATGAACTGAGCCTGTTTGGAAGTATTTCAAACAAATGTTGTTTTTTGAAGTTAATGATAACCATCATGCAATGAAATCGACTTCTTCAATGGTTTTGGTAAAAAAAGGTTTACTTGGGTACATTTAACTAGAATCGCAGAAAATCGATACATAAAACAAGCACGTACCTAAAATCACGATCTGTAAATTTTCCAGCAAATATTTTCCAGCAACCGAATTCAACATATCGTGTAATAGAGCTTCATATGTCCTAAAAAAATATGATAGCAAACTGTTTGTTAGCATATGCTGTCAACAAAAAATTCGCTGCTTTGGGACAAATAGGACATCATACGCCTGACGAACATGTGCTTATTTGCTCAGAATTTTTACCATATGATTGTTAGCACACGTATGGTCTTTCATCATATCGTCTAATACTAGCTATAGACTCCGGATTAGTTTGAATATGTGCCATACTATATATTTTTGCCAGGCTAAATAAGTCAAGAGATTTAATTGTATATGATTTAGACGATACCACTGGAAATGGGTACTGAAATTACATAAAATTGTTTAAAATGTTGAGATACGCAAATGAAGCCCTCAGATACAACACCTTTCAGCAAATTGGACTATATATTCTACGGTATTAATATAATTACAAAATACTGACTGACGATCAGTACGATCTAAGTAACCTTTCATTCGGCGTTTTTCTTTTTTAGTTCAGACCAGAGCCTGAGTTGTCAAAAAAAAAGATTGTATTTCTTTTTTAGCTCAGGCACATCAGAGTCCTGAATTAGTTTTTCTTTTTTCCTTCAGAGCCTGCTCAGAGCCACAAATAATTAATATTAGATAGTCCACTTCGGAGGTTAGGGAGAAGTTCAACAAGTTTTTAGACTGTGTAAATTTTTTAAGTTAAGGAGAATATCCCCCGAAGTGGATTATGTAATAATAGGTTATTTGTGCTCAGAGGCACGCTCTATGAGCTCAAAATACATAAATTGACCGAGCATTCTGGGCAAAAGCTGAGCACGGCCATTTTTCGCATTTGACAGAGGGAAAACAAAGGAAAAAAATTAAAAATAGTTTAAATGGGGTACGAGGCTTGTTATTCTGGCATAGAAAGTAACATAATATCTCTGCTCTGAAATAAAAAAGAAAAACGCCTGTTGTTGAGACTTGTTATATAATTTCAGAACTAATAGTAGGTTATGTAGTTTAAACTCGAATAAACGTTGTGGCATTCTTGTATTGCTTTTATCGTTGTTCTTAACAATCTGTTTATTGTTCGCTCAGGTACTCGTAGTTATTTTCATATGCTTGTTATTCTTAGGAGAAAACTGAGGAACTGTACTATATGTGGGATACCATGTGGTCGAATGACTGGACGACATATTTTGGAATACATGTACTCACTGTAAATCGTCATTAAAACAAAAGTAAACTCCTTTAGTAGATCTATTTAAAAAAAGCATTTCATTCCTTCAGTAGAACACACATTATAATCTCAGAAATTGTGTAGTTAAAGCACTCTCATTTGATATCATACTTGTACACAGGTTAAAATTCAACGCCTTCTGTACACAGTAAACTAAAAAAAAAACAATTCCAGAGTACCTACGAATTCGGATTTCAAAACCTCGTCTGTATTTCCTTGGGATGAGACAAATAAAACTGAAGATGAAAAACTATCCGCGTGGATAGTATCAGAAAATGGTAATCTCACGGTTTAAATTTCTATTAGCTTTTTCGTTTAGTACGTTCTTATTTCAGGATCACTTTTGGAGAAACAAAATGCCAATGGATACTTTAGCAACAACCCTCGATCAACAGGATGGCAATCCAAGTACCTGAATAAATGAGAGTCGAATAAATTAGAAATTATGAAAGTATCTTTCTATCTAAACGGATGAAGTTGCACTCGTCTGTTTTCTTTTAATTTTTCTGTGATAGATCAAAAATTTGAAATTGTAAAAATGTGACTAAATGTCTGTCAGAGCCAATTTAACTGTTGTACATAAAATAAATGTTAATTTTTAAAATGATATCTTAAAAAGGTTTCTTTTTTTTTTTTACACACGCCCTAGTAAGTTTACTTTCACCATTGGGCGCCGACGACGACGACGACGACAGCGGCGGCGGTTATGATATTAAACGTGGTCGATTCGCGTCTATGCGCTTCTGTAGATTTCTGTGGGATTGTGTCATTCGCACATATGATGAAAAAAAATATAGACGACACAGCAGCAGAAAGAAAAGGGCATAAACCTAAAAGGGTATCACTTTACATTTCCTTCTAGTAATTCTATGACTGAATTACAAAAATGTGCGTGCAGACGACATAGAATAAGCTCTCCCTCTTTCTGTGGTGTAGCATGGCTTCGGGGGTGACTTCGACTATAAAAGGGAAAGTAAGAGATGCAAACAGCATCATTCAGTCAGTCACCAGCCTTTAGTTAACATTCTCATCCAGAACGAGATCAATAACTTAGCAACAATGGTCTTTAAGGTAAAAAATAAAAAAAAAAATATATCCTTTCACAGTGATTCATATTGAAATGGTTTTTCTTTCTCCAGTGTGTAGCCATCTTAGCAGCTGTCTTAGCTTATGCCAACGCTGGTATCCTTCAACAGCAGCTCCAACAACAGCTCCTTGCTGAACCAGCACAATCGGCTATTCTTCAAGTTGGACCACATCCCGATGAACTACGATCAGCACCTGCTCAATACGAATTCCGCTATTCAGTTCATGATGTTGGCACTGGTGACATTAAGGATCAACAGGAAATCCGTGAAGGCGATCAAGTTCGTGGTCGTTACTCTTTGATTGAACCCGATGGTAACCGTCGTGTTGTGGAATATACCTCCGATCCACTCCTCGGTTTCAATGCCAATGTCCGACTAGAACCATCACCATATCAGCCACCAGTCACCTTGAACCGTCAATCGTTGGGACTTGCACAAGAGGGTGCACCAATTGACCAATTGGGTGCTCAATTGATCTCACAACAAAAAGGTGGTTTACAGTAAGACCACTGCATCCATTAGCCAACTTCTCTAGACCTTTCTTCTTCTTTTTATTGTTTTCTTATTCTTATATCAGTTGATTTTGTAATTGTAATCATTTTCTCTTCTTATTGTATTAATAATATTTTTTGTACTTTTTTATATAAATATTTACTAAGTGAAATTGTAGTAGAATTGATAGACTGGAGAAACAAGAACAAATAGCACAATTTATGAGAAAAAAAATATCTTGATAGTTTTTCTTTCTAAATCGCGAGGCTGTACAAGTATAGAGAAAGTCGAATCATAGATGGCTTTGACTCAGATTGGACACACAACCATTAATTGTCTTGCACTGACATAAGGATTTGTTTGTAAATGGTTGTTGTCTTCAATCCGAATCAGCGCCATCTAGGATTCGTTTGTTTTTGCAAGTATAAATGAAAATGGCGTTTTATTGAGAGCTGGCTATACACTTTCCAATAAAACACGGCTTATATCATCGCCATTATGAACACGTGCGCACAACGGAAGGATGTCATTAGTTCTTCGTAAGTGCTTTGTTCAATTAAGCGTTAAGAAAAGCTTTGATCTGTTTTGTTTCAAGCCATATCTTCACTGCTAATCTGAACATCTCTCTGGTCTTATATTGGTGGCTTAAGCTTGCTGGACCGCCTCCTTGTTCCATTAGTTACAGGGCAGACACATATATTTCTCCAATGTAAGAACCTTTTC
This sequence comes from Chalcosyrphus nemorum, assembly GCA_949716465.1. Taxonomy (NCBI): domain Eukaryota; kingdom Metazoa; phylum Arthropoda; class Insecta; order Diptera; family Syrphidae; genus Chalcosyrphus; species Chalcosyrphus nemorum. Next base: position 60,656,404 of record OX454332.1, read on the forward strand.
ATTTACGTAACCGGTAGAAGATTCGAGTTTGTGAGTGAGCCACACCACTCTTCTAATTGTCGAGGAACGTGTCTAATTGACCACCAGAGTATCTCTAGCTATAGAGCCGTAACCAGTATTAAAAAATGCGCACTCAATGTCTTGGAATGCATACAGGGATGTTACCTTACAACAGAGTGGTCCTTCTATCATTTTAACGAGATTGTGAGGAACACTTTCCGTGCAATTAACATTTTTGTTCGTAAAATCACTCGATTGCTAGGGGGTAGATACTTATTTACTTCCTATGCCTAGCACTCACTTGTGGGACTTATGGCCGATGTGTCTCAGTTCTCTCTAGCTGCCGTGCCTTCATCTGGACCGTTTTGGACCATGTTCTCTCCGGACCGGTAATTATTCTGCAATTATGGGTAAACGGGCCTCATTGCATAGCATGGTTAGCTATAGAAATGTCACCCTTCTTCAACGCGTCACCATTCGCACATTCGTCGTTGGGTCGTTGAATGATCGTGCCTCTGGGTTTCTGACCTGTTCTCTATTAAACTTGTTCGTTAGAGATTTGGTTGGATCAAAAAATCCTGAAGATCTGGTGCCTGAACCCCTGTTAACGAATGTTTGTTACTTTCTGGTGACGTTGATGGCCACTCTCTACGTGCCAGGTTGGAATGGGACAGTCTTAGTTTGGTATTTGAATTGAATGCACAGCTTCTCCCATGCCTTGGGCAACATAACGAACGGAGATTTTGGTTTGGAAATTCTGTTGGCTATATCCAGTACGGTTCCACCGTCAGTCGGACAATACAATGCTGGGGAGTAGATATATCTAACTTACTTCTAATATGATGATTATAGTTAGCACCTAATGCTTGTCGGGATATGTCCTCAGTTGTAATTGACCCCTCCAAAAGGCTTCATGAGTCTGTTGCCCACTTTATTCTACTGAGAATGACTAGCACTGCCCCACTATCAATCGAGACAATGCTCTGATGAAGTTCGTCAGCGGTTTTCTGTTCACTTAGATTTTATTTTGTGCAGGGAGCTTAGATTCATAGTTGGGGGAGATGAGAGGCTTGTGCTACAGTTGGTAGCACAGACCTCTGAGTGGTATATGGTAGTCGATTGTCCTTGTGGAATATGAAGTTTGTAGATTTGTCCAAGCCTTGTAGTAATTCTTGTGCTACTGAGCATGGGACACATTTATCTGACAATATGCGAGTTAATCCCTTTAGCTTAGTTGTAACTTTGATAGATCGAATCGCCCTGTTATCGAGACCACCAGACCACCTGAAATAGTTTGCTTTATTAAACCAAGAGCGCTTCGAATGTGAAAGAAAAATAATACTATATATAATACTACATTTACTTTCCTCCACGTTGTCGGAATCTGAGTATGTAGTTGAACTTATAATTGGATCTTAAGATAGACACAAAGGATTCAATGTCAACGTTAGTTCAAGGCTGAAGTAGGGCAGACAAAAATGCAACTCAGAATGGTTAAGTCAGGCAAATAAGTTTGCGGAAGCAATGATAGTCCGCAGAGTTATAATACAGGCTACACATAAGGCTCTAGGCGGCTTGGCTTCTGTCCCTTTACATTGATTCTTAATCGATGAAGAGTTAAAGGGACTTCTTAGTGAGCAAAGTAAATTAAGATCGCTTAGTATTACAGATGCGAAACGAGATGACTGTCCTGCTTCAATGGCTACCTGTATCAAGAAGAGAGGCTTCTCAATGGGTAACCTAAATAATCTCAACAATTTAGATTTTCTACTTCGAATGATCAAATTATTTGCTTGTTCTAGATCCTTTTTGCTGTTCCTTCAGTTTCCCTTTGTATGCTTGTATAGTGTGTAAGGATTTTTTTTCTTTTTTGAAAATAACAACACAGATTTATTGACTGAAGTTCTACATTGGCACATAAGAAGACTTAGCATTAGATTAAGTATTATAAACAATATAACATGATAATGAAGGACAATCCGTATCACTCATCTATTTGCCTTAATAGTTGTACGAAATTCCTGGACCAGAGTAAGAGACACGATTGTCATAACCAACTTCGGCTCTTTCCAAACCAATAGACCTAGGTTCGGCACGAATCAAATTGTGAATTGGTGCCTGACTGTAATGAACTACAGGAGAAGCCAAAATCTTGGTGCCAATCAACTTTTGCCTTGGCTCTGGAACTGGAATCTTTATGTTTGTTGGTTCACGATGAACAACTGCTTCAAATCCACTATGGTCATCGGCTCTGTATTGTACCAAGCGACGGTAACCATCTGAATCGATCAATTCATAGCTTCCCTCGACAGTATCACCCTTGCGGACCTCCTTTTGAGCTTTAATATCCCCGGTGTGCTCATCGTGAACAGAGTAGGCGAATGCATACTCAGCTGGACCTTCTTCGACTTCAATTTGATGTGATTTTAGTAGCAACGGTTGACGGATTTCAATGGCAGCAGCAACAGCAATTGCAGAAAATAAAAACACAAACTAGAAAGAAATCGAATAAGGTTTTGACGAACTGTCAGTAAAGTGTCAGGTGAATTGCTCTTTACCTTCAAAGACATGTTGCTTGACTAATTATTATTAACTAGAGTAGAATTATACTGTACAATTATCGAGGATTGACTAATTGATACTTCAAACTCGCACAGAGTTTATATACAAAAATGTGTAAGGAAATCTGTCAATCATGATTAGTACCTGTTTTAAGTTTCAGTTCTGGATTCTTCCCCACCCTTGGCACTTGGGAGGTACTTTAAATCTATCAATTATTTGTCATAGAGGCTGATTGCTATTTTTCGCAGGAAATTTACATTTTGTAGTTGACATTTTTTTTAACCAGTTATCTGTTGCACAACTCGGGTATTGATACTCTTTTAACTTATTTATAAAAAACCAAAAGGAGGCAAAAGAGTATCTCGCATGAAATATTTCCACATGCGCATTAGATACCCACACGGAATGCGTGTATCTTTTTGATGAAAACTAGAAAATGCTGATTAATATTTCTGACGAAGCTGAAGCTAGCGAAAACAGTCAAATAGAGGAGTTAAAATTGGTATTGGAAGCGATCTGTATAGTTATTAGTAAAATTGACGGAGTAGTGGTTACACTACATATGTTATCATGCAGCAAATGGGGGCTTGTAGAGCTAGTTGGTAATGTTTTGGATGGTTTATTTGTGCACACACAAGAAGTAGGTCAAAACTGCCTACAAAAACAAGTTAAAATTAATACATATCGTAAACTTATCATTTGCACTGTAGGATGAAAGCGCAGTGCATAGTTTTCCTCATAAAATTGTGGGATTAAATTATAAGAAGCTGCGCCTCTACAACAGGATTACAGATGATGTCAGAGGGATTAGTTCATTGTAATTGATTTGAAAAGAAAAAAAGGTGACACTGGGAATACTGACATTGTCGTATAAATCGAAAAACAACGTTTAGTTTGCCTGCTCTATGAAAACCGCGCCACAGCAGTGCCGGAGTTACAAACCATCACATCATCTTTATATAAAGAAGGATCTACACCCAAAAAAAAAGCGCTGTAGATTTTACAATTGAAGGCAGTAGATTTAACAATTCCTTGTAGATTTGTGTATTTAACAGCGAATCTGGTTAAATTAACAAATTTTTGTAGATTTTACAGCGAATGCATTCATTTTTACAACAAAGTTGTTAAATCAACTACAACCCCCAATTGTAAAATCAACAGCGTGTTGTCAATTTCGGCTGTTAAATCTACAGATATGAATTTGTAAAATCTACATCAAAATGTTGTAGAATCTACAGCTATTTACTGTAGTAACTACAACAGGAGCTGTAGAAATTACAACAAGTTGTAGATTCAGCATCTATTACGAAAACGTAAAAAGTAGATACAATTTGAGAATATTCGCATGGTAATCTTCAGAGGCCATGGCGTTGTGGTAGTGTATGCAGTCGCCTAGTAAGAGGTTCCAAGTTCAACCCCAGCCAGATCCAAACATTTTTCACATTTTGTAAGTAAATTAAATTATATAATTCGGTTTAAATACACACTTAGTATTTCTTGGACAAGAACCATCTAATTGGATTGTAAAAGCTATGTCCACCCCATTTCTCGCACCATACCAATAAATTAGAACTTTAAGCTTATGTGGTGCTATGAAAGCGATTTTTTTTTACATGCAAATTGTTGTTGTTTCTACAGCTGTTCTACAGCTGTTCGACGGCAAAGTGCTGTGAAATCTACAATTTTAGCTGTTATTTTCACAACTAGATTGTTAAATTTACAACCACCCCTCTGTAAAATTTACAACGAAAATTGTCGGGTCGATTCTGACAATGAATGCAGTAGAATCTACAGCGTTTTACTCTATTATTACAGCACCTTTTTTTTGGGTGTATGATTAGCGCCTCTATGCTTTTCTCCGAAGAAAGATCAGAATCCAAAATAGTTCAATCAGATATTGTCCATAAACTTAGCAATAATGAACTTCATACTAGTAATCAGAATAACAGACAACTTCAGCCCCAACTTTAAGGTCAAATTCACACATTTGAAAAATTGGGACAGCCTATGGATAAGTGTAAATCCTTATTTTACGCCGAAAGATTTACTATAGAACTATGAATCAGAGAAAGTGTCATATAAACAAATCTTTTTCCAAAAAAAATTTTGGCCGCATTTCCTATGCAAGGAAACGGGAGACGGGGCAATATAAACGTTTTTACTTATCTCTAAAATCAAAAACACACACAATTCATGATGTATTGACTGAATGGACACATACATACATACATAAGAACCACCACTTTTACCCCAATTGAACATTTACAAAAGTAAATAAAATACAGACAGTTGTTGTTTGTTTTGGATTACTTAGTTGATCTACTACGTTTTACGGTTTATCATTACGTTTGTGGGTTTATTACGTTATAGCGATGGTCCTAGTCCTCTAGTTTTGTTGTAGGGGCCGCTAGATTAACTAGCGAGAAATCTGTCACCCGGTATTCTAGCAGCTACATTAGCAAAGTGTTGGAAACGCGACCATTGCTATACAGATCTATTACCAACAAAAATACTTATACATAAATAGCAAACCTGCTCTATTCTTTTTAGCTTAGAGCTGTAAAAGAATGCAATCATTTTGACATGTAATATATTTGACTTCAATTAGTTTTGTTTCAATTTAATGACTTGAATCACAAAATTATAAATCACCATTTATTTTGAAGTCGAAATGAATGCAATAATTTTGATTGCTCTGCATTCACCGAAGTCACCTTGAAGTCACTAGCATTCATTGCAAATGATGAAGTCGTTGAAGTCATTGAAGTCATCTGAAGTCACCATGTTTTTAGATTCATTAAAACTTCAATGACTTCAGATAATTTCAATTTTCATTGATATTTTTGAAGTCATTGAAGTCATCTGAAGTTATCATGTTTTTATATTCATTAAAACTTCAATGACTTCAGATGACTTCAATGACTTCAAACACTTCAGGTCACTTCAACTACTTCAAGCAAATGCAGTGATTGCTAATGACTTCTAGGTGACTTCAGTGAATGCAGAGATGATTGCATTCATTTGGACTTCAAAATAATGATTGGCAAAAATGATTGCTAGATCATGACTTAATGGTGATTTATAGTTAATAATCTATAGAAATAGTTATGTACTTGAATATAGGATTTTGGGTGAATTCATAAACATTATACTAGGAAAGAACTACGTACTCGCATTCATAAATGCGGATATACAATTGAACTAACCTAGATGAACTGCATTACCTCTTGTTCGAAAAACGTCAAAAGCAAAAAGCAGATTTGCTGGAAAACGGTTCCTAGGATTTTGTATAGAACTCGGCTAATGCTAAAAGATAGCGTCCCAAATGTTTGGCTAAAAGTGATAATAACGGTACTATTCTTAGGGTCAAGCGGTTTTAGCCGAAACGATTTTGATTGAATTTTATACTTATACTAGTCTTGTGAAGTCTAATAAAATGGCGTACCACGTTTTTGGGCAAAATTGTTTATAACGGTACTTAATAAAAACTCGATTTACACAAAAACGGCGCTAAAAATTTTGATTAAATTTCATATTTGAGCTAGTCTATACAAATGTCATAAATTGGCTAAAAAAGCGTATAACGGTAATTTAATTATTAACTGGTGTTAGAAATATGGCCATTTCTCGGTTAATATTCAATGGATTTTGGTCAAAATCAAAACGTAAGCAAAATTTAATGAATACAAAAATATTGCATTTAATTCTATGATGAATTTAAAAAAAAAGTATTTTTATATATAATTATATTTTTTAAAGTTCATTCATTTCCAACTAACAGCACAAAGGTGCAAGTACGTACGACCCAGTCGTGCACTTTATTTCTTGTTGCTTTGGTAGTTACTATACTTACCTTGCAACATCTACTAATCAGCCATTTTTGCTTGTTTAAATTTTTTTTTCAAGTGACAAAGATGTCTGCAAACCAATAAAAATTAATTTCTTCAAATGACACGTTTTCATTTGTATATTTTAATTACTGGAAACAATTTCTCGCATCAGTAATGTCCATTGCAGATGCAGTGTTTATTCGAGAAGAAGATTTTAATTCGAATAACTCAATTTGATACAACAGTCGACTTATTCGATTGTTTTGATTCGCAATCGCCCATCACTAAGTACAAGTACGCGTGACCCAATCGTGCACTTTATCAAAATAGTGTTCCGTTTCCGGTATCACAACCCGTCATGAGTACAAAAGAAAATTAAGTAAATTATGTAGCTAATCTCACCAACATAACCTCAATATGCTTTGGTAAATTTTGAACATTTTCTCACGAACAGTGACTACTATCAGTAGAAATCTTGTCAAAATGGTTAGCTTATCAAAATCTTTGAGATAAATAGACTTGATATTTTGAAGACTTCAGCATAAACACTTGAACATTTACTCGCGCAAGGTAAGCTATAAATTCAGATTGAAAAACTCAACATGTTCTAAATCGAACATCTTTTTTCAGATGCAACTCATTCTGGTGATAGTCATTATCGCCCAACTACACCAATATGCAGCTTCAGTGAACATCGTTCACAAAGGTGGTTCAACTTTCCCCTCGAAATTTAAGGTACCTGCAGGAGTTTATGAATTGCGGCGAATATCCGAAGATGAGATTGGTTCCATCAAGTCAGATCGAATAGTTACTGTCGAACAAGATCAGCCAATTGTGAAGGCTTCATCGGGATTGAAGAGTGCATATCAACATTTAAAACTACAGCAGGGAACTTCAGAGAACTACGGGCATTCTCAATCTGGAGTTGTACCATCCGTACCAGGTGCAAGCAACGGTCAAGATTATACACAAATTCAAAGAGGATTTCAATCCGAAGTGGTATCTGATGGAAGACGTAACTACGAGTATATGCAGGCTCAGAGGGGATATCAATCGCATGTAGTAAATCAAAATTCGGCACCAAATGTTCCATCAGTTCCAGGTAGTGGTGTAAGCAAACAGGCTCATAGAGGACATCACGCAGTACGAATGTCCCAAGCAATACCTCAGACCGATAATTCACACTCTGGGCTAGGTTCTGCTCCAAGTAGTCAGCAATATTTACAAACTCCACAACAAGCAACGCAGCAAGATTTTCAAAATTATCATGTAGTCAATGAAAATTCGGAAGGAACAGCTTCTATATCTTTGCCCGGTGGCTATGAATTGGCCGGAAACGCTCAGAACTACGGGCATCAATCACATCAAATTCCACAGGGCTATCAAGTTGTAAATGAGGGTCCTGCAGCACATGTCGTAAATTTACCTCCTAATTATGCCAACGAAAATGATGACTATTCAGGTTCAGGTGCTGGCCCTCTTCAAGCACAACCGCAGAATGAAGCCTACACACCATATGAAGGTTCTTATATACCACAAAATCAGCAGCCCGAACTGCAATATGATGTACGAAGGCCACAACATGGCTCCATGCAGATACCACTTTCATTTGTTGGCGGTATTGAAGGTCTCCAGCAGCAGGGACAGCTCTGGAACATGATAAGAAATAGTAGAAAAGTGTCACATTCTTCTCCTCAAAGGCCGTATGAAAAACAGGAAAAAGAGTGCGAACACATGCCTTCATCTAATAAGTAAAAAATAATTTAATTTTAGTTTATATTAAATAAGAATTTAATTTATTTAATTCGAAATACTTAATAAAATAAGTGCACTGTATTTACTTGTTAATCATTTGAATGATTCATAAATCGGGTGACATCGATTGAGATCCTTCTCTTCGCAAGGATTACTTATTGTATTCTTACAAATTCTCATTGTGACATTGAGCTTAAATGCAACATACATAAACCACTTGATCTATGTAACATGCCAACAAAAGAATATATCGAACAATTTTAGACTAGTTTGCGACGGGTCCTTAGTCATTCATGCTCTTGTTTTAGGGTCACTGGTTTCTGGGATATAATTATTCATTTTCTTCCATACGTTGGACACGATTTTATATGCAATATTTAACAGAAAAATGTCTCCATACACTTCTTAAAAAATCTAGGTCTTCAGCTACTTAATTTTGACGTGAGCATTGATTAAAGAAGAAAAATACAAATCACAGAAATAAAAGAAACACTTCAAGACATCGAAGGAGTTTTCGATAACACTGGCTTCGACTCGATCGCAAAAGCGATTAGTAGAAGAGGTATCGAAAAAGGACCAACCAATGGTCTTAAGAACCATGCTGGTAAGTCGATCTATCACTTTTCCGGGGAAGTGTCAGTGTTTACAACTGCAGCCAGGGGTTGCCTGCTCTCTTCCATTTGTTATGGTCAACTCATTATTGTGCATCACTATAGGTTATGTTGAAGAACTGGTGATTTTTATTGGTTGGTTGGTTGGTTGGTTGACACCGGCCTTCGGTGAGGCTGCACTTAGACCAGGAGTAGGTCCATTGTGCTGCCGATGTGTAAAGGTGGGTGGGTCACCCTCTTACTCAGGGAACCATTTACTCCTTAGTATGAAGGAGCCTATCTTAGCCGTACAGGCATTGTTTAGATCACTTAGATCTTTGGTACAGGTATTCACCTAGTGTGGCCTTTCTGATGTTGGCAAGTGCGGGGCACGCGCATAGGAGGTGACTGATAGGCCTTCCTATAGCACAGTGTCCGGTGATGGTGTTTACGATTTTGGAGAGGGTTCCTCTCGTATGTTTCCGATGGACCTGGTTTCATTTAGCGTGGGCCAGAGCAGCCTTGCAGTGCTGCCACCGATGTTTGGCTTCTCTCACCGCATCGGCATGGACAAGGTATTTAGGATAGGACGTTGGCGCCTTGATGTCGGTGACGTTTATGCTGTTTAAACCTGAGGAGCCTCGTTGGGCTAGTTCGTCTGCTTCGCAATTTCCTGGTATATTACAGTAACCCGGTACCCAGCAGAGGGTGAGGTTGTACTGTCCAATTTACTCATTCAGAGCTACGTGGCAGTCCTTCACTGCCTTGGATCTCGTTGTGTTGGATCCGAGGGATTTCATGGCCGCTTGGCTATCGATTTATATGACAATATCCGATACTAATACTGCATTAGCCGTCAGCCAGTCAGCTGCTTGACGAATGGCAGTGACTTCTCTGCAGTACCTAGGAAGGCTGAAGGAGAGGTGAAGGTCCAGATCTTTTAAAAAGATACCAGCACCGACTCCTTCTTCGGTTTTGGAGCCGTCGGTGAAGATTGTCAGCGATTCATGGTGAAGGACATCCCGATGCGTCCATTCTGTTCTATCGGGTATTAAGCATTTGTAGCCCATGTTAAAGTTGTGTTCAGTGGGCAAGATGGTGGTGCATCAGAAGTATTCTGTCGTGTCCAGTGTTTTGTTGTTTCCATTGTTTGGAACTTCTCAGTCAGTTGTTTGCTGACAATGTCAGTTGGAAGTAGGTGGAGCATGGTTTGGAGCGTTGCGATGGAAGAGGTTCTCAGTGCACCAGTAATACTGAGCAAATCGTTGAGTTTTTTCCATTAGGATTAGGTTGGAGGTCTTCTCCATGGCAGGCCACCAGACCAGTGCTCCTTACATGAGTATGGTGATTTTTATTAGTAAGCGACAATATTCGACGCCATGCAAAATCCACTTCTTCAAGTGTTAAAATCGTTTAATAAAGAGGGATTATGTATCAATCTTAGTAAGACTGTTCTAGTTCCTTTTAATATGAAAAAATAGATAGGTCAAGCTTGAACCTAATACAATTGGAGGCACCTTTTCGGGGTCAATGTAGGCAAACGACTTAATTGGAATTCACATATGAGGACTGCAACAGAACGTGCTACAATGCACTGTGGGCCAGTGACGAATATACGGGGTCTGTTTCCCAAAATGATGAATTGGTTATACAGTTATACATTACGTATCCTATCATTACGTATGGGTTCAGTGTCTGGTGGTTCTAGAACAGAAAACGCCAAAGGAGCTTCAAAAGTTGCAAAGAATTGCCTGTTTCGGTATTACAAGTGTTATGAGCACCATCCTTACAACAGCTCCAGTAGCAGTTATTGCAGTGCTTCGGTAATTTATTTGAGGTTGAAATATTGAACCGAGAAAATTGGTGTAATGGTATTCCGACACTGGACCTTATAAGTCTCCTCGTTTGGGTCACTGAAGGATCGAAAACAAATTCTGGAGTTGGAGCTGGGATCTTTGGACGCTAAACAAAGGGTACGACTACCATTGTCCTTTAAGGGGATCAAAGGTATCGTCTAATATAATACATAGATTCCAAGACTATCAAGTGCTGCTATGACGCTCTAATCCCTTGCGCAGCACAAAAAGCTAAAACTCGGCTGGTCCTTAGACATTAAGGGATTATAAGCGTCGAATCTGCAGATGAGCTTGCTAGAGCTGGCATACAATTTGTGTTCATTAATTGTGAACAATAGTGTGGAGTCTATAGAGCATCAGTCACAACGTTGATTAATGAATGGGAAAAGCAAATATCGTCCAGACACTGGGCCAAAGCGGTGGGATTTAAAAAATCCAAACGATCCATCCATCAAATCCAAATCCAAATTTCCTTATTCCTACTAGGAAATCCTCCACTTGAATAATGAATTAACCTAGTGACCTTTCTAACTGGCTACTGTGGCCTGATATACTACCTTAGCCCCCACAAGGACCGCTTGTGTAAAGAAATTGTGTCCACAATCAAATTTAAATGATCACATTTTTGTTCTCCCCCCTACTATTACAGATTAAAGTTAGTGCACGCACTTGAATGTCTACAAAATGTACAAGGTTATTCAGACTTATTGTGAACGTGACTAACGACTCATTTAATATATATTGTTATCTATCACAACCCGGAACTTAAATACAGAGATTCGGTAGATATGACTGAAGATTTATGTTTGCATGGTAGGTATTTATGCCAATGCGTTTGGCATTTTCGAGGCTTTTTACAAGTAGATGCACTGCTTGCAATGCAAGCTCCAGGGTAGGGATGAAATTGAGTTGAACTTCTCAGACTATCACACGAAAAAGAGTTTATAATTCGTTTGTTTATGCTGATCGTACTTCGTGAACTAAATAAGAAAGATCAAGGTCTCTGTCAGCTTATAGTGACTCTTGAACTACAGTCAGAGAACTGCAGTCAAACATCTTCCCATGATCCAAGATCGATTAAGTTCGAAATTCAAGACAATTATACTGTTCTTTTTTAATGAAATTTCCAACTCTTTTACAACAACGATTGTATGTTTAGCTAAGCCTATCTTCAACATAGTACGTGACAAAATGGCAATCCGGAAGAAAACACGTATAAATCTGCATGTCAACCATATGTTTGTTAGACCAAATCTGCTAAATAGTTTAGCTGTTGTGCTCTGAACAATTATAGACACAACAATAACACATCACACCCATATTGCGTCTAGTATAAATTCGCTGAGTTGATATTTCCAAAGTTTAATGGCAGTGCAAGCTCTGTGCGGTGTATAAGTCAATCAAATATGCAAAATGCTTAAGTTACAAGTAAGTTCTTTGAGTCCGTATTGAGATTATCGTTTTAATGATAACATTTCTTTAAAGTTTGAACTTCTGTTGTTAATTGGATTGAGTTGCATTGGAAATAAACATGTTAGTGGATTTTATGTAATTCCATACGGATACGACCACCCTTATGATCCATATCAAGGTGCTATTACACCAGCGCCAATACCACCACCTCCGAATCCCAGTACATCTACTATAGCACCGGAAGTGATGACTACGACGGAGACGCCACCAAGTACAACTACGACAACCGAAATTGTGTCAACACCATCGACTCCTGCAGTTACAATGACAACGACATCACCTCCCGATTCGACGACACCTTGCGTAACCCCACCCAGCAGCCACATAGACGGACTTTTAGTTAAATATTATCATCAAGTTAACTATTACCGTCCGCATGGTGAAACAGTGCCTTCATCCGATGGTATCCATCTCCCAGGCGGACTAAGACCTCGTCAGAGTGCACCATTGCGACATCCAGGTGTGCCTATTACTTACGAGACAACTTATATGACGGGACCTAATGTGCAAGGGACTTTGACGACACTCGTAAGCAATGATAATTCAGTACAGGGTTACTCATCTTCGGTAGTACAATCAAGCTCAAGTGCAACTGCGGGAGGTCTACCAACTAATGTCGGATGGCAAGGTGTAGGGGCCTCCACATGGAGGGGTTTTAATCCATATAATGAACTCCTAAGCCGGGGTAGGAGATGGTATAACTACCCAGCACAACCTTTACCTTTTGCTACGTAAAGATCAAGGGACATGCGTTATGTGATACTATTGTTATAAGTCTATTTATTAAATGTTTAAAAAAAGTTATAGTTTTTAATTTATTATAAGAAGTATGAGATTGTTCTTGATTATCCACAATGTCGGAAAGATTCAGACTAAGTAGTTACAAGTAGACATAATAGGTTCAGTCCTTAGGCATGCCGAAATATTATTGATGTATCGACATCTTCGCATGGTCACGGATACCAACTGAGTCCAGAAGAAGTAAGCACTCATTGCCAGACAAAATAGAGACCACTAATCTCTGTCAATTTTGACGAAGGTCTCCAAAACAAAGAACAGAGTTATTACTGCAGTTTTCTCAAAAGGTGTTGACATTAATCTTAACTTTGAAACGATTTCAGCGTTTTTCAAGACGAAGTCACTGCATATCGACAAAGTACCAATTGGCTACTAGCCTTCACAATATATGTACATATAATTGCTTGCATCTAGCGCAATGAGATTCCAGGCAGTGAAAGATAATTCAGTTGAACTTTATACTGTACTCACTCTCTAGTGGGTACAAGGTGACACTGAGAATTTCGAAGTTGACGAGCTAGGTGAACATAACTCATCCAGCACAAGCGTCACCGATATCAAAGCGATGACATACTAAAATGTCAAATATCTTATCCATTGCACAAGAGACCCATATATAAGCTAGATTTAGGCTTTAGTAGAGACTAGGTACAGGAACGCGATCACCATCTTATGGTAGCTCATATACGCCTTCGCACTGCATCTGTCAATAGCAATCGCTCAAACTTGCTAAACAACGCCACGTTTAATACTGACAGGCTCAAGGTTTCCCAAGTGCGCCAACAGTTCAGGGACAACCCTGCCTTACAAGCAGAAGTAATCAGCAGATCATTGCAGGAGAGCACGGATAACAACTGGAATGCTGTGAAAAATGCTTTTGCAACGGGGGCAAGCAAGTACGTCTGTAAGAGGCAGAAACACCACCGCACATGGCTTTCAGCAGATACCTGGGGACGGATCGAAGAGCGTACAGCAATAAAGGCTCGGATTGCAGCCGCCTCAGCAGTGGAGAAAACCGAGCTAGAACCCAGACTTCAAGGGCTGAAGATGCAGCGAGCAGATGCGACAGTAGGACTGTTTATGGTATCACTAAGGAGTTCCAAACAGCACCCGGTAAAAAGTCTAGATGACAGCCTTCTGATTTCGGATGAGGATCAGCTCGTATGAGGGCAGTAAGCGTCACGTCTTGCACAATGTCAAGGTGTCAGAAGAATTTGAAGTCCAAAGCGGAGTACGTCAAGGATGCATACTGTCACCACTGTTATTTTTAGTGGTTATCAGTGATGTTCTCCGTGCAGCATTGACAAAAGGAAACCATGGAATTCGCTGGACTATGACATTTTACCTTAAACACCTAGAATACCCTGACGATGTTTTCTACTCTCACATCGGATAATGGACTTCCATCTATGGTCCAGAATCTAGAAGTTGAGGCAAACAAAGTGGGGCTCAAAATTAACACAGCCAAAACAAAAGCTCCGAGCACTTCTAATACCTGCGCTCAACTTAACATTGCCGGACAGGAAGTCGAGAAAGTTGACAACTTCTATACCTAGGAAGTGTGGTGTCGGCAAACCGTGGTGGCACCGGACTGGATGTGTGCAGCAGAATCGGGAAGGCCAAAGCTGCGTTCGGCATGCTGTTCACCATCTGAAAAAGCAATGTAATCGGCTTAAGAACCAAAGTGCGACTGTTCCTCTCAAACGTAGAATCGGTATTGCTTTATGGGTGCAGCACCTAGAAGGTGGACACCATTAACACACGGAGAGAGCTCAAACGCGTTGCAGAAGTACGAACAAGATGGTGCGCAGGCGTTGTTGACGCCCTATGCCCCCCGAGCGGTTAAAGGACCTGAGTAAGTAAGTAAGTACATCTAAAATCTAAATGCTATCGAAAGACTGGTAAAGCGATGTTCCCCCATGGAATCAGTACTGATCTATGACAAAAGTTATTGGATGGTAGGCATAGGCAAGCTCCAATCTTTCTTTTGAGGAATTTTGTCCCACTCATACATGTCTCCAGCGAACAACTTTATCAGAGAACTGGCAAGGAACATATAGACATCACTATATGGAGGGAAAAGTGGTAGTATTTCACTTGCATAGGGATAGAAGCCTGTGCATTTACCTTCGACCGTTGCTGTATTGTATTTTCCCTTTGTGAAATGTTATTTAGGTGGTAGTGGTTGCGTTTTGAAGGTTATAGCACTTCTTCTCTTGGAGCTTCTTCGACTTGGCGGATAGTTCCATCCCCTTCAGTACCATAGTTTGCATCTGCACCCTTTCTTGCGTATATTCGTGCATGCGGCCGAATCCATCCGCTTCTGTCCTCCTCCGTAAGCATCCGTCTGATTTCGTACACACCCATCAGAATCCGATGAGACCTATCAAAACCCGTCCGCTTCTAGTAGCATCCGTTTGTTTTCGTGCCCAGCCATCCATATCTGTCCACTACCATACTCATTTGTACACATTGATCGTTGATGATGTTGATTTATGTTTAAGAAAGTTTGGTGCCCACTTGTAAGAGCATACAACTTACCGCCAACCAAGTCAGCGCGTCCTGACTTTCTCATAATTTAACACGATTCCTAAGTTTACACCATATCTTGCGATCCCCAGAAAACATTTAAAAAAAAATATTTGTTTTTTTCTATTCCTTGCATTTCTTTAATTATATATTTATATTTACAAAATAATTACTCGTAGGTAATGTATAGTTATATGATGAAGAAAAAATAAACAAATATACATTCGCTCTCTTGACATAAGGTCCTTTCCTAACGTACATGTGATGATTGTTTGTTATTTTTTTTTTTTTTAATTTCATGTGAATGTGTGAGAAGTGTTTGCTTTTGAATGTGGGTTGATCTGTTTTGTTATTTTTTTTGACAAGCGTATCATGATAGCATTGGTTATAAGTCAAGCTCCTTTGAGGTTCTAATGCGTGTACGCATAAGCTGGAGCCTGTACTGATACATGAGCCAAGCTTGGTGCAGCTACTGCCAACTTTGGCAAAAGTGGAGCAGCCAATAATTTGGGGGCAGCGTAATGCGCAATTGGAGCAATTGGTGTCAATACCTTAGCTACTGGAGCGATAGCCTTCACAACCTTGTGACCCAAGGGATCACGACGAACGACAGCGTTGAATCCATTATGCGCATCGGAAGTGTAGTCAACAGTTCTCAAGTAACCATCGGCATCGATCAGACTGTATTGTCCATGGACGACGTCACCCTTGCGGGATTCAGTCTGGCTCTTGATATCACCGGTGTGCTCATCACGAACGGAGTACGAGAAATCATAATGGGCTGGAGCTTCAACTTCAACGGTTTTAATTAAAGGCTTGGCAATAAGGGCAGGAGCTGAATGTATAAGCTGTCCATGTGAGATTCCATGTGAGATTCCGTGCGAAAGAAGTGGCAATTCGATAGCACTGGCGACGCCAATAATTGCGAGCAATCCAAGGAACTGTGGGTGAAACAAGGTTAAAACACTTTGGTTAGGTTTTGTAGGGTTTAACAATCAACTGTGTAATATTACGTTGAACATTTTGATTTGAGATTTTATTTGTTGAGGGATGCACTGAGCTGAATTGAAAGCAGTGGTTGTTGATTCACAAAACTCCTAAGGTGGACTACGGTTCTGGTCAATTAGCCGATCGACTTTTATACGATTATCACACGACCTAGCCGTTGGCTTTGCCAAAGTACTTCAATTGGTGGAGAACATGTGTGCTCCAGTTGCAAGCACACTCACATCATGTGGGGGTAAATACATAGTATCTCTCCGTGTCGAATTCTGCCTCGGCGCCCTCTCGTCTACCGTATGAATCGATTGACACAGGTCCTAAAGGAGTTGATCGCAGCAAGTAAGCCGCACACACTCAGTATGAAATGTACAATTAAACGTGCGGTTTGTGTAAGCAGCGTATAGGCCACCTTTCGTCTCTTCACCTTTTTCTCGCGATGAAAAGCAAAACAAGACATGGACACGCCTTTTGGCCTGAGGCTGGCAAAAGCGGGCTAGACTGGATGCGGGGTGATACTCCTTCTGGTGCAGTAGGGCACCCTTTTCGCTTCGAGATAGAGACACTGCAATTATTGCAAACTTCAACTTGATTCAGTTTTGAGGCAGTGGCAACGGAAAGGAATTACCTTGTGTGGTGTACGCAATTAGGTGGATATCATCAAGTACGATTTGGTGAATTGTGCTCTGGCTGCATTAGTGCGTGTTACATTGTTGGGCTCACGTGGAAGAGGTGTATGAAGGCAAGTGATACACTAGGCAAGTGTATCTATTAGATTTGAGTGGAGATTGGACATTTGAGTGGAGGCCTGACCATTGAGTTCATATTTGGATTTGCATAGAATAAAATCTTAAGATACATGTCATATGTACGAGTATGTAGATCTTTTTGAATAATAGAGGTCAGGGTATTGAGGTGCTGAATAATAGTCGCTTTGTGTAGAAAGAAATTAAGATTTGAATTTCCTGGTTTTATTCAGACATTTATAGTTATTGAATGTGTTCATAGTCGTACAAACGAATTTAATATTTATTTTAATATCTTAGCTACCTATCCTGAGAACTTGTAATTCAAATTATAATATCTGGCGATTAGTTTTTTTATAATTAGCGCATACTAAAGACTTTTTGAATATGTATCCTTATACTGGTATACAGGGCAAGGCCGATAAGTAAATTGGAGTAAGAAATATGAAAATGCTACAATCCACCTACCTGGAGCGGATCGTGTGATACTCTATTCTTTTTCTAAATATTTTTTTTTTTTTCAAATTTTTTAAAATAATTCCAAAAAATGATTTTTTTTTTAAAAGTGGGCGTGATAGTCAACGGATTTTGAGAATTTTTCAACATATATTAAATTTTGTTCCTAAGAAGTGATATTAGTCTAATGAAAACGCCGAAAACAGTTTTCCTAGAAACCACCCTTAATAGTGGGCATGGCCATATACAATGTAACGAAGATTTGTAGGGTAAAAGAATATCTGCATATAAGCTTAAGTAAGTTTTTTTGATTTTCATATAAAAATACTGAAGAAAGTGTTTTTTTCGAAAAGTGGGCGTGTCAGTGGATTTTGAAAATGTTCTGTCCCGATGTCCAAAGACCTATACAAAATTTCATTGTCCTAGCTCAAAATGTAAGGCCCAAAAACTGGTGACAGACGGACAGACGGTTATAAAGAAGGAATAGGAAGGAGTTGTTATAAAATGGTATAAAATGACTTAAAAAATTGTTGACCAAAAGTGGTAATGCTCGAAAACGACTCTAGAGATTTTCTTTAAATTTCATATTTAAACTAGTTTAGTAAAGTTCTATAAAATGGCGTACCAAATTTTTGACCAACATTATTAATAATGGCACTTTGCTTATACCCAACTTAACAATATGTCCTTATCCTCGTAAAAGGCTCAAACGATTTCGCTCAAATTTTATATTTAAATTACTTTTATACAGTTCTATAAAATGGCGTACCAGGTTTTTATTGCCAAATTGGACTTTGCTTATAGCCAACTTAACAAAATGCCATTTTCATATAAACGGCTACGACAGTGTTGGTCAATTTTTAGATTTGGACTAATTTTCTGGAGTCCCATGAGATAGCATACCACGTTTTTGGACAAAGTTAGTAATAATAATACTTTAATTAGACTCAACTTAACAAAGTTTTACTCTAAATATTTATATTAGTCTATCGTTGGTTTTATGGATCTTTACTGCACAAGGAGGAGGCGACTTTAATGCCTGGAGGCGACTTTAATGCGTACCCCATTTTGTGGTAGCCGTCTCACCAACACCGGAGGCCAAATTCTACTGATGGAAACATACGCTCCGTTGTCGATAAATATCGCCAACAAGGGTCGCGCAAACATGTACCGGAAGGCTGTAATAGGGTCTATCATTGACATAACCCTAGTGAGCACCTGAATCGTGAAAAAAAATTAAGTCGAGGGTCAGTGAGGAATATTCACACAGTGACTACCAAATGATAATACTTGAAGTAAAAAGACAGAAACCAGTCGTGTCGTCAAAACTCACAGGCCCAAAGTGGAACGACAAATTTTTCTATGTAGAAACATTTGAAGAAATGCTAAGCAATTACCAAAGCCTATGCGGAACAGCTGATACTCTCGCTCAACGCCTCACAAGCACCATCCCTAGTGCGTGCGATGTTATGCGATTATGTGCAATATTATAAGAGATAGTTACACTGGAGGAGCTGCTTAAGGCATGCAATAAGATAAGCGACACCAAGGCGCGCGGAGTCGGCATACCGAATAAGGCAGTAAAGACGGCTATAAAACGAAGACCAGTGGATATTACAACATTTAGTCCTGCTAACAAAAGGAAAGAAACTATCGTCCAATGTGTCTACTGGATACTATGGGAAAGATCCTCGAAAAGATAATCTACATTAGTGTCAATACTCGCAATGGCAACATTGGAGACACCAATTTGGCTTCAGAAAAATGCGATCTACTGTTGATGCGAGAAGAGCAGTAGTTGACATCGCAAAGGACGCCATCGCAGGGGAAAGATGGCTCTGCGGCGCAAAGGAATACTGTGCACTAGTAACGCTGGATGTCAAAAACGCGTTTAACTCGGCAAATTTGTCATACATCAGAAGATCACTCGCAAGAATGGACACACCATACTACTTGCTACGTATACTGACACCGATGAAGGAGTAAAATACTATAACGTTACTGCGGGAGTTCCACAGGGATCGGTCTTAGGCCCGTTGTTATGGAACATCATGTAAGACGGAGTCCTACGATTAGCGTTGTCTGGAGGGGTAACGGTAATTGGATTTGCCGATGACATTGCTGTAGTGACAGTTGCTAAACAGATTCGTGAAGTTGAATCCGGTACAAATGAAGCAATTATCCGGATAAAAGATGAATAGAAAGACAGCACTGTTACAAATAATGACGCATTTGCAATTGACAGAGAAAATTTATGTGAAAGGCGTATAGCTTGTCCATGCAGCCATACCTACTCCAGGTGTCCAAGCCTTGAATGAATAAAATTCAATCGCAAATTAAAGGCTACATTCAGTAATTTTGCAATTTTTCAATGATTAAATTCACCCTCATGTCGAGAAAAGAGGCACGAAAATGCTTTGAGACTGGTCTACATGACTCTACCCCTCTAACTTTTTCATAAACCCGTTTGCAGTAATAATAAGAAAAACGTAACGCTTTACAACATTTTAAAAGTTGTTTTTCTAATTCTTCATTTCATGTTTTTAATTTTTTGAAGAAAAATATATTAATTCGCAGACCATAAACAAGAAAAACAAAACACATACTTGAAATCCTACTACATCTTGTCTAATAAATAATCCGTTGGGCCATTCTTAATTAGAAGCAGCTCACACTTTACGCTTAAATTGCAATCAAAAAACCCCTAAAACAAGTTTATTAGTCGTGGCGGACAGCCACGCCAGTTTCGAATGTGGGCTGTGCTCTGTTACGCACAATTTTGCACTCTAGTCATAAGCGGGGCTTGTGCCAACGGACACACACCACTTTTCTACCAGATTTCTTGGTAAACTCTCTGCGATTGTTATCGGCTACTAAAACGATTTATAGGTGTCAAAGTGGGACAAATTGCTGCTAGAACAGACTGACAAAAGGGACATTTTACATTCTTTCGAGTTCGTATTAACGCATGTCACGCACGCCCCTAGCTTCTATATAAAGCCATCCTAGAGTCTGACGGAGCGCATTTGTTGACTCATTCATTGAATACAACTAATGAGAGGTTTGAACTTCTTTTTGGTATCAATCGAAAGGTACCTTGCAGCAGTAGTTTAGTTATTTGTGAATGGTTGTGTTACAAAGGACCTAAGCTTGGGGAGATAAAATGGGTGTGTGTATTTGACAGTAGACACTTGGACATTTATTTGTTCAGCTGTCAGGTATTTCATAATTGTTTTTTTTTTTTTTTTTTGTCTGATTGGTGCGTTACCTTCTGTTGGCCATTCTTTCGCTGAGACATTTCACGTAACAATTCTTTGATATTCAAGGCTTAACTAGTTGGCTGATACAAACCAGTTGACATAACAGTTTTGTCAATGAGAAGGAGTGCAAAAAATAACACAAACACTGAGACGAACGGAATAGAATTGCGAACGACTTCAAAGTGCGTTAGATGACCTAATTTTCTAATGCTTATCGGGTAATCGAATTATTGAAAGTTAATTGTAAATGGATTTTATGGTATGGCAGTTATTTATATTGTGTATTTTTTGAGCTTCAATTAATTGGGTGGCAGTTTTGAAGTGAGTAATGTTCGCAATCGCATTGCCAAGTGTCAATTGAAAGGAGGAGTGGTGTTGCTTGTCGCTGGTCTTCCATGCTTGGGTTTGTAGTTGATGAATTGGGAAAAGAAGGGTCGGCGGCTGCATCAAAGTAAGCAGAACGATTATGAATATTACTCAGGGTAAGGTTAAGTTTGTGGGTTGACAGAGGAAACAAAATACCTCCGCCGCACTCAGGTCAGTACTGACCCATTGTGTTACCCATAAGGGGGCTTAGAAAATGAACCCCTTGCCCATTTAACCCATAAATATCTGTAACAACTTCCCATGGTTGTATTAACTCGTTACTCGTGTATACAAACCATCCTGATGTTCTGATGAAGTTCAATAACATGTCGGTATTGGCATTGGAGAGTTCTCCTAGATCCTGAAAGAAGTGTTGGCCGAGGAATTTGGACCTCGAATGTTCGAGTCCAGGGCAATGTCAGAGGAAGTAGGTAGTGTCCTCTATAACATCCTTTCGTTCGACGTGGTTTCTTTAGCTGGTACCGCAGAGTGTTGTGACCCGTGAGTATCCCCACGAGTATGGACAGTGAACGTCTGTCCTTGCGAATAATTTTCTCGGTTCTTGCTTTGTCAAAAGTTGGCCATAGTTGTTTTGCAGTACTTCCTAGGCGTAGTGTAGTCTGTTCTGGGTCCATGGCCGAAAAATCTGGCAAGGATCGTACTTGACTTCCACCACGGAGTCTGACTTATTCTTAAGGCACTTAAATGTCTAGCGCAGGTAGGTTGAGAATAGCCTTAAGGCCCGCAGATGGAGTGGTTCCCATCGGACTGGTGGCACCAATGCACGCTAGTCACTGTACTTTAGTGAGCTCCTTCAAGTAGGTGGACTTGTTTAATGCTGGCCACCATACTAGGCTGCCAGATGTCAGGATGGGTCTTATGATAGCCGTGTACATCCAGAGAATTATTTTTGGAGAGGGTCCCCAGGTCTTCCCAAAAATTCTGCTGCACGTGTAAAAGACTATGTTGGCCGTTTTGACTTCTTCATCTATGTTTGGCTTCCAGGTGAGTTTTTTGTCTAAAATGATACCCAGGTATTTCGCTCTGTCGGACATGCTGAGGGGTGTGTCACCCACAGAGGGTGCGCTGAACCGAGGAATTTTTCTTTTGTTGGTAAATAAAACCAATTCTGTTTTCTGGGGGTTGACGGTAAGGCCATCTTGAACATGTCTTGAACCATCTAATTAGGATCTTGAGGGCACCGTCGACTTGCTCACTGAGCGTAGAGAGGAATTCGCCCATTCCCGTCAGTACTACATCGTCCGCATAGGCGACGACTTTTCAAGTAGCCCCAAACCTTTGTTTTTCGAATATTACTTACTTCCGCATCAGGCCGACATAAAAAAATTGTGTCTAAAACATCGAAAAGACGAAGCAAAGAAGATTCGTCGGCATATACTAACTTTAAGAGACAAACATCTTAACATTTCCCTATTGGAGATCATCTAAGGAGCACACTAGTTTTCTTTTTTTCTGAATGCAAAAGATTCTAACTGCAGGGCAAGTACATATGTGGTCTATATTCGTGGTACTCAAGACAGCTCAGATCAAAGTCTGAACTAGATTTGAAGTGTAATCGTATTATCACAGATGGCTCCAAATCCGATCAAGCATCAGAGGCTGACGTCTTTGTGGAATGCTACAAGCAAGATAGCAATAGGATAGCATGAGCCTGTCTTTAAGGCAGACATCTTTGCTATCCTCACGGCAACAAGTATAGTTTACACTTGCTTACTGTTTCATGCACCTCATATTCAAAATTTCATTGATCTTGCTCAAAATTTAAGAACTTAAAACTGGTGACAGATAAACGAACTGACGAACAAACGAACGGTCAAGCGGATTAAGAATATGTGTGCGCTCCCGTTTGATCTCAATTGAATCGCTGTATATATTATACGGGGAGTCAGAAATCAAACTGATCAAAGATCAGACTCTTCAATATATCTTTATAAGCAAAGCACTCACACATAATGTAGGTTTTTTATTAATAACAACTATGAAAACTTAAATTCTAGACAAAAACGCCTTTTTTAGGTCTTTCGACCTAATTTAACTAATATAATAATGTGTGAAAATTAAAACCTGACAATTGAAAAACTAAGAAAAATTTATGAAATAAAAAACTTAGTACATGAATATTTTATTTAAAAAAAACTAACATACTACTTAAAATAAAATAAACTTAAATACTACCTTTAAATAAACTTAACTATTTTTTTTTTTGCCAACTGGCTTATTTTTTGTTTTTAATTTAATTTTTTTTTTTTTTTTTGGTTGCCAACGATCTTTTTTTTTTTTTTTATAAATATACATACCTTACCCTAAAACTAAAGAACGCTTAAAACTATGTAAGCTGGCCAAAGACAAGTAAAATGCGTGGTGGCCAACCAGCGATACTGCTTCTATCCAGGATCTATGGAAATCGGCGAGGGAGCTCGCTCTATGAGTCATTAATGACACGGATTGATACTGATCTACTAAACCGACGTCTCGCTCGTAGCTGAGCCGCCTATCCACAGTTTTTCGGCATACGTAGAAGATTATTGGCACTGCCGCTCTATCTTGAATCAAACCTGCCTGATCATAATAGAGGAATGCCTCTAGAAGAACAAAGCCGCTAAATCGAACGCTCTCATGGTACATAATATTGGGGTAATAAGCCCCGGAGATCAGGCTATTCATCGCGGTCATTGCTCTTGCAATGTGCCTTCGAGTCATCTTGATTAGGAAATTGTCCACTCTTATCAGACTCGCTTTGTTGTATCCTTTACAATAGAATGTTGGAATAGAATTTTATGTACTGAGACTCTGGTGTTCTGTACAAGTGAAGGCAAGCCCGAGGCAGGCCCTCTCAAACACCCGAATCCTTTCCATCCTGCTTGCCCCTATGTTGAACCACACAGGACATCCATATGCGATCATGGACCGAATAACAGAAAACTTTCACCCTTGCATCGAGTTGGCTGTTATAAAACAGTCTCTTTGTAAAAGCGAAAGCGCCTTGGGCAATATCTACATGTTTATTAAAATAAGCCAAATCCCAAGGTATCTGACTAGGTTGGTATCCCAAGAAGCCCCAGATAACGGCGTTCTGATAAGTTGATCTTCAACTTCCAGTCATTGCAATATCGCTGAATCTTATCGAAGTCACGCTACAAGAGTGTTGCAATAACGTCAATCTTAGATCCTTATCCTGTACGCTATCAAGTCGTTATCTCTGGAAGAGATCCAGATCGCTATCACGTCTGGAAGAGATCCTATCAGATCAGCCGTGCAAATATTAAATAGGATCGGCGAATTAACCGCCCCGTGTTGCAGACCTTTTTTAATTTCGAACGTTCCAGTGGAAGTCACGCTGTATGATAGTGGTTTGCTTATGCTTAACCTGCTCAACTTGTAAAAGAGCCCTTCCAACCATACGGTATCGGAGGCCTTCTCCAAGTCAACGAGGCAGGCACCCGTGCATTGTTTCTTACTTTTGTTCCATTGGATATCTGACACGAGTTTAGACGCGGCATGAATTGTATCATGCCCCAACTTAAACGGGGCGTTCTCGTATAGGACTACGAATGCTTATCGCTTATTTTTATGGCCGATCGTCGGATAGGCAATTTTTCGACTGAATGGAAATCACCAAAACCGATAATACTTTACCTTAATATTAATCGATCCAAACAGTGACTTTGAGGATATGAATTTTTGGAACTTTGTTATTGCACTATGGATTCATATTCGAAAATACATTCACTTAAGCTTGGGTAACACAGTTTCCTCATTGGAAATGAATGACATTGGACTGTTTGGAAAATGTACACATTTTGAATCAAGGGGGAGTATTTATTTTGGTATTCACGCAAATAGTCTGCAAACTTTGAGGTAAGTACGAGGGTTGGCTGACATGAAGGTACTGAAAAGTACTCTAAACTACTGCAAAGTATTGAAAATGGAAAGTACTAAGCAGTACTGAACAGTATGGAAGAAAATACTGAGCAGTACTGCAAAAGTACGAAAAAAATATTCAAAAGTACTGAAAAGTACTGCAAAAACTAAAGAGTACTGAAAAGGTAGGTACTTTTTCAATACTATATAGTACTTTATAGTACTTTTTAATACTATCTAGTACTTTCTAGTACTTTTTTAAAATTTTGAAAATCCAAAAGTACTAAAAAAGGTAGTAGAAAGTACAAGAAAATGCCGAAAAGTAGTGAAAAAGTACTTTCTAGTACTTTCTACTATTTTCAAAATTTTAAAAAAGTACTAGAAAGTACTAGATAGTATTGAAAAGGTACTAGAAAGTACCAGGAAGTACTAAAAAGTACTGGTAAATACAGAAACAAACTGAAAAGGTACCGAAAAAGTACATAAAAATACATTTAAACACTGAAACGTGTTTAAAAGTGCTGAAACCTACTACAAAGTACTGAAAATATGTACATCTCCTCACAGTTTTTTAAGCATTTTTTGTTTGTTAATCGCCTCTTAGGGAATATTTGCTTATTTTGCTACCAAAGTAGAAGAATGTGCGATTTAACAAAAGGCCTTTTGGTTTGAAAGTTTCACTTAATTCATAATTCATGGCATATAAGTTGGATTTGCAGTCCTTGAAGCAATAATTTTACTCATTCACGTCGCGGATTTGGTTGAGTATAGCTAATATATCTATCGCTAGGTTGCACTTCGTACTGGTATTCGTACCTCTTGGTATTTTATCAGACTTTTGTAGAGATCCGACAATGAATAACCCTGGCACACCGCTGCTACTTCGGTGTGGCAAAACAACTGGGTTCATAACTCCTACATCGACGAACCAAATTAATGCTCTACAGAACGCTCATCTTACCAGTCCTGCTGTATGGAGCCGAGTGCTGGACTATAAGTAAGAAAGCTGAGCAAATATTTTGCACCTTTAAGCGAAAAATACTTCGTCAGATATAAGGTCCCTTATCTGAGGAGGGCGAATAGAGGAGAAGATACAACAGCAAACTCTATGAGCTGTACCAGTACGTAGATGTAGTCCAAAAAGCCAAGATACGACTTTGAAACGAAAAGCGCTTGGATTTGTTCAAATGTTCAGACCTATCCTTCAACTGCCTGACGCATTGGCATTCTTTGCAAAGAATGTAGGTAAGGATGTCAGAAACGCTATACATATGTTATTTTGTCATCATCCGCAACCACCAATATTAGCTACACATCCCATTGGTACTGCATTCCGAGACCAACGTTACCTTTTGGACAATTAATGGGCAATTTACCCCTTTTTTTTGATGGTACGGACCCTTAGATCCCCCCTTTTCGAAAATCATCGAAATTTGACTATTTCAACTGATGGTTATGCAATTTAGAAATCGGTAAGTTTAACACGGAGGTGACACGTTAAGGAACACTAAGTTTTTAAGTTAAGGATCTGTGTTGTACCACTTAAAAAACATTAAAAGTCTTTTAGTAGTTCGATGGTACAGAATCCAATGTTTCTTCTTTGACAGCATATCCAGTTCCTCACTAAAACCCAATTAGCGCTGGTAATTACCACATTACAATTAATTTTCCAATTAAAAAGGAAAAGTTGGAATCACTTATCACGATTAGTGAAGCCAACATAAAAAGATACCTTCCGCACTATGTGTGATTTACTTAAGCTTACTGAACAAAGAACTAGTATGTACATATATCAGCTCAACATTACAGCACTTTTAAACTTGTTTCTTCCCAGTCTTCTACCAATTAACAGTCCCACGAAAATAAACCCATTTAAGCATCCTTAAAACCGTACACAAAATTTACTACTAAAACAATTAATTAATCAATTCTGCAAAACTTAATTAATCCAATGTGTTCTCTTTCTGCCTCCCCCAATGGACATAAAAACATCCTCAGCTAACCAGAATTGGAGGAGAAAAAAACCTACCAATTTTACCACTCTATCAACTATCAACAAGTTTCGATTTGTATTTGATTACATGTAGTGTAATGTTCTCATCCATGTATTGTTAACATTTCCGGTCGACATCGACAAACAAATAGCGTCGATTGCCTACATGCAATCGCGTAAGTGTCATCGATGACGATCTGCAAGAAATCTAAAGACTTGTCCTGCAGTTCAAATCGAAACCAACTTGTGGGGATGTAAACGTGTTACTTAAGAGCAAAGCTCCCCGAACATGGTCTATCTACTATCCACGATCATGGCATGCTTTGGTATACGTACATGCATCTCCATCGAGTATTCGTTTAATGTTTCATTAATTTATGCACTTTTATGAAAAAAGTGCGAGCAATCGCATTGCTCTGCAATCGGAGTTGTTGTCGCTGTCGTTGTCGTAGTCGTTGTCTACCCAATGAGACATTTTATACAAATGAGTTTTTTTTTCTCCCCATCAAAGTGCTTTTACTGGTTCGAATTCACGTAAGCGAATTTTCGGTGGAACCAGGCCCCTCTAAAGTCGCTCTTTCGTGTCCATCCGTCAGCGAAAATTCAATGTGGAGCAGTAATACGACCGACACACCACCACCACCTCTACCACCAGCGCTATTGATCGACTCTGACTTCAGTTTTGAACTAGTTTTTGCATACCATCGACCCGAGTGCACTTTTTTTCTGATCTGTCTGCAGATTTCTTTGCCTCCATTTACATAGTTTGTTTGTTTGTTGTTTTTTCGGCCTGCAACAGTGGGTGACCGACATTTATGACAGTTTTCTTTGGGGTATAGCTCTACTTTTACTTTGGTGATCCTTTTAATGTAATCGACTTCGTTGACTTGCCCTAGTTACACAGAAACTCTACATCGAATATATTTTTGTTATTTATTATATCAAATGAAATTCGCAGCTCACGGCAGAAATAAATAAACAGTGGCACCGACAAGTAACCAAACAAACATTATATAACCACAAAGTTGTAGTAGAGCTAGTTCGGAAAGGCGTTGTCGTCGCTTTCAGTGCTCTTCCGCCCCCTTCGGTGAACCACTAGCTCCATGTGGCCTGGTTTTCTGCAAACGAGACCGCAGTAATTCCCTCCGCAGAATATGACTCTCCGCTTGTACCGTATCGATTAACTAATCAAAGAAAGTAGGAGTTGAATGTTGATGAAGATCAATAGTAGTTGTTCAAATGGTTTGTTAGTGCGTATACTCACACTCTCGGTGAGGACTGACCGTTCGATGCTTTCCATATCAGGCAGACCGTCACAGCCGCACTCATCGCATGCCGGCGAACAGGTTAATGATCTACGATCATGATGATGATCATCATTTCTCTGCTGACTGCTTTTTGCATCCTTCTTAAGCTTGCTAAGCTCGTTTTTCAGCCTTTCGTTTTCCATTTCAAGATAGTCGACCTAGAGGAAGAGTGATGTTTTAATCATTCGGAAGTATCCTGATCACCTATGGCACTTACACTCTCCAATTCGAATTCAAGTTCATCGATTATGTCAAAGGCTTCGTCGAGTGATCGCTGAAGTGAGGCAATTTTTGCTGCACTGATCCTTTCCCCATCTTGTTGCTGCTTGGTGTTATCCAACGCAACCGCTGTAAGAACGAGTAACTTTGATTGATAGAGCATTAGAAAGGTGATTGTGAGTTATATGGTGGTGGGTTGATGATTTAATTTAATAGGTAATGTGGGTATAATGTGGTATATAGAAGCATTTAATGTTCCGATCGGAATTTTGCACTGGAAAAGGCGTCTTATAGGGTTTCTGATAGACAAGTCGTTTTATTATGAAGTGTTACATGTAATCGTAAGTATGTAGTAATAGTATGTTGCATTTCAAATCTTAAACCACGGAATTAAGGGGCGTAATTAATGTCCATGTCTATCGGAGCCCATTTAAAAATCCTTTCGGACTAGATAGATTCCAGTCAATTTAGTGCGAAAACATTTCTTGCTCCGGTGGACCAAATTTAGATATTTTGCAGCTTTCTTGGAGAAAACGTACGTTTTATATTTCACTTAAATGACAGAAGGTAGCATTGTGTTTTGAAAATATTAAAACTAAACAAAAATAGGAGAATGCTCTAAACAAGAGTTGTGATGTAAGTGAGTCTGAACTACTCCCCAATAGAGGATGCTGCCATGAAGACTAAGTCGTACATAACCCGATGTTAACATTCGAAAGGAGTTTCAATGCAAGGATTCCTGACAGAAGTTACTGGAAGAACTGGAGGACTAAAAAGAAAAAGGAGTTTGCATTCTATACCGACGGTTCTAAGATGGACAGTGGTACAGGAGCCGAAGTTTATTGTCGAGCCCTAGGAATAAACCGCTCCTTTAGAATAAACGTCGACTGCAGCTCCTTTCAAGCCGAAGTCACTGCCATTATTCGTTGGAAAAACGATAATTGTCTATATAGACAGCCAGGCAGCCATTAAGGCTCTGGACTGTGTTATAATTCGGTCGAGGCTGATGAGGACCCGCAAATCACTTTTAACCGAGATATCCAGAGCCAATACGATGACCGTCAGCTGGGTACCAGGGCATATCGATATCGAAGGAATCGAGAAGGCGGATGAGCTTGCTAGGAAAGGGTCGACGCTGCACATATCGCGTGCCAGCCAGGTTAAACTCAGTTGTCATAACGCACGGGTCGTTTCTGGCTTAATTACGGGCAATTGTGTCATTGGCCTTCACGCAGAGAGACTCGGTGTGCTGCATATTGACTATTGTAGAAGCTGCAGAGACGAAGAAGAAATCGAATCTATTCGTCACCTGCTGTGTGACTGTCCTGCCCTATCTGTTAGAAGAAAGAGAACTCTTGGCAGTCATTTCTTCTTGAATCTGGAGGACTTGGGCATTGTTGAGCTGCAGGAGCTCCTGAGATTTATATTACTATCTGGGTGGTTCTAACAGCGGACCTTCTTACAGCGTTCCTAGAATTAAATGATTGGGCACAAGTGAGTAGTGACCTTCTGGTCACAGGGCACCCATCTACCTAACCTAACCTAAGTCGTACAAAACGAACAGATAGTTTAATCAACGCGCTGTGAAATAGTGGCTGGAATGACACCAATAGACCTTTTTGTCAAAAAAACCCGTAGGAAATTTTATGCCAACAGGACAATGGTGTCGGTAGTGCTTAGTCAAAGTGATGGACAAGTGGCATGAGAGAGAGTCCTACGTTGACAAAGCTAATTAGTCGTAGCGATCTATTTGGACGCTTGGATCAATGGAAAGCTGACCTTCTACCCCACCCAGGTGCTTGCTTACTGCTCATCCTCCGATTCAGACTTGATGAACACCTAACCCAAGACACAACATCACTAGACTAGTTGTGGAAGAAGCATGGAAAGCAGTTATCGACATTGTGGAACCATCATGAATGAACAACGAAGACAAGAGCGCAAAAAACAAAGTGCCGTCTGCGTTGGCTGCAATTATGAAAGAGCCGAGTACGTAAGACTGTAGATGAAATGATTGAGGGCATGCCTCGAAGACTAGGGGCAGGCGGGGAAGAGGGTTTAGTGTGTGGAGATGCTACAAAGCTACTGAGTACGAGCTAAGCTTCATCTTTGATAAACTTTTAGCTTACAATAGAGGCAGATCATCACAAAAATATAAATATGGGAGCCTCTGGTACAAATAGCATAAGATCACAAGCATTGAGGCGAATGAGCATTGATGTGGACCTCTGTAGGCGTTTTAGAGACAGAAAATACACAATCGGTCACTTTCTCTGGCCAACATCCGCAAGGTAACTTCACAAATCTGGTACGCACGACTAATATTCACTTTTGCATACAAAGAACTACAG
Organism: Chalcosyrphus nemorum; assembly: GCA_949716465.1. Taxonomy (NCBI): domain Eukaryota; kingdom Metazoa; phylum Arthropoda; class Insecta; order Diptera; family Syrphidae; genus Chalcosyrphus; species Chalcosyrphus nemorum. Next base: position 60,687,376 of record OX454332.1, read on the forward strand.
AAGACCCAGTTACCTTATGATGAATGAATGAATGAATGCACATCTCATACCCTTGCTGTACTGATGCAATGATGACTTTTTTACTAGACCCGGTAGCACTTTTTGTCTGGCGAAGACTTCTTCGAGTGACTTGCAACGTTTCACCTTCTCCAAGTAAGCAGTATGTAGCTTGTTGTATTGCGTTTTAAGTCTCTCTAGGTTCTCATACATTTTATCGCACTCATCTTCTAGGGCAAACACTTTCAACTTGCTCTCAACATTTACATTAGACGTTGATCGTTGTTCGTTTGTCAGGCGATTAAGCTTGTGACGAAGCAACGAATTTTCTTCGTTCAATCTATCATTTTGAGCGTTCACTAGAAGTGGTTTGTTAGTAAACAAAGACTAATAATTGAAGAATCACTTGACTACGAACCTACATCTAGTTGTACTCTTAACAGTTTCACTGAATCACTCTCTGAACGAGAATTATAAGCAGCCATTACTGTGTTTGCTTTACCAATTAATTCTAAAGTAAAACTAATTCAACACAAACAGGTGGTACGATATAGGCTATAATTCATATCGGAGTTAATATTTTGTTATCAAATACGAAATTCAATCGAATAGTTGATAAGAGTACATAAAATTAACCATAAAAAAAGATAAGAGCAGCGACATCTCTTGAAATAACAAAGTAACAACTAGCATTTTACGGTGTAGACAATAAGAAGTGTTTTGGTTGTGATATTTGGTTTTAATGTTGTAGAGAAATATCACAGTTTAAGAGACACTGAAGTATGGAAATAGATTTGAATAAATTTGAACTTGAACGGTTGATAAGATAATGTCCTCAAAAGTATGGTAGCATAATATGTGTGGGTAGTGAAGCATAACTCATACAAGGACCTAACTTCTGATGAAAGCGAGTACTATCCTCAGATTGATGTGTATCGTTAAGGTACAACATTGGAGATTGGTCTTTTAAAGAGTAATGTAAACAAAATTCGATGTAATACTTAAAAAGAAAAATCTAAAGATGGTGCACATCAAACGATTAAGTTTTCATTCACTTATGAAGCTCAGCAATATTAGTCGACGACACTGCAATCTTGGCAGTAGGTAAATACCGAAATACTGCAAGAGGCAATAGATAGAGTAAATGAATGGACAAAGGTTTGGAGAATTGCACTCAATGAGACCAAATTGTAAATTTCACTTCTAAGAAAATAATTAATTTGCCGATTTTTTCGAACTCGGTTTAAATTCCGTTTGCAAACGAGGCTAGGTACCTTGGAATGGCAGCATGGACTATACCATAAGTCCAACTCTGGGGTTGTACCAAAATAAGTAATATGTATAAATATTTTACAAACTTTTGAAAACTTCACTACAACAATGAAAACAACAACATACCCATTAATAGAATGAATCCTAAATAAATAGAACTTTGCATTAAAAAAGAAATAAACAATAAAAAAGCACCTGGCTACGATCTTTTGAATGGTAAAATACTAAAATAACTACCCCGAATAGCCTTCATCTACCCGCGTAACCTCTTTAATAGCATAGCCAAACTAAGATATTTTCCAAAGCTTTGGAAGTATTAGCCATTCCAAAACCGGGAAAGGGCGCTACTCTGACAACTTCTTATAGACCAATCAGCTTACTTCCCCTTTTATCCAAAGTCTACGAAAAACCAATACTGACACAATCTAATGCTATTCCAAAACACCAGTTCGGATTCAGAAGACAATACTCAACTATTGAAGAAATGCATAGAGACGAGAACTAATTCTGTGTAACAGTGTATCTGGACGTTGCGAAAGTCTTTGGCTTGGTATAGCATAAAGGACTACTATATAAACTCAGCAATGTAGTTCCTAAAAACTCCTTCTAACTTCTAAAAAGTTATTTAGAAAACCGATGCTTCTATGTAAGGTATAAAAACAAATACTCTCAACTCCATTCAATCAATGCTGGAGTACCCCAGGGCAGCATCTTAGGACCGCTCCTCTATCTACTTTCAAAGTAGATATCCCCTCCCCTGCCAGAGACACAGCCATGATTGCAACATTTGCTGATGACACAGTACTACTCAAGTCTGGTAACAATCTTCAGACTGCAACCTCCCAACTTAAAAAAATAGTGTAGACAAAACCACCGAGTGGATCTCAAAGTGGCACATAAAGATAAACGAAGACAAAACCATGCAAGTTATCTACACTACTTAAACAAAAGTCCAAACTTTAACATTATACAAAGACAACAATAAAAAATTCTAAGAATTCAGAATTCAATCAAGACATCCATCGCGATCTACAAAATCAACACGATTAGCCAAGAAATACAAAAAAATATCACATCTGGGAAATATTCTAATATACTGCAGCAGTGATATTAACACCCTGTGATATTCCACCAGGAAACTTCAAGAAGAAGACGACTTAAACGAAGAAGACCCACCGATCTATTTTTCTTGAACTAATTTAGATACATACATAGCTACTAGCATCTAGAATCTTAAATTGCACCTCAATGGCGACAAAAACGAGCGACAAGGGGCGCTCGGAGTGAATAAAACCCACAACGCTTCGGGTGGATTAAAACCAACAGCAAAGGTGACAGAATTTTAAGGACATTGGCCCGCATCACTCTAAAATCTCAAAAATGTAAATATTTTAACAATTTACTGAATGTCATCATTTAGACAGTTGTAAGTCAATCAAGGGGAAAACAAGCTTTTGAAAACAAAGTGCTAAAAGATACCATGGTATATTAGAAATAACGATATACATATTGATCTCGGCGTTAAGACAATCGTAGATGAAAACAGAAACTACGCGAGAAAGCATAAAATTCGACCAGAAAGTCACGTTAATATCACAGTTCTTCAAGTTTTGGATAAAAGTAATTTACTGCGCCGTCTACAAAGAACTAAGCCTCTAGACTTGGCGCGATAAGTTACCGCGCCTGCTGGGGCGCTTCTAATGGGAAGCCAACATGCCAAATATTCTCATTTCGTGAGAGGAAAACTACTTGATAAGTCGAACACTTAGTTGAAGTAACAATAAAAATCAACAAATAGAATATGTAGTTTGTAGAAGGGAGGCATTTTATTGAGTAAGAATCCCACACTGCTATGAGCACGCGCTGGCGAACCTCATAGTGCCTTGTTGAAGATTTTCACCTACCCTCGGAAAAACAAACAAAAAAAAAATATTCATTCGCTAATGAAGCTCAGCAATATAAGTTGGAGCATTGAATCTGCTATCTATAGCCATGGCCAGCTACAGCAAAGTATGATGAACAGATATGCCAAGAACTGATGCAGGTCCCCCGCGGCTTATGTTGGGTTTGAGAACAGTGTTTGTGGTATATTGGCATAGGCCTGTGACTTAAGAAAACTCCACTAGAAGAAGTCTTACGGGACATGATCTGGGCGGCTATTTCAAATCGCCGGCGCCGCAGCGCGAGATAAACATGTTCGGAAATCGCTCGGGCAAAATGTCCATTTTGACACAGGCTGTGTAACACGTAGCGTAGTCCTGTTGAAACCGTGAGTCTCCGTTGTCCATACATCCAATTGGGGCCGAAAGAAATTGGTTATCTTATCATCGATCGATAACGCTTCTCAAAGAAATATGGACTGATGATGTCGCCAGTCCAAAAACCACATCAAACAGTGACTTTCTCTGAATGTTTCACAATTCGGTAGATCTCGTGTGAATTATTATAGCCCAAATTAGACAATTTTGCTTGTTGAGGAACCCATTGATCCAGAAATGTGCCTCGTCGTTGAATATGATTTTTCGAAGAAGCATGCGAAATGTTGCTCGAAAAGAAGCACTATCATAAAACAATTTAATCATTTACACATATAGAACGCTATAACTCTAACGCTGTTGTTTTGACAAAACAGATTAAATAAAGAACATGGTCGGAATCACGTGTTAAAGTTAAGAAATCCTTATTGGAATTGTATTAGGAAGAGATAGGAGCTGAAACCAGTCACGATGATGCACGATGTACGATACTTACGCATGGGCTTTTCTTAGGAACAATTTCCTTTCCTCAGGAGAAATTAGATTTCTCTACTTCGACGCACTTTACAAAATACTGTATCCCAGAGGAAAGATTGACTACCTAAATGATTAAGTTTTTATTCAAGGAGATTGACAGTGTCACAGATGGCTCTAAAACTAATGAGGGAAAAGGATCAGGAATTTATTAAAAAAAACTTTAACCTATAAATGTGTCTTAAGCTCCTGGACCTATAGAGTGTTTTGCAGACTGAAGTTCTACCTCAAAGCAACGAAACTACTTCAGATGGGATCAATATCCAAAAAGGATATTGCCATCTTCGTTGACAGTCAGGCTGCGGTCAAGTCCTTTGTAATTATATCTGAGCTACTCGATTATGCCGGGTATCTGGAAACTATGATAGACTGGCCAAAAAAAATTGTTGAACTTCAGTCAGGGAACATTGCCTACAGCATCAGGATTGCGCTGTGTGTTGCCAGGAGAGGTATCCTCAACAGAATATGCAACAGGGCTAAACGGATATAGGCTAATCTGGAAGAACAACGCCATATGACGTAAGATTAGCCGTAAGAGATCAGGCGAAATTATTAAGCTAGGTAGATCACAAATCAAGACTACTGTGCCAGTGTAAGGGCACTTCTAGAAATAGATCAATTTACCTATGTTATGTGGGTAGACAGTTCTTTAGTAATCCAAAAGAGGATTCAAGTTACCAACTAAAGTATCTATTCAGCTACAGTAGCCCTATCAAGTGCTTGGGTGTCATAGTTTATTTTTCTTTCTGCCGTTTAGACTCGCCCTAGTGATCGTGGTGGGCCTATTTTAATGCTGTCCGTTTGTCCGTCCTTCCGTCCGTCCGTCTGTTCGTCTGTTCGTCTGTCCGTCTGTCCGTCTGACCGTCAGTCCATCCTTCCATGCGCCACTAATTTTTGGGCCTTAAATTTTGAGCTAATACAAGTGTACATGTTTTCAAAATCCGCCCACTGTAACGCCCACAGACGGATTGTAGCATTCTCATATGTGTTCTTTCTTTCGCTCACTACTTTGACTTGTGACGAAATAAGGTACAATCTTTGCTGTAAAGTAAATCGATATCTTGACCATCTTTTTCAGTTTCAGTGGTTCAAAATCTTAACAACATGCCAAGTACATATTTTCCTTGATGCAAAACACTTAGTACTAAACAGTTTTTCACCTGAATGTGTCCTTTCCCTTAATTGGTCATAAATTATCTTTGAGTGCACACAATTCAATTATCACACCAAACCACAGTTGATATTCCTTATAGCAGATTTTCGTGTTTATGTATATACATTATTCAACTACACAACTCGAAATATAAAAAAAGTTATTTCACACATTGAAGCCAGATAGCCCATTTTGTCTAATCAAATAATCCCACCATTATAGACAAAACTCGCACTCACAATAGCTTTTAAAAGTTTGCATCCCCAAAAATCTCTAAATCATGCAATTACATCCGAGAAACTCATTGAACTTTCATAATGGATGTCACACATCCTCTGGAAAAGAGTCAGAACAAAAAGTCATTATCCTTATACGAGCCTATATAAAATGCGACTTACAAAATATATTCTCCCTTGTTAAAGATCCAACTCTTACTCCTGCCCAACCCCCTTCTTGTCAACCTTGTTAAGAATTCTAATTGATTCACATTACCATTCAAATTCTAATGATTCTCTGTATGCAAATTGCGTGAATTAATAAAAATAAAAAAAAAGAGGAGGAGTATTACGAAAATGGAAAATAAAAGAACGCCACCCTCCTCCACAATATACAATGGTTGGAAAGTTTACAAACAAAAGCGCACGCCTCTTGCTCTCTGCGCGATGATAAACGATGATATATCATCGTAACAATGAACTTTTCCTTATAGGTCCTGCGACTGGTAGTACTACAACCGTCTGCCTTTTCTACCAGCATCCATTCAAAAGAGTTTTTGTTTGCCTATTTGTATATATAGGTTTTGTATGCGTGTGTGTGTGTGTGTGGAAGGACTTTACAGCATAATACTACGTAGTCTCGTCCAGGACAAATAGGTTACGATCATAAATTTTCATCTCCTTACGGCCGGAACACAGGATCCTAGTCTCCACACCTTCACCTTGCAAGAAATTGCAACTATGTATGTATTTTGAAATCAATTGAAAAATTAAGACTATTAGGTATGGTAAAAGTTTTAAACAAAGTTTCACCTACCGGCATACAGGGAGGCACCTTCACACATATCTTTCGACTTTCGATGAAAAGAGGATTTCCTTTCGCCAGTAAGCCCTTTGAAAAGTCCTTAAAGTCGATTGAATGAGAATTGCACTAAAGATTCATTTTATGGTGAACTTTGTGTGCACATTCGTGTTGCCACAAACAAATAGAAACAGACTCGTTCCTTTCGTCCTTGCACGCATTTTGTAAGGCTTAACGATGGCTTTTTCAACTATTGCTCCAGACCTGAAGGGGGGCATTGATTTAGTGAGCCCAATTGGTAAACATTACCCTACCGATATTTAACAAGTATTTAAAAGTTATCACTTACATATTCGATTGTGTGTATTTGTGTCACCGGAAACATTCCTGATGTCCTTGATTGAAATGAGACATACATATGTACATGTTTGACTTCGATGGTTGTTGTAGAGTTTTTCTTTCTTTTTATTACAATCAACATGAAAAGAAGGAGGATACAGGATATGGTGTATAAGATACGATTGTTCTGAACGCAAACAGTAGCCTAGGAGCTCACCCTATCTGTCTGTTGGTTTAGTTTTGGGGCTAGTTTTTGTTAAGTTTGCGGTTATGTACATACATATCTCTGTAGGTTAGAAAAGGAATGTTTTGTAAAAGATTTCAGGAAGTTCTATCAAGAAAACTTTATTTCGATTGATTTTAAATGAGGAAAATTCCCAGTGGATAGCACATTTTTGTGGTGTGTAAATTAAATTTTTTTTTTTCTTGTCAAGATTGCAGAGAATGTCCTTTAATGAAATGACTTCGTTTTTGAAAGTTTGACCTGGTTTTTAGTTGCGTTTATTTATTTAGTTTAAATGGATTTTAAGAAAAGGACAAAGATCCTGTGTGGTTTGGAGATTAAAGGTAGTCAGGAAGTTTAAAGTTAATTTTTATAAAGCAGTTCAATAGGAAGTTCATTCATTTTTGTTTGACATTGACATAGGTATTTGAGCAAAATATTAAAACGGTAGGTAAACATTTTTCTTTTTAGATAAATAAGAACACCGTCGGAAAACGTTTGGCGTTTCGAACGCCACGGTAAGATGATCTTGACTGGCGGCGTTCTAATCGCCGGCCGGGTTAGAGGACCTCAAACAGGGAATAGTCACAACTTTGCATTAATATCATCATTGTTATTTTAGTTTTAAATGACAAATGTGTATAAGTATTCTGAAAACTGTAGGAGGAACTGAAGAAGGGTTTAGGCCAGGCCAGTACAATCACAACATTTATAATAGGAAGTCAACTTCTTCCATATGGTCACCGCGGGCACGTTTGCAGCGGTCAATTTGTTGGACACAGTTTTCAACGACTCGGACACACATTTCGGCCACAACGGCTGCTAATTCGCGTTCAATGTTGGCTCTGAGCCCTTCCAGCGTTGTCGGCTTGTTGGCATAAACAAATGACGTAACGTAGCTAGATAGAAAATAGTCAAGCAGCGTTAAATCGCACGAACGAGGCGGCCAATCGACTGGTCCATTTCTTGAGATACCACGCTCTCCATACTTACTCTTCAACAAATCGATTGTAACGTGTGCTGTTTGTGTGGCTTGTGGCACCATCCTGTTGAAACCACATGTCATCCAAGTCCATATCTTTCAATTCGGTCCAAAAATAATCTGTAATCATGGCGCGATAACGCTGACCATTCCCAGTAACGTGATGATCGGCATGCAAACCACACCAAACAGTTATTCTTAGTGGATGAAGTGGTGATTCATGAAGCACATGTGGACTTTTAACCGACCAATAACGCATATTTTGCTTATTGACGAACCCATTGAGCCAAAAATGAGCTTCGTCACTGAAGATGATTTTGCGATGATATTCATCATCTTGGCGCATCTTCTCCAGAATCCAATCGGAGAACGTACGTCGCTTCAAATAGTCCATCGGCTTCAATTCTTGAGCCAGCTTGATCTTGTATGGGTGTAAACCAAGATCCTTAGGCAAAATACGCCATGATGTGGTCTGAACGATGCCCAATTCTTGAGAACACCGTGGAATTGACTGATTTGGATCGTTTTCTACGGACGCCTTAACGGCAGCGATATTTTCAACACTTCGACCAACCCGTTGTCTCACTTACACGGCAACATCACACAACGAATATGAAGACTCATATTTTTGCACTAAACTTGTTATTGCCTGTCTACTAGGGCGAGAATTACGACCGAAAATTGGAGTTAACGCTCTTAAAATTGGGATCACCGACTCCGAATTTCGGTAGAAAATTTTTATAATTTGTAGACGTTGCTCTTTCGTGTACTTTACCATAGTCAAAATGTTGAGTTTACTGAATAAATTGAGAGTGACAGTTTGACGATTAGTGAGAGAGCGTTCACAAATTAAGTTCAAAGTTGTCAAGTCCCAATTGGGAAAACCATTTAGTACCCACTAGGCCACTATCTATTGGGGTACTTAGACGATATTCATCATTGGAAGATCCCGTAAGAGGCAATTAGTCGATGAAGACAAGACGAAGTATGTACATTGGACATAACGTCACTCCAAAGTAGCTATGGAATTCACCTTCCCCAGAGCACACCACCCCATACCTAAACTTTGACAAGAAATCTTTCGACACCATTCGCTCCAGATCAAACTGGAGTGAGAATAAAAATAAATAAATAAATATTAGGCCGTAAGCAGCCCATAGAGGGCCAAGGCCTAGCTTCTCACAGCTGTACGTATTGTGCGTGGTATACATTTCTGTACGTACAGAAGGGACCTACAGTTTTATGCCGTATCCGAAGGGCAGGGGGGTTTTTGAGAAGCTTTCTCATGACAGTAAATACTCTTGGATGTTTGTCAGACGCTCGCAAGAGGTGGGGCCGTGAAAAAAAACTTTGGTAGTAATTTCCTGGATTCGAACTCGGAACCGCTTGCGCAGTAGTCCAACGCACTAACCACTGAGCCACGGCACCCATAGCTATATAGCTTCATAGAAGTTAAGGCGATACACTTCTATACTGACGGTTCAAAGACTAAGGATGGAGTGTTGGGCGGTGTCTTCTTAGAAAGCCTTTTAATCTTAAGCTCTCATTCCGTCTACCAAATCATTGTAAGGTGTTCCAGGCGGAAATTATGGCGATCAAAGAAGTCTTATCGTGGCTTAAGAAAAACGTGACAGCCAACCTGCCATCAAATCCCTGAACTCTATCCCTTTATCTTCTCTAGTAGCCCTCGACTTCCGATCGTCTCTTACAGAGATGGCAGAGCAGTTCAATATTCACCTGTGGTGGGTGCCGGGGCATAGAGATATTCTCTAGGGAACTGTAAAGCCAATGAACTCGCCAGAATAGGAACAACCTTACCCATGCTACCAGAAAAGGGCACCATAGGTATACCAATCGCTACATGTAAACAAAAATTCAAGCTGGATGCAATCGAGAGTACAAATCTTAGGTGGACAAGTGGTACAACATGTCTAGCGACTAAACAAATTTGGTCTAAGCTGGATTTGAAACGTTCTAAGACTTTGATTTGGTGCTCTCAACAAGTTGCATATCAGCACCACAATAGGTGTCATCACTGGACACTGTCTAATAGACAAACGCGCAACAAGGCTAGGCCTTTTCACAAACGACATTTACAGTAGCTGCACGGATGAGGAAGAGGAGGAAACTATTTCTCACCTTCTTTTTGTCTGCCCAGCTCTCTCCAAGTAACGACTAAGAAGATCTAAATAACATAGACATAAAAGTCTCTTACGCTTCATAAGAAGCTCAAAATGGTTCTAACGAGTATTGGAGAATAAGGATCCATACTGGTGTCACAATGGATCTATTTCTTGTCCGTGTGTGTCGGCGCTCTAAGTTGGCAGCCACTTCCAACCAACAAACCTCATAGCAAATAAAGAATGCTGTACTTTTGAGCTAAAAATGCGAGAAGGACGAATGAGGGGGCAGGGTACAACCGCGAACTCTATGTACTATAATCTGTGCTACATCGATGGCAAAGAGGACCCCTCGAAACCAAGATGGCGAGTCAAAATTCACCTCGATTTGTAACCCCACAGAGCACATATTCGAAAGTTAAAACACTCTTTTGTATACATATAGACCGAATTGGCATATACTTTATCGACCATCATTGACATCTATCAACGTACTCGTAATTTTCGAATAACATATGTCTTTTCGTTCTTTAAAAGACACAAAATCAATTGATTTTTTTCGCACTCTGCCAGACTATAGAGTGCTTCAAACAGTGCTCAATTAAAAAAAATCTTTCTTCGTATTCCCAAATATTCATCAATTACAACTTCCGGTGACCAACAATGCGAAAATCATCTCTGCAGTGTTTCAACAAAACGAGTTCTATCCACAAAAAACAAAGGATGACACCTTAGGGAAACGTCCTTCTACCATTTTCCTTCTGTTTTTTTTTTTTTTTTAATTACCAAAAAGTATTCATAATTTGCATTCCTTTACCTGGAATATTTCCACAAAATCCGCTACAAAACAAAACCCTACTCAGATAACTTTCGCTCCAACCAACTGTGCTTTACAATGGAACCTTCAGGCTACCCAAAAACTCTCAACTCCACTCTGGTGAACCCAGCCGAGTATCCTACACAAGGATACGTGCTAATAAAATCCCGCGAAATTTTCGCCCCACTGCAGTAAGGACTTTCACACATATGCGCACACAAGGCGTAAAGTCTAAAGCAACGATAACTCCACAGAGGGTGGGAGGTTAGTACCTATCCAGCGTCAGCTGAAGAGTGGGAAAAAAAGACGAATCACCAAGAAAAGAAGCAAAAAAGCGGACGAAAAATGAAATAAATAAGGACGACACTGTTTATTGTCAAATATGCCCACGGCGCCTGATATGAGCTATACCACTAGGAATATAAGCCAGCCCCTCGGTGGGTGTAAAAGGGTTGATTTTCCTTCGCATTTTTGTGCACTTTTCATATCCTTGGATACCTACGTATGTAATTACTTAAAAAATTAACTCACATTTACCGCGTTTAGGGAATATTCCGGCCCAAAAGTAGATACCGCATGTTGGTAGCACAGGCAAGTATCCAAAGGGCATACATTGCGGTTGGCAGGAATTTATCCCTTTTTAAAAGTAGTTCGTATGCCACATTAGTAGAATATTTCCAGGCGACTGGTTTTGTGTTAATCAGACGCGCTACGAAACCTTCTTGTTTTTCATCTGGATTCTTTGCTTCTGTCTCACGTGATTTGAATGTTGTTTCCACTTTGTTGAAAGGATATACGACTAGGTACGATTAGGTTTTGCCAGGTGAAACAACGTCCTGTTTTTCTTTCTCTTCCCAAACAAATTTCAAACTCAAAATTGAAACTGGGCGGTTGTAGATACACGGATAGTTGAACAATTCATTGAAGTATTTTGAAATTGTTTTCACAGCACGGTTCTCTCAATAAGGAAACAACAAACAGGACAATCGACTCGTAACAAAAAAAAAAAAAAAAAAAAACAAAAAAATGAGAAGAAAAAACATTGAAGAGAAAGAAAACTTTTTTGGTCAATTGTTCAAATGGAAGGCGGTAAAGGAAGTGAAGGTGCACTTTAGGAAATGGACAGAAATGCATGAGCGAGGGTTTTCTTTTTCTAAGGAACCATTTCCACTACCACCATCAGCAAAAGGATAATAACAGTTTAGGTATTCAATTGCATTCAATTTCAAGGAACAGGAAACAGAAAAAAGTTTTTATTCTTTGATCTCTCCATTTGAAATTTGAGGATGAACCAACAGTTTTCAAGCGAAATTTATGTTATAGAGTGGTTTTTATTTTTTGTTTTCTGTTCGCGTAGTAAAATGATGCACAGTGTCAACTTGTAAGTTTGTGTTCAATGCGTTCAATGAAAGGTTGAACTCTGAGAGTTTTTCCCTTTTAAATATTTGTACGTGAAAGTATAACCAAAGTACCAATTGAGACAAGGATAGCAAACTCAGGTGACAAATATTTTAATGAATTTCGCAGTTTGTTGGTGAACATTTGGTCTAGGTTAAATGTATATTTAGTTCCATATATGTAGATGGAGAGAGAACGTAAATTTTTTCCAGGAAAAAACAGATTCAATTAAAACTAGAAATCAAAACGTGTAGCAGTAATAAATTTGAAATGTAAGCTCCCATGCCCAAAGGCAGATGGGAACCAAATTCTACAGAAGTGCAATATTTAATTTTGAAAAGTTAAATTTGTATCATGCATTCTGCGAATTGAATGTATACATATCTATCATGCAAACTTTAAGAGTGTCAATCAAAATAAAGTGCGTGAGTTAGTCGTACGTACTTGAACCTTTATGCTGTTAGTTGAAAATTAATTTTAAAACTAAAATTAAAAAAAGTAGACAAAAAATTTATGGAAAAATATTTAAAAGTGAGTGTTAGACTGTGCTTATGACAAAACGTAATTGTGCGATAGTAAGCGACTTTGTTACCAGCCAATTTTGATTGCAATTTTGTGTCACTCGCAGTTACCTATAGTAGCTGGAAGTCGCCCTAAAATTTACATACATATGTACGCATATCAATTACACGCTAGCATCAAATCGCATCGCATCAATTTACGAGAAAACGCTTCACTACAAAGCCAGCTTTAACAGAGAAATAATCATATATCTAAAACCGTTAGTTATACAGGGTGTCCTGAAACTCAACGTCAAGCGGGCACCGGGTGATAGGGTGGATCAAACCTGGACTGGGAACAATAAGAAAAAAATCGATCTCGCTTGGTTATGTAAAAATAGCAATATTTTAAAAAAATAATGAAAATCGAAACCCTAGGCCACATTTTTAGGTCAAACATTTTCAAATTTTACTGTTTTTTCTTTTTTCACAAATTCTTCAATAACCATTGTACTGATCGCTCTCACAAATCCAAAAATAAATGCTGTAAGTTTCGTAAGAAAAATAAAGTTTGACTGAGCCATAGTTCCAAAAAAAATTTTATTTTTTTAAAAAAATGTACTACACTAACATCGGCAAGTTATTTAGAAAAATTGTCAATTTCATCAAAATTTCAAAGTGGTACAACACTTGCTACTTACTACTTCCATAAAAGTAGTATCTACATTTGAACCGTTTTCAAGCATTTAAAATTGAAAATAAACCTTTTCTTTTATGCAACTCCAGTAAAATAAATCCATCGGGGCAAGGTCCGGAGAACGAGGAGGCCACAAAATTGATCCAAGGCATCCAATCCACTTATTGGGATACTCTGTATTCAGGCAATCCCGTACTTGACGAGCATAATCCGCTGGGGAACCATCTTGCAGAAACCACATATCTCGATGGATGTTGAGTGGTGCATCTTCTAATAAACTCGGCAAATCATTTTGTAAAAAATGCATGTAGTTGTCGCCATTTAAAGTTTCTGCCAAATGGCCCAATTATTTGTCCATCTAAAATTCCGGTCCACATATTTACCTTAAATTGGTATTGAGAGCAGTCATCACGCATCAAATGCCGATTTTTACTGTGCCACACATGTAAATTGTAGATTTCCATAAAATAGAAGAAATTACGTGTCTTCACTCTACTGCGAAATTCGACTCTGGGAGCGTAGTCACGAGGTAATGTATCATACTATCCAATTTTCCAGTCAGAATTTTAAATGCTCGAAAACGGTTCAAACGCTTTTTTTTTTTTTTGCCGCGCACAATTCCTTATAGTAAGACAGTCGGTCTTTGAATTTTTCGACCCGGGAACGTAGGGCCGAATTCAAAAACCCAGCAATAGTTTTGTAACAACAATTTCGTCCCGCCACCACATATTCGCCATTGTTTTCCAGGCGAATTCCAATGCACCCGTTTTGCCGTGGGAAATCCAGCTGCCAATGATCTAGCCAATTCTAAATCAGCCCACGAACCAACTGACATTGAACTGGCCCTCCAGGTTGGGGGTTGTGCCATAGGTGTAACTTCCTTACCACGTAAAAAAAAAATATAGTTATGAGAGAGACATCCATATCAGATAGTAATAACGATCCCCCTCATTTGGCAATTAGACCCGGTACACGGACCATGATTTACGAGTATGCACCTGGAATGTACAAACTCTGTACACTCCGGGTGCAGGTCATAAACTTGAATGTGTCCTCTCGCAGTACAAGGCAGCTGCGACAAACGTTGACTCTGACCACTTATTTTATTGCAGCTAAATTTAGAACCCAACGAGAAGAAGCTGCGAGCCATCGTTGAATGCTTTAGCACGTCAGAAGGAACTAGAGCCTACAAAGAGTACTCTCTGCAGTGCATTCACCCACCACAAACGCTAACAACCAGTGGACCGAATACCGCAACATCATCAAAGAGGTAGCCGTAACCACCCTTGGCTACCAACCACCACCAAGGAGGAGCCCTTGGTATGATGATGAGTGCGTACAGCGGAAGAGGGTGACAGAAGATGCATACAAGAAAGCGCTGCAGCGCAATACAAGAGCAGCAAGAGAGGAGTACCGGACCAAAAGAAGGGAAGAAAAGCTGAAGGATATCGAGGAGTCTCGCGAGCGCAACAACATCCGGCAATTTTATCGGAAAGCCAAGCAGCTGGCAGCTGGCTACAAGCCCGGAACGCAGGCTCTTCGAACTAGCGAAGGCAACCTAGTCACCGACGCACAGGGAATTGTTGATGTGTTTAACCAACACTACGAGCAGTTGCTTATCGGGCATCAAATAGAGAAAGTGATGGGGCAAGACTAGAACCCACCTCCAGTCAATGAAGAACCAACGCCTCCACCCAGTATTGAAGAAGTTACTGTAGCCATCAGAAAATTGAAGAACAAAGCCGCTGGCTCTGATGGGCTTCCAGCTGAACTCTTTAAATACGGAGATGATGTCTTGGTAGGGTGCATGCATCAAGTCATCAACCAAATATGGGTGGAGGAACGCATGCCCGACGACTGGAGTATCAGCTCTATATGCCCCATCTTCAAAAAAGGGCAACGCTATTTCTTGTAAGAACTACCGAGGCATATCCCTGTTAAATGTCGCATAAAAAACCCTCTCCAACGTATTGTGTCTTAAGCTTTTCTGTAACACACTAATCGGCATGTACAAGTGTGGCTTCCGGCCCGGCAGATCGACAATAGACCAAATTTTCACACTCAGACAAATCCTGGAAAAGACCAACGAATTTCAAGTCGAAACCCACCTTCTTTTCATAGACCAAGCGATGGCTCAATTCGGGATAACTTATCCAGATGATACTGACATAATTAAAATATCAAAAGAGCAGTCACAGAGCACAGAGGCGATTACGGCAAGTGAAGAGCAGGCGAAGCGAGTTGGTCATGAAGTCAGAGTACTATATATATGTCATCAACAGACCAAACATAATCTGTCCAAAAGATTGGGCAGAAAGTCACTTAGTTTGCAGTGCCCATTAGTTACAGACTTTGCATGTTTTCCAGTTGTGTTATTTCAGAGTAAAGAGCTGTGTTCTTTCTCAAAATCCTTGAATTGCTGCTTCGTTACTCGTTATCCGGGCAGGATCGTGATAAAGGTTAAGTAAAGTGTAGATTTGTTGTTTCTACCCAATTCATTCAGTTTGTATGGGCATTCCCCGTCAACTTTTGACTTATGGCCATAGAAGTCAAGTCATATCTTTAGCATGTATTTCAGCTTCAAAGATGCTGATAATCTTGACTTAAGTTGACGCAGTAAGCTCAGGTTAAATGATATACGACCTCAAGAATAATCTGAGAATAATTTTACAAATGGCAGTGGACTTTCTGTGTTATATTAATTGTTCTGGCCTATTGGTAGCTAGCTAGCTATTAAAATGTGCTCCAAGATCAAAAAGCTCCACATCTTTGATAAATTCAATTCAAATATACATATAAAACCATCAGCACCATACCTTGACGACAAGTTAGATAAGAAAAATTACCAAATTTGCATAGTACCGATTGTATAATTTCAAGAAGCTATTCCCAGGAACCAACTCCACTTCCAGTACCAATGCTTATGGAAAAAAAATCAATCAAAAACATAAATCCCTTATATGTATGTAAATGGTCCATTTCTAACAGAGTCTGTAAGTATTACTTTCTATGTAGGTACTATACGAATGCAATGTATCGTGACTCATACACATCGATTTAAACCGCCAGACATCGGTTGCAAGAGCAGAAGATACAAACCCCCTTTTACACGACCAAAGAACGAAAGGCCAAAAATGCATTTCGCGCGCCGACTGACGACGACGGCCACCGCACACACGAAAAATCTCCTTTTCGACTGAGCACAAATTTATTACCCTGTAAATTAAGGATACCCTACCCACCGCCGCCACCGCTGCTCCACAGCACAAATTTTGGGTTGCCTTGCACTTTTGCTATCTGCTGAGAGTATGTACGAGTATATGGCATGGAACTCGGAACTCTATTTGCCAACATAACCTCTGTCCTTCAGAGAGTGTATTATGGAGTTCAATAAGCTTTACACGATACGGAAGCAAAAAAAGGGAAAATGGTATAAAATGTCCCGAGAACCGTCTGAGGGCCCTCAAAAATTCCGTTGCCAATTTTCGAGGTTAGAGGGACGAGTATAGACCACAATAAGAAAAAAAAAAAAAAAAACATCCCAGCAGGACATTCATTGTTATTACGACAAAGATTCGTGGACCAGCAGTCGTCGATTTGGAAGAGTGATACATATAGGGACGATTGTAGCTACTAGTTAATAACTTTGACGATTCGAGAAATATAATAAAAAAAAAGAATGATTGCGA
The DNA here is from genome assembly GCA_949716465.1 of Chalcosyrphus nemorum. NCBI lineage: Eukaryota > Metazoa > Arthropoda > Insecta > Diptera > Syrphidae > Chalcosyrphus > Chalcosyrphus nemorum. The sequence continues at coordinate 60,704,369 of OX454332.1, forward strand.
AAGGCTCATAATTCACAACAGGTAGTCAAGGATCATAAATTCCATTTGCAGAAAGGCGTTACTGCAATCTTACTCCTAATTCTGACTACAAATCGTGCACCTGGCATTCAGTCGCCTGTGTACTTTAGGCCATTTAGTAAATCCTTCCATTTTTGGACACTTAGATATCGTCCAGTGAATCCTCTATATCCTTTGACCTATCGGCCTGGTTTGCCCGTATCACTTAAGAAAATACACACATATGAATGTATCTGCTCGATATGTCCTGCCACAGATGTGTGTAATATTTATATCCTTCTCACAAGTTTCTGGAATTTGTCCAAAAATATTTTGTCGAGATTGGGGAGGAAGGATCAAATTTGATAATTGCTTTCCTCCTCAGTTGTGTGTATGGGGGACGGACGGTATCATATAGCCATGTGGGTTCTAATGGCAGAGGTTATGTGTGTTTGTTGTCGGAGTAACATATTTATGAGGGAATAGTGTATCCTGCCAGGATACAGCTAGATTTTCACTCAGAATGATGGATGAAGAGACGATTTTTAAAAGCGCCGACTCACCATAGGTCAGGGTTTGCAGAAATAGAGAATTTAAGAGAAGTGTTAGGAGAGTGAGAAGCTTTTTCTGAGTTGAAAAAATGCCACGTGGTTTTTAACTTGGAGTCAGAGGTGGAACTGTGAGTGAGTTGGATCGTTAGTACTTTGTTTGAAGGTGAAAACTTATCTATGATTACAGAGCTATTCCATTGCTCTCTATTAGTATATCGGGTATGAATTTGTACAAGTGGCTTTGAAGAGCATGCAAGCATTTCGAATTTTCGGATCCAAGACAACACTTTGAAGTTGGGAATAATATACTTACATATGTATGTATATGTACGTATCTATGTATATGCCTAGTAAAGTATTGTCACAAAGCAACTTTGAAACACAAAGTTACATACATACATATATACTTCTATTTTAGAGATTAGTTTAAAGAGTTTTCGTTCACATTCATGCTCTAAGCCGTTTGCCAAATTATTACTACCTCAACCAGGGCTATAATTTGTGCCGCATGTACAATGTATCAATTCGTTCTTTAATAGTGCTCCTCCTTTTTGTGGAGGACGAGAAAAAAGTTTCCACAGAAGGGGACAGTATTGCGTACGATTTGGACCATCACTTCGTTTTCTACAACTAACCCGTCGAGGGATACAGCATATTGGATGTGCAAGAGCAACAACTTTTCAAGTATCCTATAGAACATCATTATGAATGTAGAAGTTTATTTTTAACGCATAGGATGCTACCTCTGTGGTGGCTCATGTCGCAGAGACTCTTACGGAAGTCCTTCTCACACTAAGGTCAAATATCAAAGAGTAGAGGCTATTCAAGAAGTTACATATTTCTATTTTAACAGCACACTCACCAAAACGAAACTAAAAGTACTTTAATAATGTCCAACTGTACCATGACACCAAAAATATCACTCTTCCAAGTCTTAAGCTACGTCTTGAGCTATATGAAGCTCCATTATCAAAAGTTCTCCTACGTGATGTAACAAAATAAACTCTAACGCGCTACTTTTTATACTAAGTGGCACCGAGAAATCAAGCCGTCTACTTCAAAATCTTGTAAGTAATAACTTAGGCAGTCATCAGAAGTCTGGGCAAACGAATAGCATCACATGCGCTGCCCGTGATCTACTCAACTGACTGTGGACAAAGCATAGAAGTTGTGCTACAACTCTTTTTAAATGGGAAGCCACAGATTCACCATAGATAGCATGCAAGAGTGACAATGCTTAATGAAGTAAGAGGCTATGGGATTCCAGTTCCTCACGAAAAATAGAGATCTATCAGCTCAACTAGTGTTGACATGTCCATAGAAGGATACTAAAAAGTTTTTATGGCTTATTGTGATTGAGATGATGACTACCGGCAGTAGATAGTTACGGACTTTTTGAGAAAAAGGATGCCGCCACCCGGAACCCAGACATCAAGTCCAGAAGTCTTCAAAAATATTGGTTTCGCTCTTGAAGTCCTTGAAGTGCTGGACCGAGACTGTAATTAAGCTATCGGGACTTGGTATAGGCCTACTTCTAGCAAAGTAAGTGCTCACCAGTAGGAGATGAGTCATGGAGACTATAAAAGCAACCGCGGGCCATCACTTGGTAGTTTCCAAACCAGAGTTGACGTATTTTAACATTACTATAGATATATTCAAAAACTAGCTTGTAGGCATACAAGAATCATGCCAGATATCGGAAGATCAAACCCCAAGCTCTTACCAAGAGTTGCGATATTGATGAAGGTCTAAGGCTGCCAAATATGGGCTAGTACCATAAAGCTGAAGTCGCACAGAACGAAGACGGATGGAGTTTACTGATTCAATGAGAGTATGCAGAGTTTTAAGAACATCCTCCTATGACGTAGCATATGTAGTATGTACCTGGAATGGTAACTATAGACTTTCTTGATAAAAGCCCAAGGAAAGTTTCGTGTCAGCAGGACATCTGCATCAACAGCGACGAAACGAAGTGATACCGAAGTACTACTAGTGGTGTCACTCTAATAACGGCAGATGGATCTAGAAACTGATTGACTCCCGTTTAGATCTTTTTGACTTAAAGATTTAACTTCTATCTGACGCTTTCTGTCCATGTATGCTTCAAATCCTACCATGACAGGAGAAATAGGACTATTGCCCAACGTGCACCAAACAATGGTACTCAATACGACTCTGAATGGATATTTAGTTATTTTAACTAAAAAATGGACCCAGAAGTAAAACACGGAGTAATTAAACGGTATTAATCTAATCGAGGATGTAGTTGAACTAAATGTTTCCATTGTAATTTGACTCTACTTAAGTATGTTCCACTTTCAAAAGCAATTTCTGCCATTTATTCTACTTAGGACCTTCCAAGCTTAAAGTCGAGTACAAAGAAGACAAACAGTCCATAAAGAAAACCCACTGAGACGGCACCGTCGTCATTCCAGCCACAAAATTATCACCTTAAGCATACATATTTCAGAACAAAACAAAAATCCATGCCAGTGTGCAGAACATACCATAATTCTTCCGCCAACATGAATGACTCAACTGGCATTATTTTCGCGCGTAATTTATCACAATTTTAAAGGACTCCGACTCCCCGAACAACATACATATAATTATTACGATCTAAGAATGGCATTTCGACCTTTTTTTTGTTGGCTCTTTTGGTTGACCGAATTACATCCTAACACAGATATGTGTCATCGTCCCTCTTCAACATCTTAGGAAACGTGTCCCGAATGTGGAGGCGCAAAACGGAAACCTCTTTCTTTTGGGAACACGGACAGACAGAGTGACTGGGAGAGTGCGGCGGCAAACACTGCAAGTGTGTTGAATACGATGTTTCCAGAGTGTTGTAATGATGATCGTAAATCTGTTTTATGGACAAAAGAGGACATAAAAAGGAAAAGACGCAAGGAAAACGAATCAAAGGTGATACATCGAGTCATGTATTTTCATATAGGAGAGCCGAGAAAAGGATATGTGTGGATGGAAGCCGGGAGGTGGGATGGAAATTGGATATATTACCTATATGATGGAGATATATGGGATAACATTAATATATCGATAAGATTTCTTAAGGATATACTATGAATGAGGTATTACATTTTGGGTTGGAGGAGTTTTCCATTTTGTTTTCCTTCGTTGTTCGCCTTTATTTTATTTTTTTTTTTTTTGGACATTGTCATAGTGTTGAAGGAAATTCGAAGAATGACCAAACATTCCAGTCGACGTAGAATGGAGGGATGAAGGCTTTGTGGTATCTTATTAAATGGTTCATATATCTTTTGGTTAATTTAGCAGAGAAAGGTACTCATCGGATGAGAGTTGTGTATTTAGTGACCTATTAACCATGGGACAGATGTTCGGATGGATAGGGGTGGTGTTCTGCATTAGATTGAGATATTGTCCTTGAAAGGGGATGGCTGCCGACGGAATTTAAGGGAAAACTTAAAAATGTTAGTCTTCTTTATTTCTTAAGTAAGATTTAGCTATAAGGGTTTATAAAAATAGAAGTATGCTTATAGCTTTAGTTAGTTAGATTATATGTAAGGGAAAGAGAGAAAAAGAAGAAGAGAACTATGCTTAAGCTTTACAGGAGCACAAGGGTCTAAGTCTCTAAACGGCTATGAATTTATGTAGAACAGCCGACTTTGTCTCACTGTTCAAAGTCATTATTGCAGCTTACTGTCAATCACACAACTCCAGAGAATTATAAAAAATCCCATTTGGCTGTATTATTATCTTAACCGAAGTCTTCACCATTAAACGAACAGCACAGACTATACAAACAAAGAATTTAAATTCATCGAGGTTTACAGACTTCATGGACAGTCAAGTGCTACTTAATTTAGTGAGGTAAGCAGATTCAAAACCACCTCTGCCCTTCGATAGGCTATTAGCAGAATACTTATACAAGATCACTGAACTAACTCTTTTAGGATGCAGGACATAGACGCAGTAAGGCATTTGGGGAACTGGAGGCGATTGTGTTATATTTCTCAGGTGAAGCAAATACTGAACGAAGGACTTTACACAAAAACCTGAACATTCCTCATAAGGACTTCTGGAAAAGCAGGAGAAACAAGGGCTCTTGTGCACTTGCCCAACATTAGCCAACACACTGAGTGAATGATATCATCAGCAGCTGCATGGCTAAAAACAACTCTTACATTCAAAAAAGTGGTAGGTTCCGAAAGTAAGAAGGTCACCCAGTCCCATCGAGGACTTTTTAGTTTAATTAACCAACCAATCAACGACCTGATGAGCGACCTTAAAGCCACATAGGACAGCATTTATGCCTTACACTTAGCCACCGGCCGCAGCAACACATTTCACCGACACCCTTGTACCTCAGCGCTCATGAGTACCCGACAGGGTCAGCCACTAAATTTGTACGGCATCTGTCTCCAAGGGAGAATCAGACGCTTTAACTATCGGGTCTGCTACTGTCTATAGCCGACTCGATTGTAAGCTATTGTGCTCATTTCCTTGTGGAATAGCCATTGTAGGTTCCAAACAAATCCTTTTTTAGGATACCGTCGCTGCCGTGTTTTTATTTACGCGTATGTTTTGCGCGCTCCTTTAAGCATTTGCCGTAAGAAGGTGCTGCTAAGTGTCTACCAAAGCGTACACTGCCACAAGCAAGCGCTGCCAGCACCAGGATTAGAAATCGAGGCATTGGCGAATTCTTGAGTTTCACGATTTATTAAGGCTTGAATTCTGTTCTGAGGATTTAGTCTTTGGAAAACACCCTTACAGGCACTTTGTTTTACTGCGTCTCCCCTGAACATCACTAATGTTAAAAATTGCTTCATAAAATCATAAGCGTAGTTTAAAGGCAGGAAATATTTCATGAAATAAATGCCTAATTGAAATTGCCTGAAATGCTCATACCCTATCCCAAGGGTATATTAAGTTTGATACATTAGAAATATTGTTGAAGATAGATCCAATAAAGTATATATGTATATAAATGATCAGCATCACTAGTCGAGTTGATTCAGCCATGTCCGTCCGTCTGTCTGTCTTCAGTTTTTGGGCCTTAAATTTTGAGCTAGATCGATGAAAGCCCACTTTTCGAAAAATGCCCTTTTTAAGTAATATGACATGAAACCCGATAAAACTTACTTAAGCAAATATGTAGATATTCTTTTACCCGACATATCTTCTATACATAGTGTACGGCCACACCCATGTTTTAGGGGCGTTTTTATCAAATAACAGATTTTCGGTAGGTATATTGGTGAATGAAGGAGAAACATATGTTTATAGGAAAGGGATAGGGTATCATACGATCCACTCCAAACGGATTGTACCATTTTCTTATGTTTTTTTGTTAAAACTTGTCCATATCCTGGTTCCAGGTATTGAGTGAAGTTTTCTTAGACGAGCAAAAAAAACACCTAGTTTGTACAGATTTTCTTTAATATTGATAGCGCATCTAGCAGCCATCTTTCTGAGATTAGTAAGGCTGTTAGTCCAACTATAACTTCTAATGCTTATGAAGTGCAGGTACACATGGAACCTGTGAGACCAGGAACTTCGTTCTCGTTTTCTACGCAGGAATTTTCAGCCACCATACCATGGCTACCATTGTGAAAATGGGAGAAGCTTAGTCGCTTTTCAGATCTTCTAATACCAAGATAATTAACCTCATTAGAATAGATTAATATGTTGTCTTTGATGGTGACAGGCTCAAGATTATCCTGTATCCTTTTTCTAGAAGGCACTAGACATTTGCTATAATTGATGGACGTAATGCACCTCGCCTGTGGGAAATTGTAGCATTATGCATAGCTCTTATGTACAAAACTCGCCTAGTCATCAGTATTACTAATAGCATTGCAGCTTGATCTTTAGAGATCTACTGGAAAATTGTCGATAACTATTGACCATAAAAGTGGGCAACGACTGTTCTTTTGGGACGGTCTTCAACTGCAGTTATGATTCCAACACGGCCCTTACCCAGTGGTTCGTTGAATCGTTGATACCTCTACTAACAATTTTCCCATCTAAAGAGCATTAGCTAGTATTATCAAATGCATACCTACTCGATGTCTAGAAATCTACATACATACTGATGAGATCTATATCCTTTGAGCTCAGTGTTTGTTCTATCTTTTTAACGAGATACTAAATGGCAAATACTGTGCGCATATCCATTCTTTTGACAACAAAACTACTCTTAACTACACAACTAAAAGTCAGAATCCGAAAATCAAAAGCAAATTAATCAGATTCATGACCGCTATATATTGAACGTCCTCGGAATCATAACACGTTATTTGAATACCATACAAAACTCGAAAACCTAGAAACAAACATTCCAAATATACTTTAGAACAACATATTAAGCAATGCAGCCAACTTTCAATATGACAATTCCTACATGTAGAGTAAACATACAACAACAATGTAATTTAAAATAAAAAAAAAAACATCCTTAGTAGGTACCTCTACCAACAACATAATGTCAATTCGAAAAGCAAAATAGCAGTGTAATCCATATAATCCAATACGATCACGCATACACAAGGCAAACAAATTATAGCAAGTTTTTAATTAATTTAATTCCTCAGGCAAATGAAACAATAATGCTGCCAAAAATGCACCTCAATTCGTGCGCTCCTCTACAATTTTGTAAATATAAACCGAACTACATTAGTGGATGAAATCACAAACACTTCCTCATGCCACTCTTTCCACAATGCTGTGCTGATCCACCAGAGCGTATATAGTATACCCAGTTTGAGTCATCCCCTGTAGCTGCCAACGCCATCAGCCTCATTCAAATGCAACTCAAATCGTGGTTTCATTATTTCAGAATCGTTGCACTCGTGCTCACTTGCACGCTTACTCGCATTATTTCCCCCCCTGTATCGGTAGTCCTTCTCTTCGCTTTTCTACAGCTAAACATGGAGCAATGTTGTTGATGATGATGATCAACATAATAACTATCAAAGTCAACAACAATCGAAAATTAGTAAACATTCTACCCCCGGAACCACCTAACACCCGTAACCACCCAGTAAAGTGCAAATCTCCATTTGGTCGCTTGGGAAAATGTTGCGCGATATTGTGTCTGTTTCGCTTTTTTTTTCATCGTTTTTCTACTATTTTTATCGAGGAATTGAAAATGGAATATCACTGGTATTGCTCGCGGCAGTTTTCACACAATATACCACACGCAAGGACGACGACGAGGAGGTATACAAAACATTTATTTGTGGTGTTTGTGGGGATATCAAAGGGAGGGATGAGGAAACTTCTAAATTGATGCAACGTGAGAATTTTTCTTAAGGATTTCTACTCACACACACACACACTCACACAAGGTGATTGGGTTTACTTACAGTTGCATGGAACAATCTCCCACACTCTATATAAATAAATGGTGCGCATCAGACATTTTCACATACAAGCACCAAGCACACCAGCAGCGCAGCGAAGGAGTAACGCATTTACGTACTTGTTTGAAGATTTTTATTGAGGGTACCATCAGAAGGATGTAGAATTGTGAATAAAAAAAAAAAAAAAAAAAAAACAAATAGATTTTGAGGTAGCGTGGGAAGAAGAGAATTTTTTTTTGTTTTCTTTTGTAAATAGCCGATCGATTTGCAATTCGAACTTCAGCACGTCGATATCTTTGTCATGTGGTATTATTATGGGTGTGCGGGGTGGTAAGTAATTTGGAGCATTACTGTTTCCGTTTTGCAGTTCTGCCTTGAGGTGATTTAGTATAACGCTGCCTCAATAGTTTACATTCAAGGATAGTTATGTATTCAAGACGACAGACTTTAAGGAGTTGAATCTTTCTAGTAGTGCTGAACAACTGCAGGAAGGGCTATAAGGTGGTAGGCAGGTACAGTGTTGTTTCAGTATAAATGCAATTAGCGCTTAAATGCGACGTTTTGTTACCACAAAAACTCGCGTAAATCTAATTATAAAGATGTCATGTACAGATGAACCCAGCGTCTATTTGCACGATCGATGGCTTCATCTTCCACCTTTTTCTTTAAAGAACTGACTGGAGCTGCTGCTAAGGGAAAGGCCCGCGATATGTACAGCGTCGACTCTTTCCTAGCAAGCTCATCCGCCTTCTCGTTTCCTTCGATATCCGTATGCCCTGGTACCCAACTGAGGGTCACCATGAATAATGGCAGTGACTTCGGCTTGAAAGACGCTGCAGTCGTGGTTTATTCTAAAGAGCGGTTTATTCTTAGGGTTTCACAATTTAACTCCGGCTCCTGTACCAATGTCCATCTTAGAACCGTCGGTATATAATGCCAACTCCTTTTTCCTTTTTGGCCCTCCTGTTCTTCCAGTAGCTTCTGTCAGGAATCCTTGCATTGATTCTCCTTCCGATGTTAACATGGGTTCATGTGATCTGTTTCCGTCAATCTATTGGTAGCCTCCTATTGAGACAGAACAGAGGCGTGGCTGTAAGAGTTTGAAAAAAAAGCAGGGTTTACTTAAAGCAGGTAGTCTGGCCTTCGCCAGGGACGGACAACTGCTGAGGAAGTGACTAAAATGTTCTTTCTCATTAATGTTTTTGCAGCTTCTATAGAAACTGATGTGGGGGAACACCAAGTCTGGTCAATGACTTGTAATAATAGGTACACATAGAGGGCTAAAGCAAAGCTTCTAACAAGTGTATGTGTTGTGTGTAGTATACATTTCTAAACGTACAGAAGTTATCTATAGATTTATGCCGTATTCAAAGGGCAGAGGCTTTTTTGAGAAGCTTTCTCATGAAATTTATAGTTTTGAATGTTTGTCGGACCATCACAAAAGGTGAGGCCGTGAAAGAACGTTGATGGTATTTCCCTGGAACCTTCCGCAGTAGTCTCATGAATTAACCACTGAGCCGTGGCGCCCGCCAAATTTTTACAAACTGACTTATTGTATATATCAAATACATTGTAACTGGGTCATGTCTTTCCAGATTTGACACAGCTGGTAGGATTGTTCCATATATGATTTGGTAGCTGAAGGAAGTGATGGTGAATACAGCTCTTAACGAAGCCCAATGGAATGTCGACTGCCCATGCACGGGAGAGATTAAAGGCCGACCCTCGCTTGGTTAGCTTGTCTGTCCGTCCTAGCTAATGTGCCCTGGGACCCAGAAGAGAGTAATGTGAACATGGGGACAGAGTTGATTTACTATTTCAAAACAGCATTGCTCTTGAGGATGTAGATAATGCATCAATGGCTTTGATAGTGACTGGGCTGTCTGAGAAGATGGCAATGTTGTGGTTAGATGATACGGAAGCTCTTAGTAGACGACAAACTACCCGTATTATGAGGACCTCCTCCTGAAATACACTAACAGACTTAGGGAGACGTAAAGACTTTGATATATTTAGATGTTCAGAGAAGATGTCTGAACGAACTCCGCAATCCATCTTGGAACCGTCTGTGTATACATATGTAGGAACCGTTATCATAGGCAGTGATAAAGCTTTCGTTTCTCCAATCTCTCTAGAAGGAAATTAGATTAAGAAGATTTAGCTGAAGTTGATCGTGGTTATTTTATGATCGATCGAAGACGCACCCATACCGCATAGTATCGATTCTAGGACCGTATGGTTTAGTGGTCCATCATTTAGATTCTTTGAGCCATGGAGCAGTGCTGATTTTTGTTTTCAGTGACTTTATGCATTGTGGCTGCACTTGTCAGCCAGAAGGTATCACTTTCTTTATCGAGAGCCCGGCAGCTGCAAACTGAATAGCTTTGACATATGTATGTACCTGCATATTCTACACCTCTTGGCAAACATTTAATCAAATAATCAGAGCAAAGAAATTAGGTTTCAACGCATATTATCATCTCAATGCAGGAACTGCATAACTCGATTTATTTCATCTTGAAGGTGGCTTAACATAATGCGTAATTCTTGCACTTCTGTTTATATAGTTGTTATACTTCGGAGGTAAGATTGAGTTATCCAATCATTAAACTGCACTTTATTGGAATATAATAATATATCGGATCATTATAGCACTATATACGGAGTCTATGATAATATGATATGCTCTAATGAGAATCGTTCACCTTTGCGATCAGTCATAAGCACTTCTCGAGTAAATCAACTAATAAGAGCCACAGACTGGACCCCAATACTGGAAAATAATAGCGCGGACGCACTTTTTAACGCCCTAGCTGATAAAATGACAGAAATTTACGAAAACTCAACAGCTATGCGAAGAATGAGAGACAAAAGGAGAAATGCCGCATGGATTACTAGGGATATCGTTAATAGCTGTAAAGAAAGAGATATTCTGTATCGCAGATGGAAAAATAACCGAAATAACCTGACATATGAAAATGAGTATAAGATATTTCGAAATCGAATCAACAAACAAATATCGAGGAGTAGGGATTCGTATTATAAAGAAAAGTTTGCGCAAACAAAATCTGACCCAAAAAAAACCTGGTCGTTAATTAATGAAGTATTAGGACGTAGAAGAATGTCACTGGATGAAATGATCCTTAAAAACTTCCCCCCAAGTACGAGCGCAGTTGCACTAACAGAAGAATTTGGTGAACACTTCTCGCGACAAGCAGATTCTATTATCCACAAATGCAACACAACTGCAGGTAACCATCAAAACATGACAATACCGCATTCTATTTATCTAGGAGAAACAAACGAGCTAGAGGTAGTAAATCTGCTAAATAGATTAAATGTCAAAAAAGCCCCAGGAATAGATGGTATTCGTGCAATTGACTTAAAAACACATGCCGATACTTTTGCTCCAATAATCACGAAACTAATTAACATAAGTCTGGAGACCTCAACAGTACCAACAAAGCTCAAAGAGGCACTTGTTAGACCAATCTACAAGGGAGGAGCCAAAAAAGAGATAGCAAACTATCGCCCAATAGCAATATTACCAACTATAGAGAAAATGCTGGAACAAATCGTAGCTGATCGCATTTGGCAATTCATCGAAAAACACAATTTAATAAACAAAAATCAGTACGGCTTTCAAAAAGGAAAAAGCACAAACAAACTTCTCGGGAATTTCGCTGACCTAGTCAACAGCAGCCTTGCAAAGAAATACCACGTCTTAGTCCTGTTCCTCGATTTTAGTAAAGCATTCGACACACTCGATCATAACAAGATAATTAGTGCTTTAGAAACAGCAGGAATTAGAGGAACATTAGCAGAATGGTTAAGAGATTATCTACGAGCGAGGACTTTTAGAGTAAAAATTAATGATTATCTTAGTTGCGACTACAAGGTGCAATATGGAGTTCCACAAGGGTCAAAACTTGGCCCTCTATTGTTCATTTTGTACACAAATGGTATGCTGAATTGTCTTACACGGAGTACAGCATTTGCATACGCTGACGACACGGCTATAGTTGTTTCTCACAAAAATTTAGAAGAAGCAGCTAGAATGATGCAGACTGAGCTCGACGAAGTAGGAAGATGGTGCCACGACAACGGGCTTGTGCTTAATGTATCTAAAACAAAAGTGATGCATATTCGCAGCCCACAATACCCAACAACAGAAATTAGACTTCAAGCTTACAATTGCACCAATCAAACCACTTCTGATGTCATAGAGGTAGTGGAGACGTATAAGTACCTTGGCATTACCATCGACAAACATTTTCTGTGGGAAACCCACATCAATGACTTACGGAAAAAGCTGAGAGGATCCATGTTTGCATTGTCTTGTATGCAATACAAATCAACGAATAGCGTTCAAAAGCAAATATACCACGCTCTTATTGAGTCAAGGCTTAGATATGGTATCCTAGCTTGGGGAAATGCTGCAGATACGCATATCGATAAACTGCAAAATATCCAAAATAGAGCTATCAAACTGCTGCAGCGAAGAAACATGGCAGAAAACAACGCAAAGATACTAAAGGTGAAGCAGATATTCAAGATGACAGCAGCACTGGAGTATTACGATGAAGATCGGCTTCGAATACAAATCAATCACAATTTCAACACGAGAAGACAAGCGAACGGGATGTACTGGCTTCCATCTTACATCAACGTTTACGGCAGGAGGCAATTGATGTACACGGTCCCAAACATCTTAAACGATCTCCCTCAAGCCCTAAAAAATATTTTGTCAATCAAAAAAAGAAAAAGAAAATTGAAAGAACATTATTTAGAACAAATTACTTAACAAAATAAAAAAAATAAAAAAAATAAAAAAAAAAAAAAAAAAAAAAAAAAAAAAACAAAATTAAATAATAATAATAATGAAAAGTCAATACTTAATGAAATTGTTAATCACTTAGTCCAAAGTTCACTTTGATAATTTAATATATATAATAACTTGTAAAGTACAGTCTCCTGCAGATAAGCCACTTCGGCTTCGCAGGTTTATAAACATTGTTAAAGAAAAATCTATTTGAATAAAGAATATCTAAATCTAAAAAAAAAAAAAAAAAATATGTAGGTACATGCGTAAGTAGCCTTACTCTCTCTCAGTAAAGGTTAGTTTTCGATGGTATCACGATGAATCTTAAAGGTCTAAGTGTGCCTGCATCAACTGTATCTGAATGCGCTCCTATCTAACTTAAAATTAAAAAAAAATGAAGTGCACGACTGGGCCGTACAAACTTGCACCTATATCTATAAGTCTTATGTGCAGTTGAGATACATAAAACCAACGATCTATGTAAATGTAAATGTAAATTTTTTGAGTATAATTTTGTTAAGTTTGGCCAAAAACGTGGTACATACGTCATTTTATAGGACTCTCTAATAATCTCTGGAAATATCAAATTTAACGAAATCGTTGGATTCGTTTACGAGAAAAAGGACATTTTGATAAGTAAAGTCCCCTTTTATAGGACTTTACCAAACTAGTATAAATATGAAATTTAAAGAAAATTGTTGGAGCCGTTTTCGCGAAAAGTGGCTAAAATCTCTTAATTCGTGGAAAAGCAGCGTTATATCCACCTTTGGCTAAACATTTTGAATGTCATTTTATAGTTTTTGCGATTTGTAATCTTTTAGCCACATTGGCCATAAGTACAGTTCTAGCCAATTTTGACCAAAATGTGCTAAAAATTCTCAGTGAGGAGTTTGATTGAAATCGTTAGAATCGTTTTCGCACAAATCAGCTTTTTGCAAACAAATTTTATAAGTAAAGTACTGTTGTTACCAATTTCGTTTAGAAATTGTATATGTCATCTGATTGGAATTTATCAAAATTAAATTTAATCAAAATCGTTAGATCTGTTTTCGAGAAAGATATATTTTACTAAAATTGGTCGTAAGTAAAGTACCGTTAATATAAGGGCTAGAACAAAAATTTTAATTTCCCCTCTAGGGAGAATCCTAGATATGAAGTTTAATCAAAATCCTTATACCAGTTTAGGCTGTAGCTTCGTGCACAGACAGTGACCAGACAGACAGACAGACAGACAGACAGACAGATAGACGGCAACTTTTTTGGACTTCTACATATATTATAGGTGCAAGTAAAAATGGTTTTACCTAGTGGGAGGTGACAGTATGAAAGTCTTACCCCAGCCTGCAATTGGAACCATGGCAGGCAGCCTCTTCAATTTCAACTCTATGCTGTATATGAAATAAAGCTTTCCCATATCATAAGCCACTTCTGTCCACTGCGGAGGCACTATACTGTGTTTATGTCAATTTTTCGAACGCAGTAAGGCTGTCAGTATCAAAATAACATATGTTATTTGAAAAGAAACAATTAGATGGCTCACAATATACAAAAATAGCTTGAACTAGAGTCGTTTATTTCTTTAAACTGATTCATTTAAGTCTTTAAACAAAAATTTGTTTTCCACTTTGAAATATGTACAATTAAACAACATTCTTCGTAACACAGTACTTCTTTGTCAAGATTACTCAGTTCAGGACACCAATTGGACAATATTTGCCATTCAGAAAAGCATAGAACATTTGTCATCGAATCACGCACTTCAGATTCCATTGATGAAATGCACACAATACCAACCTCCACTCAGTTTGAGTAAGTAAACCAAAGGCAATTTTCAAGACAATCGGTTACAAATTAATTACTTTTCGACAATTGCCATTATTTTCCGACAAAATCCCTCTGCATCTCTGCTGTTTCCATTCAGAAGCACACAATTCTCGATTTCTGGAATCACATTAAATTCTATTTACTCATACACGCTATATCCTATCTGATGATTGATATAACAACAACAACAAGAACTACTACAGCAACAACGATGACATCAGCAACAACAATAAACCTTCTAATTCACTTTGTTCAACATTGTTTTGTATATCCTTGCCGAAAACAAGCAAAACGATATGAAGGACAACAACTCTTTTGTGTATTTTGTAATCTCAGGGAATCACTCTGCTATTGTAGATACATGCATACATACAATATAACAGAACGATGATTCTATAGTCAATCCATCAAGAGCGAGGCCACCTTTACACAATACCCACGAAGATGTTTTGAGCTCTTGGCAAACAGGCAAAGAGATAGCCAGCCTACGTAACGTAGTATCCTTTATTGTAAACGATAGGCCTACCAAGGGGAAAACCAAACTAACCGAAAACCCGAGGAGTACCTTAATACCGTAATATACCTTGTTTACACTTTTGACTTTCACAACTTGCGGAACAGAAGCAGCTAACCGCACAAACATACCCCGAAATGTGTATGCCAAGTGAACGGACTCTCTCGGTGGATGAAGAAGATGTTTCTTTGGTTCGGATGTTTGTGTTCTTGTTTGGCTGGTTACTTAATAAAGTTAAAAGCATCGCTTAACAACAATGATGGGGCTTTCTCCGTATGATTCAGATGAAATGTGTACCTGTAGGGCATTTGCCTACAAAATTGTTTTCTGGTTTTGTTGTATAGTACAGGTTGATAAGGCAGTAGCAAGGCATGTGCATTAAAATTAAAGTGGATTTTTCGGTAGTCTTCATAATGCCAATGATGTAAGTGAGAATGGGTCAAATATGACAGGAGGCATAAAGAGCAACTGCATCCTAAGTTAATTGTCATTTTTTTATTGTGAGTTATTTTTGTGTGCTTTCTTAATATGCTTATAACAATCAACTCAGGATATAATGTATAAATCCTTATACATGTAGGCTAAAATTGCAAGTCCGAGGTTGTTGAAGGTCTTAAACCTAGACTAGGTAACTTGGGCCAATAATCCGTGTGACCGTGTGACAGCTAGGCGTTCACCCTTTCGAAGTCAAAATTCCGGACCGAAGCACTTGAGATCATCAAACCCCTCACGCAACTACATATGTACGTCATTAGATTGGTACACCAACCGATGACTTTCGAATTTCTGATCCAAACTACAAACTCTCTATTCCTCAACCACTATCTTGCAGCATCGAGCTAGGTGTCAAAAAGAAGATTAGAAGAAACAGCCATAGCTCTCAAAGCTCTCATGTTCTTCAACTTTGAGTACAAGCAGGTATGGAATTGTTGTGGGTTCCTGGACACAGAGGTATCTCCGGCAACGAAACTACACACGAACTTGTCAGATTGAGAACCCAATCTCTGTGCATTGGTCCTGAATCACTGTGTGGCTTACAAACCAGGTAAAGATAGAGCTTGATAGATGGTAACGTCAAGAAATGCTATCTCATGGGAATTCACAAACTAGTACAAAACACGCCAAGAAAAATATTTATTTCTTAAAAACGAAAGACACCCTTTCCATGTGCAAAGAAAAGGTTAAGTTAAATAGATTTCCTAACTATACATTGCTCTCTCATACTGTGCGAATGTCCAGTCATAGGTCGGCTAAGACTTAACTGCTTTAACAAAGGCTTTACATCACTTTCTACCTAATGTCTTCTCCTATTCAGGTCGAATTATCTTCTGCCTTATAAATAATCAATTCAATTTATATATCTTCATAACAAGTAATTAGGCAACTCGTCAGAAGGTTTAGCTAGGTCGTAGCGCTTCTTAGGTTTATAAATAACCTCTTATCCCTAACTGCCATTTGCTGAAGGTCCATAGTATAGGAGGCATACTTCTTTAGCTTAGTTGAGATTTTCGGGTTCGGATGTAAGAGTTCATCGGATTCCTCCGAATCGAATTCAACCGCACTGAAGCCTGAGGTACGGAACCTAGAAATGGATATGAATAAAAAAATATCGGATAGGCAGCCCAGACGCGTGGACCCATGCGTGTGTGTATCGACTTCAGTACGCTTGTACAATGTCACGGCTAAGGCTAAAGTTAGCTAAGGCCAGGCAGCAATATATATGTATATACCCATTTACACCATTCAACCGAGGTACCTGCAAGAAAAAGGATGCAAGACTGAGAGTTAAATCAGTTCTAACTGTAGGTTTTAAGTCTTTTGTATTTTTTGCTTAATCCGATATAACGGCACTCTAACATGAACCAAAGATTTTATTTTGTTCGACCAGAAGTAATGGAGTGGTGTCACTGCATTTGTACGCATATATCGCTGCTTCTGCACTAAATGCCTTTGCTTTTTTAAAGGACTTAGAACATACCTATGTATCTAAAGAAAATTATCAGTATTTCAGGCATTCCATGTTCCCTACTGCGAATCCAAGCATTTCCTTTCACATTTTAGGGCCAGTTATAGCTATAATTGAAAAGATGAAGTGGACAATTTTAGCTTTAATTGGTATTAAAATAATTTTCAATGATAATTGGATTTAAGGAAAAGTTTTCATTTGAAAGTTAGTTCTACAAGTGATTAGCTTTATTTTGATAAAAATTTGCAATGATGCATTTCAATGATTGCTTTAACTGGCTTCTTAGTCTGCCGGAGTCCATAGGTGCATGTTGCTAACGAATAGTTGGAAACCGTCGCAAAACTAGTCATCCCCTTCCTCATTCTACATGAGCAACGGGTCGTCTAAAGTTAGAAATATAATCAACATTTGGCTGCATATGGACGCGAATGTAAACCCCCGAGTACCTACCATCTTATGATCCAGCAAATAATAACCCCAGCGTCGATTCGTTTAGTTTTCGGTCACTTTTGCAAAAACGATCGAACATAACTATGCGGGCAAAGGTGTTATGGTCAACTTTTGGAGCTGACAGATCATAAGGAAGCACTTCGATCAGTTATGGCATAAGCTTATGCTTGTCAATGTTAATTATGGTCGGCCCTTAAGACTTTCACTGGCTGTTGAGTAGAGTATTGGCCACCTATTAACCTTTAGTGATGCTATGAACGGATGATCTCTCACCTATGTAACTGCTGCTTCTTCTTCCTCTCCAGCAGCCAACGATCCCTGTAATTACGTTTGTTACGCAACATGCTGCGCTTGATCCGCCTTGCTGCGAGAATTGTTGTATTTCTAGTTCTAAGCTTTTTCAGATTATTGTCGGTAAGTCATGCCTTATACCTTCCCTACAGTTCTTTTAACACCTGATGTGAACACGGTCTTACAAAGCTAACAATTCTACAGATAACCGAAAGATGTTTAAGTAAGCCAAAAAATACTGCAATTCCCACTTTCAACGTTTAAAATTCTTATACGACCAATAACCAAGCTAACAATTTTACAGCATCCCACAAAGGTAGTGAATATTTGTCAAAACTACATTCGTCAAAAATATAAACTCTGCCTCACCTGTCTGTCCTACTCTTCTGGGCTCTTTCCAAGTAAATGGAAAACAACAGAGTGAAATTTAATGCATCCAAAATACAATGTTTTCTTCTGTCTCTCAAGCGAAATCAAGGGTTTCGCCTTTTCGCCCTTAATGGTACTTGCATTGTGGAAACCGATGCCTCTCGGGGGGTGATATTTAAATTGAATAAACAACTTCGAAGTGAAAAAAAGGCTTCAAAATGTTTTAAGCGGTTCAAGAAATATTTTACCCCGCCCAAAGCTTCTAGTTTCTGGTACATTCGTGATAGGGTTCAAAATTGAACGTTAAAAGTAATAGGAAAGGGAGATATTGTGAGCTCCATATCCTTACTTAAACACCGTGTAACGTGTCTTTTGCTATTTTTTTGCCAGTTGCATTGCTACTCTCTAAAATTTCACCCGCAATACATGTCATGCGTCAAATCCTTCTTCAAATCCCTCAAGCCCAACTTCAGACGCACCTACTGTTAAAAAGGTACTTGTTTCTTTCAGTCTAAGGGCCAGTTTTTCAGTGGTGTGTTAACTCCAAGTCAAGCCAGAGTTAACTAACTCGGGTTTAAAATGAATCCAGAGTTGACTCGTTGAGCAGTTTTTCAGTGCGGGATTAATTTTAACTTATTAAAATTGGTATCACTGTCGTTGTGTAGTTCAGTTGTCTAAAAAGTATCAAAATCTGTCAATCTGCACTATTAGCGTATGAAAATGGTTTGGTCTTGATTTTCACCCATAAGCATCCACTGGATATACTTACACAGACTGCATAAGACCCATCTCCACATGGACATTATACAACCACTTATATACATCATGTAGTATACGATATACCGACAACGTATTAATTTTCTTTTTAAGATTTTTACAAAAATCTAAATAAAAAATATGCTTGCTATTGCCAGTTTCTGTTAAAAATATATTTTTAATTAATCCAGAAAAATCTGTTTCTGGAGTTAATTCGAGTTCAATCATAAGATTAGTATGATATCGTACTGAAAAACTGAAGTCTTTTGAAGTCACTTGAAGTCTTTTAAGTCAGTGATTGCATTGCCTACCCTGCCTTCAAAAACTTCCAGTGACTTCAAAAGACTTCAACTAAGTGAATGCAATCACTGACTTCAAAGACTTCAACTAAGTGAATGCAGTCACTGACTTCAACTGACTTCAAGGAACTGAATGCAGTCAGTGAATGCAAATGACTTCAAGTGACTTCAAAGAATACAGAGCATTCAAAATGATTGCATTCCTTCTGACTTCACCATTCTGAATGCTTAAATTGATTGCTGCAGTCATGACTTCAAAATGAATGGTGATTTATTTGTTTAAAGTTTTTATTGATGTCATTGAATTGAATCAAATCTACGTGAATTCTTAGTATGACTTCATGTAAATGCATTTCGCAATGATTGCACTCTTTTACAGCCCTGATCTGTCACATAGATAAAAAAGAACCTCTAAATGAATCAATTAATTGAAGAGGGCCTTTAAAGTTTGAAGTTCAATATTCATGCGGCTGAAAGGCATAACTAATTGTTTTTTTTACCGAGTTTCTTCACCTCATGTTGCACATTTTAAATGACGTTTTGGACCAATCTCAATACCGTCTTTCACACATTTTTAACAAAACTGCACTCAACACATTTGTCTTCTAACCAAATGAATGTATTTATGTTTGTTCATGTTTATTTCTTTTAGTCTTGGCTTTGCATAGGTACTAACATGTAGGTACGTCTGCAGATTTAGAATGCAATGAAAATTATTTACAAATTCCAGTAAGATTTTAAGTCTTAGCACATTTATACAGAGGTACATAGATATAAAGTAAAAATAGTTGTTTTAACTTCAGCTAGGAAATTGTCATGTTTTTCTGCAAAATTTCAAATGTTAACAGTTTTCAAGCAAACTGATACTTGATTATTTTCTTCGAAAGTAGACAACATTTTCGATTGAAAACTACAATACTTTTTACATAAATCATAAATGTACCTACGTGCTGATTAGAAATTGAATTGAAATGAAGTAGGCACAATACAAGACGGAATTTATGACATAAGACGACAAAAACGAGAAATAAACATCTCTGACGTCTATTAATAGACTAGGTACCTATGTATGTATTTCGAAAAAGAAAAAAAGATATGTTTACTATTGCGGCATCTATTTGACATTCTCTTTCTCAGCTGGATGTAGATGCTGCTAAGTTTTCTCACAATTCGGCTGCCTTATCTGTTCTGATAATGTTACTCAATTTAAAGACATGTGTCAGTTAATATTTTGTTTAGTTTTCATTAATTGAGTAACCCAACAGTTGATTGCGTTGAAAAACAGCTGGTGTTCAAATATTTGAAAACATGCAGGCAGCGACAAAAACTACATTGACGCGTTGGGGTGGTTAACCTCTAGACATTCAAAAGAACCTTTTATGTGTCAGCAGGTGAGTGGTATTTACACCTTCCATTCGACAACTTGATTGATAGATCTCTATTTTATTACAGACTGATTCGACTACGAAAACATTAAAAAAAAAACACCACAACAATAAGAATTTCAAATTGAATCAATTACGATTAGTTAGAGAATTTCCCTCTTACCTGGCAACATTGAAAATATCCTTCACCCTGGCGCGCAGTACGCATGTCCAAACAGAAGTGCCACCAACATCTTAATCCATCCTTCATCCTGTCTATATTTTTATTTACTCTGCCAAAAAGCCAACAAACGCAAGTTCTACTAGCAAATTTTTCGTCGTCCTGCGCTACAAAAAAAAATTAAATAAAAAAAAAAAATTGTCACATTCATGGCGACTGCAAGTCTGTGTCATAACATCAAATCGATTAGTGAAGGATTGCAAGGTGAAAGTGTCTCCTAAAGGATAGTGTGCGTGCAAATTTCTCTAGAAAAAAAACCCATAATAATTTTTCCGCAATATTAATGTGAAATAGTGTACTAACTCGAGGGAGAGAGAAAGTGCATGCCACCCACCCTACATCCTATTCTAACCGCGCTCCGCTCCACTCCCCCCAAAACACCACTACGACTTCTGTCGCCACATAAAAATTGCGTTATTGATTTTTCCTGATTCTGCTGTTGTTGTTTTCCGCTTGCATTTCCGTCATTGAGACGTGTCGCCGCCGCTGCCGTGGAGACAGCGTACCAGTTCAGTGCAGTGCAGTGTGTCGCAGTGTAGGATTGTCAACTAATTATTTTGAGAATACATTTGGCAAAAAAAAAAAAAATCTCCCTCCCATTACGAGTTCAAGGATTCTCATGTAAAAACAACAACAACAACAACAGTCTATCGTGTCGCATCACATCAGGATCACATCATCATCGAAAAACTCGCAACGAATTGTGTTTGGTTTTCCTCGATAACAGTTGTTTTTTGAGTGATTTTTTCCGCCTGTAGGCAATTTTCAAGTGGAACTCTTGACAGTAGCAGCAACAGCATCCTTGTGATCCTAGAGTGGGTGCACAAGAGTATACGTGTGTGTATGTGAGTGGATGTGTGTGCTGCATTCTGCAAGAAATGTCATCATGATATTATTGACATTTGGTAGTGTCAAGTGAATTGTGTGTGCTTTATTAAATCCCTTTGAGTAGGAGAAGGGACAATCTGATAATTTGTATTATCTCCTTCAAGTGTGTATTCCGAGAGGAGTCCTTGGTAGCCGCAACGATTATGTACCTCAGTCGGAGCCCCCCAAAGCATCAGAACACATCGTTGGGGGGCTCCAACGACAGTTTGGCAAAGTACAAATCAGGCGCATCAGGAAAATTCCATAGCCAATTGTCTGGTTCAACGACGTCCATGTATTCTAGTTCATCGACGACTAATCTCACCGGCTCGGGGGGAGGCGGTGGTTCACACTTAGGAGGAAATGTGCATCCCCATTCACATTCGCGTGTCAAGCGGAATAAAAAAAATTCCTGGGGTGCCCGGGAGAGGGCTGGGATGAGTTTTTTAATTGTTATCGCCTTCTTCGCGGTCTTTGGCTTAATTATCCTGACAGAGGTGAGTACACATGTACCTGCGAAACAATGTCATCCTACCTAAATTTTTTGTTATTGTATTTGTGTGCGCTTTGTTGTCCCTTTTAGTCAGTTGTAGATGCGCTTTCAACAGATTCAATATTATCACATTTTTGTTTTTAGAAGTCTTTTGTACATGCCGTTTGCAAGCGTGTTTCAAGGACTATATCTGGAGCATTGTTAGTCCTTTCAACATCCAGGTTTTGTGTTTTGTGCAGCGACAGTGAAGTGCGTTTGATGTTCCTCCATTGGAGCGAATTGCACTACACTCTAGACGTCGTTATGTCTACTGAATACGAGTAAGGGTTGTTTTTTTTTTTCTGTGTTTTGTCTGTCAAGGATCTGCACGATGCAAAGGAGTTGCATTTGCTTTAAAACATAAAGGTGCTGGAGATATGAGCGATGTAAAAGAGAATGGAGTAGCTTGAGGGGTTTTAGTTGCGCTACACAAAGGTATCCGGAATCCTTTAAAAGGCCTCATTGTCGGGATTTCTCAATTCATGTTCTTTTCTACTGAATTGGACTTATACTTCTGTATTTTTTATTTAAATGCATAGTCCATCTGCCTTTTCTTAATTACACAGACCTAAAGTTTAAAGGGTTTTTCTTGTGCAGCGTGACGTCGGAATAGAATACATATAAGGCTTGTGCGCAGGATCATGTGGACTGGAGTCAAACTTAATATTCAAATTGGTATGCAGGATTGCATTTCTTACTTTACCATATTACTTACTTTACTTATGTCCTGTATCTTCTGGTGGGTCTTAGTGCCTCTATAATGCCTACACCCAATCGTGTGCGGTTTCTGTAAATGTGCTTTAGCTCTCTCCAACTCTTTCCCATTTGCCGACCTTCTCGACGGGTCTGCGGCGCGTGTTCTTCCATCCTTTACCATGTGGACTGGAATCAAACTAAATCTTCAAATTAGTACTAACAGTATGCAGGATTGCAGTTTCCAGTTTATCTTATCAACGAATAGTATTTTATATGAAGAGGAAAGGCCTTATGATTAGAAATCTACACGCTCAATGTTGAAATTCATTCGCTCCAGGTCTTAAACTGTTGGTCGCAAAACTAACTAAGAATCTTTCTTTAGATCTCACTCATCTGCAATAAGTTTAAAAGAATAGTTAAGATGCAAACTGGATTACCATAAAAAAAATTGATGAAAATTGATGGAAACGAATGGGAGTACTATCTGCCGGAAAGATGATTCTGTTTCGATTCGAAGTACTACGCTGTTGTATTCACCCCACACAATAACAAATTAGGAAGCCAAACAATTGAGCTTTAAACAAGCAACAAAATGTTTCGATTACAACAGAAATAGAACAACCAAGCCGCTTGAACAGAGCTTGAACGTCCAACATAGCCGGTCAATATGATTCTCGGTAAAAGCACTTCCTTTAGTACTATTGTTTAAATGAACCGGAGTATCTTTTTTGGGTCCCGTGATGGTTGCTAATTCTCTGACATAGGTAATCTTTTGTACCTTTTGTGAATTATTGCTACACATTCTATGAGAAGATGGGTTAGTGCTTCTTCCCATCAAAATCTAAAGTCCTTTTTTTTCATATGCCCAGCGCATTCTATGATGGTTCCTAGTAGTTCCCTCTAGTACTATATGTGTAGGAGTGAAAACTACTATTAGCTCTAGCGTCACTATCTGATTTGGCTCCTGTTATATACGCAGTTGATAGTCTTCTGAATATCGTGTCTTTGGTTTATCCTTGACCTTTCTGGTGCGCTCTTGCGAGCCATTACCCACTGCCGTCATAGCGAAGTGAATTTCAGTCTTCCATAATAGGCTCATGTTGGCTACTGTCTGATCTACATTTCCTTATGGCTCTTGTCTTCGTTTTTCCTTCATGGTAGTAGTTACAGCTTCGCTGATTGCATCCCAAGCTTCTTGCATACTCAGTATGTGTCTAAATATGTTCTTTGTTGAGGTTAAGTCCACATCCAATCTGCTTGTCAGCTCATCTTTATGATATTTTGGAAAGGGGAACATAATGTGTTCCTCATTTCCGACAGCTCAGTATGTTTTGAAACATATAGGACTAATAAGCATCTGCATCAGGTAGAAGTTCTATATTAGGAATCGAAATCTGCGTCAGAAGAGTTCCATCTTGCCATTATTGATGTTGTCTTCATTGCACCAGAATCATAAATTATTCTTCTGTTTAGGTCTTCTAATGGTTGTCATGATCCCAGCCAAGAAATTCGTTATTCTTTCTCCACTGCATGCTGCAGATATTGTAACCTTGCACTTGTAGTAACGCCAATGTACACTTTAGCTATGTTGCTTATCAATCATTCTAGTCGTTCTACTATATAGATATTCTTAGCTATCCTTGAGTGTATTGAATTGAAAGCTGTGGGGGGAAGCTGCCTGGAAAGTGCGGTTCCAGAGAATCAAGAAATATTTCTTCGTCGTCTTCAGGATGTGCCATTCTGGTTCTTCCGTGAACATAGTACGCCTGCTTAGTCTTTTCGCCTTGTGTTTTGATAAGCCCAGGTGATTTATTTTGTTCCTAGGCGGCTCCACTGATAAGCCAATAGCACAGTCCAATTCACCTATTCCAAGGTGATATTTCCACAGAAAGCATATATGTAATCTGATAGGCATATCAACAGACCATTGCATAGTTGAAAGGCTCTTGGTATAGTGTTGGACCGCAAATGAAACAGCAAAGAGTTTGAAAAGCCTATAATGCTCTCTTATTTGAATTATGACGGCGATAGAATTTTCGAATGCGAGGTCATCGCCAGAAATATACATACTATCGTAACTGGGTAGCTACTTCTTTAACAATCTAAACGAGGTTAGTTCACAGAACTTCTTCAAGAATTCAGTGGAATTTGTCGGCCTAACCTCAGAAAGTATCAAAAGGCTTCCCAACTTCTAGTCACTTTGTCACTGAGGTCATTCAAATGCTGGTATTTTTTTCGTGATTGCGTACGAACTGATTGATATTGCCTCTTTGACGGAGTTCGAAGGATTTTTCCTTTTAACGCAGCAATACAAAGCCTGCTGGCCGATCGTGCTCCATCTTAGTGATTGATAAGTTCTTGGAAAGTTCGACCTAGGTTCTGTTTTTTGTTCCTTTATTATTGCCCTTAAGGATCGCAATGTACATTTGTATTTAGACCTCGTAACCCTACCCAGCCTAACCTATCCCAACAGTTGAAAGGCACGCCACAAGACTTTATCCGTTCTGATGTTTCAGTTTTCAAAGACGAAGTCGAGCATTTCGAGTGGAATTTACTTATCCGTGTTCGTGGTCCGTTCGACCTTACATAGTATCAAAACAAAAAAGTCTAGAGGTGTGACTCAACACGATCGGCCAAATCATCGGTTCGAAGGGTGAAATTAACAGTTCTTGCAATAAACTCATGGTTTCACGGACTATGTGGCAAGTAGAGCAGTCTTGTTGGTACCAAATGTCCTGGAGATTGAGGGCTTTAATTGAACGCAGTGTCCATTATCATGATGCAATAACGGGCGCTATTCACACGTTATGGCAGCCATCGTACTTGAAAAAATATGAATCGATGACCATCACCTCATAAAACACACCAAACAAGTGTGTTGTCAGAATATAATGGAAGCTTTTAAATCTCTTCGGCACTTGAGACTCTTCAGCCCAATTACGGCAATTTTACTGATTGACGAACCTATTAAGCAAAAAAAGTGTCTCATCGCTGAACAAAATGTTGGTCGAAAATAATACATTTGTTTCTGTAGGTCAGTCTGTTTGAATTTTTGCAAGAGTTGAATTCTGTTTGCTTTTAAGACCCTTACATTGTTGAATAGGAATAGGAATAGGAACATCTTCAAAGAAGGCGATCCTATGTCTTGTAAGAACTACCGAGTCATATCCCTATAACTCGAAGGACCACATTAATGATCTACAGAATGCTCAACTTACCAGTCCTGCTGTATGGAGCCGAGTGCTGGACGATAAGTAAGAAAGCTAAGCAAATATTGGGCACCTTCGAGCGAAAATACTCCGTCGGATATTAGGTCCCTTATGCGAGGAGGGCGAATAGAGGAGAAGATACAACCGCAAACTCTATGAGCTGTACCAGTACGTAGATGTAGTCCAAAAAGCCAAGATACACAGACTTAATAGGCTCGGCCACATCGAGCGAATGGACAACAATTCTCTAGCCAAGAGAATCTTCGAATCCCAGCCCCCAGGTTCGAGACGGAGAGTACAAAGACCAAGCTGTCACGGGGCCGCAGAGGATGGAAGACAACAATGTCTCAGGTAGGGACTCTACAAGGGTCGGGAGCCTTTTAAGAAACTCTTAGCTACCGCTCCAATATTTGCTTCACTGCGTTCTGGATGTGATCTCTTTTGGTCGCGTATTGTTTTTTAATAAAATGTAGGTCCTAAACTTTTCAAAATGATAGGCATGCCGGTTTGCAGACCTTAAGTTTATTCAAATGCACGAAACAAATTCCACGTATAACTTTTTCAATTATGTAACGTTGACTTTCTTAAGACAGCTGAATAATTTGTAGACGTCAAATGTCAAGCAATGCTTAACAAAAAAATAGTATCAAGTTAAAACAACTCATACGTCATCTGTCCAAAAATGCATAGGCAATAAAATACCTCCAAATGAATTCCCCTTTAGTTCAATCATCGACGTGCTCAACCACCCCAAGCTCCTGCTTATAAGCTCCTTTATCTCCTTCCATCATGCAACGAATTGTTAAATATGATTAAGGTAGTTGCTCCATACTTCATTAAACAATATTATTTCCCTGATCAATCTTCCTTATATACGGTGATTTTATATTCCATTAGAGTCATTTCTAGAGTCCTTCTCATTCAACAGTGTTTTCTACTAGAATCCAGACCACTATCCCACTGCCTGTGTGTCTGTGTAGCATAGCAAGTGCAATATTATCCTGCAATGCTAATTAAACTCTTTGTTTCTTTTATCTTTCATCTTGTTGCTGAATGACAAAGCTTTGTGTAAGTACAAAACACAATATTAAGTCGGGGACTCCACACCATCTTGAGACATTTATTTGAATAATTTAATTTTCCAGTGGTGCCTCGTGGATGACACTAATTTAAATTATAAAAATTTCCACTTTATTTTAGTTTTTATGAATTAATTTCAAATTAACTATAACCTTTCTTACTTTGTTGTTTTATTTTTCTTTCGTTTTTTTGTTTCTTTATCGTCCTTGCAACAAGCAGCTCTTCATGATCGACGAGAAGAGCCACGGTGGAATGGTTGTACTGAGGCATGGAAATATTGGCAGCCGTTTGGGTGATTCACTGCCAGATTATGATAATGTAAAGGTAAGGAGAATTAATTTAAATATTTTATAGAGGGTAAGGGCACAAACATAATACCACGAAGTATGTCCTTTAGTTACTGCGGGAAAATTTCTGCGGACATTATCCTTTCGCTTTGTGTGCGGTGTGTGTGGTGATGGGGTGGTGTTGGACGATTTGACTGGAGGGTATAAATTGGTTTCCTTTATTTAAATGAATTTTTATTGAAAATTATGTAGAACCATACCAGGGAATGAGAGAGAAGAGCGCCGCCGGAGAGTATTAAGAAGTATTTATCGGCTTTTAATAAGAAAGTTAGTTCCGCACGACTTTTATGGCGAAAAAGGGTTCCATTTTTTTTTTTTTTTTTTTTTTTGTGAACGTAAGACTCTTATAGTTTGTACAGACTTTAGGAGGAAATTTAAAGAAAATATTTTTACCCAGGAGGAGATTTTTGCAAGAGGATTGGATGTTTTATTTTAAGGGGGAAGTCAAATTTTTTTTGAGAATAGTGGAGATACTTTAGACAAACTAGTGTTCTTTAAGGGAGAGAATGATAGAGCCTTGCATTATTTTTGATCAATTTTAGCTCTCACAACATTCAGATTAGGAAAGCTGTACCTAAAAGTGCGATTCGATTCTACTCTGTCGTAGAAGCATAAAGCGTGGCTAGAGACCGAAATAATATGATCGCGGATACAAACAGCCAGAAGGAGTTTTATTCATATTGTAGCTGAAATATAACTATCTACGATTCGATGGTTTGGCCAGTAAAGTGCTGTGTCTTTTTGTTAGAATTTACCTTTTAACTCAATTATCTTACTTTCTGTCGCTTCCCTGCTTAACTTTTTTGTTGAAGTTAACATTATTTCACCTCCATGAATCTTCTGTGTAAGTTGTTTGCGAGGACTCCTGCCAAACACCAATCAGGTCAAGTCAATACCAATCTCATCCGCATTGCAATTTCCTGGAATATCCCTGTGGCCTGAATGTTTTATCAATCCCAGGTTTTTATGAGAGATGAACGGCAATGTAGTACGATCTTTGAAGTGGTTGTGGACGATTCCCAGGATCTGATGGCTGTTGGACATCTAAGCTATGACAAGGCTTCTTTGACTGCTAGTTTTTCCACCTGAAATACGGTGCAATTGCCAGGTAGCCGGCAGGACATACTTAAGTTAAGCTTAGCGGCATTGTACTGAGAATAGTTCATTTTATTAAATATATATACATGTGTACATACGTACATATATTCGTAGAAATATTGTAGTATTCGGCACATAAAACAGTAACTATTTGCCACTCTATTAGCTAAAACAGAAAACCAAACAAATAACTTTAATTATCGACCGTCTCGACCACAATACTGCCCTCCTTAAATGAACCATAAACATAACTTCAACTTTCCCCTAATTGATATTCTTCAAGTGACAAATTAGTATCTATCACCGAAAACCCTCAAAAAATCACCTCGAAAAATGACTAAAACACACACAAACATTTTTCACATCTACAAACGTTTTGCCCCATTCAACCATTGTCTTTCTATTGTCCATTGTGACCCCCAAGGGAGAGAAAGTATCTGCCATGTTCTTTGTTTCCAGAAGGTTAATTGATTTCCATCATTCTATTGACATGAATCTCAAAAGCCTTTTAAGTGTTCGATTATAAACCACTTTTGGGCGGAACACTTTTAACCCTTTTCAATGACATTACTAGTTTTTGTTTTGTGGCTTGGTAATTAGTTACATTAGCTTGTCAATTTATCATTCGACTTAAAGTTGAGAGGTGGAATTTTTAATAAGGTCAGCATTAGATATTATCTGGCAATAGTTGCACTTCTTATGGAGCTCTTAATAGTAGGGCAAATGGTTGCATGAATGTTCGTGGTACTGAGGGATATATTAATCGTTCCTGGTGCCCAGTACTTGAAATTATTCTTCTATCTAATTTGTTCCTCATCCTAAATAAGGAGCGAATCATTCATGTTAGTAGGTGGCTGGTGTATCGAGCTGTAAACTGTCTATTGATTCTGTAAATGGTTTTGATGTTGCAACTCCTTGTGGTTCCCTTTGTAGCCAGTGTTTGATCTAGTTGCATTTGTTACGTCGCGTCACTCGCTGTCTCTAGTCAGCTGCTCTGTGTTGCTGGGGTAGCTTTGATGCCAGCTTTCTTGTGTCAATTCACCTAAAGAAATACAACAATGCTACATGTCTTCCCTGTGGTTGATCGAGAATTCTCTTTGTCTGACGGGCAGTGAGCTTCTTCATCCCTGTCGCTGTTTTTTTTTTCTTTTTTTAAAAATCATTGACACTATACTTTTTTTATAATCTTCATAGATACTTATAGCGCGATTTCTATTGGCATGCACGATTCGCAAACCTGAGTAATCGATGCTACACACTTCAAACCACTCTCCCTGCGGGACTGCCGTTAGGTATTACTTCACGGGGCTGGTTAGCATGCTCTACTATCTCTATTTGCCTCTACGGCCCTTCTCAATGCTTCAATTCTACGCAGTTCAATCTGCACGGCCGTTATGACGGAACAAATCTCAACCCAGTCGTCCTATGACCTCTATTAGGCCTATTAGGTCTATTAGGCGCTCCGGGCTTCGTAGATTCGCTATGCTAGTTGTAAACCGTCTGCACTTGGACATAACGTGCTCCGCATCTTCTTCTACTTCTGGGCATTCTGAGTAAAATGGCGAGGTATCGTGTCAAAATCTGTGTGTCACCGTGCCCAGACAGGAACTACGTAAGATGATAGTTGCAGTCCCCCTGCGTTATTTTTATCCAAGTTTCAATGTTTGGAATCAGCTTATGGCTCCATCTACCTTTGGTGGTGTTGTCCCACCAAAGCTTGCCAAAGTGCTGCAGATGTTGCCCTTTCTTCCTGCTGTACGCTCCTCGTAAGCCTGGTATCTTGCCTATTTGCGACAAGCCTAGTGTTAACCATTTGCATTTCATTGGCACTAGGTAGGTGTATCTAAGCGTGTGTAAGGATGTTTGTTGATTGGTTTCTATTGTAGAAAGTGATCTTCGTATACATCTGTTTGGGATTGGTTTCGGACGCGCAGAGGACTACATTAAAAATGTCGCTTAATACATTCTTTCGGGAAGGAATCGATATTTTCAAAGTTTATGATTTCTAAATAAATTTTCATAAAGCTATCAACTCATACGATTTATTTCTCTGTTCGTAGGAGGACTATGATCTTTTGGATGGCAGCCTACTAATGAGTGATAATAAACTAGGAATCTTTCAATTTCGCAGTGACAATAAGTTAAAAGTACACGGTAAGTATCCTATTTGTAATAACAAACTGTAACAGTTTTCAGTTTCCTTAAGAGTTTATTATATTATAATCCAATTTAAAAAGAAGGAAAATGCTATAGATACATCAAATTGCACACAAATAATTGAGCCCAATCGAATTTCTTTCTTTTTTTAAAAGTACCTATCTATTTTTGCTGTCAAAATGTGGTTAAATTTTCATCGAGCCTTGGAAAGTGCAGATAGCTTAGGCATATTCAATTCTACGACAATAGCCCCATCTATCTGTCTAACATTGATTCAGTGGTCATACAGTACCATTTTAGGATATCGCCGATGGTCACCGTAT
Source organism: Chalcosyrphus nemorum (assembly GCA_949716465.1). Taxonomy (NCBI): domain Eukaryota; kingdom Metazoa; phylum Arthropoda; class Insecta; order Diptera; family Syrphidae; genus Chalcosyrphus; species Chalcosyrphus nemorum. The sequence goes on from OX454332.1 coordinate 60,735,468, forward strand.
TTAGCCATAGGGAGGACATATCATCATTCAACCTTGTAGGACCTTTCAAGGTGGCAAGTCAACCAGAACCCATTAAATAATAACATTTACTGTTTTTTTTTTGATGCGCTGGAGGCGATGGACTCTTTGTGGATATAGTTATGCCCGACTCCATGCTCTAGCATGATTACGTGCTAAACCACTGTCCTGTTGCCCCCTACGGTACCCCCCGTCAAGGCAATTCTTCGTAGGGGCAGATTTTCGACGTCATGTCTTCTTCGTTATGTTGCAGGGCTCTGTTCTGCTTAATGTTGTCGGCGATTGCCCAAGCTTCTCTTCTTGAACGCGTGAAACCTATTAGGCTCCTTTGGGTTACCGCATTGCCAATCTCCCTTTCTAGAGTGTTTCTCGCAAGCTCATACTTTTTGAACTCTACAAGGACATGTTCCGCGTTTTGGACTTTCCCTTCACAGTGCCGGCAGAAAGGATCATCTACGATATTGTATTTGTGAAGGTATTCCCGAAAACTGGAGCAGTTTGTAGGTCCACCGGCCATTTGCAGTAGCTCTGATGGTGCTCCTTTACTCGTTGTCGCTATTCTGCATGCATGCTGCCATTCTGACCTCCAGGTCGATAGGCATTCGCGGTGCTATTACATTAATTGCATCCCCCGGAGCATATTCTGAGAGATTCTCTTCTGTGTACCGAATTAATCCCCCGCATGTATGAGTTTACAGCTGTAGCTGGTTCCCATATAGGGACTGCATACATGAGGATTGACTTGCTAACTGTAAGCTTCTTATAGGCTGTTTTGGTCCTCCAATATTGGGCATGACCCGATTAGCCTTCACGCTTGTATGGGCTAGGTGTTCTCTAAAGTTGAGCCTATTGACCATAGCAGTACTCCCAGGTACCTTATGTAAAGCTTCTACTCTATGTCAGACGCTCAACTTTCTTGCTTATGAGGGCAGCCTCCGTTTTATGTTCTGCCAGCTCCACGCCTGATGAACGAAGCCACGTTTTCACGTTAGTTATTGCAGTGTTGCGTCACTTCTTCGTCAGCGAAGCCGATTATATGTACTCCTCTTGGTTTACGGATCCGGGCTCAGGGCTTTCCCAGAAGGAAACGAACTCTCAATACATAACTTCGTACGTATGTATATATATTTATTCGTTTGTTACCGAACAGGTTGAAAGAATACATGTATGATAGCATCCGCCCCATTTGCATATCATCTATATAAATCCTTACCCTTAAGGTTAAAAATCACACAAAGGGTCGCGTTAAGCCTTTTCCCATTCTTAAAATTCACATCCATTACTTCATCAGCCACATAATCTAGGTATATCACATAACAAAAGTGTCTTACGAGTACAGTTAGAGTGAACAAAGGTTGGCACTCGACAAACTCTAAAGCTCCTTTAAACATCCTTACTTGTGTGCAACATGGCAAACAAACGTGCCATGTCGTGCATCTGAAACATTTTCTCATTGCCACCATTTAATTGCAGATCGTTTATCAATGGGCATTTCAAATGCATTAAACGACGACAACACCAATAACAACGAAGGTGCCAACGGTCGACAAGCAACGGGCGGCAATAGCATCACCGGTGCCGGCGGCGGCGGTGGCAATGTGAACAACGTGCAAGCCATACCATGGGGTAAAATGCTGCCAGAGAAAATCGAGCAAACTCTCCCCCACTATCCGGTTGGAATGCGGCCAACAGATGGCTCCTGGCAAGTTGTCAACGGGACACGTTTCAAATTCTTTGTCTTCTCGGCGTACTACGACCGACGGGATGGGGCCAAACTGATACGCGTTATTGGAGCAACAAAAACACGCGGTCCCGAACGGGTGTGGTGTCGCTTTTGGTACACATACCGTGATGCAAGCAATCACACGAGATACAATTCAGCTACAGTAATGGCCAGGGTTAAGGTAAGTACACGAACACTATCTACACTACAATACGACAGAATTCAATCAACTTGTGTTGAATTGTTTATCCTTTTTTCCTGACCGACCCCCCACAAATGTGTATCTAGGTGATTCGAGAGAATTGGAATCTCAAGTATAGTGCATGTTTTGTGCTGTGCCCCCTGCGCTCCGCCGAACTAGATGTCCCACAGTCGGTGAGTGTTGTGAGTCGTTTGCGAGCACCACCGGGAAATATATTACGAGTCCGGAATACCGATCAAGATCCAGACTTTGTGAATCGGACGTCATCAGCGTCAGTATCTCCGGTAGACCAAATTGCCGATAAGATAGCCATTTGCGTCAAGCCATTCCATTTCAACTATGACCAGGCGCTGTATCTGATGGAGTATTTGGAATTTAACTCACTTCTGGGGGTGTCGCATTTTACCTTCTACAACCACACCCTCGGCAATCATGCAACATGTGTGCTAAATCACTACATCGATGGCAGTATACCGGGGAATCTAACCTCAGCGGATGGGGATAAACCAGAATTTCTGGGAAAAGAAAGCTCAACGCCAGCTGGTGAGACGCGCATCTCTTATTTAAACAGACTCATTATGAGTATTCCAATTACAAACCACCTCACCGAATTATCTTATGTTTTTCAGATGCCAAGGCTCATGGTGGCGCGAATATCACACGAAAATACGAAAGCACCTACATTAAGCCTACCGTAACCATCCTCCCTTGGGATCTGCGGATGCGTTCACAAAAAGAGATACGCACCGAGGGGTTGTTTGCGGCACTAAATGATTGTTTGTATAGGAATATGTATAGATATAGGTACCTGGCGTTGGTGGATTTGGATGAATTTATAATTCCACGACACGGGGATACATTAAACGAATTAATTAGGTAAGTTTTGGGTTTGATTGTGGTTTTTGGCATCCACGCTGCGGCGGATATGATACACAACCAAGTAACGAATGTTTGAAAACTTTTCTCTTCTTTGGGTATTTAGTTGGTTAGATAAGCGGTATAAGAACCGCAATGCGGGTGCATACTCCTTCCAAAATGCGTTTTTCTATTTACAATTCCAAGACGATCCATGGTTGTATGAAACAAAGAGTGCGAATCAGAGACTACGAGCGGCACTTGTCACACAGAGGAAGACACGAAGGTGAGTCCTTGGTTTTGATTTAATTTTGTTATTTGAAATCCACAAATTTGCTGTCTTTTTATGGTAATTTTGAGGAGTCCCTGAAATTGTGGTAATTTTTATTTAATTTTATATAAAAACATCCTTAATTTCACTGATTTTGAAGTCAATGACGTCAGTCATTTTACGGCAATCAATCGATTGCTTTCGTCACAGTCAAGCAAACCACGCGTCCAATAAAAACTATATTTAACTTTAACTCCCCTTACAGAGTTCAAAGTCCTTCCTTAAGGATGGTATCTCCACTAAAGGTTCGCTTATGTATGGCTTCCCATTAGAACAACGTTCAATTTATGCCTATCGATTTGTATCTCAGTGGCAGTCGTAAAAAAATATCCAATCTGATGATCTTAATACAATAATTAACATAGTCTATTCGCATGGGATTTGACATATGGTGGCTTGGCTGTGTGCATTTTACATTAACTCTCCTTCAATGTAATTTGAACTAATTTTGGTACCCTTGTTCCATTTACATGGTAATGACAGTACGCAATGTAATTTTTGTAATTACATTATTTAATGACAAATTTTTTTGCGTTTTTATTCAATTTTGCCTGCGGCATTTATTGTTGTATTCTTTTTTGGCTTTTTGTTTATCCCTAGACGGTCAAAACTCCACCCACAGAAGCAACGCTCAAAGTATATATGCCGCCCAGAAACTGTGGTCGAGGCGGGTAATCATTTTGTATGGGAATTCTCCCCCGGGAAAGGCTCACTAAATGTGCCACCAGATGCGGGAATATTACATCATTATAGGGTAAGTTTATCTATGTTTTCTTTTATTATTATTTAAGGAGAATTAAAAGAAAGTAAACGGAATGCAATTGTCGGACGAAATCAGCGGGACGAAAGTCAGCCATATGCGAGTCAAAAATAGAAATATGCTTTTTAGAAAAAAGGACATTCAACAGCTGCGTCTTAGACAAAATGCCAGAATGCACAGATATATGAAGAGTAGTGGTAGTAAAGAACTTTATTCACTTAGGCTTTATAATGAGCTCCGCCAATGGCACCAGTAGGGGGATCAGAGCAGAATTACTTTAGTCAATTAAGTAAAAAGGCCTAAAATCTGCTACTGATGCAGGGACATGGACTTTGACAAAATCAGATGAGAATGTCCTTGGTTATTTGCAACTCTTACTGCACTTACGTACACTGTCGGACAAAATAAAGTGCAAAAGCAGTTTATTCATTTTCAAAATTCTGTTAGTAAGAAGGAAAGAGCATTTATGACTTAAGTGATATGTTCTGACGTCATCTACTAAACTAGGCGGCACACCTCCATCCGATGGTCCAAATTTTCGATGACGCTGAGGCATAATTGAGGTTCTATGCCGCTAATGTGCCGGAATATCTCATCCTTCAGCTCTTGAATTATTGCTGGCTTATCGACGTACACCTTTTATTTCAAATAACCCAAAAAAAAAAAGTCCATCGGTGTCAAATCACATGATCTTGGCGGCAAATTGACATCGCCACCACGTGAGATAACACGGCCATTGTTTCGTTAGCTGCGTGGCAAGTGGCACCGTCCTGTGAAACCACATATCGTCCACATCCATATCATCCAATTCAGGTCATAAAAAGATTGTTATTACTGCCTGACCGGCCTTATTTTGGAAAAAATACGGACCGATGATGCCGCCAGCCCTTAAATCGCACCAAACAGTCACTCTTTGTGGGTGCATTGGTTTTTCAACAATCACTTTTGGATTATCATTCGCCCAAATGCGGCAATTCTGCTTATTGACGAATCCACTGAGGTGAAACTGTGCCTCATTACTGAAGATGATTTTCTTCGAAAATTGATCATCCACTGTTGCCATTTCTTGCCACCATTCTGACCATTGACGATGCTTGAAATGGTCAAGAGGCTTAAGTTCTTGAGTCAATTGCATCTTGATGAAATTGTTCATCAACGATAAGCGTGAGAGGTGCAATTGTTGGGTACGACGACGAGTTGAGGTGGACGGCTCTTCAGCCACCCTATCGCTAACAGCAGCAATATTTTCTGCAGTACGAGCTGTACAAGCATGCACTGGTGTTTTCACAACTCCTACAGACCCAGTTTGCTCAAAATTTTTGCACATTTGGACGATTAAATTGACCGAAAAAATCACGAACTGCACGATATGCATTTTGATTTGAACGCCCATTTTCATAATAAGCCTGAATAACTTTAACGCGTTGCTCGATTGTGCATCTTTCCATAGTTCAAATTGAGTTAGTCTGAAATTGAGAAATGTCAAAAACTTGACGTTTAGCTGTGGTTCACATTCAACATCGGCCCTTAAAATTTAAGCACCCTTTATATGAAGCGTTGTGGTAGTAAAGGACTTTGTACACTTAGGCTCTATAGTGAGCTCCGCCAATGGCACCAGTAGGAAGATTAAACGCTGGATTTCTTCTGTCAATTAAGTAAAAAGGTCCTAAATCTGGAATTTGACAAAATCAGATGAGAATGTCCTTGGTTATTTGCAACTTTTACTACGTTTACATATCTTGTACGATTTGACCATGAGCCAAAACTAGAAGGCTTGTTAGACGACATACTCTGTGAGTCGTTCATCTGTGATGCAACGATGCTAATTCCCTGGGGAATTATGAGATTTGATCCCTAAGTGTTTTTTGAAGAAAGGATCGAACAGTACCGCTCTGCAAGTGTGTTGATTTTTGTAATTTGTAGTTAACTCCATCATCATAAGTCCGATCGTATTTTCTCGACTCATCCTTTGTAAATTGATTGAAGTGGATATAGAGGAGGAAGTTTCTAATTTCTAGGTCTTCGTAAGGCTCTGTCATTCTTCTTCCCTCACGGCATCCTCTTCGCCAATGTTCTTAGTTTACTATTTAATCAGCAAAGCAACAAACAATTTGATATTCTTAAGTTAGATCTGCCTTACACTGCGTCTCCACGAGTCTGAAAAATGGCAGGCTTTTCAGTCAGACTTCTAGTCCGCCAGACTTTTATGTCATTAGATGGGCGAATTTTGTTATGACTTTTCATTCTTCAACATGTCGTCAACAGCAAAACAACTTTTAAAAAATCAACAAACTTATTGTTTCTGTTTGTGAAAATCATCATGAAAATCGATCACAACACATGTTTTTTCTTATAAAAAATTACTGTCAAACTTCAAATGTCAAATTTCAGTCAGGGTTGATGTCCACAGAGAAGACAAGACAAGAAGGCTGTCTTATATGTCCGACTGCAAGTAAAGTCTGACTGAAATTATGTCTCGTGGAGACTGGGTGTTATAGACGGCGAAAATAATAGCGTCTGAACCACCTACTTAAGGCTCCAGACAAGAGGGTTGTCAGTTCACAAAGTTGGTTAAATTGCGGGGCTGTGGCCATCGGTACTCAACAGGCCAACTTCATTTTCTCACTTGTCGATCATGAGTTTTCAAAATTCCCGAAGAAGCTTGCAGTATTTAAAACTGACTGTGCCACAGAGGTGGCTCACTGTCAGCAGTGAACGCCGCGTCGTAGGCAATGGATATAAATTTATTTTATGTAAATCTATAAGTTTCGTTCTTTATGTAAATATGTAAATCTTTTAAATATCAAATTTATTTTTTCTACATACATATGTACTAATATTTCACATATTTCTGTCGTTGCTTTCTAGGTTTGTGAATTTGGTGGCAACGATTGCATCAAATCCCCATCTGTCGTCGATAGGACCGCAACTAGATATGTCAACCGTTTAGTGGAACGCGTCGAATATGTCTACAATTACTTGAAAAAACCATGCGATCTACCAGATTTACCAATAATTCCCGACAAACCACCACCACCCGAGCCACCAGTAAATGAGCCCAAATATAAGCCAATAGTCCGAAAGGATGACAGCAAAAACACAAAACCACGCTTTAGATTATCAAACAGAACAGGTAAAGAAGCAGAGGAAGACAACGAAGCAAATAATGCTGTAGAACAACAATCGGAAGCGACAACCGAAAGCAAAAACGTTGATATCTCACCAACAGAGAATAAAAGAAAAGTTATAGTTTTCGAACATGGCTCAAATGGTCAAACACAAGTTAGAGTTAAATATATTTCTTAATTTATTTTATTTTATATTTTTTTCGCAGAGCAGTTTAGTATTCTCCAAACAAAAAAACACTGAAAATCATAAAACAAATTGGCATGATGAGCTAGATAATTTATCATACACATATCATGCGCCAAATCATGCCTCGTTAGAAAATATTAGCGCTCGTAATAAACTAAGAAAAGTTAACAAATAAATAAAGAGAATATAAATAGGCACACAATCATACCACTTGTTATAAAGGAGAAGTTAGCCGCTAAGCAAAAAAGAAAAAAATATATTAAAAGCAACTAAAAAAGGTCCTTTTTTCTATTTCTCAGTCTAAATTGCTTGTAAAGTATTATACAAATAAAATAAATACAGAAATCTATTAAAATTAAATTTGTGTTTTTCTTTTGAGGCACACCATAGTGTCTTAAAACAGAGTAAGTAAATTTGGACATGGGTGCCGTGAGACAGTATTTCGTGCATTGGGTTTCAAGATCGATTCCGGGAAAATACCACCAAAAGTTTTTTCATAGCCACACCTTTTGTGAGCATCTGCAAAATATCCAAGAGTATTACTGTCTTGAGAAAGCTTCTTCCCTACGGATACGGCATAAAACTGAAGATCCCTTCTGCCCGTGGAGAAAGACAGCTGTAAGAAGATAGCCTTTATTTATTTTTGAATTTGATGAGCTGCACTGTTTTTTTTTTTTTATTGCGCCAAAAGATGTGCAACCTAGTATCCTTGAAAGGTTCCCCGAGTAGTACTTGTTCATCGACTCTGAAATGGAATATTATAGTGTTAATCGGAAATCAATTTAGCTAGACATTCTAGATATATAGCAATTATCAAGCATCACATGTCACGTTATGTACAAAGAAAAGTTGTCTGAGGGACTTGAAATTAAAGTTAACTCGACTAGGCTGACGATGTATGAGCTGAAAGAAAACCAGATTGGTTGAGATAGTAGAAATTTTCCAATACGTTGGGCATATTGTCTCAAGATTGAGCAAACTAAACTAGTTTTAGGGTTTATTTATAGTTTTAGTTTAGCTTAGACTTAGTTTAGGTTTAGTTAGGGTTAGTTCGCGTATCCTTTTCCGCTCTTTCTCCTGGGTTGTGGCATAGGTCCTTGAGCACAACGACTTCCTATTCACCTCTGCCCGTCCGAAGTCATGTTAGGGAACTAGGGTTTAGATTCTTCTTCTGTCTTAGGTTAGCTATCTTTTTATGGCATGTTTTTTTGTTATTGAGTAGGTGGTGTAAAGAGATGTTTGCAAGAACCACCCCGTCCGACGAGCTTAGAGCTTAAGCCGAGGACCGAAAACATGCCGCCGCCCTCTTCTCCTACACCGAAGTTGCCTCTGTGGCGCTACCTTGGCTCATAACAGTAGGAAGAGTTTAAAAAAAAAGAGTGAAAAGAGGAAGCAACCATAGTTTGCGTACCGAAGAAATTTAAAGCAGGTGTAGACAAATTTCTTGCGGAGGAAATGAGAAAAGCAGAAGAAATGGCTTCAATGCAGAAAAGAAATATGTAAGGCAGTAAAGGAGCGAAGAATTGAAAGAAAACCAAAGGCAATAAAAGAGAAGATGAGAAACGACGACTTAAGCAGCAGAGACAAGCTTACTTTAAGCACAGAATAGAGTAATCAGGATTATCATAGAAAGCATATTACGCCCACATGCAGCAAGTAATACAAAATACAACTAACAACAGAAATAGTCAAAACAAACTGGAAACGATGTGATTATTATCTTCGAGTATTAGTGCACCAATGATCTCAATTATCTTTCATTACTGCAGATCCAGTATAACGACTAAACTAAACAAATGAGCCTCTTCCTATGTGCCAATAACCGCACTTATAAGGAATAACAGAAGCAGGAACTTCAAGAAGTAAGGTTAAACTAAAGATTGATTTAGTCTAAGGACCAGTGCTGTCGATATGGATACTATGGTATCTTTTAGATACTATTTCAGAGCTAGTGATACTGTGACACTCAAAACTCGAAAGTAATACCTAAATAGCATTCAGATCCAATTATTTCCTTCAGTGTGTACTCACATTTTGTTTGCTCCAATTGAATCTATGACTCAAAACCTCCAAGACAGCTTAAGTATTCCTTGTAATCCTCTGATTCGTCATAAGTGAGAAATGTTGCCAATTTTGCATATGTAGCTAGCTCAGAGGGATTGTAATTTCCATCGTTGAGTGTAGATCTTCTGACTCTTTTGTCATTTGGAAAGTCTTTGGGCCCTCTGCTGAGGGCGAAATAATTCTTTTTTCACATATGTATATATCACTGACCGGCTGTCACGTTAGGCTCATGCAATATGTAAGTTACAGGAACTATAACCTTCCCATAAAAATAGACAGTGATGGTTATGGGAAACTTAGGCACTGCAATAGCCCATGAAAACAAACTAGGGAGGTTACTAACCGGAAGTATTCAACTCAACTCGATAAAAGATGAAGTACTGCATATTTCATATTGCATTTTGGGAGACAGAAGAAATCTAAGGTAAAGGTACGAATTTTTGCAGAAGAAGAAACAAAAGGAAAGGCAAAACAGGGAGATATATTGTTCAACTTCCAATCAAGAAAGCAGCGAAAAACTAAGTAAACCAAAAGTCGAAGCCTCAATCTAATTATGCCATATTTAGTAATTGAAGAAGTTTTACAAGTATCTAGGGCCTTCCATCTCAAGTTTGCCTCTCTCATTTCCCTGGTTTAAAGTCTGAGAGCGCAGGGCGGGGTGCTTATGGAGAGGTCAGTGAGTTTAAGTGGGTTCGATGAAGCTTTCCTTGCTAATTCATCTGCCTTTTCATTTCCCGTGACGCCCTCATGCCCAGGGACCTAGCAGAGCAGAATCTTATATTGTGTTCCAAGAACCTTATGCTCTTCGCGACAGCACTTCACAAGCTTGGATTATATTTCTATGGCGGTAATTGCTTTAATAGCAGCCTGGCTGTCGATAAAGAAAGTGGCGATATTGTTCTTGCGGCAGACTCACGAGCAGCTGTTGTCACTGCCAGGACCTCCGCTTGGAAAACACTGTGGCCTGGGATATACCCAGTGATTCGGAAAAGATTCCGGATCCTAGACCGGTGTCCATTTTTGATCCATCAGTGTAAATATTTTGAGGTCAAGGTAAGGCGTAGTGTAATCTGTTGTGGGTGCATGACCGAAAAATCTGCCAAGGATGGTCGCGTGCCCTATCGTACTTGACTTCCAGCACGCAGTCTGACTTATTCTTTAGGCACTGATGGCTGCTGTTGATCTCGTGTAAATTTCCAGCGGAGGCAGTTTGAGAATAGCCTCAAGACCCGCAGTTGGAGTGGTTCTCATCGCACTGGTGGCACCAATGCAGACTAGTATTAGTACTTTAGTGATCTCCTTCAGATAGGTGGACTTGTTTAACGCTGGCCACCATACGAGGCTGCCATATGTCAGTATGGGTCTTATGATAGCCGTGTCACCCACAGAGGGTGCGCTGAACCGAGGAATTTCTCTTTTTTTTGGTAAATAAAACTAATTCCGTTTTCTCGGGGTTGACGGTAAGGCCGCATGTCTTGGACCATCTAACCAGGATCTTGAGGGCACCGTCGACTTGCTCACTGAGCGTAGTGAGGAATTTGCCCGTTCCCATTAGTACTACATAATATAATATAATACTGATTCTGTGGTCACAACCAAACTTCAGCTGAAGTTGTGTACCATAATAGGAGAAGTAAACTTTCTTCAATTGTACTTTAATATTCTAGATCAAACTGGCAAATGGCAAATATTTATACATATGTTCAATATATGGCCATGTAAGAAAAGGACCTCTTTAAATTACGCATTTACTAAAATATATAAAAACAACCACTGCAATGTACCCCTTTAACGGTAGCAATCACTAAATAATTTATGAATTTATCACTCGTAGCAACCTCATGCAGTTACCTTCAATTTGAACATTGTCCAAGTGATTGTGTAATATGTGTTTTCCAACACCTTCGACCTCATTTAAGGTTAGAGAGCTGGGTTCCTTGCAAATCCCCAGTTGACCATTTATCCATCCACAAACATCCTTTTTGGTATCCTAACCATTTACATATGTTGAAATATGATAATTTCCAGTTTCACCCCCATCACATAGCCATTATGCAAATATAAGACAAATCGAAAGGATATTATTCGCTCAGACAGTCATTCAGAATAGGACACTCCTCTTCACTTTGAATGTCCGTTATTCATAAAGAGAAAGAGAAAATAAAGTCACAATATCATTCAGCAGAGCCAGCATGATATAACCCTTTTCAATGAGAATAAGGATGTGAAAAGTTTTTCTTTTCTATTTTTTCTAAAGCCTTTTGTAAAACTGGACATAGTTAGGGTACTTATGTAACTTTTTCAGGGATCAGTGGCAAGAAGGAAAAAGATTTCAGTAATTGCTTTCAAACTGCGTTCTAGGAAATACACACACACACGGTAAATAACTCATTTACAGGATCTCTCCTAAAAAAAAAGCTGTACTGTAACAGCACGAGCTATTAAAATATAAGTTCTCTGAGTCCTTATTATTTCATTACTTTGAGAAGAGCTATTTTGTGGGTTGTGTTTTTTTTTTTCGTACCCACAGGATACTCAAACGGCATTGAATTTAAGTGAAACGACGACACGACCTGTCCATAAACCCACAGGCAGGGAAAAATAAGAAGAAAAGTTTTCTTGGCTTTATAAAGCTCTTTATGAATTCACATGTACCCTTGCTGTACTGGGGTGTGTGCAAGACCGAGAAGGATATTATATTTAAAACAAACATCTTTGCCAGTGCGAATGAATTTAATTGCATTCTACTGCTCTAGCCTAAGTACTGTCACACGCTAGTAGAGGGAAAGATACTATTACTTGCTTGTTATTCCGTTTGTCTGGCGGAGCAAGTAGGTAGCGTTGTGCTGCATGTCCTTCTCCTGATTTTAAATGTGAAAATTAAAATATTTTTCCAGTAGTGAAGAAATTCTCGACGACAAATTTAGTTGTAATTAAATTTTCCACTTTATGTCTGCCCTATAGGGCAGCGAATGGAGACAGTATGTACAGAAATTAGTTTGCAAAGGATAAGAAAGAAAATGCTCAGGATATGAGACTGCTGCGGTGTAATTGTGTGGAAATCCAGGATGTTTGAGTTGTAAAGATTTTTTTTTTTGGTTCTTATTAATGTCTTTTTTTGAAATTATATTGTTGTTGGACACGTGGGGGTTTCGCTTTCACTTGGAGAACGATGCCTCTTGGGCTATTTAATGTGGCCTTTTGGTTTAAAGTTTTAACTGAAGTAAGTTTGCAAGGAAATTACAGCATATGGCATCGTTCCAGGTGATGCTTCTGTAGGTAGAGCACTTGCTAAGAGTATTCTGTAATTATTTAAATGAATTGTAGCACTTGTAGAGGAGCTATATAGATATTAACGATTATACTTCTGTGAATAGCTTGTACAAAGTGGATTAAGAGTCATCATCATCATGACTGCGTCGAAATAAGCAGAATAAAGTTAAGTCTGGTTTAGTTAGTTTAGCATCCACGGAAAATATACTTACATATATTGTTTTCTCCAAGAAAAGAAAATAATAAGTGCTATAATGTGAGGCTGGGCAGCCTTCCCGAACCACCCCATTTTCACTGAGGTGACATCGTGGGCCATCTACCGGGATTGCTTCACCAATAATCGTGTTTCGGGTTCTGCTGAGGTTCAGTCATTGGCAGAAAAGTTGCGATATGTGTTCCTCAGCGTCTGTATCGCCAGAGCCTCTGTATGAATCCGTAGTCGTTGATCTACATTCGTTTAGAAGGACACAAGTTCCTTAGTCATCTGATTGTTATATAGGGCCCATATTTTTTTTTTTTTTTTAAATAAGTATCACCTCCCTATATTGGCTGACAGTATGTGCTATGCTTGATTTTGTTCTGCGTCTTTTCTGGCAGCTCATCATCCATCTTATATGGGAGCCCTTGTGCCTCGGCATCCAACAGAGTGTTGAGTATATGATATTTGAGTTCTTCGATAAATACGGATTCTGAGAATGAAAAAAGGACCATGCGTGGTCACCAAGATTTTGAAAAACTATGTTGCGGAGAAGCAGACCACCACAAAAATAAAAGTCAATCAATGGGATTGTAGCTAGCTATGTTTTTTGTTTGTCAAGAACGTGTATCATCCTCAGAATGTTTTGCCTTGCTATTTCTTGAAAACAGTTTATCACAGCGTGGCAGCACTTCCCGTAGAAATCTGTTTTTCAGAATTATTCACTGACATTAGGCTGAACCAGTGTTGCTATGTCGACGTAAACTTACCTTATGAGGGAAATTCCGTCCACTGGAAAAAAGAAGCAAATACTTGAATTTCGAGCAGAAATTTGGTCGAAAGAAAAGAGTGTACCTATATAAATTGCCGATATTGCAATAAATTTACTAAAGAAAGAAAGTATTTCCTCAAACATTTTTTCTTTCTCCTCTCCTTAAGTGGCTCATACACAAAACACTTGGGCGCGCACTTGTGTCGGTGCACTCAAATGTGTGTTGTTTGCTGGGTATGGTTTGGTGTACGCACCGATTTTTGTGCCAGTGACGGTCCGAGTAAAATCAAAATACCTACATATCAAAGTTTGATTTATTTTTTAGTGTCGGTGTCCCGATCAGTGTGATGTGTATGGTGAAGGGCATATTTGTCTGATGAGACCGTTGTCCTCGATGTGTATGGGCTGCTTTACATTGGCCAGCTACCGGGTCTTGCTCTCCATATATTTTTATTTGCATTTACAATAAAGGACATTAAGGTTTTCTTTTTTATTGTTCACACAAAATATGCGATTTTTTTCGTTTTAAATAGTCCATAAAGAATATTTATTTTAACCACAAAATTGCTTATAAACAAATCTTATTTTTTCAAGAAAGCCTAAAGGAAGAAAAGAGAAATTTGGCGAGATATGGAGGGAAAAAAGGAAAAAAGGTAACAACCATCCCCAAGACATACCGACACTGGGCTGAACGCCATAGTTCGTGAAAAAGATAGATAAACAAAACCAAAACAAAGGAAATGGCCATCTTTGATAGGTGCTAGGTACTAATAAAATTTATAAAATTTCCATCTAGCCGTAGGAAAACGAAAAAAAAAAAAATTACCTTGAAACTCACCCAGATACGTATCTAGATCTTCTGTTCTTGTTGTAACTTAATGTTAATGATCTGATCTGATTCAGATCACGTGAGAATAAAACATGGCAGTTATGTTGGCTACCCTGTCAGATTCTAGATGGTCATGTTTTCCAGCATACTTCCTATTAAGGGAGCTTTCCAGTGTGACAGCCCGAAAAATCGCTGTTTTTGGCGATTTTTTTTTTTAAAGAAAAAATAATCTAATCGGTCTGGTTTTTTTTTTGTATATTAATTGGGTATTGAAGAATACAAAACAATTTTTTAAAGATCGATTTATTTATTAATTAATATCTATAAAAATGATGTAACAATTGTTGCAGAAAATGCACTTGGATGTGGTGTCCACGTTGGGGGTCACAATTTTGATCGGAAACAAAAAACACAAAAAGATTATTGATCGGTATATAATTGGCTTTCGGGCTATGGAGGCTTTTTTTTTTTTTTTTTTTTTTGCAAAAATGGCGCCGGTTTGAACAAAAAGTATCGATTTTGGCATTTTTTTTTGGCAGTTTTTTGTACCAAAAAATAGGAAGATGTCAAAAAACAAAAAAAAGCTTCCATAGCCCGATAAACAATGACGTTAAGAATATTGTGTAAGAAATTCAACTCGATAGCTTTAAAACTCTGCCCTCCAGGTTGGACACCGTTTTGAAAAATGCTGTTTCGAGAAAAACGCGTTCAAAGTTTCAAGTGAGGAAATTTTAGGTGTAGCGCTCCGTTTCCTTCTTCCAAGAAATGCTGTACAGTAACCGAAATAATTTGAATTTCGGCATGAAAATTTCAGGGAATATTCGGAAGAGTGTATACTATTCGATAAAGCAAAAAAAAAAAAAATCGATTTTTTGAAAATTTCACACTGGAAAGCTCCCTTAACTCACCGAAAGGTAATTCAAGTTACCACCACTTTATACTTCAAGTTATCCATGTTTGCACTGACAGTAAAGGAAAGTAGCAACATGCATACATGTGTAAGTCGGCACGACCTAGTCGTACACTTTATCTTAAACTTATTTGACTGCAAATTGTGAACAAATCAGTCCTCTGTTAATTACTTACCACTTCCCCAGAAAAGTTAACATTAAGGGGTACCACTTAAAATAAATAAATGAACATACTATGTTTGTATGACCGTTATAACAGTTTCAGCTGATTTTTCTAAGACTTGCACCACTGAATTTTCTCGACCATTTGAAATTGAAAAAGGAATTTTGTTTGAAATTCACTTCAATCACTTACTTCAAAAGCTATAATCTAACATAAACACCCCTAATAAGCAAAAATTCAAATATAACCCCACTTTGTCCCATAAAAGCTTAAGGAATTGCTTGCCATAAAATCGCACAACCATAAAAGCTTTTCTTCCGCCATCGCCGCTAGAAGGACTCTTTTCAAATAATCCGCTTATTGAATACCTATGTGTGCATACAAGGCGCATATCGTGCCCCTTGATATCTGAAACATTACCTTAAAGTCATCGGGTTGTCTTATCCTTGTGCTTATTCAAAATCAACTCAACCCCCTTTTCATAATATTTCAGAAGTGATTGCATCAATCTATATCCTCCATATGATGCCTAGGATAACAACACCCATAGAATACAAGCTAAATAAGGAGGAGATAACGAAAAGGAAAACCTAAAGCAAACTACAAAAAAGAAAACACTGTCAATCTGATTTTAAAAATAAATTGAGAAAGTGAAACGAACGAGCAAGGCAGCGAGGCGAGGGCGAAAGGATATGTCCCACAGAATGCAAGGAAAACAAGGAACAAATAGGGAAAATATTGATAGAATTTCATGTTATTTCATGGGGATAAAATGCGGATAAAAATTGTGAATTGCGGGGTTTATTGTGTCGTTTTAAAAAGGATAATGCTTCACAATCTGTCTCCGTCTCTTTCTTTCGTGTTGTACGGTCGCTCGCTATCTATTTGCCTGTCATTCTTCAACGAGAGGACATAATCCCTTTGTTTTGCACTTTGTGGCACAAACAATGTTATTTCAAGTAGAAGCCTTGCAATCTGCCGCCTTCCGCTCTTCATGTTCTGTACATACAGACATCATGTTTAAGGATATTTTTGTCTCCGGGTTTTCTTCTTCCTTTTTTTTTGCGTTGCGTTGCGTTCTGTGGCGAACAGGATAGAAGGAGTTCAATTGATAATGGTGTCGGAGTAAAAGTGTCACTTTACAATGACATTTTAGCCTCTTTCCATATTTTTATTTCTCCACACCGCCCCCATAGCTATGGCGGACGTCTCTACTATCTCCTACTGTGGCAAGGATGGATAAATTCATTTGCGTTTTGTGGGTGGTGGTGGTGATGGGTGGCCGGCCTTACTCTCCATCTCGATGTCATATTACGCTTGCACGTGATTTTCAGTCGTGGTAACTCAACAGAATAAAAAAATATACCGTTAAATCTCCTTTGTTAAGGATTATCCAGAAAAAAAAAATCAGAATCTGAACTGAATGGAAAATCAGGTCAACATGCTTGATCCTCTCTGGCAGAGTGTGGATTTGGAGCACCACTCACACGGATTTATGTGTATATATACCTATGCGTAGCATTTGTTTGTTTGTGGTATTTTTGCAGGCAGGCAGGCAAGGCAGCACTTGAAGTTGGTGCCCTTTGAGGTTTTTTCGTTCGGTGGAGGTGGAGGGGTTGGTTAATTTTGCGTGCAGCGCAGCGTGTATGCTGATGACATCATTTGACAGGAGGCAGAGCCAACGTGGTGGTTGTTGGTTTGTTGACCGAGAGTGAGACAGGGACCCGCTTTTGGATTTGGAAATATGTTTTCGGGTAATGTTGACGGTGCTGGATGTTGATGATAGGTTTGTGGCTACGGTGGTTAGGTTGAAGGTGGTTTCTGTGGCACCGGTTGAGTGCAGGTGGTGGTTGCTGGGGTTAGGCTTGTACATTATTATTATTATTTTCTTTTCAATAATGAATGTCAGCTAAAGTTAAGTAAGAGAGAGTAAGTGGTTGGACCTTCTAAAGTGGGAATGTTTATGCTTATGGATTTTTCTAGGTCAACAATTTCTGATTAAGCCAAACGGGATTAGGATGGACGTTTGGACATTTTGTTGGAATGTGAATTAAGTAAAGCACGTCGAATTATTTTTTGACCTTGGTGGTCATAGGGGGTTAATTATTTTAGATAGAATACACGTGTATACATATGTTTTAAATTTGTATGAGAGTTTATAAAGCGAAAAATTTTGCAGTCACCAAGTCGACTATTCATGGAAATGAAATGAAATTCGATGAAATGATGGGAGTATTTTTTTACAGCCCCATTAAGATACAAAGGATGATTATGTGGACCGGGAGAGGACGTCGTAGATTTCATTACCTCTTACTTTCAATTGTTGGATCTGTTGATGAATTATTTTTAGTGTTGAAACGAAAAGTATATTCAGTCTCAGTTTGGGTGAATATGGTTTGAATAACGATAAAACCTTTAAATTCAAACTTCCTTATTTTTGGGCAATTCTAATTGCTCCATTTGGTACGCACAAGAAATTAATTTCCAATCGAACATCATGAAGAGTTAAGCTGTCCACCACGAACAAGAAGAGGAATATCGGGTCTTCAGTAATTTTTTTTCTACAAAAAATTATTGAAATTTACTTTGCAATGTTCCTTGCTATTTTATATTCCTATTTTTAGATATTCGGTATTCGGCTGAATAGTGAAAATGGACCGAATAGGCCGAACACCGAATAGTAGTATTTTTTGCACCACTGTGGAGCTGTATAAATAAATAGTCAATACTTCTCGTCCTCCACAAAACACCTAAAACCAAAACAATCTAGATGTATCAGCACCTTAATCTGGAAAACACTTCAAATGTCAAATCGTTACATAAATATTTGTATTTGCATATCTAAGCCACAGAATGATAGCAATGTCAAGAGATATGGAGAGCAAAAAAACAAAAACAAAAAACCTCAAAAGCCCTTAGGCCACTTGAAGCAGCTGAATGAATGGACTGTGAGATTTATCGATTCATCATCATCACCAGTGATGTAATACTGTTTCGATTAGACCAATCGTTATTTTTTATTTCCGTCCGCCACCTCTGGCATGAAAAAAAATTGAGAGATAATATTTTTTTTTTTAATTTTAAACGGAAAGGATTGGTGTTTTCCTCCCGTTTTGTGCAGTAATTGAAGGAGCCACTTAGTATTCAGTATATCGACCATTCAATTAGTAAGCATGGACAAACAACATATCCTGACGAGACATATGTATGGATGTACATATGTTTACAAGAAGATGAGATCCACCCGCAGTCCTTCCGACTAAAGCAGGGGCTCTTGAGGCTATGCTCAATCCACAGAGCTATGTATTATTATGATGATGAAATAAAGGGAAGTGTGTCAAAAAGTCTCTTCTAGTAGTCAGTTGGACAGAGGAAAGAGACTGAATCTCCAGACAGTAACGAACTGATAAATCGCACTCATCTTCCAACTTAGGGAAGTTTAAGCAGAGCAGATCCTTTACCCGATTATCCACCTTACTTTTTCGTGGTTTTGTGCCTCAGTGCAGTAAAGGAGACGGAAGCTAAAGGCTACACCCAAATCCCACTACACCCACTAACTGTAACTCCTGCACTATAATTCGAAACCTAACCCTCAAAATAAAAAGACGCAGCTAACAAATTGGAACACTAAGTCGACGAGCACGCGAAAGGAAAAAGTAGAAATTATATAAGCGATAACGAGCACCTCCATGAGCGATGGTGTTCCCGAATGATCCCAGAACTTCTTTAACACCCACCACAAGGAAACGGCTGAATCAAAAACTACCCTGGCCGATTTGGTAAAAGATTGTCTATCGTCAACAGTGACAAAGATGAAGAACTCAACAAGAACAAGAAGTCACTGATTGTCAAACAAATCCTAACCACCAGCAATTCATCCGATCGAAACCACTTTTCGGGCTCTTGACAACCATAAAATGGTTCCAAATCCTGAACTGTCTCCACGAGGCCACCCTTAGATGACTATAGGAAGTGGTGTATAAGTTGTAACAGTCCGATCAGAATGTCAAACGAAGGATCATCGTGAAAAGCCTAGACAGCAAGTTATACGTGCTCTGAACCCAGATGTCCCCTGTGGAGTTATCGACTAGTAGACATAGGAATGTCTATCCGGATTCGGAAAAAGAGCTCTAGCTCAAGCTAGAGAAACCATACATACAGGATCAGGAATTGTGATCAACATAGACATTGTTCAAGTTCAGGAACTCTGAAATAGTGGGTGCATAATATGCGGAAACTAATCTTTGAAACGGACCCGAAGAACAGTAAGTACCTCAATAGCATCCAAACGAAAAAGAACATTAACGTTTTGCTTTTTGGTCCCTGCAGCAACTCAGATCAAGAATAGTTGACCGTGATCGGAAACATATGAGCACTAGCTCACCTAGGCCTACGAGGAGGGTTAGAGACTGGGTTATAGGGACCAAATTATGTTGATTGCAACAACAGAGAGAACATTGATAAAGGGCTTAAGCTGAAATTCAGGAAAACCAGCCGGAGCTTTTGAGAAAGTTAAAAAGGTTTCTGATAAAAAAAAATCTGTCAGATCACCAAGTGGAGGTTCCTTATTGACGCTAGAGCGGGACAGTTGCAGAGAAGGCTAAGGATCGGTTATTCGTTCTCCTCAACCCTACAAATCATGCAGAAATCATTTCAGGTGAGGTCTAGAAATCTGGTGTGTGGGCCGATCACGCAATGTCCTGTGAGGACACCGATGATGATGCTCAGGTTCGAACGATTCAGAACCATCAATTATTTTGGACGTTCCTGGTTTAGGTTAGGCCAAAGTTCTCTAGATATGCTCAAAGGACAGTTTTCCTTAAGAGCGTCGGCCTTTCTTATAGCATTCAGTTTCAGCATAAGTTTAGAAGTAGCAAGTGGGATGCCAACCCACGGAGAAAAGGGAATAGACGGATGGAGTGGGACAAGGTAGGGACGACTATATTAAGCTTCATGACTCATCTGGGGAAGGCTCCTGAGAATCCATGACTTACTGAGCTTCTACAAAACGACAAGGTTTAATCTCGTAGAAGAACGGTCCGGACTTGAATGGCCTAGCAATAAAGTCTTGATAATTGCAACAACTTATTTGCCATACCTCCATCCGCTGAGGTACTTGCCAACCTTGTGCACAGCGTAAGCAAGGAATGATGGGACCCCATGTTGGACTGTGATAACAAATCCAACCATCTGCAATGGGGCAGCACTGAATTTGTCATTGGTAGCAAACATTTTGTAGAAAATATTGAATCCAAATCCGCTTTCGTTACAAGGTACGATGATATTACCCTAACCACAACTGAGCTGAGACTTTCACATTCATGAGTTTCTATTCATGAATCAATTAGAATATTTAATACCAATCGCAACCCGCAAACACCAGATGGGGGTTACTTCAAGTGCCAGAAGGATGCAGTGCAGTGGTGAGACGACGTTGCACTTATGTCAAATATGTATATTCGCAAAATATATACAAATTTCCAAACGAAATTAGATACTGAAATTTTTTTATTTTCTTTTTTTTCTTTTAGTTTTTCTCACTTCTAATCCCTTGACGCAAAAGCAACGATATGAATGTATGTACTAAAATAAGGTAAAGGCTGTCTGCTAAGAGGCTTATCTTTTCGCTACATGCCTTCTTTGCATAATTCCTTAACTCCCTTAAAATCTGTCACAAAAACAAGCTCTGTATAAATCCAGGGCATTTGTACCATTAAAAATTATTTGCTTTGAATAATATAATTACGTTCCACCCACAATGTGACATTTGAGTTTGCTTGCTTGCTTTATTCCATGCAAATAAACAATTGCCCAATGGGTTAAATTCTTTCCAAGTGTACCCACGCGCCTTTGTGGTGGCCAAAAATGTCGCAGCAATCTTTCTTCCATAAAAGAGATGAGTTTTCTTCGAAAAAAAAGATAAATACATAAATAAAAGCATATCCTCTTGTGTAGGTACCTTCAACATATAAGTACATCTGCCCTTTGATTTGTGCAATTCTATCCATGAGCCGTAGCCCGTAGGTAATCAGGTTTTAATTCTTCTCAGCCTCATGATGCATGGAAACTAGTCTATGTGTACTTAGTTATCTTTAACGTCCTCCGAAAAAAAAGGATACAGAATATTTCTTAGCAAAAGTTTTCTTCAAAATCGACAAGGACTTGCAAGTGAATGCAACTGTTACAAGGAAATCACAACGCGCAAGGATATGCAATTTCAACCCTCATTACTTTAATGGATATTCATTCCTTTTGAAACTAGGTTAGTAAAGGAAGCTCCTTTCAGTCCTTGTGTTGCTTGTTTTATTCTCATTATCCGTTTGATGCCAAAAGCACGCACACAAATTATGACAATAGGCGGAGGTGGAGAGAGCAGCTCCTCCGCCTTACATACACCCAACAATCGGATTTTCCATAACGACAAAAGAACGAACAAAAAAAAAACACAACATTTCAGCAGTTTTTTCTCGCCCTCTGTGTGCATTTGTAATATTCATTAAGTTAAGAGGTCAAATTGAATTGATTTTTAGTAAAAATAAAAAAAAAACCAACCATGCCTTCTGGCCACAAACAATTTCTAATGAAAAAGAGGAAAAAAAGAGAGAACAAATGAAAAGGACGAGGATTTAAATAAATATCTCTTCGGTTGTAGAGTTTTTCTTTATTTCGTTATTTTTTTTTTTTTTTGTTTGCCTTGCTTTGCCTTCTTGCCCCAGGAATTCATATCCTGCAGCGGTATTTGAATTTGAATTTGATTTTTTTTTTTCGTTCCTTCCTCGTTTTCCAATTTTTCTTCTCTCGGTCATTGTGACTAATTTTCAATTGTAGGACAAATCAAATGGTTCGGAAGGGAGAGTGGGTGGACAAAGGGGTGCCGGGCGGTGGTAGATGGGGGGGAAAAAGTTTTCCTTTCTTCAAAAATTACAACGGAAGTTTTTTCCTGTGTTGGTTCTGGGCAGGGAGGGGAAATAAATTGAGGAATAGATCATTGAAATGCGGTTTTTATCATGTCATGTCATGCAGAAAAGGTTACTTTGAAAGGTGGTGTAGAAAAACTTACGAATAGGAAAATTTGCTTGGTAATTGGACAAAAATGGGTAGGTAGGAATATTGTTGAAAGAATTTCTAAGAATCTCTTTCTAAAGGTACTTTTTCATGCAAATCATTTGCGGTACGTGAATGGACTTGGTACTTAAGTATTGGAACACAGAGCAGACTTTTGCCTTAGACCTAAGAACTTGGGTGCTTAGTAACAATTAATTTATTATAAACGACAAAAGGACGCTTTACAAAGCAGAGATTTTAACTTTGATTTAACTGCCTACTTAAGGGCCATCTGACCAAACGAATGTATTGAATTCTCTGATGATGAAGACGTTATCCTGAGGTATCAGCAGATTTATTCATAAGCAGCAGAAGCAGAGGAAACTACATGAACTTACGACACTATGATTGTCTATATAGCTTCAGCAAACACAGAGTCTAGACAGTTCGGCTCAAAGAACGGAAGGAGCATTTGTCTGCAGTTTTGAACCATGCATTCGCTAGCAATATGCTCCTCAATCAGACGGGACTGTCCGGACTAAAAAACTGATCAAATACGTGCTATGATGACCACCCTGTAAGAATCAGACCACTATCGCAATCAAAGCACTAATAAATATCAAGGTGGTAGGATATTCGCGCCGAACAGTAGCGTTAACCATCGACTGAACCACTTTTTTTTTTGGAAGAGTTTGGGAAGCTGATAGCTATCCTGACAAGTAGAAAAAGGGAATGAATGCCTAACTTCTTTAGAAAGAAATTTGAATGCAGTGCGAGAGGTATGGGTAAATTGATCCTGGAGTTAATAAAACAACACCTTGAGGACTCACTCGATCCCGATGCAAGAGAGGTCCACGTCCTGCATATAATAAGGTTGTCAGAGGAATTTGAGATCGAAACTGAGGTAAGACAAAGCTGCTTTCTCTATCTTAAAACTTCATTTGAGAAGTGCACATTTCCATTTCCAAATTTTTTTTTTTAATTTTGAATGCCATTCGAAACAGGATCAAAATCTTGTTTGAATATCAAGAATAAGATTAAAAGGAGCTAGGTTGTCCATCTGGAGAGCGATAAATGAACGAGCTCATGGCCATGCTAATGATTTTCAAGTTGTAAACGGTGATTTATTTAGAGGTACTTTCTTGACTATGCATTTTCTGACATTTATCGCATGAGTCGTGTTAATTTGTCGCAAACACCAGCTCGTCACTGCTCTGCCTACCTGCCGTCGTATACTTCTGAAGATTGAGAAGTCTTGTCAGTCATTTCTTCTCGAAGCTGAAGGACTTAGGCGACGTTGAGCTAATGGATCTCTTCAGTTTCATATCACTATCTAGGTGGTTCTAATAGCGGACTTTCTCTTTCTGGCTACATGGGTGGGTCAATCACCCACCCATCTGAGGAGTAGATAACCCAAAATGATTGAAGAGGTGTGATTACATTCAGACAAAACACCGATTTAATGTGTTTTATGGGCTGGTGAATTCATTGGTGCATATTTTTTTTAAGAACGAGGCCGACCAGAAGGTAAATGACAATGGTACCCATTATGGCGCGTAACTGACTTTTGCTTCCTCAAATTAAAGTCCGTGATCTCCAGGACATTTGGCACCAACTTGAAACACAGCCCCGGAAAATATGACT
This sequence comes from Chalcosyrphus nemorum, assembly GCA_949716465.1. Lineage (NCBI taxonomy): Eukaryota > Metazoa > Arthropoda > Insecta > Diptera > Syrphidae > Chalcosyrphus > Chalcosyrphus nemorum. The sequence continues at coordinate 60,759,568 of OX454332.1, forward strand.
TTATTGCGAGAACTGTTAATTTCGCCCTTCGGACCGTTGAAATAGCTCTACATTTTTACTTGCACCGATACGTAGTATAGGGCAAGTTTTGGATTCGTGAAAATTTTCGATCTCGGGATTTTGATAAATTCTGATATTACCTTTATAGAGAAAAAAGTGGATCTGAAAATTCTGTCTGTCTGTCTATCAGCGATTCTACAGCTTAAACGGGTAAACGGATTTTGATCAAACATCATATCTAGGGTCTGTGGGCTAATCCCTATAGGCAAAATTGAAGTTTTTGTTCTAGCCCTAATATTAACGGTACTTTACTTAAGGCTAATTTAACAAAAAGCAGATTTGCTGGAAAACGGTTCCTAGGATTTTTTTTTTAAATTTCATATTTCGGCTAGTTTGACAAATTGGTATAAGATGGCATACCACATATTTAGCCAAAAGCGTTAATGACGGTACTTTACCTATAGCCAAATTGGTAAAAAACTGATTCTCTGGAGAACGGCCATACCGATTTTGTTTAAACTTTATACTAAATCAAATTTAGATATATGCTACAAAATGGCTTACAGCACTTTGGCCAAAATTTGTTATAAAGGCACTTAAGGCTAATTTGGTTAAAAGCCGGTTTGTTGAAAAACAGGTCAACTGATTTCGTTCAAATTCTTATTTCGTATAAAACTGGGCTAATGCTAAAAGATGGGGTTCCAAATGTGATAATAACGGTACTTTTCTTAGGTTTAAGCGGTTTTAGCCAATTTGCTCGAAAACGGCTCCAAAGATTTTGATTAAATTTCATATTTAAGTTAGTCTAGACATATTTCATAAAATGGGGTACCACGTTTTTTGCCAGAAAAGCATATAACGGCACTTTACTCATTAACTGGTTTTAGAAATATGGCCATTTCTCGGTTAATATTCAATGGATTTTGGTCAAAATCAAAACGTGAGCAAAATATAATGAATACAAAAATATAGCTCTTAATATTATGAAGAATTTAAAAAAAAAAACATTTTTTCATATATTTAATTTTTTTAAAGTTCATTTATTTCCATCTAACAGCTCAAAGGTGCAAGTACGTACGACCCTGCCATGCACTTTATTTCTATTGGGTTTATATACGATTGTTGCTCGCGTTATTCGCCAAATACCACTCGAAATACTCGGCCGCGGCATCGAAAATTGCAGCTTTAGAATGGATCATGAAAAAATTCAAGAATGGTTATAAAATAAATAAAATCAGATGAAATATTTCTTCTAAATTAGTCAACAATTAAAACGAACGGCTTTAAATTCCTGCAAAAAAACTTTATATTTCCGTACAATTTCCATAAGGCTATGTGCTAATATGTTGTATTGCTAGATTTTTTTGTTTAATTTAAAATTTTAAAGCTCCAGCTCTAGGGCGAAATAGAAAAGCACTAACAGCAAATATTTTTTCTATACTTCTGCATAATTGACAAATAGTTACCTACATTCAAAAAATAAAAAACCAAAACAATATCGGTTCAGTTACTGTTTTCACAAGTTCGCCCAGTTAGTTGTGAATGGTAATGGAGCATGATTTATGCAGCCTTCTAGCAATTAAATTCAATTTAAATTCCCGACTGTGTTCATAGAAACAACAAATTGGGGGGGGAAAAAAAAACACCCACCCTCACTGGATGATAAATCAATTTCCCAAACACAACGACCACACTAAAGTATGACAAAAGGATTTTAAATCACAGCAACAACAAAAAATGGAACGAAAAAAAATTCAAAAATATTTATGTGGACTTGAAACAACAAACCAAATGCCGTGAACTGTTTTTTGTTTGTTAGATCCACCGTCAATACCGCTGCCAGTAGAAAGTCACTATCCAATGCACACAATCCGAGTTTACAGTTTAATAATCCGATTATGGACACGTTCTATTTGCCGCTTATACCATTCTCTCTCTCTCTTTTCTGTCCCTCTGTCTTCAAATGTCGATTCATTTATTTTCTGTGCATTAATAAAACAGAAGCAAAAAAAAATCTTTGAATTTCTGGGAAAAAAAAAACGAAAATAAATAAAAGACCGAATGAAGGATGGGAGAACATTCGTTTTGGTCCTGTCGTGCCATGGTTTGTCGAGGACAACGCCGACGATTGGCTTATTCGTATTCCCACTTATTATCCCTTTTAAATCGATTTAAATGCTCTCTGTAGTCTCTGGAATGTGGTTTCAGTGTTAACGAAAGATATGGAAGACACAAAGCCATGCCACCGAGGGTGTTTGGCCCACATTTGACAACCCTCTTGGTGTCGCTTGTGGGGTGGTTGTAGGAAATTAAGTTCAAGCGTCGGGTGTATTCTCAGCTAAGAAATATAAATTTTGTCTTTCCATATCTATGCACATACGAGAGCCAGAGTGTAGCGGTAGCCGCTAGGGGGATATGAGTATACATTTGCATATAAATCAAAAGTCATTGCTATCGATGTATATGCATATGGTATCCTATGGATGTGTGTCGGTACTGCTGAGATTTTCTAAAGCGATACTACTCTTGAATTCCGTTAGACAAAATATTTTCGGTCATTCGTATAGCTGGAATGGGCTTACGGAGAAACGAAGCTCCTATATATATCATAGCGCCGGATATACGTTCGGTCGGTGTTGAAAATCGACAACAGCACAGATGCACAGACCTCTCTGGAGCACAGTGAATATCTTTGGTCTTTTAAGCAATTTTTCTTTTGGAAAAGCTTGTGTGAATCGGACGGGATAACACGTACGGTGGAACTAGGTTAACAGAGAACCAATTAAAAGCGAGATCAGGTTTACTCCTGGGCTATTGTGTGAGGGAATTTGATGAAAGGTGCACTTTTGACCTTTTTACGAATACGGATCCATTGAAGTATTTACTTCAAACAAAGACAAGTAGAGATAGAGTAGATTCTTTTCGTAGTCTAACAAAATTTTTATAAGTAAGCCAAAAGGGAATACCTGAATTGCGCCGTTAGACGTTGTTTCTATTCAACTTACAAGTTAGGCTAAATATTTTAACTTTTGATAGAAGTGTTATGGTGCCTTTCAGTTAGGCTTTAATACTCAATTTCTGTACCCTATTGTTCATAGAAATAAAACTGCAATAAATGAGCAAGATTGCATGGTCATAACCTCGGGCCTACAAACCCTACAGCTGCTTTGGAGACTCTACTATACACTTGTTGCCACTAACATCTTCGGGAAAATGGTTACCACCAAAGCAGCCCCAGACTTAAAGAATCTCTGCAATGGTCTGATTCACAATTTCGCCACATTAAAACTCTATTTAAATCCAATCCTATGGATACAGATTACTGATTAGACAGATCTGCATATAACTGGGATATCGACAATATTCTAAATGCAATTTCAATCTACACAAATGGTTCCAAAACATCGGAGGATACAGTAAAAGGTATCCGATGTTCCTTTGCTAAGCACAGACTCTCTTTGTAATACACAGACAGTAAGTCTGCGATCAAAGCTCTGAAACCACCAACGATAAGATCTAAATTGCTAAAACGATGGAGCGAATATCTTAAGGAGATTATTGTAAATGTACATATGTAGGCTCATATCAAAATCTAATGGGTTATCTGATAGAAGAGCTCACATTTCTGGATTCAATTGAATCAATCACCATCGTCAATCCCTTATCGCATTGGTCGACTACTTCCCATTAGAGGTTATTACCATATCAGTCACCTTCCAAGGGCGGGAAGTGGCCTTTTCAAAACTTATTATAGACTGAAGAACAGCAGGTAACATCACGTCTGTAACTTCACTGTGCACCCAGGTATAAAGGCTTCGATTGAATCAGTCACCAACATGAACGGCATAACAATACCAAGAGTTTGGTTGAATCAGTCACTCTAATACTCTTACGCACCATTCACCTTCACAGTCACCTAGACCACATTATCAGCCATTATCTAATGAATCAATCACTCCAATACCTGTTTGCACATTCCAGCTTTACGGTTCGTTGATAGTTGATTGAGTCAGTCACCCTACTTGAGCACTCTCCTGATATAGGTAAAGGTGGACGAGTAACCGAGTTACTCCTCCTATTCATCAACATGGTCAGAATGTACATTCTTTTGGATAAGGTGTATCCTGAATACTGATTCCTACTCCTGTCAAGATCGCCCAAGCAAATTCACACCTTAGCAAAAGACTTCAGAAAAGCAGCCTGATTGCTCATGCCGACTTTTTCTTCACTGAAAGGTAGTAATCTTCAAAAGAGGAAACTAATCCATCTTCTAGGCTTCCTCCCTACGTTACCATCCTCTCAACATTTCAGCGAAGGTGGTTTTATGACTTAGTTGTCATCTGGATTCACATTAGTCCTTTTGGACTCTTTTTTCTCAAGGTTCCAGTATTCATGTTGGCTTATGATCATGGTTATGCGTTTGCGTGCCGTTGGAGCATTTGCTTCTTGGTTTTGTTAGCTTTCTCTTCTTTCTCACTCCAGTCTTCTCTTCTCTTGATCTATCCCTTGATGATGCGTCTTTAGCGTAAGGGCTAACTACTTTTAGTGTTTCTTTTTACAACTGGAAACATGGGTAGTTGTTCATGCTTCATGTTTTCTTGAGTACCACCACACGATGGGCAAGTGGGTGAGTCATCGTTTATAAACTGGTACAGATATGACCGGGAGCAACAATGTCCCGTAAGCAGTTTAGTTAATTTTAAATTATCTTCCCCATGTCTGCAGCTTATCCAAGTCTTTAAATTTGCTGTGATGCTGCAAAAGCCTGTTTCCTAAGCTCAGACTGGGACATAAAAAAATGTTATTATCTGTAAGAAATAACTCAAAAAGCTTAAATCTTCGCGGCACATTATTTCTGCTGACGAAGATTGGCGATCTTCGTAAAACACAGAACACGAACTAAGTAGTACCTTGGGTATATATATGTCAGGTAAGTCCTTTGCTTGTAGGTTCATCTTTCTTTCAGACTGCAATGGAAAAGATTCTTGATAAACATATCAGAGATGGAGTGCACATCGGTATGAACCCTCTACATAAATATGCCTATCAACCAGGTAAATCCATAAGAGACAAAGAGTATGCAGTGGGGTGCTTCCTTGACATCGAAGGGGCCTTCGATAACACCGAATACGCCCAAATATACAGATGTATCCCTTACACAGGTGTAGACAATACTACATGTAACTGGATAAAATGCATGCCAGAAAACAGAAAAATAAACATTTCACTAGGCTGCAATAAACTCAGAGTCAGCTGCGAAAGGTTGCCCACAGTGTGGAGTCCTTTTGCCACTTTTATGGTCCATCGTAGTCAATGAGCTTCAAAAAATACTCAGTGATGAAGGTTTCTATGTCCAAGGTTAACGACGTTGCTATACTTATCAGAGGTAAAATCGAAGAGACGATCTCGAGTCTCCTCCAGAGGGCATTAAATATTGCGGCTGATTGGTGCCTTAAAGTTGGTCTTAATGTCAACCCCAAGAGGAGCACCATAGTTGTCTTCACTAACAATAGAAAAACGGACATATTAAATCCACATACACTCTTTGATGAAATAATAAAATTCTCAAAGGACGTTAAATATCTCGGCCTAACTTTTGATTTAAAACTTTGTTTGAATTCTCATTTAAAAAAAGCCATAGATACCTAAAGCCAGGATCACATTATGGCCCAGCAAAAGTCTTACTGGCAGAAACTATGGTCTAAAGCCTTAAATGATGCTATGGATTTACACGGCGATAGCAAGACGAATTGTCACGTACGGATCACTAGTATGGTGGCAGAAAACGCAGCAAAGGACTACACAGGACAGGTCCAGCAACTTCATCTTCACATAAAGAGAGACGCTGTGGTTAACGCCTTTATGCTCATTGCAGAAAATGAAGATCATTCATCCAGATATTGCTCTAGAACTTAGCACATATAAAACAGATGTCTACCCAAATACAACTTCACTCAAAACTTTAAGGTTACATTTCCAGACTGTATGAACTGGGAACAGGAAAAACCACAGATGGATCCAAGACAAATGAAGGGCTGGAGTATACAAAGCTACCACTAAAACTTTCATTTACGCACCTGTGTACAAGTGTAACTCCGTATACCAAGCCGAACGGTTATAAACAGATCGATTAACAATAAGAACATTTATATTCTTTCAGACAGTAAGCCAGCTCTTTAAGCAATTAAGGCTTACGAAATAACATCCAAAATAGTTTGGGATTGCCTTCAACTGCTAAAACTATTAACCAACACAAACAGAGTACATCTCATTTGGATACCTGGTCATAGCGGCTATGAAGGAAACGAAATAGCTGACCAACTAGCCAGAACAGGTTCGGCATCTCCTTTCATGATGCCTAGACCATCCTGCCTATCAGCACAGCTAAAAGCTGTATTAAAAATTGGCTAAAAACAAAAGCGCAAAGGTAACAGACAAACTAAACTTTTTATGCCAAAGTCCTCCCCTAAAAATACGAAACAACTCCTCCAACTCAACAGAAGTCAGGCCACAGGTTTCCTCACAGGACACTGTCGAGTGAAAAACAGCAAATGAATGCTTATTTACTTATTTTTCTAAATACTTTTTTAAAGTTAAAGACACTGTGGTGTAACCATATCTATAAGGATGTGCTTCCAGGGATGCGAACTGAAAGGCCTTTACTTACTTACTTACTTAAATCCTGTGTCCCCTTGTGGGTCCTAGGGCCCTACAACGCCTAAGCGCCATCGTGTGCGGTTTATGGATATATGCCTCAGCTCTCCCCAAATCTTTCCCAGTTGCCGTGGTTCCTTCTCTACTGTTCTACGCCACGTACTCCTAGGACCGCCGCGTATCCTACCATCCTGGGTTTCATTGCATCACTTGGCTAGCTATGGATCTGTCACCATTTCGAAGAGTGACAGATCCATAGATAGATATACCTCTCTATCGCACTGCATTAGATTACATTCTTAAGGGAGCTTGACGATCATTCCCTATTTCTTCCACTCATCCGGAAAACTCTCGGCTTCCCATGTTCTCCCGACAAGTGGGAACAGTAGCTCAGCCGATCCTGTTGGCGCAGCTTGAAAAAGTTCCGCGGGTATGCCGTCAAGTCCTACTGCCTTGTTGGTTTTCAGTGCTTTGATCGCAGTAATAATCTCTTCCTTACTGGGGGTTGTGGTGCGAATTCGGGAATTTCTTTCTACGGACACTTCAGTTTGACTTGGGTGCATATTGCTGGCGAATACTCGGTTTAGAACCGAAGCAAAATGCTCCTTCCATCTCTTCAGTTGATCCTCATCCGATACTAGCAACGAACCGTCGATTTGCGTTGCAGAAGTCAACAAATCTTTCGCCGTTGTCATTGCAGTTGCCTAATCCGTGCCGTCCCATAACATGTTTGAGCCCTTCATTCTCGCTGCCTACCTTGGCATTCAAGTCCCCCATCGCCGTTGGGTGTTGCATCATAAACAGCTCCCAACTGGTTGTAGAAGGTCTCCTTTTCTTCCTCAGACGAACCTTCAGTGGGTGCGTAACATTGTATAATGGCATCCAACCGTCTTATCTCGCTTACTCCCAATATGTCCAGCTTATATCGCATGAACTCATGCTCTAGTTGAAGGAATCTGGCGTTCTGAGGTCCTTCACTCTGAGAGTCAAGGAGCGTCTTTACGTTCTAGAAACCAATCTTTGTCCGGGTACGATATCCAAAGGTCGTTAACGTGTTGTCAGTCCTTATCTGAGGCATTATGTCGGTTTCCGTAGCTTTCGTAGATTTCGGTTACGCGAATTGCTGGCCCAGGTTACCTAGTCTAGGCACAAGACCCTAGACAATCTCGCACTTGCAATTTTGGCCTACGTGTATAAGGGTTTATACATGTAGTTGCCCGGGGACCACCACGAGGAGGTAAAGCAAGCGCTACTGGTCCAAGCCATGTTTTGGACAGTCAGTAGTTTCCCGATCAATCGCCATGCAGGTCCCCAAAAGCCCTTTACTTGCGATAAAATGTATTCTTATGTACGTGTGAACAATAAATCTATTGTAAGAATTGATCTAAGCTCTAAATGCAAGCTTCTTTCAAAGCTTCTCAAATACAAACTCTTCTGACACCTTTTATAAGCGATTCCACGCAAAAAACTTTCATGATGTCATAATGCAATGTACCTGTATTTTATAGAGTTTCCCCACCTGATTTGCCACAACGTGGCCGACAATTCTTTTTCCTACTTCTTGACCTTTTTTGCCTCTGGCCTCTCTCTCTGGGTGCTCTGGGTGCTTCTGCTCCACTAACCTCTCATCATTCCGGTCTCCAAAGCCGTAAACTCCCATAACGTCTTTGAGCATAGTGTTGTCTGTTGACTATAAAAAGACATTCTTTTCATACTCAACCGTGTCTTTAGTTGGAGCAAAACACTGTATAATAGTGACTTTTCTTACATTACTCTGGTTTTTAGCCGTGATTATTTGTTCACTATGAGGTTTCCATGAGGCTTCTCCGCGTTACTAGAGTTAGCAATAATCTTAGTCCGGATGTCTACTGGAGTACAGGATGAACAAAACTTTTGTTGGCGAGTGGTATTCTCAGAATCGAACCATCTCATCTCACTCCATCCAAAGATAATGATATTATACCGTGTAAGCTCACGTTCCAGCTGGAGGAATCTCCTCATCATCTCCTTAAATGAAGGCAAAAGGTTATTAGCAAGGTATCCATCCATATACGAGACTTTCGGAGCAATTTTTAGACCAATCGACAATAATCCTGTTTTGTGGTGCAGAGAACTCGCTATTCGTCCTCATCCCGTTTGCAATTTCCTTTATTTAGAGGACCAACTCCCATCGGGAGATGCTGTTCCTACAAGGTTTTTGTTAATCAGTTGCCATTCATTAGAAATTGTAATTGAATTGATAATTACAAGAGACGAATGCCTTATCTTATTTAGTTGGAATTCTATGCAGATTAGTGTCATCTCTTTTGTTCCTTTGTTCTCTAACCAATAACAGTAGAATTTAATAAATGTGTTTTGATTTCAAAGACGAATATCTTCCCCTTTTGCACATAAATATTACAACAACCCACTGCTTCCGAGAACTGAATACATATTTAAAAGATTAACTACACAAATATGCAAGTAGATCCTTTGAAGATTACAAGCATATCGTAGAAATTTGTTTACCTTATCCCATAGGGTATATTAAGTTTGTCACATAATATAAAACATTGAGAAATGTTAAAGATACATATGTATGTATGTATCAGCATCAGAGGATGAGTCGACTAAGTCATATTCGTCCGTCAGTGTCCCTACATGTGTTACCTATTGTTGGGCCCTCAAAGTAAAGATACAGTAGAAGCATAATAATTTAGCAAATCCATCTAGCCTTTTAGTTGCGCAAGCCAACTGATGAAAGGACAGGCCTAACCTAAGCTAGGTAAAGTAGCCATCATTTTGAGACAAACAGGAATAGGATACTCTACTAAAGATGTCTGACGGACTTCAAATTTTCATTATGTTTGCTTTTCAAATTAATTGAGAAGACGATTTTTGTCTTAGGTTAGAATATTCAAGTTGGTACACAGTAGGATACTTTGATAATTAAGGTTTTGACCCCATTTATGTAGTATTACTCAGAATTGCATTCCTTTGAAGAAGCATATCTGGCAAAACTTTTGCAAGTTTTGAAAAGATTCCTGAAAATCATATGTATTAAATGTTTCATAGGTATACCTATGCAAGTCAAACCTGAAGAACGTTGGGTGTTTTTGTGTTATGAAAAAGCTTCACACAGGTAAACAGGAACGAAACTGTACTGCACTTACCCCGAAAAAACAGCAATTGTATGCTTTTCCTGGTCCTTGATGGCAAAGCAAAAAACACCTCAATTCATCTGTTTCTCAGTGTATGTGCTCATTATTTACCACCACTAAGTGCATCTGCTTCAGACACGTCGTCTCAGTTTGTTTCTTTTCTTTTATGATCTTTTTTTTTTCTCCAACACTTTTTTGATATCCTTCCGCTCAACATCGTTCTCCTTTGATTGGATACCACATTTAATACTACCATCTCAGTCATTTTTCTGTTTAATCTCAAAAACATATCTGTGTGAGTCTTTCCGTACAGAAGATACTTTCATATGTCTGCCATTAAAGGTATACTTCAACACAAACACCACACTAGCGGCCCACCCCATCACACCACCTAAAGCCAGATTATCAAATAAGCTCTCCAACGAGGGAAACAAGTCCAAAAAGGATAAACAAAGAATCAGAAAAAAAAAAAACAAAAAAATAGGATTAACCGTGTCGGGCAGACAGACACGCGGATATTGGAAATAACTTTCACTTCATTTCAGACAAATAGCGTGGTAGATGAAGGTGGTGGTTGGAAAAGGATTCGTTTACAAACAACGGAAGGAGAACTTCAAGGTAGAGTAGGTTTTACATTTTTTTTTTAACAATTTTTTGTTCGTCCACCTGTTGAATTTGAAATTCTATAGAGTTACATAGAAAAAAAACAGATGTCTAACCTAAATCTTAGCCATTTTGCAAACAAATAGATGAAAGCAAAAAAATGTGCTCGCTAGGAATAAGACAACAAAATGCAAATTCCCGTGCAAGGCTGACTTTTTGTAAAAAGCTTTTATTCAACATTGAATAGTCAGTTGAAAACAGTGATGCCATTTTATGAGAAATTTAGTACTTATTTTTTAGCTTCTTAGTGTATATGTCTATATGTTTGCCACTGCATTGTCGAACCGTTCGACATACATATATTTGGAGTTGAAACTTTTCGGTATGTATTAAAGTTTGATAGTTACCTTTACATCGAGAGGTCCTCCTTGTACTGGAAAATAAACGCGGTTGTGGTTTATCGAGCTAGATCGAAAGGCTTCATTCTTTGTATGCGGAAAAATAGATGTCGCTCATCTATAAGCTGACCATACCAAATGAAACTAACTCCCACTACCCAAAATGAACTAAGTCTCATCAAATATTCAATGGGACTTAGTTCATAATTTTGGAAGATTGTTGATTGGGAATTAGTTCCTTACAAACTAAGGTAGCGGTAGACCTACATATTTGTATGAACTCCGCGATGGAATGTAATTATAGATTTGCTTGGTAATTCTTTAAATACCGCTCATGTGATTGAGTCTTATTCAGGAGCTTTTTATGTATCAATTTCTTAATTTTTTGACTGAGTTAAATTGGCTTATATACATACAAAGACTACCGTGCATTGGTGCCACCAGTGCGATGAGAACCACTCCAACTGCGGGTCTTGAGGCTATTCTCAACCTGCCTACGCTAGACATTTACACGAGATCAACGGCAGCCATCAGTGCCTTAAGAATAAGTCAGACTGCGTGCTGGAAGTCAAGTACGATAGGGGTACCGTATCTTGACCTCAAAATACCATTTATACCGCCAGTAGGTATCACTTTCTTTATCGACAGCCAGGCAGCTATCAAAGCAGATACCGCAATAGAAATAAAATCCAAGCTTGTGAAGTGCTGTCACGAAGAGCTTAAGGTTCTTGGAGCACAGCTCAAGGTTCTACTCTGCTGGGTCCCTGGGCACGAGGGCGTCCCGGAAAATGAAAAGCCAGATGAATTAGCAAGGAAAGCTTTATCGAACCCACTTAAACTCACCAACCTCTCCACAAGCACCCCGCCCTGCGCTCTCAAACTTTAAAGCAGGGAAATTGCTTTGACAACTTTTGACAAAGCAAGGACCGAGAGAATTATTTGCAAGGACAGATGTTCACTGTCCATGCTCGTGGGGTACTCATGGGTCACAAGACTCTGCGGTACCACCTAAAGAAACTACGTTGGACGGAAGAAGAACTCTGTAGAGGATGCGGCGATGAGGATGTTATAGAGGACACTACAGGCTTACTCTGCCAGTGCCAATACCGACATGTTATTGAACTTCTTCAGGACATCAGGATGGTTTGTATACACGGGTATATGCATATGTCTATCTATTAGGCTTTTTAGTAATTTAGTAATGATCAGTACCTGATCATGCTTAGCTGCGCTTTGTGTGATATATTTTGAACATCAGGATGTAAAGTCGGCCCTACTCCTTTGCTTAACATTGGAAGTACCTTGTTTTTTATACAAAATCATAAATTAAAGAAAATATTATTTTTCATGGGTATTAAGCCAGTGGTACAATACAGAGGCGACAAAAGAAAAGACGAAAGCGGACGAAACTTTGTAATGCTCCTCGTAGATTGGTAATTTATTTAATAAATCCAGTTTTGTTCTTACGTACTTCGTTTATTTTCTCTTAAAATGTTTTAGAAAGTGACAAAATCGAAAAAATAAAGTGGCAGCCCTTTCGAAACCAGCTCCCATCGACTTTCTCAAGCAAGTGCAAAATTTCCCACGAAAAAGCTTTCTCCTCGCAACGGGACTTTTCCTCGTGTAGCCATTTTCTTTTCCAATATTTCCCATTGAACTGTTATCCTTCCAGGATATAAGGATATGAACAAATTTTCATCTGCCATCCATCAGTCCTTTGGAAAACCTTCTCTCTCTCGCAAGTCGAGAAGATACCGCATGGTTTTTGGTTCTCCGCGATAGGATATTCGGATATTTGAAGTCAAATTGGTGAAAATATATAGTTTAATTTATAAATAAAACAAACAAAAACGTTCTTCACAAAGGACAACTGACTTTTGTACTCTAGGTTCAACATCCTCTTACCGGTTTTGTTCATTGTTCGCTGCTATAATAAATCCTGCAAGTTAACCAAAAATCCTTGTTTCTAACAAACACATGCACACATACAAAACATACTAATGCAAAAAGAATATCTAAAAAGAAAATAAAAATAATAAAAGTCATTTTTGTCCTGTTTTTTTGTGTGATCCTGTGGAGTGTGTGTTCGTTTGTGATTTCCTGCCGCAGTGAAAAGTGCTTAAAAGGAAAACAACGAAATAAAAATAAAGAAGAAAAAGTAAGCAGGAACAGCACACAATAAAATATAAAGGAAAATCAATCCTTGCGTCAGTGAGAGAAATACATGTGAGTGTGTTTTTCGTCCTTTATATTATTTCCTCCCCCTCGTGCACCCATTCAAGCCTAGTGTCACAGATAAAAATAAGAAGAAAAAAATAAAATAAAATAAAGGAAAGGTGCGACATTGGTGTCCAACAAAAATACAAAAAAAAAAAAATAAAAAATAATAAAGGAAAGGAGAAGAAGGACTCCTGAAGAGGACTCAGTTGAACGCGTGAGTCCTTTAAAAATCCTTTAAATAATAAATTTGATGAAGTGTTTGTGTTGTCTCGTTGTCCCGCGAGCATAATTTATTAGGGAATCATCATCCATTTGTCACGATAAAGCTGGCAAAAGTGAGTGAAATTCCCAGAAAGTGAGGTTAAGTGAATGAAGAGTGAGGTTAATTGCGGTTAGTGTGTTTCGAAAAAAGCATAGTTTGTGTTGTTATTGTTGGGCCCTTTCTTTTGTAAGGTGTACGGGTACACACATACGTTATTGGGCTTAATACGTTCCCATGCTCTTCTACTTAAAAGTTTAATGGAGTTTACAACTTTGTTGTCCTTGTGACAAAGTTGGGCTTACACATATTTTTTTGGTCGCTACTACTTCGTGTAGTCGAGGTATTGACGTGAATTAAAATTAATTAGATAAGACCAGAGAGAAGAACCAAGAACAACCCCCCAACCGAAAGGGAAGGAGAGAGAGAAGGAGCCAACGCAGGTTGTATAGAAGATACCTTACACATCTTCTTCAACTTGGGAAAGTGGGTTTACTCGTAGTTGGGAAGGATTCGGTGCACCCATATACCTTCTTCATAACAAAATACAAAAGGGACGACCTTATCCTGAATCAGCGATAAAACTAAAACTAAAGGTAAGCGCGCCGACACCCGTACCGTACCGACACACACGATGCGATGCGGTACGTTTTCATATTAAAATTTTACGAGTGAACCGTTGTAAATATAAATTTTGTGTTGAGAAAAAGGGGTGTGTGTGTAACTATGGGTATGGGGTATCCTGTGTATAGTTTATTGCGGTAAGGCAGTCAGCAGAAAGCGTTTTTTTTTTTTGTTTTCTTTATCATTTTATTGAGTTTTTCTCGCATTTTTAGTGGGTTCCGGTGATGACTTTGATTAACATTTACCTCTACAGCCTGCTCCTTTTACATCCTGCTGTACTCTATAAGATGATACGAAACAGAAAAATGAGAGCGAGAGAAAGTTTTCGCAAGTAATTTATGGTCGGTTGTTATTTCATCTACTTTGCATGTTGGTTATGTCGTGGCAACGGCTGCGGCGGACTGATGACCTGGAGAGCTTTTCTCTTCTTCAATAATCTCTAGTCAATGGGAATTTTAGAATAGATATACCTACTATTTGAAATGTGTAACATGCATTCTAAGGCCTGGGGACATCATAAATTCTATAGGATTATAGAAGGTAATCCTTGTGTGATAGGAGCTGAACAGAATGTTTCGGTTTGTTGTACAACATTGTTTTTGGAGATATAATATACTGCAGGGCACTAGGAGGGTGGATTTCTATATGATAAAGGCTTTGATTGCAACATTGGATTTTACCTTTCATTGTGTAAATTTTATAACCTTTGGGGTTTGTTGTTCTTAAAGTTTTGTAACAAATTTAATGTATTTAACAAGGATTCATCAGAAACCCACATCACACAATGCCATTGTGTGGAGTGGATGTGGAGTAGATATGCAGAGTGCTTTAAAAGCAATTATGGGAAAACATTTTACTTGAGCCTATCCTGTAATTTGGTAGAAAGAAAATGTCTTCTACGTGTCAACCTATGCTGATGATGTGGTCAATCTGGGGGAAGTTCCTTTCACCCCTAAGTGAAACTCACATTATAAGTAGCTGATAACACTGCTGGAAGCAAAGGACTGGGAGTCAATTCGTCGTGCGATCAAGTAAGATTGTGATCATCGATCCATTAAGGCCAGGCATCGATTACCTTTACGATCTCCGCTCAAACACTATTGGAAGCACCGTCGAACTGACAATACAAAATATCTGGCATTTTATACGGAATTATTGCAAAGATCTAAAAATAAACCATTCCTTAGAATGAATGAGAATTGCCGTGTCTTTCAGGTTGGAATTATTATGAGTATTAAGCCGATCGAGCCAGTCGTCGCTGGACTTATGCGCGCAGCCAAGGCTCTATTGCCGGCCCATAGCAAAAAGTTCTCTGGCATTAATACTGGGACGTATGTTCCTATAAAAACAGCTGGTACACGACTGCTGGCAAGAAAAATATGTATACGTGTGGCATGTGTGCAAACCAGATAGCATGCTAAAAAATATTCTGTCTCGCACACCGTGCTAGAGCGAGGCTTTTTTCGTGTTAAACAAAAATATGCCGCAAAATTTGAGCGTGTTAGAACGAGGCCATGCTGTAAGAAGTACGTGTTAAGTGAGGTCTACTGCAGGCTCTGCAGTAGCGAGGAAGACATCCGCTGTATTACTGTTCTGCCCTACCTTCTAAACGGATTAAGACTCCTGGAAGCTAATTTTTCGCAGATGTGGACGAATTACGCCATTAAAATATACTTAAAGAGACCTGTCAGGCAACATTGCTCCAGTGGATAATTTGAGTTTGTAATGTTTATCACTGGACCCTGGTTGGATACTGGCTTAGTTGACCTGCAAGCGTTGATACAGATTGAAGATTGACTGTTAGGACTCTTTTCGTCTCCCATTCACAATTCTCTGGATTTCTTTATAGTTGGCCTCTGACTTTGATTTCATGTCGACGCTAACATCGGAAATCTGGTGCATCTTCTTTGTATCTACCCAGTGGCTTCCGAAGACCTTCTTCATTCTTCTACTAGCTAATACCTGATTTTTACAGGTGTATGTGCTGCCGTCTCGTTTTTCTCCAGGCATGATTCATAGTATACTCCCGAACACCTATCTTAAAGATATCCATTATTTCCATGACCTGTCGATAGCGCTACCCCTCATTCCAGTGCTTTCGACCCAGGCTCAAAACTTTTAGTGAAAATAAAAGTTCTATTGATGATGTCAATTGGCATTTAAACAACCAATATTGCGCTGGGTTTCACCCGGCCACCACAACGAAACCCCTAGTGCCGGTAAGTACTTGCAGCTAAACAAAAGGCATAAAAAGTAGGGCTGCATAAAAAGACAAAAGCTGCTTGCGAGCTCTACGAGCAGAGGAGAAAAAAGGAAAATCGACTTCTCAGAAAGAAGAAAAAGAAGTATGAGAAGCGCTCGATCCTCGAAGAGATTGAAGGACTTTAATGCAGGAATGATGTTCAAAAATTCTACTAGAAGGTAAAGAAAAAAAAAAACCTGCAGGGATGAAAATGGCAACATAGTCGGTGGTAAGGATATGGAATGAACACTCCCGCGGAATGTTAAACGGCGATGATGACCAATGTTCCGTTGTCAGGCAGAATGAACCATTCAACTTAGACGATCGGAATGAAATGAGGATAGCGGCATTTAAACTTAAATCTAATAAAATTGCTGGAGCCGACGGCCTTACCGCTAGACAAAACCATGTCCGATGAAGGGAACCTTAGCGTCGTTTGCAGGATCCTCAATAAAGGAGACCCTCTGAACTGCGCAAATTACAGAGGTATAAGACTTCTCAACATCGCATATAAGATCCTGTCTGCCGTGTTATGTGCGCACCTAAAACCGATCGTCAATAACCTGATAGGTCCTTATCAGTGCAGTTTTAGGTCCGGAAGGTTCACCATCGACCAACTATTCACAGATGTCGGAAGAGCCCACGAATATAAAATTGATACTCATCATCTCTTTATACATTAGTTGCCTAGGATAGCGTGTATAGAACAGAGTTATACAGAGCCATGATTAGTCTTGACATCCCTGCCAAGCTCGTCTGACTGTGCAGAATGACGATGGAGAATTCCCACTGTTCCATCAAAGTGGGTAAGAACCTTACCGAACTTTTCGATGTCAGGAAAGCACTTAGGAACTTGGGCGACGCGCTATCATGCGATCTCTGTAGTACAGTACTTGAGGGAGTTATACAAAACTCACATGTCAGCACCTTCATATGTCAAGGCTTCATATTCCACATTCTTCATCTTTCTTTTAGAAACGATTAGATCTGTCTCTTCCGCATAAATGGAGAGTCCTTTTTCAGGTTACCATCGCTCAACCACTTGCACATGGTGTCCATTGTGTCGTTCATAAATTTCTCTCTAGTCGTTGCTATGTCATCAGCATATGTCCAGTAAGGATGCCACACTCATCAAATCTTCTGGAGAGAGTCCAAAGTTAGTATTTATACATTATTGCAAAGATGTTTTCTTTACCCATTAGAGTCCCCATCTCTTGAATCATAACCTTTATAGGCTCGGTAGGCTCCGTCTTAGGTCAGAACCATGGCAGGGTCACTATCACATATACAGTTAAAACCTTTATATCTATGGGCGCAGCCATTTTGTACACTCAATTTGCTGTTGTCAATGGAAAAACTACTTGCAAAAAATTGCTTCTTCAAACGGAATGAAAGAGATAACTCGACAAATTTATAGTTATTAGCAATTTAGGCTCCTTTCCTTCTATTTCCACCAGTAAGGGGGCAGGAGAAGTTCGAGTTGTCGAGTCCCAAAGCAACCGAGATCTGTCAAATCGAGTTCCATAGAAATCAGTGCTGCCAATATTTTCCACCTTAAAAAAATGACCCTTACCTTAAAAGATAGCCTGAACTGAAATTGAATACTTTAAGGGGTCACACCACCCTGAAATTTTCAAAAAATCGATTTTTTTAGTTTAGCCTTTATTTTTACGCGTATTTTAAGACGTCCCCGAAGACAATATCTTGATAATTATGAAAGTTATGTTCATTAGAAGTCGGCGCGGCAGGAGGGCACCGAGAGCAGCTGCAAGTCGTCTGGCGCTTTGTCAATGGCCTTCCATTTTCGAATGGTTTCAAATTCAAATTACAAGATTCAGATACTTATTTATATTTGAGTTCTATATCTACCCGTAAGCTGCATCTAAAACTTGGTGGTGTTTTTAAATATTTCATTTATGACTACCGATCTCACTTTTATTGCTTTCTTTAGACTGTCATCTAACTTTTTATAAAGGAAAGGAAAATACCTCCTACATTTTCTCCATAAACTTTTCACCAAAAGAAAAGTGATTTTGTACATTACCCTCACACAATTCCAAAACTATTTATTTTGTCAGGAATATGAAAGAGCGATTTAATTTAAGTGGTATTATTGAAAGAAAAAAACTTTTTTATTCATATCAACAAACGGGAAAAAGAAAAAAAAAAAGTTCAAAATAAACATGCCAAGTCAACTCGGAAGTCAATTTGAGGCTAAAATCATCTGCCCTTTGAACGAACGCATATTACACAAAGGATATCATTTCCAACACACAACACTTAACCTCTCGCAACATTTGAACTTTTTGAACACTTCCACTGAGAGCACACACGCACTTCAATCACACATACATATGCCAAAGTTTCAATAAGCACAAAGCGAAAGATCAACAATAGCAGCCCACTTTGCCCCAACCCCACTTTTGAGTGGTTTTGCATTCAACAAAATATCCTTTTCTCTGTTCCTTTCACCTCTTGTTCGGTCCGTCATAATAATTTCTATTCATCCTTTCAGTTCAGTTATTATATTTTTATTGTATATTCTTTTTCTATATCGCATACTGATACATGGACTTGAATTTGCCTTGGCTGTGTGTGTGTGAGTGTAGTGCATTCCCATACATTTAAGAAACATACAATCCAAAGGACAATGACTCCCGGTTGTGGTTGCTTTTTTTTTTTACACATTCCTATTTTTCTTTTTATCGATGTAATATCCCGACGACTTAACAAAAAAAAGAAGGAACAGTGAAAATATTTTCATTGATCTTTTCGTCCTGATAGGGGTTAATGAGGGTTCATATCACACAGGAAGAGAGTAGCCCTAAAGTTGTCCTACTTTTTTTCCATACACCATTTTACGGATTTTTTGAAAAAAAAAAAGGATCCTCTGCAACTTGTAGATAGAGTACGCAACGAATTTATAATCGTGTTCTTAATTTAAGAACCCAGCTAATTACCACTTCAATGTCCTTTGTGGTAGTGGCAGTAGTAGTAGTAGTGGTTGTGGTGGTTGGTCGAGGTCGCGCTTGGGTACAACAACGAGGAGAGTAACCCAAAAAAGTAAAATAAAAAAAAAGGAAATGGACATTAATTAATGAGGAAGGGATGTGGTAAAAAGGATATCTCTCTCTTTCACCCCTTTAAGTTTTTTTTTAACCCATATCCCACCGCCACTCTTTTGCTCAGTCATAGGATGACGATTTTTTGGTTATGTAGGAGCACATTTTTTTTGTTCTTTGTGACAGGCTTTTCTTTGATCCTTATTTCCTTTTCGGTGGTTTGTTCGCTTACGCATGCTGTTTTTTTTTTTTTTTTTGTCATAATAAAATTAATTAGACATTTAATATGCAATAAGTTAATTTAAAATTTAATGCTCAGGGATAGAGGTGTTCGGTTCGGTTTAATTTGGTGTCCGTGTCACTTGTGTTATCCTGGGGTCGTTATTTGAAATTGATAATGAACACATACCTATAACTCAGAGGAGAGATAGATATGCATGTAGACAGATAGAAAGGGAGAGACTTTATTAGCGAGGGTTGAAAGAATGAGATTTGCGGAGGTATTTGTGAAAAGATTGATGGAGGTTGTGGGGTATTTAAGGTTGGAAGTACATAATTTATGAGATCGTTAATTAATTATTTAATTTAGGAACATCTTGGTGCTTGGCAAACGAAATGGTGAACGGACTTGCTTACGATTTGTGTTTCTTCTTGTGCAAAAGAAAAGGATAATTTAAATAATTTATTTGTTCCTCTTATAACGTTCCGAGGTTGAATAATGGAATTGTTTTCATTCTGTCGACTAAACTACTGAGAGGGGTGCCTGACAGTCCTTTTAAAGATATCTTCTTGTGAAGTTCTGGTTTTAATTGCTTTTTGGTGCTATTTTAAAGTTGTTTTAAGTTTCCCTCATCCAATGTAAGGAATTGTCTGGATTTTCCATTGGCCGGTAGAGTTTAAGGAAAGAGATTCAATCTATTATATGCATATGTACATTTATTGCAACTCTTCTTCGGTTTTTTGTTGTTGTGTCAGCTTCGCTTACTAAGCCTTAGCTCTGATAGTTCCGATCCTGCTTAGGATATCCACTTTTTTTGATTCATTTTCCAGCACCATGGAACTTTGGGCAGCTTGTTCTACGTTTCGTCATTTTGGCCCACCCATACCACCCAGCTTCAGTTGTTTGCTTCACCCACTACGACTTGTTTCTATCCCTGGTATATGTTTGTCGAACTGTTCCAGAGAACCGGCCCAACAATTGATCGCTTGCGGTTTTAAAGTACTCAGTTGTCCCTATGTCTGTATTCAAGGGATCTATGTACATACATACCATGGTACGTTCCTGCATCAAGTGCCGAGACTTTTTCCTGCTTCTGGTAGTAAACCAGCCTATTTTCAAGGTATAGCATTTGCGGGTTTTGTTTGTCGCAAAGAGACAGTACTATCTGCTTTCTTGAAAATGAAATTAGCATTCGACAATAATTTAAGCAATTGTACGAGGCCTGGGAAAAAGGAGTAATTACACACTATCCAGATGGATGTACGCTCTCCTGAGCACAAGATTAGATAAGAATCTGGTATCAGAAAGTATTATCAAAGTCACCACAAGGAGAAGTACTATCTCCTCTAATGTGAAGTATATGCTGTTGATGATCACACATGCATTACAGTCAGTGGAAAATTTCAAGAAACCTTTGTGGCATTATCATGAGGGGACTTGAAATAACTTGAGAAAGGTGGAAGTTGGCTCTAGCTAAATCCAGCTAAAAACATGAGAAAAGATAGTAAGCTCCCTGAAAGAAACACATGGATGAAATCTTCTTCTTTCTTCATCTGTAGTAAGCTTATGATCCAGAGTAGGAGGATTGTGATCCTCTCACAATTTGCTGGTGGTCCGCCTGTGGAGTTTGTCACAGAGATGAGATAACCAAGAAAGCTACCAAAGCGCTAATAATTTGTCGAAGCCAAGTGGAGAAATCCTGGATATTTATTGCTATTGTAAATCCGATAGTCACTTATGGAACAGTTACATGGGAAAGGCTAACTAATATTCAATAAAGTGGAAAGACTGGCTGAAATGGTTCTGCATCACAAGGACTATGAAAACTTGACTCCTCTGTAAGAAATTGACTCTTATGTTATCACGGCCAAACTAGTATCAGGATGTCCAAGCAAACTTAGTTAACTTGGTAGAAGAACCAAAGTGACAAAGCAAGTGTTGGCCACGTGGGAGTAGAGGCTAAGTAACGGACTCTCTAGCAAGAAAAAGAGCATCTGAATCCTCCATAGGTTCTGAACCATTTTGTGTAATTGGAGATCATACACTTAAGGAGGAAACTACTTAACTACTAACTTCTTTTCCGCCAAAGATAAATAGGAGCACAAGGAATTGAGAGGAACTCTACATGCGCACATATGTACATTCTTGCAGGAAGACTGACAGGCTTTGAATTGCACGTTGAGTGAGATGTGTCCCGGTAGGACGACAATGTGTTGTCTAAAGTCTGACAGTGTTTTGCATTACACACGCTTCCAACTAGTTGCTTGTTGCATTTTGTTGGCGCACTAGTGTGACTTGATTGGGTGAACGTTCCAAACGACATTAAGCATTCCACTGGTTTCATAGGGTGATTCGACCTTTTCCCATTTTTTCCACAGTTCAGTAGTCATTATATCTATTTTCCAACAGATCTGAATTCCACAAATAAAATATATCGGCCCCGCTGTTTCAGAATGTTCCATATACAGAGTTCAAAGCGTCATGATCCAGAAACAGTATTCCACGATAGCTTCAATATTGCCCTATAATATCTTCAAATTAAATGGTCGTCTTGTTAGAGACACGCCAACTGCGAATGCACCTGTGCCTGGTTCAATAAATCCTCGTTGACTCCTCGACAACACACTTTAACTTCTTATTTGGCGACGCGACGCGGTGCGGCGTATGGCATGTCACAAATGATTATTGCACACTCTTAGAAAATATTACAGAAACAGCAAACAATTACACATGTTCTTCGTATACTTCCATTCCATATAAGAAGGATGAAAATATTATTTGCGTGACACCACTAGCAACAGTTTGTTATGAAGGGCAATAAAAAAAAAAAAAAAAAAAAGAAATTCGGCATAGAACAGGAGCGACATAACGTCCTTTGACATAACTCACGAAGAAATATGTAACTACCAATTTATGCTACCGAGTAACTAAGAGTTACGATTGGAATCACGTTTCTAGGCCTGGAATTTGAATGGGGTGTGTTTAGGGGAGGAATTGTTTCAGGAAAAAAAAGGTAGTTCAGGCTAATATTTTACGCGCCTTTGATACTTATCCTTACTGGATTATATTTCAGAATTTAATGTAGAAGTTATAACTATGGAGTTAAACACGACTACATTGCTGAGTTTTTCTTGCTCTACCTACATGTAGAAATATTGGTGATGTTTTCCATAAAATAGGCACATAAATGACTAAAGCGTATGATTATGATTTTTAAGCTGGCTATCGAGAACAAGTACACATGCAATTTTGTGTCTAACTTTGCAAGAAATTTAGCACTTTATTATATCCTACGATTGGCATCTAAGGGGTTATACTATTTTGTACCAATTAATAGTGTATCGTAAGCTTAATTTCAACTAAATTGCAAGTAAGAATAAAGGAAAAATAGTATCACTTTTTCTACAAAAGTAACACTTTGGCATCACTGATCACCAGGGACGTTAAAATGCAACAGTTCCCATGTGATGGTTATTTAATAGTACACACCCTTTTCGTTTCGCTTTACGGCAACTAGAATTTTATGTTTCAAATAGATATAAACAACAACATGTCCTGTTTGTTGTCCATAAACAAAGCCGAAAAAAAAACACTTGCCCGCGCCATCATCATAAGCACACGACATTTAAAAGCAAATCATAAAATGTGCACATAACTCCCATACACATGCCGACGACGATGACGCCACTGTTGATGCGTTTACGATGCCCTGACCGCAGATCGTTTAACTAAAGAATTCAGCCGCTCAATATGACCCCTAAAAAATAAATCGTCTTTAAAAGGCATAAACTTGCGCTTTATGTCCTCACAAAATAACAAAACATTTTGTCGGTCCTTGGGTCAACAGTATTCCGTCGACAGGGTTACAGTTTATTTGTTCCAAGTTTATTTCGTTTATATATTCGACCGTTAATAGCCTCGGGACCACATAAATGCTGCTTTATAACCTCGCCAGTGAATGTCACTTCATTGTTTGCATTTTTTGGCCATCGATATTTTATTAATAAATCGGAAATTAATCAACGATAGTCGACAGCTTGTCAAGCAATTTTGCTGCATATGCTCATTCCTCTCGCCTGAAAGTGGCATGAAAAGAAAAAGAAAATTGTTATGTTTAACATTTGACAGGCTCAATTAATTGTCAAACTCAAATGACGTTAAGGGACTTACCGTTGCCAGCAATTTGGGTCCGATCCCGGATCAGAGCTAATCAACTAAAGGGTTGAATGGTGCCATTTCCCATATTGCCCAGGGATGTTTTATTCTGGTCTATTTTGCTGGGTAAACGTTCACACAACAATTTTAGAATAAATTTAGTGTCATTTAGTTAACAAAAAAGGATTTATTAGTGCGGTAGGATAGATATCCTTTCTTTTTTTTTTTTAGAAAAAAAAAACAGTCTTTTGTATCACCCAACAACACTACCACCCCTGCCTTTTAACCTCATAATGGTGTCCCAAATAAATTGCATGACAGCAGAGATTTATGGATCAGTTTATTGCCTCCGCATGGCGCTAAAGTTTAAGTATTTTTCTTGTATATCTATACATTTTATTTGAAAATAAAAAACAATATATACATACATACATATAAATATATAAAATTTTTGTGAAGGTCCCTTGCACACGCTGAGATACCGCTGTCACTCAGTGAATGAGCCATGTGAACCATGTGAATAGCTGAAATGACATTTCGTAGAAATAAAACCACTGGCACATGGGTACATCCTGTGTTCCTTTTTTATGCACTTTGTGGATATTTTATGGGTTTCCTTTTTTTTTTTTTTTTTGCTTTAAATGTTTATTTTATATAAATATATATATATATATACTATATTGTGTAGTCTTAAATGCATTTGGTTGGCTGAGTAGTGAGTACGAAAGAAAAAAAAAGTAGAAATGAAAGCAGGAAAACGTCTTTTATGAACGCAATAAATGTCCTTTTATGGAGACTTCAATTAATCCTGTCAAGAAAGCGTTACGTTTCTATTTTATGGATGAAAATGGAGAAAGGTTAAGACGCACATACATAAATATATTTGCGTAGGCGCTATAGCGGGGGTATAACAAGAGGGAACATTTAATTGGCCAATTGGTTAATTTGAGACGATTTGATGCTCTCGGTTGGACATAGAAAATAACAAATAACGTGTGCGGCGCGCGCTTAATAGGAGAGGAAGTGATGAAATAGGTGCTGTAAGTGGTTTTTATGGGAGTGTAGCCTATGTTTTAGGGTCTATACTTATTTACGGACAGGAAATGAGCGTTTGAGAGGTTAATGGGGTTTCGAAGATTTCCTTGGGATATATGTAATCCACTTAAGGTGGATTAGAGGCTTTTGTGCGATTACTCCTGGTAGTAAATTATTCAGAGAAACAAAAAAAAAATAATAAAAATTTGGTAAATTGATGGAACCTGTGGTGCTTTTAACAATGGATTTCCTTTTCGAGTGATTGAAGTGATGTCTTGATACGAAATACTAGTGAGAGAGTGGTCTCAATTTATTTTCTTTTGGCTTCGAGGAGGTAATGAAATCGAACTTAATCGGGGGCGAGTTTCAGCCTATTAGCCTTTAGTATGTTTGGCGTTTAGTCACGAAATATTGCAAAGTTGGTCATGTGAAAGAAAAGTTATTTCCTTCGCCATAAATGCCGTGTCGGGTTAAAGCGTAAAATCTTATTATTCTTCGTCTCTTGGGAGTGATTAATAGTAAATAATCAAGCAGATTGTGGATAGTTTCTAAATCTTTTCGAGTATTTTCCAGAAGCTACTGCTCCACCCATGAGCAAACATAGGTGTCATAGCAGTCCATAGTAGGCCTAGATTCTCAGAGCACGAGATACACTTCTGTACGTATTAAAGAGATTTGTATCCAAAGGGCAGAGAGTTCTTATGATACTTGACTTTTGGATGTTTGTCAGGCATGTTATGTTCTGGGATTTTAACCTGGAACCCCATGTACAATAGTGGTTTAACGTACTTACCACTGAGAGTAGAAGGACCACTATGTGGAAGGGTAGAAGGGTGTCTTTTAATATTATTAATTTAGACTGCAGCAGCATGATAGATTGGCATAAAACCGGGTGATGGTATACTGACACCCTTTTTTGGATCTTTTGATGCCATGCCGAGGCCCTTGTCTTTGTAGCTCTCGGTTAGGGCACTTCCTCCAGCTCAATGATGCTAGATCACTCTCTGTTAAAATGTAGACACTCAAGCAAGTTCTTCTTTAGTTAACTTGGACAGTACCCAGTTTCCTTGAGTCTACAGTGGCCATGAATATACCTGTCAGGATACAAGGTCGATTTTTGTTTTGGCTTAGGCATAATTTACTTGTCTCCTCTGAATTATATGGTCGCATGTGGAGGTTATAATACCAGAGTTATATGATTCTCCTCTTCTACAATGCACACGCTTCATCGTGTGCAATTTCGACAAATATGCCTCTGCTCTCTCCTACTCTTTCCCAGTTTCCGTGCTTCCTACTCAACTGTTTTGCACCACGCGCTCCTAGGACCGTTGTAGTGTGTATGTACGCCGCGTATCCTGCCATCCTAAGTAAGCGGATTCCATTGCAATGCGTGGTTAGCTATGGACCTGTCACCCTATCGGAGAATGTGACTAATCCACTGCCACTTTCGTCGTCGTATGGGTATGCCTATAGGTTCATGACCCGTTCTCTGATAAAGTTATTCGTAGAAATACGGTTCGGCCAGAAAATCTTCATGCCCACCATGTCCAATACTATGAAATCTAGTTTACGGTGACGTGTTCAAACTTCAAATTCCGGGGTCCTGGAATCCTCGTCGACGCAGGATATAGCGATCGTTGTAGTGGGTAAACATGTGAAAGATTATGACTGCAATGAAGCCATCGGGATGCTACAGAACTGGCTAGTAGCATGGATCTTCGAGACTAGCAGAAGACGGAGGTAGTAGGTATTTATCAGCAGCAAACGAATCGTGGAGACTGTAAGAGTAACCGTCGGTGATTATGTTGTAGTTTCGAAACCAGAGTTTAAATACCTTGGCATTACTATGTTAACTGTCATGGCAAGGATCATGAAAATTGTTGGGGGACCTAAATAAAATAAGAAACCCCCTACGGCTCTGAAATATGGACTGGTGATGAAGGTGATGATGATAAATGAATTCGAAATCATATAGTAGAAATATAGAGGCAGTTTACATAACCAACGCGTTAAGAGTATACAGCGTCTTCCGAACAACGTCACACAATGCAGTAAGTGTATT
Source organism: Chalcosyrphus nemorum (assembly GCA_949716465.1). Classification (NCBI taxonomy): domain Eukaryota; kingdom Metazoa; phylum Arthropoda; class Insecta; order Diptera; family Syrphidae; genus Chalcosyrphus; species Chalcosyrphus nemorum. Next base: position 60,786,242 of record OX454332.1, read on the forward strand.
GATGTCATTAGACCTCCACGTTAAAGAAGTCCAAAGGAAATACTATATCACCAGCAACAAGTCAAAGGATAGCTGAACTTCTATCTAATGCATATGCTTACTGGTCATGGATGTTTCGAAGCCTATCTTCTAAGGTTTGGGCAAGCAGACAACCCTTATTGTTCAACGAAAGTGTGGAAGCCATAATTTTTCATTGTCCATATCATGAACTGCAGGTGACTTAACTCCAGGCAACGTCATCAGACAAGTGCAAGAACCTCAACAACAACCAGTCAATGAAACCGTGGCTACCGTCATAAAGGAGCAACAAAGACAGGAGCGACAACGAAATGTAGCGCAGATTCCTAACGCAAACGCTGTCCTCGCTGTGAAATGATAACGGCAAAGTCATGAGGATCAGGGGTAGAAGAACAGGTGGATTTAGTTCACTCTGTGCCAACCTCAATCTCATAGGGAAAGTTTTTAAATACCTGCATGTCTGTACATTAGCGGCATTTTACGAGTAAGAATCCTCAATATTGTTGGCGGGTAGCAGGCTCAACCGCCACAGTAGCTTACATCCCACCTAATTCATGTTCGTAACAATTGGGTGAAAGCAGGTCCTCTGCACTGTGGTCGAACTACAACACTCTGTAGCGAACAATGAGGATTTACTCGTAGTATTACCGCTCTCGTAATCGAACATTCGCTATCGAAATTTAAGATGACAGCACACGTTAGTCATAAACATATGAGTACACGTGTCCTACTCACTCACTAGTTATCGATTGAGGTAATTCGGCCACTGTTTTCCTTTAATCGCACAGATCTTAGTATCATTGGTGGTGTTCTCGCCGGACACTGCCTGATTGGCCTTCACGTTAGATATACTGAATCTTAAAGATTTGGACGATGTTATATTTTTGCTCTATTAATGCTGAAAACAAACATTTACCGATTGACCTTGCTTACCTTTCAACATTTATTTATTTATTTTTTTTGTTATTCAAAATGAGCTAATTAAAGAAAAATCAGTGTCAAAGCAGCAATTTGCTTTCAACTTTATTTATCACTCGAACCACACTACATTCTCAAATGGCAACTATCTACCCCAATTAACCACATCAAACACATTTCTGTGCATATAGTATATTGTTATTCTCCCCAGTGGCTGTCTGCCTCTTCACTCCTGCACTATACACTACGCGTAAATGTCTTGTTTATTGGATGCACAGAACGGCATTCTCTTGAAAGTTCAAACCATGGAATTTCAGTTGAAACAGAATTCCTTTGGTGGAATAATGTCACAGGCCAAGGATTTAGAAAAAAAAAAAAACAGGACGAACGACGCTGAAGCGAATTACTGCCTCCTCCGCCACCTCTCCCTGCTGCATTTTCCATACGCCCGTCACGTAATCCTTTTAATAAATTCCTATTTTGAAACAACACACAGAGCACAACAAGCTATACGGATGGAATAGAGAAAAGGATATTTTTACACTCGCTTGAGCTTGCCACATAGACACACACCACATATGTATGTTGATATTTTTAGGCAGAGTTTTCTGTTGCTTCTGCTACTGGTGCTGGAGCGAGTATACTTCTATTCCAGATTTTTTTTAAGTCTTTAAAATGAAATATATTTCCAAAGGGGTGAACAAAACACACTCCTATTTTATGGGAAGCGTTGCATATCCTGTGCAGACACGTTGACATATCTGACATGTTTTTTTTTTTTTTGTCTCGTTTACTAATATGATGTCACCGTGCACTAAAGTACGAACAGGATATCCTACAAGTAGTGAACTCAGTGCACTCAGAGCAAAAAGAAGTAAAACAGTGGAAAGCAGACGGAAAATATATCCAGGGCCCATCATTTCACGTTTCACGAAAACTGGTAACACTGGCAGACAGGGAGGGCGACCGTGGGTATATTCGTTCGTAGATTCAATTTGTTCGCTTTAATTCTCTCTCCACTTGTTTTCTGCCGCCTCCGTTTCGATGTTGTTTTTGTTGTTGTTTTTGTGTTGGCGAGTAGGTTTATTAAATTTTATTTTTGTTTGGTCATGGAATCATCAACCGACCACGAATCCTTTTTTTTCTGCGTTCTGTGCTCGTTTTGCTCGTTGTCCTTGTGTTATGCGAAGTGTAGTCCATTTGGTTGGTGTACTCTGGGGGTTTATTTCAGACGAAAGAAAAAAAAAAAGCAGATTCATTCGTCCTAGGTACTGTGTGTATTCTGTTGTGTGATGTGCCCCTCAGACGCGTGCAAATAAATGGATTAAGTGTTAGCAGATTGTTTTGGCTCGAGTTGGGACTACGAGAGTTGAGTAGTGTCCTGGGACGCCAAACACAAAAAAGAAAGAAATTCTATCCAGTTGCAGTGTTTTTTTTTTTTTTTTCTGTACTGGAGTTCATCTTTTGGTCCTTGTTGTGCGCTGTCCTGGTTTGGAATTTTCCACACAGTTTGGCGTCATATAGAACTTGTGATAAACTTGTCTTGTAAAGAGGACGGGACGAAAGGATTCTCCTGAATTAACTGGGACAATTTCCCAGTGGAAAATTAAATTCGATATAGTATATGTAGTTCTTTGTCCCGCTCCTTCTGGAACATGGATTTTTCCGTTTTTTTTTTTTTTTTTTTGACTTTTCAATAATCATCGACATCGAAGAAAAGTCAACGAACTGATTTTTCTTTCTTTTTTTTTTTATCTCGTCTATATCCCGGTAATGGATGTGAGAGGGTTGGAAGTTTCTTGAAACTTTTTCCTTTTCTGGTGTTTTTTTTTTTTGCTTATTTTTTTATCTACATTTGCTCTGGAAGTCTGGGCAAATGGGTGTGGATTAGATTGGATCTCCTTGCCAAGCGTCAGCGTCTTCGTATGCAATTTGGATTATTGAAGGAACCTGGATCAGGGTAAAAAGAAAACTTTCTGGGTGCTTTATGACAAAAATCATGCATGAAGGATTCAATTAAAATAACGTTCTATAAAGCATAGAGAGCATATGTGCATACATAGGTAGATGAGTCTGTCAAAGTTCTTGTCTGTTACTTCTCATGAATGGGGAATTGTTAGACTTTGACTGTTGCATTGGATTAATTAAAAGTTTGAATCAAACTTTTTTCCTTTTTTGGGTATTTTACCTGTCAAAGTCAAATTGACTTGTAACCGATATTCTTCGTGCGGAAGTAGGTCTTCATTAGTATTAATCCTTTATGTAACACTAACGATAAAAGATTTGAATAGGTGTTTGTGGATTTTGAAAAAAAGTCTTTGATAGGCAACCAAAACAACTGATGTGAGGGCGCTAAGACAACGAGGACTTCCGGAAGCTTACTATGTGCGCATGGACAAAAACTACACATGAGGATCTTTACAGCCGGAGTAACAAAGCTTGATAGAATAAGATGTTCACGCTTCAATGTAAAAGAAGCCATCGCAAGCAAGGTAAAGCTTGACCGGATCAATTTATATTGTTATGTTTAAGTAAAGATCCTTCCAACTCCATCAAAATGGGAATGTCAATCAACGTTTCTACAGAATCGCGACAAAAACTGCCCCACAAAACTACAAAAACCCCAAGGTCAAACGGCACCTGTAGGGATGCAGCACTGTAGGGAAGTTATGATCATTCTACTCCGAGTCATAACCTCGCCGCTAAAGGGAAAGAAGCTGTAATACCAACACGATTTCATGGTTCCTTCTAGAATGGATGGTTATGTAAAGAGTTTAGTCGTCGGTTCTACTTGGCATTCCCTATTGATAACTAGGATCATTTTTGTTTCTTCGAAGTTAATACTTAAAGATATATTGCCTTAAATCTATCTTTCTGTAGTCCTTTTGTGATCATTGTCGTTTCTTCCTTGCTCTGTGTTTATACTGAATCTTGTCCATCAAGGACAGAACGTTTGACATCGTGTTTCCTGCATGCCAAATTACTATAGGTTAGGTTAGGTTTGTGGGTTAGCAGAGGAAACGAAATACCTCCGCCGCACTCAGGTCAGCACTGACCCATTGTGTCACCCATAGGGGGACTTAGAAAAAGTACCCCTTGCCCATTTACCCCATAAATATCAGGGCACTGGCAAAGGAAGTGGGTAGTGTCCTCTATAACATCCTCATCGCCGGATCCTCTGCAGAGTTCTTCTTCCTTCCGACGCAGTTTCTTTAGGTGGTACCGCAGAGTGTTGTGACCCGTGAGTATCCTCAAAAGTATGGACAGTGAACGTCTGACTTTAAGGATAATTCTCTCGGTCCTTGTATTGTCAAAAGTTGGCCATAGTTGTTTTGCAGTATCTACGGACTTCCATCTCAAGTTCGCCTCTCTCATAGCCAGTTTCCCTGCTTCAAGCCTGAGAGCGCAGGGTGGGGTGCTTATGGAGAGGTCGGTCTGTTCAAGTGGGTCCGATGAAGTTTTCCTTGCTAATTCATCTGCCTTTTCATTTCCCGGGATGCGCTCGTGCCCAGGGACCCAGCAGAGCAGAACCTTGTGCTGTATTCCAAGAACCATAAGCTCTTCGCGATAGCACTTCACAAGCTTGGATTTTATTTCTATGGCGGTAAGCTGAGGTGAATGATATTTTGAAGTCAAGGTAAGGCGTGGTGTAGTCTGTTTTGGGTGCATGGCCAAAAAATCTGCTAAGAATCGCACTGATCTTGTGTAAGTGTCTAGCGGAGGCAGGATGAGAATAGCCTCAAGACCCGCAGTTGGAGTGGTTCTCATCGCACTGGTGGCACCAATGCACGCTAATCTTTGTACTTTATTGAGCTCTTTCAGGTAGGTGGACTTGTTACGCCAAATTACTATAATTGGATCAGGAGTGAAATAGCACGCGATACTTTTTTTTTAAATTCGAATCGATGCTACTTATGCGAGCCCATGCTTTTGGTACTCGATTAAACACGTCTTCATGTACTACATATTAATATTTCATCTCCAAACTATGAATATTGCTATCCATATTTGAAGCTCCTTTGACTCGATTCCACTTTGTCAACATCAATTAGTCGAATGAGTACATGACTCCATCTCTTGAAAACTTCATGGTTGCCTAACTACCGGTATTGTGGTATTGACATCTATTCATCCATTAAAAGTCTTACTCAAATTCATTAAGTGATATTTGATACCGTTACGGTACATAATTTCCTTTACGAAAAACCCCTTCATTAACCGTCCACTTGAGTGCGGTGAAATTATCAAAACCGATTCATATTTCCATATCCCCCCCCCATATCCTGTGAACTAATCACTTCCTAACTTGAATTTGCCATTTTTGTTCATTGCCATCAATTGACCTCTCGCACAACATTGGGATAACTTTACCAAAGACATCTTGTAATACTTTCTAGAGTTAACCCTTCAATCCTTCCTTTCCTATAATCCACTCAAATTCACCTCCTGCTAAATAACACAGTTGCCATTCTCGTTTGACAGTTTTGCGTACTAAAACTTTCAATTTCCTCTCTCTCGCACTAACCACATTTTACCTAATTGTAAAGTTCCTTTGGACCAAGTGAGATATGAGCGTCCTTTAATTTTGCAACCAGAAGGAGAGAAAACCTCAACGTTACACAACCTTGTCTTGCAAGGATGAGCCAGAGTCCCTTTGGTCGCGCGAGACGTCGACTTCTACTGCTAGTCACTAGTATACACCCGACTAACAATAGGGATACTCTGGCAACAAACAGATACTTTCTCGTCCCTTTCTCTACACCACCATCATGTCATGGTTGTCATTTCTCCCCTCACATACCCAGGCTATTCAGTGTCAGAGGAAATAACTTCCCCTGTCATTTCAATAGACTTTTGCTACGGCACATCGGAGAAGCAGGACTACTCGTACAACAAACAAACCAAGGCACACAAAAAAATAATAGAAGAAGAAGACGAAGTGATGAGGGGGAAAACACCATCAGTAGGTTTTCTACGACCCAGCAGGCGCTTTAACATTACACTCTGGTACTTTTTATTGTCATTTTGTGTGTTCACCACGAGGTGGGTGGTGGTGGTAAAAATTGGTTCTTCTCATATACTCGCACACATACACAAAAATATAAGACGGCGTTTTTGAATGTCCACCCTCTTGGAGAGAAGGACACTCTGACTAAGGCTTCATATGCAATTTAGTAGACACTTGTGTGTGTGTGGTGAGTATATAGATGGTTTCCCACCAAACTCCAACATTGCATCTCTAAACTGTTAGGTTCATCGTTTTTTTTTTTTTTTTTTTTTATTATTATTATTAGCCGCATGCCTTAAAACACACCAGCTTGTGTGTGCGGAGATTTTATGTTGTAACAGGAATCATATAATAGTTAGTAACTGAAATGTAACCGCAATCACGTAGTCTAGTTTGTTTTCCGGTTCCTCTCACTGATGTATGCAGGCTTAAACCCCCTGAGTCGTTTTTTTCTGAGTTATTTGTACTTTGCTGAGCAAATAGATGCGATAGTGGAATGGTGGCAGAAGAGGGTGACAGTTCTTTAGGATTTTTCCTCTCTTTTTGCGCCTAGCTTTCTAACGTCCTACAACCGCAAAAAATTTATCGTTTATTTCTCTCAGTTGACGGTGAATGGAATTTATTTATTGTTAGCGCGTGATTAGGATTCAAATATTACGGACGCCGAGCAAGGACGACTACGACGATGTCGACAATTTGGGGGCCACTCATTGTAGTAGTACAGCGAGGTATTTTATTGAAATAATGTGCTGCCGGAGTGGCACAGGAGGGCGTAAGCACACCGCATACTTAATAAAATGGATGACAGTTTACGTGGATATTAATTTTTGGGACTGTTGTATTATGGTATGAAATGTGACTGATTGCAAGGATAAGGGGACACGACACAGTTCCTTTGGTTTTCTATGGAAATCAATACAAATGGGTTGTTGACATCGATATGACACTTGGGTCGGAGAAGGTTAATGTGGTTTGAGCGGTAAGCTAAGATAACAAGGACTAATTATGGAAAAGTTTCCTAGCAGCAAAGAAGAGATACATATTCATATTCTGCCTTCCGGCAAGTTTGTGACTTGAAATAAGTAACTGGCAATCAACCTTCATTTCCATTAAAGTAGGATAGAAGCAAACAAATTGGTGTGGCATGACTTCTAATGATGAAGCTATTTAAAAACCTCAAACAGAAAAATTGCAAGACCTACTTTGAAAAGTTATCAAGATATAAATTCTTCTATGCAAAAGATAACTATAGTTTTTCGGACTAAAGGTTAATGTTTTTGTGTAGTTGAATTGAATCTTCTAAATAAGTCTAGATTGTAGGCTAGATTAGAAAAGACTTCCGCCGCAGTAAGGTCAGTGCTGACTCTTTGAGTTACCCATTATAAAGTCTAAACTTTTTTAACTAGTCACTTATGTACTCCGTATCCCTACACAAACCACCCTGATGACCGAATGAAGTTCGGCATCATGTCCGTATATACGCTGGTGGGCTCCTCAAGGTTATGAAAGAAATAATTGTCAAGGAAATTGTTTCTGCAACGGCAGGGGCAAATGGAGTGGGCGATGTCATCTAAAACATCGTTGTCACCGCAGCCTCTGCAGAGGTTTTCTACTACTACTACCGGAGAGTATTATACCCAGCGACTTTCTGTCCTCTCTTACAAGTCTCTTGAAACTTGTTCTGTCAAAGGACGGCTGTAGACCTCTTGTACTGTTTCCCTGGAGGTCCACCTTAAGTTTGCCTTTCTTGTGCTTTAATTCAAGTCGGAGTTCATACAGCTTGTTCTAGTACATCATTAGAATATTTTCTTGCTTTTCATTGTCTGTGATACGTTCGTCCTCAAGAACCCAACAGAGCGATACCTTGTGCTGCTTTCCTAGAACCTTAAGCTCTTTTTGACAACACATCACAAGCTTCAATTTAATTTCTGTCAGTAACTGCTTCCCGCTTGGCTGTCAACAAAAAAAAGGTACCTAATACTTTCTGGTGGTAGGACTTTGCTTTTGTGGTCCCGACCGAGCGGTTCGGAGTAGATGCCCGACCCCACTCCGGTTGGTATCCATTTTCGACCTATCGGTAAATATTTCATGCATTTAGCGTATGGTACTATATAGGCTTTTACATTCTTCTCTGCGAGGGTAGGCGGTAGCAAAGCACTTTATAAAGTCTGTCGATGCTGGTACAGTTGTTGTTCCGTTATTCCTAGTGCATCTATCAAGGGTTTAAAGAGCCCCGTCGATTTGCTCACTGAGAGTTGAACAAATCCCACTATTAATGGTTCTTGTCGGTGTCAAAATTACTAAATTATCTTCGCTTTGGTGTTTCTTATAGTTGCTTATACAATTTCCAATAAAACACGGCTTTTACATATATAATTTTACTTCATTATTAGATGTCTTCATTCAAGCGATTTATTTTATTGATTGGCACAATACTCAAGTTCAAATTACTCCAAAGATTCATTAAAAGAGATCCTTCCTTCCCCATTTTATTTGGAAAACTTCCCCAACTGTACTCCATTTTATCCCTCTTCTCATAATTTTCCCATTAGGCAACCGAAACGCATCACCTTTTTACCCAAAAAAAGATATGTAGCTATATAGAAAAAGTCCTTAATAATGTAAGGCACGTAGAAACCCCTATTGTCATCACCTTTATCAGCCATTATCACGTTTTCATTTCAAAACCCTGCCCCTTTTTTCCGTAAATCACAACCCCTCTGTCAAATTTGCGAGCATTTTTTTTTGACAAACTTTAACATTGTCATTAATTGTAAAAAAAGAAATTTAAATTAAAAATTTCAAAAAAAGCATTTAACAAGTGAATCCTTGAGAAAAAAAAAAGAAACTAGCGCTAAAATGACAACTTGGAGATGAAAAATTATTCAAAGGACCCTTTCATATTCTTTTTTTTAATTATGAATTCCACCAGTTAGTGGAAGAGAATTGCAACACAAAAGTCAATGATTAAGGAAAGAAGTCTACCATTCGCATTCCGCATCAGCGGTGTTGAAAAGGCTCCCTCGCCTTTGACCTCTGTCAAATTTCATTCGCTTTGCTCTCTGTCAAACATTGGAATGTCTGTCTAGCTTTTCTCGTGTTTTCTTCCCCCTTTTTTTTTAATTAGTTTTCTTTCGTCGCCGTTGACGGTTTTCTTTTATTTTTGTTGTTGTTGTTGCCTTCCTTTATCTACTTGTCGAGAGCTGTCAAACCATTTGGACTTAAGAAGCAATAATGACTATTGATTCAACTTAATGGGTGCCCAAGTTGTAGTAGAAGTAGAGAGACGACACACTATCCTTTTTGAAAGGAAATTGAATTCTAACCTCTATTACAAGTCATTTACTACACGACGTTTGTGTGGCCGAGATGAGAGTTTTCGTACGTGTGTTGAAAGAAAATTTAGTATTTATTGATTTTTTCTATAGTCAATGCGGGGTGTATATGTGTGGTGATGCGAATGTTAATGTATTCGTGTGACTGTTTGTAGGTATGCCATCTAGTTTTCTATAAGGGACACACCATCCTTTAGGATTTTCTTACTAAGAAGGAGGTATAAAGCCTTCGTATGGCAAGCCAAACAAGAGGCGATTGCCCTAAGGCGATGCCATCTCGTAATATTTTTTTCCACACGCAGATGTTAAGAGGCGTTTGTGTGTATGGGTGTGAAATATGAATAAACCAATACTTGTCGGAGGCAAGGTGGTGGTATGCCACTTGCACGTGGTTGGAAGGACTTTCTCGATGAGTAAAGTGAAAACAATGAGACCGCTGAAAACTGGCATGCGCACTGGCGATTGGGAAATTTATTCCTATTTGAATCTGGTTAGGAATTTCAAAATCGTAGTCTCGTAAAGTTTTTGAAGTTGAATTTCAATGACAGGCGACTTTTTAATAGGAGATTGGTCTATGATCATTCTCAGTACTTGAATAAATCTGCTTTTGTGTCATTTGTAACTTTTATGTATATGTCAACAAAATTCAAGTATCAAATACAATGCTATAATCTGCCAAAGTTTAATGTCATTTAACATTTAACACACTCGAACCTCGAAGCGAGATTGAAGTTATGTGAATTGTTTTTTTTGCTTTTAAAAAATATCATGGAACATTTGAATGATTTATTTGTTTAGTTAAAAAAAGGATAATTTTACGCCTTAACTTAAAACGACATTAGGTGACGTAAGAGTTGAACTGATCGTATTCGACCTCTCCGTTCTAAAGTGGTTAGGTTTTTATTTTTGAACATGTTACAAAATTTGTTCTTGCTGAAAATCTTAAGTGTCGAACAAAATGTTCCAGGACCGGTTCATCAAAGCAACAGAATACTTAAAATATTTTTCTTCCAATTTTGTTTTACTATGCAAATCCAATTTAATACGTTCCAAAAGCACCGAATTTAGAGATTATAATTTCCGTACAAACAAACATTGACAGTGCTCACAAAAATTTACTTGTTGAGCTATTTTTGCGAGGACAGTCAATATTTGCAAATGAATGGTATTTCCAAATGACTCTATGAAATGGTGCAAATTAAATTTTCCTAGTAAATTTCGTGAAATCATCAATCGTGTACTTACTGAAAGTTCCTGAACCTGGTGCCATTTGCCATGTATCCATTATATCAATCTTTTACTGCCGCACTTTAAATACCTTCTCTTTGTTTTAAAACTGTGCTGACTTCAGTACATTATTGCTTAAATTGCTATGCAACAAAACTCTGTTTAATTAAAATTTTCTTGACACGAAATGCACATAACTCTAAAATAAAGCCATTGAATTTTTCCCCCTTGAATAAAATAAATTTCCCATTGAATGCGACAAAATATGTTACTCGCTGAACATTCCCCATCATGGGATATATATCGATTGTCGGTATTACAGTGCACATCTCAGCCGTCAACTTTATTCCCATTCGAAATCCAAAATGGCTTTTTCGTGCGTGCAATTAAAGTTGGTTGTGTTTTCGCCATTAATTGTGAATTTCGTGTAAAATATATCAATATTCCCATTACGAATAATATTTAAAGTATTGTCCTAAATGTTTTGTGTAAAAATTTCACGAAAATCCCCCTATTTAATCAAAAATAAGTGAAATTGTAGCCCGGTGGTCGTTCTCCGTCTAACCACCACCACTACTACCACAAACACATTGCTGTCAGTTGCGTTGACACTTCCCCTCGTTGCCTTGCCGTTGCATCGATTGTTTACATGAAGAATATTTTTTCGCAAAGATTTGTGTTTTTCTTTCGCTTTTCCCAGTTTTCGGTGGAGAAAATTCTATTTTTAAATTTATTCACGATTCTCTGAGGGAAATAGTTTTTCATTTCGTCCACTGTCGCGTCTCTGTCTCTCTGTTTACAAACAAATCGTCGGTATTTCGTCCTCCGCCTCCGCATCAATTCAGTGCAATGAACTTGGTCTGAGTATTTTCTTCTTATTCTCGTGATTGTTTTTTTCCTTCCAATTTTCCAATTGGGCTATAGAAAGCAAAAAAAGAAAAAAAGCAGCAAATCTGCATCTGGTTATTGTTTTGCTGCGCGTCGCGGTGTGTACAGTGTATTTCTTGTGCGTAGGTGTTGTGTGCATTCGAAGGCAGCATCTAAGCCCGCCGCGGGGCATCATCTTCATCAGCATCATATACTTTGCCATGGATTCAGATTTCTACGTCTCTGGTCAGTAGAGAAGGAGAAGCAGAAGAAGAATAGGAAAACGACGAGAAGTAAAGCCTTACAGACCAGGTGGGTACCTACTTGAATACAACTCGTGTGGTTTAGTTTGCTAGGCATTTTTGTGGTCTCAGAAAGGAAATTCCTTGATCGCCCACATTTCACTCTAGGTATGCAGCACTCAACCGGACAGTGTAATATAAAAGTTTTGTAGCACCTGTGTGTCATATGACTGTCATTAGGACGTTGAAGTGAATTGCTTTGTTAATTACTGAGCAATTTGTGACCTTGGTTGAGCTGTCGTAAAAGTTGAACACTTTCGCTAATCTGCCTGTGGAGTTTCGACTCCACTTAGCGTTCAATTATGCAACATTTTGTGAGAAAAAGTGTGGCTCTGCACGTAGCCACTGCCTCTAATTTGTGATAATGTTGGAAGTGTATATTATGTTTAGACTTCCATAGCCATTGATAGCCTATTTAATTTATTTTGAACTAAAATTAACTTTTTGCAAATGCTTATGCGTTTTTATTTCATATTTAAGCTCTGATATTCGTTTAGCATTGACCTGTCGCCTTTCATGCGAGATTAAACATTTATTTTTTCGCGCATATAAGCAAATGTGTCTAATCAAAATCGATGTATGTAGGCAACAGCCTTAAACTTTAAACCAAAAAGTTTGTGGAGTTCGTGAAAACATCTTTTGTAGCATTCTCTCTACGAACTGGTGTTACTTCTATTTCAGTTGATTAGTTCAATAGAGAAACAGAGGAGCGTACATTTTATGATTCCAATTCTTACCTGATAAGCAGATGATTAAGAAAACATGTATAGTATGCTTGTACTTTCTAGTTCCTAAAACCGCCTTATTTGTTGCCGATCCTACTTCGCGGACTTGATCAGTACAGCTAAATCGTCCGCAAACTTGATGAACCTTGTGCTTGTTAGCATTGGCAGTCTAATCTCTTTGTAATACACGATATTCTAAAGATGTGGACCTAGGATTTATCTTTGGAAAAGCCTGCCGACACATCATAGTGTTTGGTCTATTTATAGCTTTCATACCTTAATTATCTATTCTTGAATTGTTTGCTACCAGTTTGGAACCGCTTTGGTTCATTCGAAATGTCGCCGGTGTAAAAGGTATCGAAACCCCTTTTTGATTCGTGCCAGTCGCTTAGGCCGCAGACTTTCGAGTCTAAGTACAAGCAGACGGAGTATGTGAACCTATTTTTTTTGAGTAGCAATTAGTCTGATAGGTACACAAAACCTGTCTTTTGTATGGAAGTAGCTCTTCAATCTCTTCGGTTTGCTCTTCAGCTCGTGTACGCTAATCTTGCTTATTGACGTGCCCATAAAGCCAGAAAGGTGCCCAAAGTATAGGCCAAAAGTTGCAAAAGTGAACGTTGAAAGCTGATTTTCGTTATTCAGCTGAATGATTTGTAGACGCGGGGGCAGGCTGTCATTCAATGATGAAATGTCAAATGGATCTGACGTAACCTGTCAAAAAATCCATAAACAGAAGGCATAAAGTAAGGGTCCTAAGATGCAGTCTTCTGGCAGTCCGCTTTTTTTTGGATATACTCGTAAGTCTGAATATTCGTTGTTATATCTCACATATAATATTCGATCAGTCAGATAGCTTTCAATTAAAACGTAATAGTCTTGTGGGAGTAAGTTAGCAAGCCACCATACCAAATCTTGTCAAAAGCCTTTGTTACCTCAAGAAATACTGCTACGTAAAATCGGTGTTTGCTCAAGTCTGTTGAAAGTATTTTTGACACTCGCTGAGCTTGTATTATTGAATGGTGTCTCTGAAACTGATGATCAGGTATTTTATTTGAATGGGTCAATATAATTCCTATTCTGTCATGTAGGAGTTTCTCGAATAATTTAGATAATTCTCTAGTCCAGGTTCCATATGTTCTGTCCAGGTTCCATATGTTCTTTTCATTTTAATGTTTTGTGAAGTTTTAAGCGATTTATCTGTCTCTCAATGTGATTATTTTGTCTTTGATATTGGAGTGGTTTGGATCAATGAAATGATGAAACGCATTCCAGTCCGTCCTACGTACTATGGTTTTTACAATTCTTATAGTTCGAGAATGGTCGGATGAAAGTTCAAGATAGGATTTTGTTCTGAGAAAGACATGACTGATGTTTTTTTCTGATACCGAAGTCAATTGGATCAGGAGTTTTATTAATCCTTAGCTAAACTTTTATGGGTAATTGTAATCGGGCGCAGTAGGTGTGATTATATACATATGTTGACATTGTGCGCAATTATTAAGGCTACATATGATGGGTCCACATGTCACGTCTTGCAGAGAGGAAGGCTGTCTGAGGAATTCGAAATCCAAAGTGGGATTCGATAAGGCTGCATACTTTCACCTATACTGTTTTTATTGGTGATTAGCGATGTGCTTAATGCGGTCTTGGACTCTTATATCTGAACTCAAGCACCTTGACTACGCCGATGATGTATGCCTACTGTCTCACAGAATAATGGACCTTCACCAAATATCAGCAAACGTGGAGAGGGAAGCAGACGTCGTTCGGCTGAAAATTAACTCGGCAAAAACAAAAATGATCAGCCTGGGACAGAACTCATCAACTCATGTATGCATTGCTGGATAAATAGTTGAGAGAGTAGTGAGTTTCCAATACCTTGGGAGTATTGTCTCAACCGATGGCGGAACCGAACTGGATATAGCCAGCCTAATAGGTAAAGCAAAATCTGCGTTTGGGATGCTGTCCACAGTTTGGCGATGTAAACACCAAGCTACAAGATTGTTCCGTTCCAACGTTGAATCCGTGCTGCTATATGGATGTAGTACCTGGAGAGTGACCGTCACTATCACGAGGAAGCTGCAAACGTTTGTCAATAGGTGCCTGCGCTACATCTTAAGGATATTCTGGCCAAACCGTATCTCTAACGAACAGTTTTATCAGAGAACGGCCATGAACCTATAGGCACAACCATACGACGACGAAAGTGGCAGTGGATTGGTCACACTCTCCGAAAGGGTGACAGGGTGACAAGCGATGCAATGGAACCCGCTTACCCAGGATGGCAGTATACATGCGGTCCTAGGAGTACGTGGCGCAGAACAGTGGAGAAAGACGCACAGCAATTGGGAAAGAGTTGGGGGGAGCTGAGGCACTTTTCCATTTTTCCACGATGGCACGTAGGCGTTGTAGAGGCCCTAGGACCCACAAGGGGATACAGGATATAAACGATTGTGCGCAATAACGTCTTCAGCACAAGGATATGGGGAGACCATTCGAGAGACGGAATCGTACAGCGCATCAAACTCGTTGAAGTTTGAGTTACTATCCGCACTAGGGCTTCTGTGAATCACACAATTCGTTACGGACGGTGAATTTTAATCATTTCAACTTGAATTGTAAATTGGAACAATGGCCATACTGTGATGGAATGGAATAATGAAACAAAAAATTACACTAAGTTATATCCAGGCAGTTGGTAATCAGAGTTTGGGTGCAATGGCTCAATGGTTAGTGCGTTAGACAAAGTCCGAAAGGGTTCCAAGTTCGAATTCAGAAAAATACCATCAAAAGTTTTTTCATGGCCCCACCCCTTTCGATTGCCTGACAAGCATTCAAGAGTATAACTTTCATGAGAAAGCTTCTCAAAACCCCTCTGCCCTTCGGAAACGGCATAAAACTGTAGGTCCCTTCTGTATGTGCAGAAATGTATACCACGCACAGCATGTACAGTTGTGAGAAGCTAGGCCTTGGCCATCTATGGGCTGCTGACTGCCTCATATTTTTTTTTTAGTTGGTAATCAGACTATTCTTCTACTACATGTGCCTCGTTATAGGAGTAAGCGCCGATGTATAAATAAAGGACATTTACTCCAAACCCACGAATGTTGGTGAAAGCAATCCTTGATTCCCTCATCATTAAAACTTTAAAACACAAAGGGACACAACGCTGACGTACTAAGTGAAGCTGTCATGTGTAGTTTCTAAGAATAGTTTTCCCCAGTAAATTTCGAAAGATGTTATGCGCAGACGACAGTCCGCAAATCCGATTATTTAATCTCATTACAATAAACTTTTTTCCCCGATTGAATCACAAATTACTCACCAATTCCACAAATTTTACTTCCTCTAAAGAATATTATGTAACACAATAAGAAAAAAAAGAAAACTTTGTCCGACACAACTCTTTTGTCAGTCACTGTTCGGAGAAAAAAAAAAAACCTAATATTTTCACCTCTCTTCGAATTACCCAATCTGCTTGTAGATTATGCTTTCCCCGAAAACCTATAAAATCTCAGATAAAAATTTTGTTTTTAATAAATTTCTCATGAAATATTTCTTTGGTAAATGTATGTGTGCGGTTGCATGCTAACATGGTTGTTTGTGGGTGGGTTTTGTGTTGCTTCTTTGCATGCAATTTTTTACTTTTTACGGGTATGCATACTTTTACCTAGGTAAAGAGAACGCAAAAGAATTTCTTGAGAAACAATGAACATTTTTTACTTACCCCGGTTCGGTGGAGTGCGATAAACTGAGCTGGAGCTGGAGCTGACTGGTTGCAAGGTTGAAAGGAATTTACAAGGATTTATATTGCAAGTGTAACAAATTCCAGTGGCGGTGTTGAGTGCAACACATTTTTTTATTTGAGAATTAAATTTTGATTACAACGTATGGGGACGCGGCACGAAGGTGGTCATTTTGTAAAGCCTTTATGGAAGTACGAGTAATAAGAATTTGTTATGGTTTTAGTATGGGGGTATGTGCCTTTTGAAACATACTTATATGAAATTAATGTAGTTGAAATCGGTTATGGCGACCTTGCAGGGATCGAATAAATTTGTTCGTTGTACGAGGAATACCTATTGATTTCAGATACATAGTTAAATGTCACCTATTGGTCTCTATATTTTCTATTCGATTTAATTTGTTACAAAGACGTGAACCTGTAATACGAAAGGATACGAAAAAATTTGCTTAAAATAATTTTTTGCGAACTAATACATCAGACTCTGTCACAGGTGTCTGTCTCGCAGTCGCTGACATAATCTTAACCGAGACACGAAGTCGCCAGAGTCGTTAGAGAAATGAATAAAATCCAATGAAAAACTTTAGCGCCACCTTGTACGTATGTTCATTATACATACATATATTCAAGGTTAAGTCCTGTCTGAAGGTAAGAGGAATTTTACTTTTCAACTTTAGTATATTGTCTTGCATCCGCTGTAGCTTCTTTATGAGTGTCTGCGCTATACTGCAACCTGAACTCCATCATCGCATGGTAGGCTTATATTTCCACATGAGTCGTGGATTTGTATTTTAGACACGCCGGCGCAAACAACGACCACTTCAAACTGCATCCCAAAATGGCAGGCAATGGCACTCGTACATGTAGTCATAGTCGAACGAATTGATACATCTGTAATTTTTATTTTTTTTATTATGATTCGCGGCTCTTTGTAAGTCAGGCTCTGGATATGGATCAATTTTTTTTTTAGCGTGTTTATTACCAGCCCATTGTTTTTGCATCATCTGCTTGCTTCACAAAACATTTGATGCATAACACGTGTTGCTTCTTTTACAAATCGGTAACACACACAACTATTGCGGTGTCATCTGCGTATGTGAATGGTGAGCCTTTCATTAAGCATTTCATCCTCTGGTTCGTATATGAAATGAAAAGTATAGGGCCCAGTTTACTTCCTTGTCGAACTTCGTACTGCACGCCATCAGACTGCAGAAACCTTTGACTTTCACCCGAAATGTCCTTTTTGTCAAGTATTCTGCAACCCCATATGCCTACTTTCCGCCTCCATAGACAGCATCTATTAATTTTGTATGGTTGATGGTGTTAAACGCCTTACAAAAGTCCAAAAAGAAAACTAGAGCATGGTGACGTTTGCCCAGTTTGTTGTCGCTCAAATTTGCAAAATCACCAAGAAGCTGGTTAGTTCGTTTGCCCTACACAAGTTCAATATGAAATAAAACACTTGAAGCCAATGTTGATATCTATGATATTAGCTTTATTTAATAGATAATACTATGCCATTAGTGTTTAAATATGATTTCCGGCATTTACTCGCCATGGGTAACTCGAACAAGGCGCAATTGGCAAGTCCAATTTTCGACAAGTTTGTCGAGCAACGGGGGCGAATATCGGTATTGACACGGTGACTGTTGACGCCCAAATCGTCCAATGCCTCTGGTTTATCGGCAAAGAGTAGAGACTTAACATGCCCCCAAAGAAAGTAATCCGAAGATGTGAAATCACCGGATCGTGGAGACCAGTTCAGCTAATGTTTTCCGCTATAAATTGATGGTGCCGGACGCCATCTGGCTTGTTTCGCTCTCCAAAGATCTGTCACGTAAATGTCATTTAACTGAGGAACGATCTTATAAGCTTTTAAGCCAAGATCTTTCCGTAAAATCTTTCACTACATGGATGTACATAGCTCCAATAGCTGTGCACGATGGCGAATCGATTCATTGCGCAACACAGCCGCAATAACTTTTTCTGTGCACTGTTCGCGTCTTTGGGGATGCGTACTATCCACTAGAACGTTCGTGGTGTGAAAACGATTCATTGTGGTCCGAATAACTTGCTCAGATGGATGATTATGCCTACCGGAAAATGGACGTAGCGCACGATAAGTTTGGCGCGCGTTATTCTGCGTTTATCTATCTATCGTAAAATGACAAAACGTTCTAACCACACATCAACTTTCAACTGTCAAATTGACAACCTGTAGGAACAGTGTTGCCAGTTTAGCCTTCACATGGTCGGGAATGTTTGTCTCTTAATTAGTACTTTTTTGACTCAGGTTAATTATTAATATTATAGATTTTTGTCTACAAACTAAAAATTTTACTCGCCGTCTCCTTTTGAATTATTCCTTCATGTTTTTGAATAACATTTTTTCTCAAACCTCCATAAAAACATCCTTTATTTGCTTATAAAGTCAATCTTTTTGGGGAACTCCTATGTAGCCACGATCTGATAAGATTTGTTCCATGATCTTCTCTATGACTAGTTAGATTGCAATCAGTTGATAGTTCGCTGACTGCTTTTTACCACCTTATAAATTTACATAGATCGAACCACTTACTATAGTGTGAATGAGGTAATGTCATAATTGAAAGAAAATTCCGCTCGCAGGCTTTTAAAATTCGAGTGTACTGATATTAGCAGCACTTGGCCGTTTGTCATATCCGATGTACGATGTAAACACCGTCTTCTGTACGAGTAAAATTAAAGAAGAACTCGACGAGACTGAGCTGTTGGGTGCAGTATAGGAATTATTTCTATTCGCATGACTACGTACGGGAGTGTCCAGAGATTTAATTCAATAATGCTTTGACAGATGTCAAGTAGCTTTTATTTTTTAAAAGAATCGACTGTTTATTGTTGAATTGTTCTTGGTGTATTACATTTCTAGGTAAGAAAAAACGAAAACGTTTTTGAAAACTTGATTGAAGCTACATGTAAATTAGTTGCTTGACCCTGAAATAAAACTTCAAGGCCATCCTCATTTTCTAATCCTCGTCCAGCTGTTTATGTGCTTCGAACCAAAAGTGTCAGTCATTAGCTGGAAAACATATGGCGCCACAACTAATGACAGTCACAACGTGCTCGCAGTTGAACGTAATTTTAATAATTCATACGTTATCGAATTATACGATAGGTATATGGCGTGAATAGCCAATTACAATAGTCTCATTATTTGATCGTCGGACCGTGAATTCTTAAAGAGCAGCATGAGAAAGGAATGTGTCCACCAGCTAGACCTCTCCAGGGAAAGAAAAAAGTGCTTGACCCGGCGCGCTCATGCTGTTGCTGGGCAAAAAACATAAACTGAAACAAAAATGCAAAGGAGAAACAATCTTACTCCCCCATCATGGTTCCCTGACCTAATCTCCTTCCGCACAGAGCCCTATTACACTCGTCGTGCGCTAGCTACACATTTTGTATATTCAAGAGCATTCTTCGGTGCTGCTGGTACTTCATTCATTCGCGCTCATTAACAAGCATGCAATTAATTTGAAACTCCACGTCGGTCGTCGTCATCGCGTGTGAATGTTGTGCATCGGCAACAAGGTACCTAGTGTTTTTTTTTGGCTTGTCTGCCTTTTCCTCGATTTTGAGGCCCGTTCCTTTTGCCAATCGATACAGATTCCCTTGCCTCGCATCTTCATGCATAAAGTACGAGTACCTCGAATATCTCAACGAATAATTGGGTCAATTTGTGGTAGTTGAAGTAGTTCTGTTTTTTTTTTTTTTTCTTGTCCTGCTTCTCTTTCTTTCCTCGTTTTTTGCAACACCAATACTCCACACACATACATTTGCGAAATTCTTTTCAACATATCACCATCGTTGATTGGATTGACATTTATGAGTGGATTGGAACCGGCAGCAGCAGTAGAGAATGGGAAATAAAGCCATTTACCGTAAGGAAAAATCGAATCAAGTCATTTCCCAAATTGTTTATCCATTCAATAAACAAAATTTCCCTAATGAAATGCTCATGTACAGCAGTTTGGTGTTGTTTTTTGTGTTGTTGTTATTGTTGTTGTTAGTTGAGGTCGAAAGAGTGTGGGTTGTGGGGGTGGTGGGTGTGTTGGATGGCCCGCCGGTGCCACACTTGTGTTTCAATGTTTACCGTATCTCGATGAACATCATAAATGGCGTGTGTTTTTTTTTTTGAGCGCGCCGGTGTCTATATGGTGTGACAGACAATATTATCATACAGATTTGTCCCATGTGAGAACGGATGGAGGATAAAGTGTTTTTCTGACTCGTTTTTTTTTTTTTTTTTGTTTTGTTTTCTTTGCGCGCCTCCTAAGCATAATGACGAGAGTGCTGTAGATTTTTGTTTTTCGATTTTGTTCGTTTTTGCCAAGTGAAATTTCTCCTGGGAGTTGTATCTCATTATTGTTGAGTCTTGCTTTGTGATTTTTGCTAGGCGGCAGCAGCAGCATATTGTTGTTTTTAATGTTTTTCTTCTTCTTTTTGGATTCATTTTCTTCTCGTTTGCGACTTAATTTTTCTGATCGTTCTATGAGATAATGGAGAGAAAATCTAATCTCGTGGCGGCAATTGAGTCCGAATGAGTTTGCTCTTGCTGTGTGTTATTTGATTTTGAAGTGCGATAGTCCATCGTTAATTTTTTTTTTTGTTTTTCTTTTCTAAGGAGGATTTCACACGCAAAGAGGATTGTTTAAGTATACCGTATAGAACACAGAAGATGTGGCATAGCTGCAAGACAGCAATCGGATTTTCTGCTGTTAGTAGAAAATGTATGATCTTTTAAAAAAGTTTAAAAATTCTTCATTAGTGTAAATGCCACATTCAACTTTGTCCATATTTCGATTTTGATAGAAATTCTTCGCCGAAAAGTTGTCATACATATGTATTTCTGAAATTAGTCAATGTAAAGAGTGTACCATATGTAGGTATGTTTAGCGAAAAACGTGGTACGCCATCTTATAGCATTTATCCACAACTCGAATATGAAATTTAACCAGAATCGTTAGAGCTGTTTTCGTTAAAAGCAGGTTTTTGGCTAAAATCCCTAAATCCTTAAAAAAGTACCGTTATACCAATTTCATTTTCTTATAGCATTTACTTAAAATAAAATCATTTGATCCGTTTTCAAGAAAATCATCTCTTAGCCTAATTAGCCATAAGTACGGTTACAAAAACTTTAGGCCAAAATGTGGTAAGTCATCTTATTACACGTGTCTGTACTAGTCTCAAGGTAGAATTTTGACGAAATCGTTTGGGTTGTTTTCGCGCAAATCAGCTTTTTTTTAATTTTTTTTTTTATAAGTACTGTTGTTAACAATTTTGGTAAGAAATTTTATATGTCATCTGATTGTAATTTGTCAATCTTAATGGAATATAAGATTTAGTCAAATCGTTAGAGCCGTTTTCGAGAATATCTAATTTTTGTGAAATTGGCCTTAAGTACAGTACCGTTAATAATAGGGCTAAAACAAAAAATTTCAATTTCGTCGCTACAGACCCTAGATATGAAGTTTGATCGAAATCCGTCCACCCGTTCAGGCTGTAGCCTCGGGGACAGACAGACAAACAGACTGATAAACAGACAGATAGACGGACAGACAGATGGACAGACAGAATTGGCAGATCCACTTTTCTGAGCTTCTCCATCATTGCAGTGTCAGAGTTGATTGTTATCTCTAGTTAGATTTTTTTTACGAATCCAATGGAAGTAAAAATATAGGGCCGTCACAATCGGTCAAAAGATTAACACGAATGTGTGCCGTCTCTGCAAAGAGTTCAATCTGATGCAAAACTCTATCTATCGTAAGCATAATCAAGACACATGTATCTAGGCTCCGTGTCGTAAAGAAGTACTTGCTTAATAAATTCTATATTTTAAGCTTGAGAATAAAATTCTGCTGTTTCAAAAGCACGATCTATTTACTTCCCATTTGTGGTGTGCAAATTGAATGTAGAGATTAGCATGTAGCTATTTTTCGCAATCGTTTGTAATTCACAGTATTTTTCACTGAGCGATTTAAGTATTAAATGTTTTTGCTGCGAAAATTGAACGGGCATGGTTGGGATCTGAACATGGAACCTTTTATTCATTAACTGAAATCTATCACCGCATTAAACCACCGGGCAATTGCATAACTGACTAGTTTTCGGAGTAGTTGAAGCCGAGGAATTTGAAAGCGCCGTTGTTTGGAAATTCTAATCCGTACAGACCAAAACATGCCGACCCCCGCCTTTAAGTGTAGGTGCCAGAATTCAAGTTTGAATTGAATTCAGGTTCAAACTTCGCCTGTAATTCTTGATAAGCCTTGCGCCATGCTATTCCCCTACCCTATGGGATTTCAATATATTAAATTTTGTCTTGAATTTTCCAAAAATTGTAATCCAAAATTTATTTCACTTATCCTAGGGTTATTTCCTTGAAATTCTTGCATTAAGCTCTTCCGATTTCAGAACTTTTGCTGCGGCTTTTGGGTGAACTTTTTCCCCCAATGTATCGCAAAGTCATCTGCCGATTTTGGAACACTAATCTGAGGATTTATGATGTGAGTGTTCTTGGACGACCAGAATGGGATTTATTTGGCACGTCTCCTATGTCATTATAGTGCATGTTGAAGTCGAGGCATGTGTGTAAGCTCAAAGTCCATACTATTATTATATGTAAATGCGAAAGTAACTTTGTTTATTAAGCTTAACCGTTGAACCGATGAAATTGAGTATGAAAAAAGCTTGAATAGTAGGCCAAAGGCTCCTTTATTTGGCAGAGAAGATCTGTAAAGATAAATCATATTGAAGGACTCACAACCTAACATCATGTGACATCTGGTGCGCGGTGTATAGCGAAAACTGCTCAGTCACATGTAAATTTTAGAAAAAAACGCCACAATTAGTAGCAAGCACAATCTGACATTATTACAATGACAAAATTATGAATTTTTACTGTGAAGTTTGCACGCATAATGCAATGTTTCTTTTACATCACCTGCATCACAGTCTACTAATCTTGGATAAAAATTTACTGAACTGAATAAAAACAAGAATTTAAATTAATAGAACCTAGCTTTAATCTAAGCCTAAAGCTTCCAACTTTGTCCCATTCTCAATCTCATCACCAACATGAATAAACAATTAATTAAGGGCAGGCATCTTCTTGTTCATACTGTATGTACTCGCTGGTACTCTCCCTTCCTGTTTCCAAGAAAAAAAAATAGTTTGAAAGTGTAATTACGAGACACTGATTTGATATCCCAATTAACCACTAAAATGCCAACTCTCTCTCTGTCTCTTCATCCAAGGCCCAAAGATGATTGCCTTAAATCACCTCCCAAATTTCTCCTCAAATTAAAAATTATGAAGGAGCAAAACATCTGCTATCCATTTAGGGTTTTTCAGTGAGTACCTACTTAATGTGCCCCCAAACAGTCTTCTTCTCTTCTTCTAAGGGTTAAACAGCAACAAAAAAAAAAAAAAATAATGCGACCAAAAAAAAAAAAGGAAACTCCCCGACGTCCGTCACATTCAACCCCAAAAATTCAATTTAAATCCTAATCCCATGAAAAGAGGTTTGTTTTTGTTGCTGTTTGTGCGGTGGTTGTAAACGTGGTTACGTTGTCCACGTTCCGTGTATACATGATCCTTTTGATTATACTATACATATACAATTTTTTTTTCTCTTGCTGTTCCTTTTTTTTTTTTTTTAGTATAACTCTGAAACAAGGTACACTGAGTAGGTATCCTAGCAAATAAGCCGTCCCTAAAATTAATTCAACTTTAATTGAAATGAGGGTCTAGAGATGGATTGTTTTTCGTCGTCTCATCTCTGGAGAGAGAGAGACATATAATAATAATATAGAACATGGGGGTGTGCCAGTGCCACCCATCACCTTGTCGACTCTTATTTCTTCTTTGAAGAGGAAGAGAGGAAGATTGATTTAAAGTAATTCATCTTGCAAATTTAATGTATTGACGTATATTCTCTCTGTGGAAGAAGTTTGTAGTTGTGTGTTAGTAGTATCTATCTATCTGCGTTTCGAATCTCTTTGTGACATTCGACTTGATTTACAGGCGCTGGAGTGTGTGTATATGTGTATTTGTATAGTCCTTGTGGATTTGTAATCAATTAGAAAAGTCACCCTTTTTGGGAGATGAAATGAACGGGGGCGAAAGCTGATTGAATATTTACAAGTGCTCAAACAGCATGGGTAATTAAAAGACAGATTCAGGAAATGGGAGCTTCCTTTGGTCCTTTGCGAAAGCTTTAATTCTCATTTTCTCTCTCTCTCTCTCTCTCTCTGACTGTTTGAATTCAATGGAGTGTACACTGTTATTCTTTGAGATAGTGAAAGGAAAACGATTTATTGGTATATTCTCTGGGTTAATGTGGTTAAGTATAACTTAAGATTGAGATTGTTGTATTTATAGTTGGATGTAACTATTTAGGTGCTGAAATGCTTAAGTTCTTAGTATTAAAATAATAAATTCAATCGATATTTCTGCAGTCTTATTGGGGGGAAATTCATTTAAAACAAATGAAGTGAGCAAATGGAGCTTCAAAGTGACTTTAAAGGAAAATAAAAATTATTTAACTCCTTTAATTCCTCGGCATATACAAATAATGTAAACAAATCCATCTCGTTCAAATTGTTGCAAAGCGTTTGCACTGCCACTCCCAATAATTCCTAAGGAGTTACTATTCAGAATACACCTTCAAGTTCCTATACGTTTTGAGGATTCTATCACTACCAAGTCA
This sequence comes from Chalcosyrphus nemorum, assembly GCA_949716465.1. Taxonomy (NCBI): domain Eukaryota; kingdom Metazoa; phylum Arthropoda; class Insecta; order Diptera; family Syrphidae; genus Chalcosyrphus; species Chalcosyrphus nemorum. Next base: position 60,811,130 of record OX454332.1, read on the forward strand.
TTGTCTTCTTTGTAGAATTGCTACGCACCTAAGAAATAGGAGCCTCCTTTTAGGAGTTACGCTGGGCCGTGAGCATAATGTGTCTAGCCGAACGATAAATACACGTTACCGGCCTAAGCAAAAATTAATTTTTAATTAAGATCGAAGGATCTACTCAGGAGGTACAAAAGGAAAAGCGTTTAAAGCCAAGTAAGACACATTTATAAAGTCTTAAAGCATGGCCTTGGGGAGCTAAAGAATATAGAGCTAATCTCAGCCTGTATTCAAAGCCAATGGGAACTTCTGCATTTAAACTAGATGCGACACAGACATGTTGGAAGTGATGAATATACACTCTACATTATAGGACAAGAGAAGGCCTATCAGATCAATTCTCTTCTCCTCATGACCACCGAGAATAACAGATTTAGACTAGGTAAGGTTAGGTTTAAAGAGGGTTGTGAGTTCATCATAAAAACACTAAGTACCATAATGGGCCCATCGCTATCCTTTTAGTGAACCCTAAATGGTAGGAAGAAACCTAAAGTCCAAATCATGCCGTCCAAGCATTTGATTGCCCTGCAAAAATAAAGTAGGTCCTTCGGTTGGTTGATTGGTTGAAACCGGCCCTCGGTGAGGATGCACTTAGGACCAGGAGTTGCTCCATTGTACTGCCGATGTGTAAAGATATGTGGGTCACCCTCTTACTCAGGGAACCATTTACTCCTTAGTATGAAAGAGCCAATCTTAGCCGTACAGGCATTGTTTAGATCACTTAGATCGTTGAACAGGTATTCACCTAGTGTGGCCTTTCTAATGTTGGCAAGTTGGCAGGGCACGTGCTCCTTCTTTTTCATCTCTACAACTTCTACAGAAGTCATTATAGGGGATGCCCAGTCTTTGGGCATGCCTTCCTGTAGCACAGTGTCCGGTGAGGGTGTTTACGATTTTGGAGAGGGTTCCTCTCTTATGTTTCAGAAGTCTGATGGACATGGTTGTATTTAGCGTGGTCCAGAGCAGCCTTGAAGTGTTACAGTGGCCGAGCTGTTGCCACCGATAGTTGACTTCTCTCACCGCATCGGGATGGACAAGGTATTTAGCATAGGACGTTGGCGCTCCGATGTCGGTGATGTTATTGCTGTTAAGACCTGAGGAGCCTCGTCGTTGAGGTGGTACTGTCCAACTATCTCGTTCAGAGATACGCGGCAGTCCTTCACTGCCTTGGATTTCGTTGTGTTGGATCCGAGGGATTTGATGGCTGCTTGGCTGTCGATGTATATGACAATATCCGATACTGCATTAGCCGCCAGCCAGCGGCTTGGAAAACGCTGCAGTAGCTAGGAAGGCTGAAGGAGAGGTGGATGTCCAGATCTTTTAAAAAGATACCAGCACCGACTCCTTCTTCGGTTTTGGAGCCGTCCGTGAATATTGTCAGTGATTCATGGTGAAGGACATCCCGTTGTATCCATTCTGTTCTGTTGGTTGGTTACATGAATCTAATTCTTCCAGACTACTGAAAAAGCACCTATTATTTCCTCACATTCGCACAGTATGTGCGTGATATCCTCTGAGGGGTGTAGATCCTCACAATACCTAAAAATAGCAGATTCTGATAGTCCTAGCTTACTGGCGTGCCTTCTCAGAAGACAAGGTGCAGAGAATCCCAATCATAGACCTAATTTGTGTTTTCTCTAGCTTTATGATTTCGTCTGATCTTTTATGGTTGATCTCAGGCCATAAGGCTCTGGATACCCTATACCCCTCCAGATTAAGGAATAACAGAGCTACTCCTGCTGAATTCTACTCCGGACGTTCAAATCTTTACCACTGTGTGATATGTGCGATCGGTCAACCAGATAAGGATGGTCATATTGCCTTAAAACACACTTGACCAGGCACTCAATGATATGGATCGGAATCATAGTCTTGTCTTAGTAAAATATTGCACGCTAAGATTATTCCTATGACTCTAGAAACAAACTTATCATTACCCCATGTCGCCCCAATGCCAAAGTGATCATCCTAACATTTTTTTTTTCGTTTGATAAATCAACCTGTCATGGTCTCTAATATAACTTGTTATTACATCTCTATCAAAAAATTTTAGTCTGGTGTAAGAACACCCATCAGAGTTTCTCTAGAAAATGTTATTAACTTTCAATTATCAAACTGTCCTGTCCGCCCATTTGACACGCTGATCCGCGAGCGTAAAAATGCCTATTGACACGTAATTAATCAAAATGTTTTCAAAACATCTAATTGCTTGTTTACCCAGTTGGCCCGCCAATAGTCAATTACATCAGCAATCTATCTAATCCACTCATCACAGAGTCTCCCCTCTGACACACACCATGAGAATCATAGAATAGGCGAACAAGATTCAAGACGATGGCTCATATAATCAAATCGAAACGAAACAGAACAACTTTCATTAGAACAAAGATGACACAACAAATCAACCGGATGACAATTTTCCTTCCTCTCCTCTCTGTGTTATAATTTAGCTCGATCGACTTAATTGAATCCGACAAAACTCAATTAAAAGCAATTTTCTTTCTCTATATTCGAAAAAATTCCTAAAAAAAAAAAAAATTCCTCCTAGGCAATTAAAAGTGAAAGAATAAAAAAAAACAGCAATGGCATAACGCAGGGATAGGGAGAAACTTTTGTTTTCTGAACTCATCCACCCACATACCGCATTGGGTCAGCTCGCAACTGAACTCTTCCCTTGTATCCGAGCTACTGCTCTGCTCTGTGTGACTCTGAACGGAAAGTATCAATTCAGTGATTATCCAATTAAGTGATCCAACAAGAGCCAGCTCCGAGTTGAACTCTGTTAAGACTAACTCTTATTCAGCAATTTCATTAGGTTTTTGTTTTTGTAAATTTTCTTTTTTTTTTTTGCTCTCTCTGTGTCAGAAACAAATGCAAATTATTGACAGCAGAATAGAAGTTGGGGTACGTTCAGAGAGAGAGAGAGACTTTTAGTTTGTAAACTTTTTTCGTGTTTTTTTTTTCGTCATTCTTTCTGCTTTTTATTTTAATTAAAAAGTTTTCGGCCGTTTTTACAGAGAAAAAGACGAAAAAAAAAAATATAATTCAAATGCCGAAGGGGCATCAAATTTATTTTTCTCGCGCGCGTTGTTCGCTCACAAAAGGATGATGAGTCCTTGCAAAGTGTGCCTCCTTTACAATTGAGTCCGCCGCGCGCGCGAGAGAGAAAAATATTTTTATCGTCCAACTTTTTGCCGGAGGAAACGATGATTAAAATTATTTAGCGTTGTGTAATAACCATTTAAACCCTGAAAGGATGATGATTTTTTTTTTTTTTGTTTTTCCTGGGAAAAAACACTGTTTCCCCTTTTATTTGGAAGGAATTTAATTGTGTTTCGCCGCCTCCATGAATGGCGCTGAATACAGTGATTTGAGTTGTCCCAAAATTGGAAAATGATTCCGTTGATTCCGTTTGCTTTCGGTGTGCGGGACACAAATATGTTTGTATGTCGCACCTCCCTTGTGAGAGATAATAAATTACCAATCAAGATACGGAACGAAACGCGTTTAATGGTCTATACTACGCAACGTAATTAAAAACGAGAACAATTTTTGTGTCCTCGTTTGGTTTTCGGTTGGTGTTTGCTTTCGCAATACAAACCCCGGCATGGATGTTGATAGCACACTGGCTGCTGGTGATGGAAACAGGATAGGGTGGCAAAGTAAATTTGTGATTCTTCTCCCCTTATGCAATGTCATAAATGTAATGTGACACACGTACACAGAGAGTCATGGGGTTGCAAAATGATAACACATTTTAAGTATCTTCCCTTGAAATCTGTTCGCACTTGTTCCCGCAGTTTATTGACAGGCGGGTTCGGCGAAAAAAAAAAAAAGATAACGTGTTACTCTTTCGGAAATGAGAATAAAAGTGGAAAACGTTTCAATAAGAATGCTTCATAAAATATTTAAAACCTCGTCAAGTGATCAATTTTTAGGAGATATTCATGTCTTTTTTAAGATGCACTGATGTGGTTAAGGGTCGATATAAATGCTCTGGAATATATCGTTAAGACTTGGAGATAATTTCACGTTATCCGAAGAATGGCCAAAGAAATTACTGGAATATCTTCGTCAAGCACTAGCAGAACGTACATCTAGATATCTCTGTTGTGATTCATTTAGAGGTACTTTTTTGTCTATAGCTTTTTTGACAAATGGCGCGTGACTCGTGTTAACTGGACATGGTATTTTCGTTCAGTATTAGCTGCCATTTCATTATGGAAAAACTTAGTCTGGCATAACGTCTACAAATCACTTAGCTGTATTACGAAAATCAACAATCTACAAGGACATATGTTTCGTGTACTTAGAGCAACTTATGATCTACAAAATAAGTGTTTTCAACTCTACAACTCTTTCTCTAAAGTTTATCCTATGATTAAGGCTTAATATATCTTCTTCCATTTGGCATTGATAAAAATTGCTCATCATATTAAACATTATTCAAAATTTAAAAAAAAAAAAGTTTAAAACCACCAGCTAAGCGTAGAAAGCATTCCGCTCTCGAAACAGAAATTAAATTCTTAAAATTTCGCTTCGCCAAATTTCAGGGAGACAGTCTAAAGATTCCTTAACCTGAGCAATACGTTGAAAGAAAGTTTTCAAAACTTGTATTCGAATACTCAATTCCCAAGGGAATGCGTATTTGTTGGTTAGGCACTTAGATACTTCAAATTTGATTTTCTTGTAAAATTCCCTGAATTTTTGTCATGAAACTTATTACAGGAGTAAGAGAATGTCTTGAACGCTGTGCGTTATTGTAAACCAATACTTTGTTGCTATATCTGGTGTATATATTAAATAATTACATTCTTGTGGATTTTTTCGCAGTTGTTGGATGAAATTTTTCGCAATTACACTAAAGTTTTTTTTTTTGTCAATTTTGTGAAGAAATATCTTTACTTTACTTTGTATTGAAGTAGTACTTGTACAAGTTGTTTCAATGGGAAGACGCTACGCATATTTCTTGTGAAATGGAAATTCATTTCTCTTGTATATAGTTGAAATCTATGGAATTCTGTGCATATACTGACAGAAGTATCTTCTTGCCAGAGGAAACGTAAAATCAGAAGAAATAATGACAGAGATGCAGATATTACATTGAATGGCACAACGGATGCAAGGGTGTAACACGAAATGACATAAGTTTTGCCATAAATCCCATCCGAGGTGATAGCTTTTCGTCTAAAAACTCTTTTTCTAATTAAATACAAATTTTAAGAATAAAAGCCAACCCAAGATTCTTCGTATCATTTGCACATAAACGAACTTTTGTCCGAAAAGTAAAACTCCATAAACTCCATCCATCCTTGCTACATTCACCAGGGTGGCCATTTATTTTCCCTCTACCTATCTTTTCTTTTTAATCTTCATTCATCAAGGCTCTAGGAGCGCGCAATCTTCAAAAAAAAAAAGGAATGAAAAACAAAATCCACAACCCAACACATGCTGACATTAAATTTCCATCACCTCTGCTGACCTGGTTTCATTTAGCCCCTTCTCTCTCCTTCTAACTGCTGTATTTCGCTCACAACAAGGATAACCAAGAGCCAAGAACAAAAGCAACAAAAAACACAATTAACATCTGTTATATCAGCATAAATGAACAGTTAACTATGATGCATTACCTGCAAAACAAGAAACTGTCACTTTCTGTACTTTGCTGTCCTAAAAAGAGAAGAGCCGAGGACGACAGCAAGGAATTAAACACAAAATCTCACATGCAGAAAATTGCCTAGTGAATCCTTTACTTCCTATTGCTGCAGGTAGAGCAGCATCCTGAATGAATGAAAATGAAAAAAAAAAGGAAAACAAATCCCGTGCAAACGGATTACAAAAAATGCAGTAACAAAAAAATGGGAAACAAGGACGAAGAGAGAAAACAAATTAGCACTGCTTCCCGTCTTTATTTAATTCCTTATCCTCCCCATGAGGATGGGGCGAGGTTGGGATGCACATGCCAGCATAGAACGAATAACTTTTCGTATAACAGTAGGACAAAAAGGATGCACATGGAGGCAATGAGGAACTACACTGTGAAAGAACTCCACTTGGGGGGTTTAAATGAATATGTGCATTGGTGTGTTTGTGTTTGTTTGCGTGTGGCATAGAAATCCACAGTGCACACTGCATTAGCAGTTATATAAATAAAGGACTCTCGGATAGAAAACAATACTTTGCTCGCGAGCGCGAATAGACTACAAAAGAATGAAAATTGCACCGTTAATATAATAGTCCCTTTTTCCATCCCATATTTCGACTGCAAGCAATTCATAGTCCAACTTTCGACGACGACGACGACGACGATAGCTACGACACACCAAGTCGTTGGCCAGCGCAGGACTTTTTTTTTTTTTTTTTATATTGCATTCTGATGCACACAACAAAGAAAGGAGTTCCCAATGAAAATAAATGGAAGGATGGCCATGATAGAGATCCTTGTTTAGGCTTCCTATGGCTCTTTCCTTTCTCTCGTTCTCTCTTCATATGGCCCCTTGTTTGTCGTTTCTGGTTTTTGTTGTTGTTGTTTTCTTTTGCAATCTACAGCTAGTTTATGGGTGCGCATGCAGAAGGTTCCTCTTCCAACCCGGGCTTCTAAACAATACATCCATTATAACCATCAACGAGAGAGATAGAATAGAGTAGAACTGAAAGAAAGAGGATACGCAGGGCTCAGGCAAAAATAAAAAAAAGAAGGTAAAATCCTAGTAAATATATAAGTAGAAGGGAGTAGCTTTTCAATTAAACTTTAAGTCCTTTGTACTATTTTCATTCAGGTTTATTCGAATTCTTTTACCATTCTTCCGCCTTCATCTTCTGGTTTTTTTTTTTTTCCACCACCACCACCACCACAACCGTATCCTTCCTCTTTCTGTTCTGGGCTCTCATCGCAAACGAACCTCGAACTGGGGTTGACTAACTGCCATAAAGTGTGCTGACTGCCGTTGCCTACTACTTCCGTTGTATAGTCTTTTTAATCCTTTAATATTTTTCATTTATATGAAAATGGTTGTGGCGGAGTTTTCTTTACAGTCAGCGGCAAAAGAATAGAGACACTAAACGTTTGGATTCCTGTTTGAAGGAACAATTACATAGAACATACAAAGAATTTTAAAATATTGGTTAAAACTGGGTAAATTCAGGATAAATCATCGGTTGGAGGAAATATCAGTTGGAGTTGGAGGAAATATCATCTTCGACGCTAACCAGAAGCCTTGACAAAACAACTTGAGTAAAGGAGCAACTATCTTCAAAATAGTCGCCCAGAGAAGAAGAAATGCCAATGAGATACATCTACCAAAGATCATAAACTGCTCAAGGCGAGCTCCCTGTGGAAGATGACAAATTTTCTCCGCAAATGGCCGCAGTATTGTGAGGCCTTTTGAACAAAATGTTTCAAAGAAGTATATGACATTACTGTTGGTTAGGAATGCGATCAAATATGTATTCAAAAAAACGGTTGGGCTAGATGATATACCCAGACGAGATTCTGGCAAAAGATCATCTCCAAATCAGTACATTAAAGTTAGTTATCTTCTTTCTCTGCACAAGGGAAAGGAAGATACGTGAAATGTTGATGTCACACACTATGAAGATCAATGGGTAAGACAAGGGTAAGATGTCTCATAGGAATCACAGAAGAGTTCCTAATAAAAGTCGGTGTACACCAGGGGACCGTCCTCAGTCCTTTGCTATTTTTTGCAGTCCTAAACTTCTTATTTGAATGAATAGTGACGGCCCTCAAAGTGCATTAGTAACTCTTTGCCGACGATGGAGTTATCATAAGTAAAGATCAAACGTCCCTGCAACGAGCAGTTGATATTTGGGTGAATGTCTTGGCGGGAATAAGTTGATAAAGACGGACTATCTGCGCTGCCCGTTCTTTGACCCATATCGGTCTATTCCAGATTTCAACGCAAAAGTGCTTACCAAATGCAAAAAGTTTAAATATCTGGGATCTATGATCAATAGCGAACTTGTGATGGTGAGCTCGAAGTAATCGAAAAATTCCCCTACACTGAAAGGAAGGAAGACCATACACCGCAGATGACACCAGGAGTAACAAAGCTTGATAGAGTAAGAAATTCAAAGATTTGAGGAAGTCTCTATGTCAAGCGGACGACGTGCTCTGTTGATGTTGAAGTATCCGTCGAACCCACTCAAAAGAGGAATATTATTCATTGTTCCTTTGCCATCGGTAGACCAAAAAACAACTGCATCACGCAAATGCAAACAACTGACATTATAAAACTCATTTCATTGATAGCCGAACGGATGTAGTAATTAATAGAAAATTTATTACGTAAAAATTTGGCTCCATACATTTCTTGTGTTATGTTAAGAAATAGCCAGTTTCTGCGAATTTCACACCAACGGATTTCATGAAATACAGGTCCATTCAGAGAAAATAGTGTTCTAATGGACGTCCTTTCGTGCAACCTCTCAGCCCAAGCTTCTTTCGCTAACACTTCAGGAGAATCAGAATCATTTAAAGTTCCAGAACACTCTGACCATTACTTACTCACTAAAACCCACTTGAGAGCTTCTTGAACATTTTCTCATTGGTTTCACAGAAAAAAAAGAAAAAAAAAAAGAAAAAAAAAAAAGAAAAAAACTCTTGGCTAAACCGTCTGTAGCTGACTGTAAATACTCTTTACCTCTTGGACTGCACAGCCCCATTTAGTTTTGTTAGTCATGGCCCACATTCATCCGCCATTCAACTGAATCGAGTAATCAGTTAAAAAATGGAAGCCAACAAAAGTTGGTTGCATTCCCTTCGCTTTGTCCCCCCCCGCTCTCCGTCTCCTTTATCTTTTAACTTTGTTCATTGCAATTTCATTTTAGTAGTTTTAGTGGAAATAAATTCACTTTTGAAGATTAGCTATGAAATTACACCGAAAAGGCCAACAAACCACACAGGAACGAGAAAGCGGGGTGTGTTGGAAAAATGTGTAAATAAATAAAATTCCCCGAGTGTATACAAGAAAGGATACCATACATATTTTCCAGAGAAAAAAAAAAAAACGATATTCACTAACTAGACCAAGAAAAAATATTTCTTTTGCTGTGGAAAAAATAAAAATAAATAAATAAAAAGGAAAGGAAAGAAAAGTTGTGCAGGAGGCAGAAGTTTATTGCTCTATGGATTCAACTCAATTGCGCTGCATATCAATTGCGAATGGAGAACGGACCGAATACTTTACACACACAACACAATAAAGGCGAACATACACAGAAGTAGAAAAGGATGTGTGGAATTGAATTGAAATATTGTAGTTGTCTTTTGCGAAAAGGGGTTTTCCTTTCCCATTTTCTCTTTATGAATGTACATTCAATTTTCGTTTTTAAGAGAGAATTTTCTCGGAATACATACGAGTATATGGACAAAAGGGTCGAATGGGTGCTTCAAATGTTGATGACGGCGACGCACGGTAGGAGGGCACATTTGCAAAAATAATTGGAATCAATTAACATGAGTTTATCAGGAAAAGTGGAATAAAGTTCCTTCGATATAATTCTATGGACTGCTGTTGTATATACTTCAAAACTCTCCCCCTCAGCTCTTCGAAGTCCGGGGAAAAGCTCTACGAGTACTATTATGATATAAATACTTTGGAAATTTACGGATTTTCGTATTAAAATATTCGAAGAAATTTATAAGAGGTATTTTCATATTCCTAATGCTGCCTTTAAACCATCTTCAATTTGCGTATCAATCTGGATACAGTACACGAATGGGTCGTACGTACTTGCACTTAAAAAAAAAAAATATATATATAAAAACATATTTTCTTTAAATTCTTACTAAGTTTGAATGCTCTATTTTTGTATTCATTAAATTTTGCTCACATTTTGATTTTGAGAAAAATCCATTAAATATTAACCGAGAAATGGCTATATTTCTAAAACAAGTTAATAACCAAAGTACCGTTATACGCTTACGCGCCATTTTATAGCCTTATAGCCAACTGAAATATAAAATTTAAAAAAATTCGTTAAGGTCGTTTTCGAGCAAACATCTTGACCCTAAACGAAACGCTTTCTTATAGCATTAGCCCAGTTTTATATACACTGAAAATTTGAATAAAATCGGTTGACCCGTTATTTTTTACAAACCTACTTGCCGTTATAACACTTTTTGGCTAACATTTTCTGAGCCATTTTGTAGCATGTATCTTAAATCGATTCCGTATAAAGTTTAAACAAAATCATTGCAACCGTTTTCCAGAAAATCGTTTTTTTTACCAATTTGGCTGTAAATAAAGCACCGTTTTTAACGCTTTTGGTCAAAAATGTTGTACGCCATCTTATAGCACTTTGTCAAAGTAATCGAAATACGAAATTTAAACAAAACCATTGGACCCGTTTTCCGGCAAATTATTATTTTTTTTTTGTCAAATAGGCCTTAAGTAAAGTACCGTTAATATAAGGGCTAAAACAAAAATTTAAGGCATACCCATTGATAAAATCGAGTATATTTACTACAAATGTTAATTGAAATCCACTGTAAATCCAGTATGTCCTCTCCATACCACAAATAACCTATATTAGATAGTCCACTTCGGAGGTTAGGGAGAAGATCTAAAAGCTTTTACACTGGTGAGCAAAAATGTGTTAGTGAAAAGCACTATCTGTGAAAAATACGAACAAGGAAAATCACTAAGGCATTCTTGCTCACCAGTGTATAATTTTTAGGTTAAGGAGAAGATCCCTCGAAGTGGACTATCTAATAGTAGGTTATTTGTGGTACGAACACTGTAAAATGTATTGTTCCGACCAAATACCTGAGTGGGCAGATCGCAACTTGCTACAACTGTTGCGCACGTATGGCAACTTATTGGCATTTTCCGCTGAATTTTCCGTAAAGCCATTGTTCGGATCGTAACTTATGGTCTCGAGTTAATACAAAAATCCCATGGAAAAATACTTTTAGTTTTTCCGAATTTTGTAAATAGCGAGTTGTGACCAACGAACTGTATTTCATTTTTATTTATAAATATGTATATAACTATAAGATGAAAATAGATATAGATAGAAGAAAATAGATTCAAAAAGAGTACAACATATTTTTATTTTGCTGAGTCTGCTCTCAATTCCACATTGCATTGACATCAGACTAACGTCAGTTGACTGCGGCTCTTTCTGTGATTGTTTAAAAGCATATTTGTCCTAAAACGAGATTTTTCGCATCAAATCTGGTTGCATTTTTTTTTTTTTTAAATTACGAGGTCAAGGCAATTCCACTTAATATTGTATTCGACTTGCAATATGGAAGAAAGATTGGCAACAAGAATCTGCAATGACTCTTGCTTCCAAATTTTCTTCGTTCGTGCGAAAACGCGCTCAACCGGAGCCGACGATTCAGGAAAACACAAAATGTATTTCGATTGTTGCGAATTCAATAAAGAGAACTTATACACCATTATGTTTCCAACATTCGTAGTACGCTTAGGCATTCCCCACAGAACTCAGATACAAAGTTTGATCAAAATCCGTTCACCCGTTCAGGTTGTGGTTGGTGACAGACAGATAGACAGAATCCATAGTAGAAGACAGCTATGGAATGTTTCCTTTTACCCCTTGAGAAGCATAGAGCGGAACAGTCGCAGCTTGCTTTTTGTGTTGAGTCGGTATTAATTTGAAAAGTTCGAATTAAGACAACAAATACAAGAACATCCAAAGTATTCCAGCTTTGAGTGGATGAATGCCTTTGAGGCCAGATTGGGCGGATCGGACGGTTAGATCCATTTGATTGTGCTGTTAAGATAGGAATTTAATGAGTTTAACATATTCCAAGTAGTAGGAGTGTAAGAGTGTACTGTCATCAGCGAAGGAATGAATTAGATTAGAGGTAGCAGACAAGAGATCGTATATAAAACCGAGAAAGAGAATTGAAGGTAAAATTGGGCCCTGGGGACCACCAGCGTTAATATGGTGGATATCAAATACAACTTTAGTTTGTGAACTTTTCATAGTCTACTTGCCCTCAACGGATATCAGTATTTCCCTTAGACATTAAGGCAACAAACAAAGGCAAAAGTGTCATTCGTTTCTGACTTGTATATACATATCTCATATCATAGATTCATACACGATAGAGTCCAACTTAATTCAGTTCAAATCTAGGATATTATTGTCAAGAACTGCGACATAAAAAATAAGCTATCTTCCAACACATATCATTATGTGAAATATGAAGAACAAAACTCATTTTAATAATCATTTCTCCCCGTGTGACTGGTCTCCTAGTGAAGTAAATCTTCTGATATCTACGACACTTTAAAGAATTTTTTTACAGGTCCAAGCTAAAGAAAAGAAATGAACAACTTTATTCAAGCCCGGGCAATTAACCATCACCTTCAATTAAGCAAAGGTAATTTTTAACCATTCCTTGGTACGAACTATCTCGGGCTTTTTCAACATTTTAATGAACAAAAATTCCATCCCCTTTGCTGCTCTGAAAGGCTATTTACTTAGGATTACGCAATCACTGTCGGTTATTCCGTGGCGAAGAAGAAAAAAATAAAAACCTAAACAACAGAACTACGTACATAATTACCTTTTTTTTCTTACTCCGCATTCCTCTAGGGGAGGTGTTTTCAAAACAGAAACCCAATAAGTCTGCCCGAAACAAAACAGAAAAAAACCCTTGTTTTTCAATTTGCTTTCCTTTTAAGATACCCATCAGCAAGTTTCCTCATCATCATCATCATCATGAACATCAACGAAAAGCAATTATTCCATTATGTGCCTCTGCCATTTGAATGGGGAAATTGTGACGATAACACCGCACAAAAGGACTCTAACACTCTATCTCTCACACAGCTATATGCATACATACATATGTGACTAAACTATATCTATCCATAGAGTAATAAGTAGGTCGGTTCCCTGACCACCATCGGCGCCCATCAACAGCGTCACTACCATGGTGTATTGAGGACAAGGATTCCTTTTTTTGTCGTTTAAAAGGCAAAAGCAAAAATAAAAAAACGGACTTTTTTTGACAACACAAAGCAGCATCCACGAGCTTGTTGTTTGTCAGTCACGCTGTCAGACAGACGACGAACAAACAAAACTCTGCAAAAGATTGAACAAATGTGATTGTATGCTGAGGATTTTCCCGATGAGAATGGCATAAATTCGAATGATTTTCTCGTCAAAAATCGTTTTGTCATTCAAGAGGAGGACATTTAGTCCTTCGACAAACTCTCGCCTTTGTCGTCCGTCGGCGAAAATCTGAAACCCGAACCTGGCAGAAACTCTGGAACACAATCAAGCATTTTACTGCTTCTGACAGGTTTCAGGAGAAGGAGATGGTTTTTTTTTTTTCTATCATTCTTTTCGTATCAACCTTGAAAGGAGATAATGAAATGAGAGAAAACATGAAATCAACGAGGACGACACATAGTCCTCGTCACTTTGACAGGACAACAGTGGAGGCTCCACTGTGTCACATGAGTGGAGTGGAGTGAAAACCATGAATGGGGGAAGGGGGCAAAATTTTCATCATTTTCCGAGAGTTTTTCAACAAAAATTAGGCCAGAACTGATTAGAATCCATGTTGCGTTATGTTTGCTGCTAGTGTATGTACATATTATGTTTTGTTGCATTATTAATAATTAAGTCTCTACAAGGACACGAAACGAGCCACCGTCGTCATTGTTCGGTTCATGAAACAGAAATTGCCCAAATTAATACAACCTGCTCGCTGTATTTTTTTTTTCAGGTGAAAATTTGAAATTTAAATTATTAATGAGAACGCCAAGCGAAAGGATGCGTGTTCCATGTGTCGAAAGCGATAAAATCGCGAGTTTACGTGCCAGCATAGCTTCAATAATAAAGACATCGGCACTTTGGGGAAGAAGAAAACAATTTTGTCTCTCGTAAAAGCAAAGTTTCGAGTGTGTTTAATGAGAATTACCCTAAAAAAAAAGAGTGCCTTTAGGATATTCCGAGTTTGTGTTGGATTCATTAATAATTTTAAAGTGACATATTTGGATGAGCACTACTATTTATGAGGCACATGGGTCTGACAGCGCTCAAAAGTTGTGCAATTAGCGTCTAGTTCTCACGGCGAAACGCTGTGAAGCCATCAAATCGTATATCAAAAAGGCTAATGAAAATAATGCCTTCGTTCTTTTGTTATTCAGTATAAGTTATTCATAGAAGAAGCATTCACAACACCATGGTTCTGAATCGTAAAAAGGATGGGGTAATATAAATCTTCTATCCATATAATTAAACCGCTAACGCGGACGTTTGTGATCGCTCCTGAGACTTTATTTCCGCACCGATTTTAATGATTTCAACACTGATCAAAAGCTTATCTTTCGTATATGTGCCATCAGTAATAAAACTCTTGAAATAAAATAAGGAATAAGGATATAAGGCATTGCTTCTGGCTGCTTGTATAGTGTGGACTTAATCTCTTGCTATGAGGTCTGTTTTTCTTTTGGGTACTCCTGTATGTATGGTTGCGGCTAATTCCTCACTTAATGCTGTCCCATTTGGTACTGGCTTTTCTGCTACTGCATTTACATTTTTGTGTCTGGGAACCCCCAAAGAGTGACCTATCGTGCTTCACTGTCTACGAAGATTGTCACCGTGGATGGGTTTAAACTCTTAGAGTAGGCGCTGCTCTCTGTTTGGCGAAGACCTCAGCTTGGGACATGCTACAGTCACTCAGGAGTTTGTATGGATCTGTGATATTAAGTGGTTCACAGAAAACATAAGCGCCAGTTCCTAAATCAATTTTAGACCCGTCAGTGTAGAATTGAACGTTGGTGTACTGGGCCACCATCTGTTGGGAATAACATTGGAGTATTTCTTATTAAGTGGGGTTTTTGGAACATAGATCCATATCCAAACGAGCTTTGCTTCCATGTGGTATGATTGTTTAAGACGATTGTCTGGAAGCTGTGGTATGCATGAACTTATCTAAAGGGAGAACCACACGCTGTGTGGTTTAATGGATTAAAAGATTTAACTTCCAAGGCTATCTTTTCTTTTATAATTATATCATAGGTTTCTTCGTCGTTTGACGTTGAGTCGATAACGGATTGAACGATGGTTACGTACTGTCACCGTTCTCTATACCCGGAAAATTGTGTATTCATGAAGAGTTCCAGTCAATCTTCGTTCGTCTCAGCCGAGTTGTTGCTTGGATATGACTTTGCGTAGTCTAGCAGCTTCGTTAGTATTCTCAATGGATTTGCAGAATCCAAAAAGGATCTGGAGCCGTCCGGCCTTACATATTCGGCTCATTCGCGTTGGCAGCCATTGCGCTGTACTTCGTTATTCGTTCTTGCCACTTGACACGATATATCCGTTCGGCTTCTTTAACGAGGAGTTCTATTTGCTTCATTACAGAGGCGTTGTATGAGCTTTTTCGGAAGACGATGTAGGCTCTCAATGCCTTGGATTTGTGAACTACCTCTGCTATCTACTGCCTGATTTTGAATTCATTGCCCGTATTTAGAAACCGTAGAGCATAAGAGTAGTAACTTCTTTTGTTTAGGTGATCCAATATTTGTCATGATCCTTGCCAGGGCAAATGGTGCTTTTTCTACCTTCTCCGTTGCATGCTGCCTTATATTTACATTTAGTAACGCCAAGGTAAAACTCTGATGTAGAAACTACTACGTGATCGCCCATGGTAATTCTTACAGTCTCTATGACTCGTCTGCTGCTGATAAGAACTACTACCGTTTTTTCCTCTGGTAGTCGTATATTCATGCTTACTAGCCACTCCTGTACCATCTCGATGGCTTCATTGCAGTCATGCTCTAACGATCAAGAAGACGATCGCTGGATTGTCGATGAATCCGATTATTTACGAGAAGTTCAGGATTCAAAGTTTGAGGACGTCATCATACTCATGACTTCATGGTTCCATAGTAGTAAACCTATTCACTATTAGGTCCCCTATGCGAGGACGGCGAATGGAGGAGAAGGTACAACTGTGAACTCTACAAGGATGTGGATGTAGTCCAAAAAGCCAAGATACGCAGACTACATTCGCTCGGCCACATCGAGCGTATGGACAACAATGCTCCAGCCAAGAGGATCTTCGAATCCCAGCCCCCAGGTTCGAGACGGCGAAGAAGACCGAACCTCCCGTACAAAGACCAAGCTGTCGCGGATGCCAGAAAACTTGGTCTTCACAACTGGAAGCAGCGTGCTCGGGACCGCAGAGGATGGAAGGCAGCGATGTCTCAGGCAGGGACTCTACAAGGGTCGGGAGCCCTCTAAGTAAGTAAGTAAGTAAGTATATAGTGGACCTAGAACGGAGCCCTGGGAGACACCGCCGGTGATGTTATACTGCTTGATCCCGTCGTCAGTGTCATAGTGCATAGTGCAGTGTATTCGACTTCTTAAATAGTTCGTCATTACGACTATTAAACCCATTGATTGAGGAATTCTACGCTGCTTTATTTCTTAAGGGGACAAGTCTTTATTTCTTCCGCTGTTTGAAGAGTACTCCTTCCGTTGCATCCTCTGCAAAGATGTGTGGGCGTCCTTTGATTCCATTTTTTCGCATTTCAAATGTACAATTCATTTTCGATTCCAGAAATCACTGCACGTGCATTTAGGCATTTTCCTAAATTTTCTCCAGATGTTTCTTCGTACATGTGCTGACTCTCCCCCGGGGCCTAATTAAATATGTACTTCGAGAAACCACTTTGTTTTGCCTTCTTGTGTCTCACCAAAAACACTGGGAACATCTGCCATGGTAAACATAAAATCAAAATCACCATTTAATTACATTGAATATCCGATTCTCCGTTATTTTGTGGTTGGTTCCCTCACTGCGCTACCCCTTCTAAACCATCAATTAAGGACGCCCATCAGTGGTGGTCCACAGAACAGAACATTACCAGTCACTGCGCGTCTCACTCTTACGCGAGTAATCATCACTTAACACATTCCTCCTGCTGTCTGATTATCGCGCTGCGAAATTAATTAATCTCCAATCGAAATTTGAATCCTTGAAACCCGGTGCGCCGTACCCATCTATATCCTGTCCGCACGATTGCCATCACGCGTTCAGCGGGGGGGAGGGCATTCTATTTCTTCTTCGGCACACAGTTCTCCCTCTCGTTTTGGTATCTTTCTCTATTTCTCTGATGATTCGTGCTCTTAATCAAACGTCAACGATATTGAATCGAATTTCCTTTGGGGAAATTCATTTTGCACACTCAGGTCCTTTCTGACGTACGAACACACGCGTCTGCTGAGTATCATTTTTTGTTCGCCACAATTTGCGTACCATGCTGTGATGTGTGCTCAATGGGGTCGCGCCCCCCCACTCGGCGTATCTGCGTAGTGTGAATGAGGAATGTGAGTGCGTGTGAGTGTTGCTCGTTTGGACAAGAAGGATGTGCAACGCATCAAAGTATCATCCACTTGAAAATTAATGAATTGACTTGTTATTCAAGCCTCGACAGGAGGCGGTGGCTGCGTAGGCAACGGAAGCGAGTAGTGTGAACCATTAAATTGAAGGAATTTGATTGATTAATAGTGACCTGTCATTCTAGGCGGAGAAGAAGAAGAAGTAGAAGAACCACTCCATCACTTTCCTCATTTCCATTACTCTATACATCGCCACCTTGAATTTAGCCACATTTGTTGGCTCGTCCTTCTGGTGTTAGGTGTGCGTGTGTGTGTGTGTGATGTTGGAGTTTGTTTGCCTGTTGTTGCTGCGTTTCAAGCTGTCCCCAGGGAGCGTTGCTTGGTGTTTTATTTCACTGTTTTCCGGAAAACCACCCCGAAACCATGGGTGGCAGTTACTTGATGAATGGAATTACTTTCTCTCCGTTTGGGGCTGTGGGTGAGTGTATGCATGACAGTGTGTGTGTAGTATTGTGGGCCTCTGTTCTTGTGTTCTTTGGTTAGCATGTGTGTTGACATTTTGTTTATGTTTTTTTTTTTTTTTTTCATTTTCCACCATCCGCACGAATTGAACATTAATCCTTTTTTTTTTATTTTTCATAAAAACAACAAAAAAAAAAGCTTCACTTAATCCAGAAGCCACCATTCCATTGGCGAAAAAAATATAAAATAACAAAGGGAACGACGACGCACGCGGTATTGGTAATTACCGCTGTAGGTAGGGTATGTATGTACTGTTTAAGAACATATAGTAGGGACATTGCAATAAATTTGTTATCCTGACAAATGTATCGGATGTATTACGGTATTTCCTCAATTTAAAATCAATTATATACCCATTCTGTCTGTGTTGACCATTCTGTCTGTTATTTTTTTTGTGTTCTCTTTATCCCTTTTTCGTTGGAAAATTAATGGCAGATGAAAAGATTATGTCACTGGCGGGTAGGGCAGGAATGGAACATTTTTATTTATGTTGACCTCCTCCTCCTCCTCATGATTGGAAAGACTTTGGACTGAATTAAATTGGAAGCCGAAGGAATTACAAGGAAATATCTGATAAGAATTCGATTGGAATTTATTTTCCTTGATCAGAGAGTTAATGTATAAGCTCAGAGGAATTGGGAAATGTAGTCTTTACTCTTAATTCCTTAAATAATTGTTTACTAATATTCTTCTTACATACATATGTACGTACATATGGATTCCGATTGAGTCCTGTATTTTTGTTTAGAATTAACTTTGAACATCTTAAGCTGCAGTTTCTGGGAAAATCTATCTCTTATCGCTTATCGGTGTGTAGCTAAATTTCTCAGCTTTAAGAGTGAGTTAGATTATGAATCTTCTTATAAAGGGTTTTCCAATAGGGACTTGACGAGTTTGAGTTTAATTTGTGAATGCACTCTTTCACTAATCATCAAACTGTCACTGTCAATCCATTCAATAAACTCAACATTTTCATCATGGTAAAGTACACGAACAAGCAACGTCTACAAATTAAAAAAATATTCTACCGAAATTCAGAGTCGGTGATCGCAACTTTAAGAGCGTTAACTCCAATTTTCGGTCTTAATTCTCGCAGGCAGTAACAAGTTTAGTGCAAAAATTTAAGTCTACATATTTGTGTGTGATGTGGCCGTATCAGTGAGACAACGAGTTGGTCAAAGTGTCGAAAATATCGCTGCCGTTCAGCCGTCCGTAGAAAACGATCCAAATCAGTCAATTCCACGGCGTTCTCAAGGATTGAGCATCGCTCAGACCACATTATGGTTTACACCCATCTTGATGATCTTGATCAAGCTGACTCAAGAATTGAAGCCGATGGACCATTTGACGACGTACGTTCTCCGTCTGGGTTCAGGAGAAGATGCGCCAAGGTGATGAATTTCATCGCAAAATCATATTGAAGAGTAAGTATGGTGAGCGTGTTATCCCAAGAAATGGGCCAGTCGTTTGGCTGCCTCGTTCGTGCGATTTAACACCGCTTGGCTATTTTTCGTGGGGCTATGTAAAGTCATTGGTTTATGCCAACAAGCCGACAACGTTGGAAGAACTCAGGGCCAACCCAGATGGACTATAATCTGGTAGCCAATTTCTTGAAGCTTCGGGTCAAAAATCGTCTAGTATTATGTATATCTTGGGAGATGCGATCGTCCAGCAACACCGGGTCTTTTTAACAGGATTATCTTTTTTACAAGATAAACAACACAAAGGTGGCTGAGAAAATCAATTAGTACACGGTGGATTAAGAAATTACCTCTTTTCTATCATAATATCGGTGATAAGGACAGCATGGCAAAAGATATGTTAGATTCCCCACAGCAGTCTTGCTTGAAGAGAGCTAAATCCCTTCTTGGATTAGATGAAAGGCTACTACCAACATGCTATTGCAGCTGAAGCTAAAGTAGTGATAAGAGAAAATAAAGCGGCTTTGCCTGAATCTGATTAACCTTCAGTCTCTTGACAATCGTCTCGACCTCCTCTTCTAACATCACTTAATAACTGGTCACATTTTTATTCGGTGTCTTTTAATTACAATTCACCTAGCCTTCGATCCACTTTCCTGTTCCGCTTCACACCCCACCGCACCAATTATTGACAGTATGGATAACTTGTTTGACTTTCACTGTAACAGAGCCACCCTTCGCAACGTCCTTCAGCATAGCTTCAACTCCGCCTAGCCACTATCACTCATTTTCTTTTCTCTAACCCTCTTCTCCCTTTTCCCCTTTCTCTTATTAGTTTTTAGTTCATGTTCTGTAGTTGTTAAGTTTAGTTTAAGGACAGCTTGTAGTAAGCTTGAAATAAATAAAATAAAAGCTCCGCAGCAGTCACCAAAGAGTTCCCAATAAAAGTCGGTATACACCAGGGAAGCGTTCTTAGGCCTTAACTATTTACTGCATTCGTAGATTATTTGCTTGAGGGAAAAGTGATTGACTGTCATAAGTAAAAAACCAAACCTCCCTGCAACGAGAATTTTATTTTTGGATAAATGTTTTGAAGGGAAATTGGTACCGAATCAGTTCACAGACAATCTGTGATGCCGATTCTCTGATTCACATCGGCCTACGCTAGATATTGACTTGAATGGAAAAGTGCTTCCTAAGTGTGAAAAGTTCAAATATCTGGGATCTATGATCAATAGCGAGGCAAGTTGTGTTAATGACATTAATCATCGAGTCAGCGT
Organism: Chalcosyrphus nemorum; assembly: GCA_949716465.1. Lineage (NCBI taxonomy): Eukaryota > Metazoa > Arthropoda > Insecta > Diptera > Syrphidae > Chalcosyrphus > Chalcosyrphus nemorum. The sequence continues at coordinate 60,831,744 of OX454332.1, forward strand.
AGGATGGATGAAGTGACTGAAAAATGTCCCCTAAGCTGTAAGGAAGGCTCTACACCGCAGTTGTATGTCCGGTGCTCATATACGGCTGTGATGAAGATAAAAATGCTTTGCATTATACCTTGAACTTTAGCATATAATTCAGTGAATTATTTTGCAGTTGGAAAACCCTCTTTAGGTAGCAACAGTTCAAGTTCATACTAATCTTTTATGTCGACTTAAGTGCTGACATTTCATTCAAATTGTAATATTTAAATGCCATAATGCAGTACTCAATTGTTTCTAACGTTATAAGAATTTCATTTCATTTTATTTTTAAGAAACTAGGTACACCATTGACCTTTTACATAGCAGAGCCGGGGGCAGTATAAACACAATACAGTTACCTGCTCGTGTATCCTTTTGTAGAACACTTGAAAATCAAACGAGTGTAAACAAAAAGTAAAATCTATTAAGAAAACTCCCCCAAGGGGGGGCATACAAAAGTAGAAAAAGCGAAGAAACAACTAAGTAATACATATAATACGTTTACCTCTCTTTAAACTTCAAAATCCAGCTGACTATGAGAGCAAAGGAAAAGGATATTCCAAGAAAGAGTCATAATCCTTGAACAAATATGTACCGCTGTTGGTAGAACACACAAGAACCATCTCAAAGAAAAAGAAATGAAAATAAATTACTTTAAAGACAGAAGAAGAAAAAGAAGAATTGCGACACAAAGACGAAGAAAGATGAAAGCTCAAAAGTTGTCAACATTAAACAGTTTCTGTTTTTTTTTTTTGTTTTGCACTCTTTTCGTCTTTAACCGAAAATATCCTTTCCACTGCAAAGCGAAATAAATGAAATGATCCATCCATCTATTTCGATATTTTTTTTTTCTTGTGCTGTGTTTTGCTGCTTCTTCATCTGCAGTGTCGTCGAAGTACTTCTCGCTCCCCTATACCCTATATAGCTTCATATTCAGCCCATTATCCGTTCAACCCCTCTTTTTTTTTTTCGTTTTCTTGGTTCTTAAGGATTCACTTCAAATAAAGCTGAAAATATCTTTTCACATTCGTTTGGCTTGGGGTTTTTCTGAGTCTCTTTCTCTTCTTCTGTTCTGGTCTCCTCGAAACTTACTTCGTTCTTCATTCTACAGAAAAAGAAAAATATAACTAAAAAGATACAAAAAAAAAAAAAAGAAAAACTTAAAGTAGAAGTACACATTTGTATTTTTTTTTTTCTTCTTTGCTTTTTCATAACCCCCCTTTGCCAATTTTCTCTCCTTAAAAGCAGAGAGATTTTATGTGCGGTTGTGACTGTAAGAGAGAAAGATTTGCGGTGCAAGAGGAGATAGTGGATTCGTGCTCGTTGCCAATTCAAGCGCCCACCCACCATCGTCGTATTTGCTTCATTTTTTTCTTTTTGTAATATGTATTTGCGTATATGCGGATGTGTTCAGGAGGTAATTTAAAATTATGTATGATTTAAGTTACTTGGCGCTATTTCATGTGAATATATTATTTCGGGGGTCGTGTGAGGGAGCAGGATCTGATGGGTGTCTTAAAAGCAGCGGGGAAGAAGGTGGCTTGTAGATAATTAGCACTTCAAATGAAGTAGAGAAAATGAGGAGAAATCTTGAAAGCAACGAGGGAATTCGGTTGGTAATTGGAAAATGGGTTTTTTGTGTTAATGAGACAGTAGGGGCCGGACCGACTTGAACGCCTTCAGCTGACTAGCTAATGGGGTTGTTAATAAAAATTAGATATCCTTGGACAAACTTCGACTGTTCTGTTAAATGGTGCTGGAAGAATAATGTCCCTGCAATAAAGTTACGTCCTCATTTTGTGTTTTGTGAATGGCGCCCAACATGGGGCGCTATACCACTTTCTTATCTCATAACGATTTTTAATAACTAAAGCCTCTTAGGTAGATTGATTGATCGATTTATTCGCTATAAAACGATTTACATTGTTAAAGTACCACGTCTTTTAATGTCGAATTAAAAATCACTTTTACCACCCAGCACTGTGTGTTCACTTAAAATCACTTTACATATTCGTAACGTGATAAAATCTGTTTATTTGTGGATTTATACGTAATTTGTATAATTATTATTCTTTTTTCACAGGCAGGGGTACCTACTTCCTGGTGATTTACTTGTATGTACATCGCTATTTTCTCGTGACAGTGAAGAGGGTGGATTTATGAACGTGTGGTACCTACTCTGAATGAGAAACTCTTGTTTGTTGTTTAGCATGAAAAACAAATATCCTTCTTTTTTAATGAAATTAAATGAGTTTTACTTACGTATTAAGCAGATGAGCTGAAGGGAGGTACACAGTTTCGTTAAGACGGAAGCAAAGCTTCCATTTCCATTTCCAACTCCGACCGAACCCCATCACTGCTTCGCCATGTCGTCATGTCGAAAGGTTATAAAATGAAATCTCTCCTAACGAGGTTGGTTAGTCAAGAGATTTGATGTTATTAAGAAGTTTTTTATACGACATTTGGTTGAAGGTTGAACATGTATAAAACATTTTGAAAATTTCGTTGTCGCCACCTTTATTAATTATGATTTATTAATGTATCCGGCTCGAAGGATCATGTTTTATTGATTATAATTTTACTGCCAAGCTTCGTAATATACTTTTATTTTTGTCGTTTTTCTTGTGAGTTTTGTAATCAATGAAGTTTCTTTTTATGCTCTGAACAAAAAAAGGAAACATTAACCAGTGGGGATTGCGGGTTGACCGTAATTGTCAAACAAATTTGATGGAGTTTTTTTTTTTTTCTGGTAATAAAACATAACTTTTGGGAAGTTCATGAAAAGCGGAGGTTTGCTGTGGTGTTTTATTTATTTACTCGAATGTTAGTACATTATTTATGTTCAACCTTAGAAGTTAATTAAGATCAGGACTGTAATAATAGTTGATGGTTGTAGTTCATATAAATATGTTAAAATGTAATGACAGTGTATTGTCAAGAGTGTACTTCTGTGAGTGTAATTGAGCGTCTTCTGGAGCTCTTCCTACGTTGTCGGCTTGTTGGCATAAACCAATGACTTAACGTAGCCCCACAGAAAATAGTCAAGCGGCGTTAAATCGCTCGAACGAGGCGGCCAATCAACTCGCCCATTTCTTGAGATAACACACTCAATAAATGGATTGTAACGTGTGCTGTGTGGCTTCTGGCACTATCCTGTTGAAACCACATTTCGTCCAAGTCCATATCTTCCAATTCGGGCAAAAATTAATTGGTAATCATGTCGCGATAACGCTAACCGTTCACAGTAACGCGACGATCGTTATCGTTGACGAAAAAATATGGCCCAATAACGCCGCTGGCATGCAAACCACACCAAACAGTTATTTGTAGTGGATGCAGGGTGGATTTTCATCCGACCAATAACGCATATTGTGGTTATAGATGAACCCATTGAGCCAGAAATGAGCCTTGTCACTGAAGATGACTTTGCGATGAAATACATCATCTTGGCGTATCTTCTCCAGGACGTACGTCGCTCCCTCGGTCCATCGGCTTCAATTCTTGAGTCAGCTTGATCTTGTATGGGTGTAAACCAAGATCGTTACGCAAAATACTCCATAATGTGGTCTGAGCGATGCCCAATTCTTGAGAACGCCGTGGAATTGACTGATTTGGATCGTTTCCTACGGACGCCTGAACGGCAGCGATATTTTCGACACTTCGACGAACCCGTTGTCTCACTGACACGGCAACATCACACAACGAATATGTAGACTCAAATTGTTGCACTAAACTTGTTATTGCCTGTCTACTAGGGCGAGAATTAAGACCGAAAATTGTAGTTAACGCTCTTAAAGTTGCGATCACCGACTCCGAATTTCGGTAGAAAATTCTTATAATTTGTAGACGTTGCTCGTTCGTGTACTTTCCTTGATGAAAATGTTGCGTTTACTGAATAAATTAACAGTGACAGTTTGATGATTAGTGAAAGAGTGCGTTCACAAATCCTTTCCTTATTGGAAAACCCTTTATGTATTTGGTTCGGTGGTTCTTTTTTGAGAGGTCACCCAAGTCGTTAAGGAAGCCATTGTTGTCTACAGTCAGAGTCAACTCCATCTATGATTCGACTTTCTCCACATTTTATGTTCACTTTTCGATACTGACTAAATTATCTTCACTTTTCGTTGTGCTGTTACCTTCTATGCAAAAATTTACTGCACAATTTCCAATAAAACACGGCTATCACCTTCTACATTAAATTCACCTCTTCTGCATTCAGATTGCGTTCGCATTGCAACTGTTTTTGTGCGAAGTATGAAACTAAAGACCAGCTATAAAAAACTTTATCGAATACCACAATTTTTAAGGAGCGATAACCTCAATTCGATTGTCCTTCAGTCAACCATAGAAAAACTCCTTGCACAATATCTCAATTCTGTGATCCAATAAAACGCAATTAGTAAACCTATATTGATACTCGTATATCCTTTTTCTCGCGCTCAAGCTATCAATATGATAAAGTTCTATCCTTCATGTTTATAAACTGATTTTCAAATACCAATTTGTATCTAAACTTTGACCAGCAATCGCCCTCAAGTCAACCGTCGTCAATATATTGCGCCAGGTAGAGTGCAAAACTAGGACAAGCAAAAGGCTATGAGAAAAGCATAGCACAAGAAAAAAAAACACACACACACAACATCAACTCTGAATTGACCCTCTTTATAAGTAAATAAAAGTCGAGAGCACATTTTTTCCTCCATCGCCTGACCTCTTCGCTTCACTGGACACATTCACCTGGTCTTCGTCGTCGTTGGTCGTTGTCATCATTGACGAAGGAGCGAGTGCAAGGCGATACAATACAAATAAAAGAAAACGAATCGGAGGAAAAAAAACGGAAATCGTTTTTCTTGCCACAGCATCTCCCTTCATCTTCTGGCGGTTGTGCACTCTTCAAATATCAACCAACAGCACTGCAGATAGCAGGACGATCGCAAAGGACATTATATTTAAGTTTCCATTGGCTTTTTTTTAAACCATACATATGTATGTGTATAGATTATTTGTGAATGACATTTTCGAAACTTTATCTCCTTAATAGCTTTACTGTATGTGTGGCTGCACTGTAAAGATACTCCCACGTACGAACAGTGCTAGGGGTTTACAGTTTTTTTCCAACCCTGTACTTCTCATTCGAGATGTTTATGAGAAAGTCAGGAGTTTGTAAAGGCGCGTTTTTATTTTATTTTGTGCCATTTAAGCAGATTGCGAGCAAGTTAACTTTGACTCTGTGAATAGGAAATTACTATCAGATTGAATATTTCAGTGTGTGTGTTCCCCTTTCGTGGGATTTCCACTATTTATATCCCTCGGGAGGGGGAGTTCAGTGTTCGCATGCTGCTAAGTCGAAAGAATTTTTTTTTCTTCTTCTTCCCACATTGCCGGTTATTTAATTATGCCTTTGAGAATAGAACACGGACTAATAAATTGTTTAGCACTTTTGTGCTGCTTTGTTAGTCTCTTTGTCGGTGGTTAGGCTAATGGGTTCCGTTCGTACTTTACTGATTGTGTTGCGTTTGTTTAAGCAGTGATTTTGTGTTAGTATCACACCTCTTGTTTGAATCAGAGAAAACATATTTATTGCTCTGGCGTAACTTAGATTGGAAAGATTTAAAAATTAGAAATAAGCGGTAAATTAATGTGGATTGGTTTTTAGAACTGATTCCAATTAAGGAGAGTTAATTGTTATTGCAAACATCTTAAGATAGTATATGCAACGACAAAAACACAGTACCTTCTTCTATGAAACTCAAATGCATCGAGAGATGATTCACTTAAAAATCAGGCATGGAATCGTTAACTGAATAACTGAGTCAATTGCCATTATAGATATTGCTTTCGAAAGAGTTTTTTTTTATTCGGCGTTGAGATCGGGAACTCTGTCCTTTTTGAAATAAATCGGTACCCATATCCCTTCAAATCATCAAGTACCTACTCGTTGCAGGGACAACTGATCTTCTTGGAGGTCCTTTTGCGCATCTATAGAATCAACAAACGAGGCGTCCCGACTTAGAAAGATCCTGGCCAAGACACCAGCTCCAGAATCCAATATTAGGAAAACCAATGGTATCTGGACAGAATCACAAGAGGAGACCCTGGATATATGTACTTCTAAGTACACATTTCCCTGATGTACATCAATCTCCGGAGATGATCTTTACTGGATGTCTTAAGCTAGGATATGTTCCTAAAGCATGGCGGGAGGTGCGTGTTGTTTTTTATTCCCAAAGCAGGGAAAGCGAGTCACACAAACGCAAAAGACCTGAGACCTATCAGTCTATCGTCTGTTATGCTGAAAACATTGGAACGTTTAATAGATGTACTCATAAGAAAAGTGATCGGCGATAACTACCTATCTAAATCACAACATACGTATATCTGCGACAGATCTGTAGCACAGCCCTTCACAGGGTTGTATCGAGAATTGAAAGATCGCTTTACTTTAAGGAATACATTCTGGGGGCATTTCTGGACATCGAGGGGGCGTTCAACAACGTGATCTCCGACGCGATCCTGAACAGCCTGCACAGAGCTCACTTTGTAATTGGATTGCACAAATGCTCTAGTCTAGGATAATCTTCTCGACATGGGGAAACACAACCATCCAGAGAAGAGTCTGCAGAGGAACACCCCAAGGCGGAGTCTTTCTTCGCTGATATGGCTTCTTGTAGTAAACAAGATCCGAATAATATTGAAGGAAAACTTCAGACCAGCTGTGGTATACTGGATATACACGGCGGTTGTAAGACTCATTCTTACATATGGTTCACTAGTATGGTGGACACCAAAATCCAGAGGGCGGCATGCATAGGAATCATGGGATCATTGAGAACAACACCGACGGCGGCAATGAAAACCATGCTTAGTTTCATTCCGCTTGACATTTATTGTAGTAGTGGTAGCCAAAACTGCTATAAGATTGATGGAAGGCCGATTGTGGTCATCAAACTCTTTTCTGTCCCGATGGGAGGCTACCAATGGATTGACGGAAACAGATCACATGAACCTGATGTAAACCTTTGGAAAGAGATTCAATGCAAGGATTCCTGACAGAAGTTACTGAAAAAACTGGAGGACTAAAAAGAAAAAGGAGTTGTCATTCTATACCGACGGTTCTAAGATGGACAGTGGTACAGGAGCTGGAGTTTATTGTGAAGGCATAGGAATAAACCGCTCCTTAAGAGTAAACGACAACTGCAGCGTTTTTTAAGCCGAAGTCACTGTCAATACAAAGGCTGCCAAAACTATAAGCATATAGTTTGAAAAACGATAATTGTCTATATATATAGGCAGCCATGAAGGCTCTGGACTCTGCTTTGATTCGGTCGAGGCTGATGAGAACCTGTAAATCACTTTTAAACGAGATATCCAGAGCCAATACGGTGACCTTTAGTTGGGTACCAGGACTGTTAGAAGAAAAATAACTCTTGGCAGTCCTCTTCTCGGAGTTGGAGGACTAAGACAATGTTGAGCTGGTGAACCTCCTGAGATTTAAATTACTATCTGGGTGGTTCTAACAGCGGACCTTCTTACAGCGTTCCCAGGCTTAAACGATTGGGCCCAATGGACCCGAATTGTGGGTCTAAGTGAGCAGTGACCTTCTGGTCACAAGGCACCCATCTACCTGACCTGACCTACTTATTGAATCAGTACGTATATTCACATGTATGATCAACTTCACCTTGCGGTAATGTCCTCCTATAATGAAACAAATCGTATCCTTTTAAGCATCTATCTCTTAGTAATTTAAATATCATCTTTATGGGATGTTTTATCCTGAAGAATTATTTTAAGAACTGAATTTAACCTTAGTGCCTAGGGTGTGACACTTTTGCAGTTTCAACAAATCTGTGTAAGCTTGCTGAGGGATCTTCTATCCTCAAGCATTCGTCGGTATTTTTATTAATTTATTATTGTTTCTGTATAATGCCTACCTTGTGGCATTGCTTAATGTGTGCAATGTATGTTGTTTGTTTCATTTATTGTGGTGCATGTAGCCACCTTGAGCTACATTTTCTGTCATTGTATCGGCTAAGTGTTTCATTAACACTCTTTCACAAGCAATCTGCCTTAATTGCATTTACAAACCTTGACGTTAATCATTGCAGATACTTTTGAAACTCAATTCCTTACACACAACTCTACAATCATGTTCTGCTTTTAATTTCCCCCCCCCACCAAGGTAATCTTTTTTCGTCCATTTATTTCGCGCCTTTATTTACAAACACTTCAATTTACAGTCGTAAATCTCCATCCAGCCATCCGTTTTCCATCTCCCGTCTCTACTCATTTAATTTCCTTCTCTTTTTTGTTTGTGTGTGTGTAAATATCACGTCGACGACGAGTCTCCCAGAATCACCATTATCCGTCGTTTTCCTTCTCTCCAACTACCACCCACCTAACCGTTATTCACGTTAAGTAAATTAACACTCAGCGAAATCTTACACACAACAATTATATACACTAAAGGACGAATGACAAGAAAGGCTTCACAAAATTAAAAAAAAAAAAAAAAAAAAAACAGAAACGCTTTTCCTGCTTCCTCCGCAAATTGGGTCCAATTACACAGTAAAACCAACTTTTATCCTTCCTTCTCCCATCCGCCCGCCCGCACGCCGCGTCGCATTTTGCTTTAACTTCACCCTTTTCATTTTGCATGTCCTCTTTCTCGTTCATGAAATTAAATGAATTTTTATTTACAAATTGTCATCCTTTACATTTCAACTGCACATTCATCTCTACACACATAGCATCCTATGGGAGCAGAGGTTTAGGCCCATTTTTCAACCCTTTACTGTGTGTCGCTTTGAGTTTTCAACCAGTATAAAATAATTGCCCGGAAAAGTGGATTTTCAATGAAAAAAAAAATTCCGCACAGATTTTATTTTATAATTTGAATGCAAACATAATCTCAAAGTTGATATGGGGTAATTTTTCAAAACACGTACACACACAAGTTTGTCGTCCTCGTCCTCCTCGTCGTTCTCGTCGACCCTGTGCGTGTCCTTATTATATTGTTTTACTGCGTTGATTTATATTGCGGTGACCTAAATAAATAAAACACAAAAAGAAATGTGCACCCGAACCGTGTCGATGTTTTATTTTTTCATTTTTATATGTTTATGCGTATCCGGTTTTTTTTTTTTTTTTCGTTTTTGCTAGCTCTTTAGTGAATTGTATTTGACAGGGAGAGGAGGAGGAATTTAAAGGATTTTTAAGGTAATTTTAATCAGTTTACCGGAATAATTGTCCGCGGCTCTCGGTGTAAAATGGTGTAAACGGGCATGACATTTGTCCTAATTAGCTTTTATTCAAATTTGTATTTAATTGATAATTGATGAAATGTTTATCATTTCAATTAAAGTTAAATGATTTTATTAACTTTTTTTTTTGTATTCTCTTGTTTATTTTCAGGTATGTGAAACAAATATATGTTTAATGGACAGTTATATTATTTGGTAAGCGTTTAAATTAATACGCCTGATTAATTAATGACGTAAAATACAAACATGTATTCGATTTTATATCTGTCAGATTGTGGGGTCTTTGTTAAACAAAAATTTAGCTGGGGAAGCTATTTATTTATTTAGCTATTTTTCTTTTTTTTTAAATGCTTTGTTTTTGGCAGACAAAATACTTACTTAATTAAAGAGCTCCCGACCCTTGTGGAGTCTCAGCCTGAGACACGACTGCCTTCCATCCTCTTCGGTGCCTTGGACGCCACTTCCGGTTGCGGAGACCAAGTTTTCTGGCATCAGCGTCTTCTTCGCAGTTTGGAAGCTGGGGACTGGGAATCGAAGATCCTCTTGGCTGGAGCATTATTAGGTCCGTTCGCGTACCCTTCTTAAACAGAGAATATTTACGAAAATTTACGAATTTTTACGAAAAGCTGTTCGCTTACACCGAAGAGAGCGCTCATGAGAGAGTAAAAAATTTCTCCATGCTACGAATTTTAGTGCAAGGAATTTCTGTGGGCTGGTTTATGAAAACTGTCAAAGCTGTCAAACCAGTGTATTTTAAACTTTTTCTTGTTCAACCCGTTCGTTTACTTTTTCGTAGTTTTAGATCTCTCTGAGAGAATTTTACCCCCACTCTTTACCCCCACCTAATACCCGACGAAGTATTTTTAGCCCAATATTTGCTCAGGTTTCTTACTTATTGTCTAGCACTCGGCTCCATACAGCAAGACTGGTGAGATGAGCGTTCTATAGAGCACTAATTTGGTCCGTCGAGTTTAGTGCAAAAATTTTAGTCTACATATTCGTTGTGTGATGTTGCCGTGTCAGTGAGTCAACGGGTTGGTCGAAGTGTCGAAAATATCGCTGCCGTTTAAGCGTCCGTAGAAAACGATCCAAATCAGTCAATTCCACGGCGTTCTCAAGAACTGGGCATCGCTCAGACCACATTAAGGCGTATTTTGCGTAATAATCTTGGTTTACACTCATACAAGATTAAGCTGACTCAAGAATTGAAGCCGATGGACCATTTGATGACGTACGTTCTCCGATTAGGTTCTGGAGAAGATGCGCCTAGATGATGAATTTCATCGCAAAATCATCAAAATCAATTTTTGGCTCAATGGGTTCGTCAATTCGTTCCTGACAACCTTGTAAGGCACATCGATTGACCTTCAAAACTTTGTAAATAAAATTTGGTTAATTGATTTTAAAAAGACAAGCTTTTCTGAAAATACTATCCAAAAATGTTGCAATCTGTTCCCAAATGCTGTGTTTAAACTATCAAAGGCTTTTCCATGAATTCACTCTCGTGCACAACAAACAGGTCAACTATCGACCTTTTCCGTTTATGTACTGTAAATTTCCACCGAAAAACTAGAAAAAACATTCGTGTGTTTCTACTGCACTTGAATCCATAAAAAAATTCTCTGAAATTTTAACCAATTAATCAGTTGAAGGAATAAACTGAAGTCCTGCTCGACCTTTTCCACTAAATATTGTGTTAAGCGCCACACGAAACAGCGATATAAAAGCCCCTCATGCAGCGCCAAGCGCCAGTACTCCAAATTACAACTCCCGATTATTCCGGAGTGCACACACATAATTCATTGTTGCATTTGTTGGCAAAGCTTAACACATCAGCGGCAGCGAGCGCAGAACAACAATACCTACCGTGGCAAGTATAAGCGAAAACAATTTATTGCCAGGAGTAGTCCCTGTGTAGTTGGTGTAATTATTTGGTGGGACCTCATAGGGATTCTTTTGATTTTGTATTTAGAGAGAACATGAGCGCGCTTGTTTTTCCACAAGCTGCTCCCTCGTGCATGGTGTGAGACTTTATTTTTTTTTTTGTTGCTCCTTCCACAAGTGTGTATAGAGTGTGTCACTCAGCCGGTCGCCTTGTCGTCTCACATATTAATATTGAATTTCCTCCAGTCGGTAGTGACATCATGTGAGTGTTAAACATGCAGCACTAGAAATAGAAGAAGAAAAAAATGAGAAAGGAGGGCCTTATCCTGTATACTGGGTCCGTGCTGTGCCACCACCAACCTCACGTTTTCAGTTTCTATCTTGAGAATATCTACTTAATGCCGCTTGACACACACAATCTGATCCAGGACTCGTTGTGTATGGCAAAAATTGAATAGAAAATAGTGTTGTCGAGACTGCTGCAGTAATGTACAGTAGGAGAGAAAAAGAGTGTGCCTTAGGGAATGTTTTTTTGTTTGTTTGTTGCAAGAGTGACTTTTATTGATTTAATTAGTGTTAGTGCTGTAGGAATCTTCCGGTCTCGTGAAATCTTGTGTCTGCCATAGGCTGCTCCGAATGATAATTTAATAGAATTTACTGTTTGTTTCTTAAGTTTCTTTTCCCCCCAAGACGTGCTTTGATTTTTTTTCGACCCTCGAAAGTGCAATGCAATATTTACTAGTTCCATATTGGTAGAGCCTACTTGGCGAAGGACACAGTTCCAATATGTTTGAATATTGTTACAGCCGTTAAGTTAAACCACATCCAGGAGAGATATGTTGCCTAAAATTGGATTCATAAGAAAATCACACGTCAAGCCAGTGTCAACCTTGACTCAGGATACAGGAAGACCTAATGCATGTTCTGGGCCTGATATATTGGCATATGAGCGTTACCTAGCAATGCCATCCCCAGTTCAAATAATTCTTGCATTTACCAACTCGTTTGAAAGAGTTAAGCTAGATCTTAAGCACAGCTTGAGCAACCCTTCCACCTGATCCTAATAAGGAGCTCCTCGAAGCAAAAGACTTGCTCACTCAATGAGTACTGCATTGCTTTGTTGTTGCATTCCACAAATACCAACCTCTGATCCTTGATCCAGCTTTATGTAAAGATTCAACTGGATAGCCTCTAAAACTGGTTTAGACTCTGGCCGAAGTCAGTCCTGATTACCAGGAAAGTAGACCTCTGAGTTGTGACAAAATTGGAGCATATGTAGATGTTACGACACCAGATGGAATATTCCTAGGATCAGAGTCATACAACAATGCTTTGTATGTACTGCGAATTCCAGTTCAAAATATCTGACGAGGTTGCCCGTCATTCTTGAGCCTGGATCCTGGCTGTTATCAGTCGGTCTTACGGGGATTCCTTTTGCCTTGTATTGAATTGGCCTCTTATCCGACTTGGAAAGCATAGGATGCATTTGCTTCAGGTACCTGTGAGAGCAGTAGTAGCTTTGTATCAGTTTCGCCCAGATTTTGTACTTAAGTAAGCAGCACCCTTCACATAAGAAGTCGTGGCGATCGCCCTTTTTTGAAGCCTTACACATCCTACCAAAACATCACCTCCGTATTTATACAGTTGAGCTGGCCACCTTTTCAATACTGGGTGGCATACCCCACCTAATTGGTGGGGGGTTCTCTCTCAGCAAATAGCTTCCCGTTTCTTGAGCTAGGAGACTGCGTCCTCTTCTTTCTTTTTACGCAGAATTTTCTTCACTTCCCTTCTTCTAGTTCGGTGATCTGCTCTCACTGGTCTTGTCAGCGCTTCATCAGGCGCTTCCTGCAGGTTCTGGCCTCTTTTGACGTGCTAAGGCGTCCAACATCAAACTTCTTTTTCTCTTAGAGAAAACTTATCGGTGGACAGTCGTGCTCTGAATTTAACTGCAGCAATGTAATGGCCTCGAAGGGTACGAAACCATAAACCATAGAAATGATATGGTTGGTGCTAAGACAACGAGGAGTCTCAGAAACCAACGTGCGCATGAATATTGAGAAAGCAAAGGCTAGCGTAACATGCCCCGGAGGAGTCATCGAAGAGTTTACAATCACTCTGTGTACATTAGGGACGAATCCTCAGTCCTGATCCCGGCTCCTACTTGGGTTATGTTTTCGGCCGTATACAACCTGATGTCATGTAGTCATGTTTATTTTAGCCATATGTCCCCGTCTAGTCTAGAAGTGGTAGCGTATTGCATAGGATTACATAATACATACATCTGCAGCCCCATCCATAGCAACCGCTGGTAAAGATCAGTCTTAGCTCTTAGCCTCGATATAATCTTATTTATATCTGAGGATAACGTTCCCATTACAAATATCCATCGATCGTAAAGGCTGCCTGTTTTACGTACACTTTTTATAACTCCCACTGTACATACGTACAAGTGGTTGTGCCCTCTCACATCTCACCAACACTCACTGAGTGCAAAGTAGGTATGCATGAAGTTTTTTTTTCGTCCTTTTTAGCTCTTTTAAATTCATAAAATGCTACTTCCATAGGGGAACGTGTGTCAGCAGAAGCATGAAAAATAAAACAGGCTACTTACAATCCTGGAAGGGAGGCCACCGACCGACGTCGACGGTGATATAGGTGACGCTACATTTAAAAAATAGGACGAAGGATTTGATGGGATTTGTAGGAACATATTCCTCTCATACCAGCAGATGAACAGATGCCTGCATGCATGGTATGCATTCATTCATGAATGCAAAAGAATAGCGCATAGTGTATCCTTGCATCTTTTAACGCCTTGCAACAACAACGATTGGATAAGAGGACACATTTTCACTCTATACTGTGAACTGGTTTCTGTATAATCTAAGGACACATTAGCAGTTGCTAATGGGACGAAATTTATAGGGGGCCAAATTCTGGAGAGCGGAGAGGGGCGGAGCTGTAATGCCTGTAATTCATATGAACACCCGCGGTAGGAAATAACATTTGCCACACTCGTTGAATCCTTTTCTTGTTCTTACTATTCCCAACTGAATCTTGGTTTTCCTTTTTCTATTTGATTTAATTTTTTTTTTTTGTAGAAAGTCCTTTTTGAATGGCAGAATAAATTTACTGTGGTGGTGGGCTGTGTGGCATGGCGGCAGCATAGCCAGTGCATTACAGGAGCAATGGAGCCAATTTAACTTGGTCTGATGGATTACATGATTTTCTCTTAATGCGAGTTGGAGAATTATTTCGCTCTTTCTCTCTCTATTTGTATGTGTGTGTGGAAAGGATTTGAAATTGAAAATTCCTTGTTGGACACACAAGCAGTGGATAAATGTGCAGTAGTTTGCATTTGCCGCGAATGTGGGTGAAAGGGGAGCTGTGAATTCCCTCAGCCGTGGTCGTCATCAGATTGTGTTAAGTGTTTGGACTGGTTGGTGAGTTAATCCGGAATAGTAAGGGCGGTGGACCGTTCACATGTGTTGTTTTAATGAGATTAAGTTGATTGATGGACGTTGGCTCAGGCGGCGGCGGCGGCGGCGGCGGCGGTGGTGCCAAAGCTTGTTACACGAGTTTTGTAAGTGGCCTGCGCTTAGCACTTAAAATGTGTAGGTAGTCTTTCAATGGAAAGATAATCAGGAATTATAAATTCTCTAGCTAATCTGTCCATCTCAATAGTTTTAATTGTAGCCCAGGGTGTTCTTCTTAAAGCTACGCATGTCTATCAAGTGATAGCACTTCACTCAAAGGCAACCAAGGCAACAATTTGTACTAATTAGCGTAATATCCTATTTAGCCTCACCATCAACAAGAATGACCATAAACCTAATACTCCATGATTAATTTAATTACATGGCACATGCAAGGATCCCACTAAACACATTCCTTCATGCGACCGCATTTCTGGAAGACACCACAGCAGCGTTCTTGGTCCCCTTGTGTTTGAGTCTATTGTGTGAGACAATTCGAGATGATACTCACTTAAACACTCCACTAAAGTCCTATGTCTCATGTCCATATGCATTATTGAATCAATTACCCACAAAAGGATCCCAATTTCGAATCCACATTGAATGTTGTTTTCTGGTCTTGTTTGTGCCACAAAATTCCAATGACACCCAAATGCTGTGGCAGTCTCATTTTTAAACCAACCCCAACCCTCCCTGCCCGCCCTTCCTACCCTTCGTTGAATCGATATTTTCACAAAAGCCAAATGGATTGTGCGTCTGTGTGTAAATTGGTAACAGAGAAAAACCCTGACTTGTGCTAATCTATCAAAGCTTACTCGACACAGCTCCTTACTCTTGCTCCTTGAAGGAATAATGATAGTGGTGTATAGTTATTTCTGTGTGTACTTCTTGAAGTCCTTTTTTTTGTGTGTTTCAATTGCAGGTCCTATCGATTGAATTTTCTGCCTTTAATTCAATTTCTCAATTTATTGCAAAGTTCTTGTATTGTTTGGCGCACTTCAAGTGAAGAGTATCCTCTTTCTTGGATGAATAAATTGCTAGTTGCAATTTTCCTTCTTCTTCTTCGTCTCATCCTATCATTTTTCTCCTTTATCGGGTTTTAGGTTTTTCACTTGAAGTGCTAGAACATTTTGTAATTAAACAATTTGCTTTTGGAAATGAATTAGAATCGAATTTTAAGGATACGTGTACTTGTACTTTCGACTGGGGAACCACAAATAGGTAGAATAGCATAGGATCCTTTATTGGCCGATACACAATCGTATGTTGTAGCTGCAATTGAGTTTAGTGCGGCTTTTGTTTGATGATTTGGAAAGTTATTTGAGCCAATTATGTGCATGAATGAGTGGCGTTTCCTTGATTTGTTTTAACGTTTTTTGTAGCCAATTTGTCTGATGGACAATGAGATATCCTTGGGGAAATTATTTTTCTATGATAAAATCCCATTGTCACTTGGCACGAATCCGTCGTCTAAATGATCAAACATTTGTCCTGTTGTCTGACATTGATTTTTTTTATTTTTCGGTATGACTGAGTTCAATGTGCATGACATTGAAAGCAAGTCCAGGTAGAGAAGGAGTAGGTACCTACTGTACAAAAGTACGTGTCGTGTTTCTGAATTGCAAGGGGTCATGTCAATCAGATAAAAACTGGCAGCTTATTAGGTATGACCTAGGTATGGTGAAATTACAATGCGTACTTATCGTTGTCTTACCATGTCAACAATTTGATTGCGATCAATCAATCAATCCAAAAGCAAGCACAATTTGAGTTTGGGCGAAATCACTGAATAAATTGAACGCTTATCCTTTTATCTTTGAGCGTAGCTAAGGTTCAAATCACTTCAACTTTTCCTATATTTTTCTACGAACTATGTACATAACAGCCCTAGAGACATGTTTCCCTCGAAACATATCTAGACTTAAGGACTGATCATTCAAGATCGTCCTGTATGCAGTGATAAAAACAATCGAGCCATTAGATCAGCACAAACAGTTCACACTAGCTGTCGTAGTAAAAGGAGCCTTTAACAACGGCGAAACTGCCTTCATAGGTTTATCACTAGACCAACTCCCTCTCGGGCTAGATAGAAGTTTGTGTTTAAGTCTAGACAGTCAAGCACACGCACTACAGAACATCTCTCGCTATACCCCGACCAAAGCCTTAGAATTAGAACAGTCATCCCATCAAAGGATTAAGGGTTAAGGCTTACTGGTGGGGTCATCTTTAGTTGATGTTTAATGTTCCAAGGAGAAATCATAGCGATAGCAGAAGAGGCACATATTTTCATCCACAGCTGCAGTGTTGAAATCAATTTAAACGCTGATACGCCACCAGTGGAGTAGGTACCATTGGTCCTGGTTGGATCTGGGCCAAACCTATGATACTTTTTATCCCTACGAATCAAACCCGAAGGGACGACGCAGTAGAGGGCCTTCTCGCTGCATACGCCACCAGTTGAACGGGAACTCGACTAACTTGAAGTGCGCAAATGAAGCAATTAGCTAAAAACCGAGCTTAGTGGAGAGGCTTGTTGGTTGAGTCCAAGGTTGACCCTGAACTGTAGCGCCATACAAGAAGAAGAGGATGTGAGGACAAAAATGAAGCATCAGTTCGTATGCGGCATAAGGCTGATTATTGCACCAACATTTGCGCTATGTGGGCCAGATGCTCTCTGAAGTTGAGCCTATGTCCAAGCAATACGCCTAGATAGCTACTTTATGCAAGGTTTTGATGCGAGTGTCTGGGCTAAAAACAAATCCCTGCTGTACTCCTTCTGTGCTTTTTTCCAGGCTTTCTTCCGTATCGTAGAGGAGGCTTCTACCTTCAAAAGAGCACGTAATCATTCGCAGCAGATAGTTTGGAAGACTCATGTCTCTCAGAAGAGTTGTAGTTATTCTTTACATTATTGCTATTATAGCTATTGCTATTGCATTAAGGCTCAGGACATCTATCTACATCTTTACTGAAACCGTATTTTGGTTGAAAAGTCCATTGTCATCTTCGGTGACTGGTCCAGTCTGCCGCGCACAGTGCTCTACGTGATGATGGTTGCTCTGGAGGCTTGAGGGAACCATTTTTTCTGTCAAGCACCTTGTATAAAGGTAACCCAATGCCTCTGGTTCGGTTTAAGATGAATTTGGGAAGCTTTATTCGTTCTTGATTGATTCTGTTAGCTTAAGGGATCTTACAGTTGTGACGGTGGTAAACCTTGCGTCTTAAGAGCTACAACTCAGGTTTCTTAAAAAAAAAATAAAAATCTCAATTACTTTCTGCCATAGATCCATCCATTACACATATTTAAATTCTCCATTCATACACAACTCTCCTCTTAATAGACTATTACATGCAAATGCCAATATAACAGTAGAATGACCATAAAAACTCCTCGGTACCGTGCATTGAATTCAATTCAAGAACATTTCCAGCACTTGTGGTCTGTCTTTCTTCCTTTGGGGGGAAAGCATAAACATAGTCCTCCTCTATCGAAGAAAAGTGCTAACGTGGCACTGGCAACCTCCACAACATATGTTCTTAATGGCTATACTTAAATCCGACAGTGAATTGATATTGATTTCTACGGTTTGGTGGACAAATGACATAATAATCGAACAGAAAATGCCAAACAAAACCTTAATCACTAAATGAACGTTGCTTCTGTTCCTTTTCCCATCCAAAAGACATAAGATTGAGTCATCAAGAGAAATATCTTCTCAATCTTTAGTAGTCTTTAACTTGTTTTCTGTTTTCCGAGAGAGAGAGAGAGAAAAAAAAGAGCATCATCAGCAAACAAGGGACAAACAATTGTCCCGCCATACCCATTCCTAAGGACGTTCTTCTATTAAACCAAAGTCACCTATTGTCTTTGAAAAGAATACAACTAAATAGACTGTATCCACATCGGTTTCCCCTTTCATTAATCTATCCTCGATCCACTGGCCCCACCCTGCATCGATAAGGACATCACAAGGAAATCCATTGCCGTATTAGCACCCCTTTTTATATCCTTCCGCTCCATAGTCATCGCCCCTTCGCAACCGTCACACTACCAGCAGTAGCATACGGAGTGGGAATGACTGCCATGCAAAAAATAGTCAAAAGACAGATTATGTCTTCCTATACTGCCACACATTTGGCTCCATATGTATGTATGAGTGTATTATGATATCGTATCCTTTCAACCATAAGAAAAATTCTGGCTCTTAAAGCAGGAGCATGACAAAACGAATGTTCGTAAGACTATAATCGGCTTATTATTAGAAAAAAGAGAAAAGGAGGGAGAAAACACAAAAAAAACGAAGATAATTTCCATCGTTAGTTGATTCGAGGATATTTAGTATATTCCCAGAATTTAATTGAAACATATTACCTTCTGCTAGTGGTGGAGGAATAAAGGACACCACCACCGCCCCCATCAAATTACTATAGTCGCACCAGTGGTTCACATTTTTCATCCCATTTACCACCCACGACCACTCTATTATTCGCTTCGACAGTGCGTGGAATCCTTTATTGGACCAGATACAGAGGAAGAAGAAAAAAACGATTCCATTTAAATGCAAACTACTACTCCACCGCCAATAGAAGCAGCAAAGGAAACCCCAAAATGAATATAAACACATACAAAAGCAAAAAGAAATACACCAAATAAATAAAGTATCCTTACGTCCTTTCAAGTGGTTTTTCTTTTGAGTTGTACAAATTTTTGGTCACACAATGGGATATTTTTTTGTTGGAATGAAAAGAAAAAGGATCACACGCAGGATTCTTTCCAATATATGTGTCATTTATGCTAATTTTTGTTCATTGTGAGTGGGTTTTCGTTTCTTCAGATCCTGATCCTGGAAATTACATTCAAATTAAATCGTTGAAATTCATTGAATTAGAGGGAAATTCTAAAGAAAAGGATAAAACCGAATTTGAAATTCTTCAATAAATTTGTCACAAGCACAACAATATGTGAAAGTTTTTGGTTTTGGTTTCGAAATGAGTGTAGAAATAAAAATAAACTTTCAAAGGAAGAATATGACATCAGCAGATTTTTATCGAACATTTCTTGCCATTTCCCTTACAAATTATGGTACAGTGGTATCTCTGTCGTTTGCTTGGAGGTGGAATGTCCTTTGCTTATTTCATTTACGCTGTTTTAAACTTTTCAAATTGTTTCGTGAGTTGGCAAAAGAGAAACCAACGAACAGAGAGGTGTAAAATAAGAAAAAAAAAGCGGAACTTTCGAAAGTTGAAGATTGATATCGGCAGTTGAATGCGTCCTTTGAGAGCTGTTCATCTTTTTTTTTTTTCTATTACTTTTGTGTGAGAGGGACATTTGACACAGTGTGTACAAGTTCCAGTAAGTGGGTCAATAAATCTATTTTTCTGTAGGCAATGAATGATGACTCTGGTCGTGAGGGTAATCAAGGAAACATTTGTAGTTAAATAAGAACCACTGAAAATGTCACTTAATGTCAAAAGGTCTTTCCTTTTTATGACTGAGACAGATTAGTTTATGAAAGACGGGAAGATATTTTAAGACATTCAGAATTAGATATAAAATCATTTATTACTAAAAGTAATAGATACTCGTACATATGCATTCCAAAGAGTTTTCCAATAAGGACTTGACAATTTTTTTTTTTAAATAAAGTGCGAACCATTTGAGATATTTCCAAAACTTTATTATTGGCCTGAAGTACAATCAAAACATTTACGAATGGAACTTATCTTCGTTCACATGGCCACTGCGGGCACGTTTGCAGTGGTCGATTCGTTGGACCCAATTTTCAACGACTCGGCCACACATTTTCGCTATTTCGCGTGCAATGTTGGCTCTGAGATCTTCCAACGTCGTCGGCTTGTTGGCATAAACCAATGACTTAACGAAGCCTTACAAAAAATAGTCAAGAGGCGTTAAATCGCACGAGCGAGGCGGCCAATCGACTGGCCCATTTCTTGAAATAACACGCTCACCATACTTACTCTTCAATAAATTGATTGTGCTGTGTGGCTTGTGGCATCATCCTGTTGAAACCACATGTCGTCCAAGTCCATATCTTCCAATTCGAGCCAAAAATAATCGGTAATCATCAATCAGCGCAATAACGCTTACCATTCACAGTAACGTGACGATCGTTATCGTCGACGAAAAAGTATGGCCGCCGGCATGCAAACCGCACCAAAGAGTTATTTTTAGTGGATGAAGTGGTGATTCATGAAGCACATGTGGATCACCCGACGAAGCCGACGAACCCATTGAACCAAAAATGAGCTTCGTCACTGAAGATGATTTTGCGATGAAATCCATCATCTTGGCGCATCTTCTCCAGAACCCAATCGAAGAACGTACATCGCTTCAAATGGTCCATCGGCTTCAATTCTTGAGTCAGCTTGATCTTGTTTGAATGTAAACCAAGCTCCTTACGCAAAATACGCCATAATGTGGTCTAAGCGATGCCCAATTCTTGAGAACGCCGTGGAATTGACTGATTTGGATCGTTTTCTACGGACGCCTGAACGGCAGCGATATTTTCGACACTTTGACCAACTCGTTGTCTCACTGATACGGCAACATCTCACAACGAATATGCAGACTCAATTTTTTGCACTAAACTTGTTATTGCCTGTCTACCAGGGCGAGAATTACGACCGAAAATTGGAGTTAACGCTCTTAAAGTTGCGATCCCCGACTCCAAATTTCGGTAGAAAATTTTTATAATTTGTAGACGTTGCTCGTTCGTGTACTTTACCGTGATGAAAATGTGAGTGCTCCTTAATTCGTGTTCATGAGCCCTGAATCGAATAATATCACCAAATAAAGGTTTCTACCTGGATTCGGATTTCCTTGAGTTCCAACTAAACATATGATGTCTCTTAAGATGATGACGACATTGATATTCTTTGATAAACTTAAATAGGTGTTTTTTTTTGCCAACTTTGTAGAATAATTCTTGACCGAAATGCCTTCATCATAACAGACTCGTCTTTCTGTCTTATCACACAACTATGTACTCGCTTGTGCATACCTATTGTATTGCTTTGCATTGGAGTTTATTTTATAAAAAAGTGCCTTCTACCGGGAAAGCTAGCAAATTGTCTATAATTTTCCTATAATTTATGTCCCAAAAGCTCTCTTAACCGGTTAGTATATTTGCACCCGTTCGTGCACTTTGCTAAACTTTTCGCTCTTGGGGCATTGTATGTAAGGTGCTTGAATAAGCTACTATCAAAAGCTTCCTGTTGACTGCGCGGGTTTGAGTCCTTGAATTCGAAATAAGTAGACCAGTTATTCGGTTCTGTACTTTACTAATATAAATTTCCTTAGTTCTTTCACAATCATGGACATCTACCCTCGGAAAAAGGAAATATTCTGTGCCGATTATCTTCTGTCTAAAAATTCCTATTATTTTATGGAAAGGTGTTATACGGTTTGTAATACTCAACATGGGGTAGCTATGCTTTGCATAATAACATGTTCTGTTAACACTACAGGTAAACACGGCTGGGGAATATTCCACTTTTTTTTAAACATTTAAAGGGCAAGTATTGGATTCATAAAAAATTAAATATATTAATTCCGACATTTAAAGGAACCTGATTAAGTAGGTCTGTCAATTGTGCTTGTCTGTATGTCTTGTAGGTGCATGAGGCAAATGGGTGAATAGATTTTGATTAAACTTCAAAAACATTTCTATTAGGTGTTCATGGAGATCATTTTCATATTTATTTGGACAAAAACATTCCCTTAAATGGACAATAGGAGTTTATTTTTCTTTTTACAAGTCATTTTCGGCTCTGTGCGAAAGATATAAACAATAGGTCTGTTCGCATAATCTTCCAGCGAATTTTAGTGAAATTTTACGAATTTTAGGGAAAGCAGTTCGTGTACGAGTCTTTCACAGAAAAAAGCGCTCACGAGAGAGAAAAAAATTTTAGTGCAAGAATTTTCTTTGGACTGGTTTTTAAAAACTGTAAAATTTGTTAAATTTTTTTATTTTCGTGGAGAAAGTACAGAAAATACGCAAACGGTCCTATTCAGATGTGGAGCGGTGTGAAGTGCGATTTGAGAAAATAAATATTGATTGAAAATAATCTGTGGAAACAAAGAATCATTACTTGTTGGCGCGAATGAGCTACAAAAACGGCGATTTCATAGCAGCGAAGGTGAAACCAACGACACGTTGGCACATAAATGATTTGTTAAAGCTGGCGAAAAACACATCCCTACTTCTGGACCATTCATTCAAAAGAAAGCCAAAGATTTTGCATAGGAGATCAACTTCACAAATTTTAAGGCATTATCTGGCTATTTACGAACTTTTTTTTTTAAAACGACATAACATTTCAAACAGAACGGTATCTGTGGAAGTTGCCAATGTGAATCCACAAACTTACTTACACTCTTATATGGACAAAAATCAACTGTCCCGTGGCTGTTCACTTAAAAGAGATGTCACTGTATTACACATTAAGACCATGTGGTCCCATTACCCAGTACACATCTGGACAACGATCATGCCTTAAGAGGTGATATAGTAGCAAAATGTAGATCTGATAAATATCTCTCTCACGAGATTTATCTGTTCATGAACCCTTCGAAGAACCACTTCCACTTACTCGGCGATCAAATTGTTTATAATAGCACGACGTTGATTCTTTGAATCTAGTTATGCTATATATTACTTGCAATTACATCAATGTTAAAGCATAGTGTTCAACGCTTCGGTAAACTTCAAACACACGCTGTAAAACCTTTAAACCAGTAGTTTTCTTTCATTAAAGCACAAAACGATATTGCTATACATACAATACTAAACATTATTTGAAATTGGATGCAAAACCTCCCCCTATCGTAGTTCACAAAAATAAAATCTAAAGTTTAAGCCTAGATACCCCTCGACTCATTGTTAATGCATTCACTAAAATATGCAACAAGGCCTAACACATTTCAAAGTTCAAATTTTCCTTAAACAAAAAAACAGAAAAGATGAGAGAAAAGTCCTTTGCCGAGTAACACAATTTTGCATAGCACAAGGTTGCGACTTGCAGGAAACTTGGTTGGTTAAATTGGTTTGCCTACCTTTTAACATTAATAACGTAAACTTTCTACTCCAGCCTCTTGTTTTTTTTTTTTTACTTCTTCTGTTTCGTTGGAATGAGAAATAAAAAAGAAAAAAAAAATTCAAAACGCCAGTTAATTAGCATAAAACCGATATTTTTTTTCCTACACTTTGTGGCTTTTAGTCACTTATGAAATATGAATGAATGGGGTTGGCCTCCATGTCGTCGTCGTCTCTCCCGCACACCGTCATCGTCAAAGAGAGTAGCTATGGTACGTCATAGATGGCACTACTTTGGGGGTTGGGGTTGGGGGTGGAAGAAGGAAATAATAATTTTTCTTCTTTTGGAGCAGATAGCACCTTTGTCTTCTCGCAGAGAGAAGTAGGACATCAGAAACTATCGCTACACTCCAACGCAATGTGCTGTTTGACAAAAGGGAAACTACACACAACTTCCCCGAGAGTGTATACCTGGTGCAGTTTTTTCATGTTTTTGGCTTATTTTTGAAACTTTCGAGAAAAGCCAACTCGGAGCTGTGGCTGTCCCTTGAGGGCGGCGAACAGAGTTGGAAGAGAGATACGAAAGCCATTCCCAGGCCGCAATCTTTTTGGCAGATAGGTACTTTGTATCTTTCAGTGCAGGGAGTGTTGTGTGTGTGTGTTTTTTTTTTTTCTTCTTCTTGCTTCTCGTGTGGTAGATACGTAATCTACCACCTGCAGTTTTTCATGCAATTCCCATGGTCCTTGCATAAATGTATGTGTGTGTATGTGTTTGGTTTGACTCCAAGTTAGTAGGAGGTCCAGTATTGCTGTTGACCAGCAGCTTCCTTCTCCTGTGGGCTCTCAGAAGTCAAGGGCTTTTTTTTTTTTCATCGTCCTCACATAACCCAATTATAAGGGTTGCGTCCGATGGTTGGGAATACCTTAAATTTTTTCTGTAAGGTATTATAAGCCAACATGTGGTAGAACCACATCGTTTAATTTTCCTTTTTCATGCCTGGTCAACGAGGGAATGCCACTGTGATCCAATCAACATTCCACTTGCATTTTTTTTTTGGTCTCTCCTTGTATCCTTTGGCCTGTGGTGCTGTCTTCTCTACTTGTCTCGTCAAATCCTTTTGCTGTCAAATTGAAATTAAGTGACCTCTACAAAAAAAGCAGAGAGAGAGAGATAGAGAAAAAAATGCATCAATTCCTCGCGCTGACACCCTTGAAGAAGGATAAAATGCAACGAGTGCACCCAGGGAATATACAATGACTCTCTAATGTGGTATATACATATGTATGTATATATTTTTATTTAAGCGTGTGCTGTAAGGACTTTTGTGCCGATAAAAGGGACAGTGGCCCCTGTGTAAACTGTAAAATACTTGAGCGTGGAGAATAAATCTTTTATGGTTCAGATAGGAGTGTCCTGCAGGAAAACTGAATTTACTCACAAGCACAAACCGGAGAAGAAGAAGGATGAAAATGGAAAATTTTGTTTCGGAAATATCCCTAAAGGGGATGCCTTTCTATATTTGTTTTTGAGAGCAGCACAGTTCAGTTTTGGATAGTTGTATTTATTTCTGTGTCTGTTTAGCTTGAACAGGACAGTGTTTCAGTCCCAAAAGGTCTGTTCAGAGTCATTTGTACTACTGTTTGTAAATCGTACAACAATCCATGATGAGTTAGTGATTTCGAATAGTTTTGTATTGGACAAAAAAGTTTTATATGGAATATACAAAAGTGTTGAAAGGTTTAGGCTTTTGTATCTGAATGAAGGGTATATGAAAAGTGGGACGAGTATCTCGTATGGCTATTTTTATTGGGCATATGGGTGGTTGAATACTTTTTAAGACTTTTGAAAATTGTTATTGCGATCTTAATAGACGGTCCAGTATCACCTAGTGGATACAATGCCTATGTACCATTGTCCACATCTTCTTATCTTTGGCATGCTTTATGCTTCTCAGACTGCTTACATATTCTATTATCCTGTGCTTGGGAGTTCCATTGCATCGTGTGACACCTCTCTGCAAACTGTGATTAAAGAGGACGTTTATGTTGTTGAGGGATGTCGTGCTTTGTTTGAGTAGACAGCATGCATCACGCATAGGAAGTAGTGTCGGCAATCGTAAATATTGTTATTCCGTACTCCTTTATCACGTCACTTGTTTCCCTCTCTCTCTGGTTGGGGAACTGAACGTGTGATGTAGATTCTAAAGTTGTATAGTCGTTTGGTCTGCTCCACTGGGAGCAGATTAAGGGTGCCATTGTGGCCATCAGTTTTGTTATATGTACCAGCATCTCGTTTCTTTAATGTAGAAGATGCAGACTATACTGAAGATTTCGGTAGGATATGTTCTTATTGTCTTTTGCCGCACCTCTTCAAAAAGGCCGTCAAAAAGCTTCTAGCTTCCAACTAAGTCAAGCATCACACCTAGGGACTAAGCCCTAGAGTATGAAGAGACTTATAGCTCCTCAAATCAATTCCTAATCCCTCTGCACAATCCATATAAAATCTTGTTGACCACTGAAGGAAACATAGCAGACACTTATTCGCATCATCAACCGTATACCAAATGCCGAATCCATAGCTATTTACACTGATGGATCAAAAATGGACACCGGTGTAGGATCCGAAATCTTCTCCGAATCACTGGGTATATCCAGATCTATACGACTCCCAGACCACAGCAGTGTCTCTCAAGCGGAGATCCTGGCAGTGACAACAGCTGCCCGTTAGTCTGCCGTAAGAACAATACCGCCAGAAGGTATCACTTTCTTTATCGACAGCCAGGCTGCTATCAAAGCAATTACCGTCTTGGAACACAACACGAGGTTCTGCTCTGCTGGGTCTTTGGGCACGAGGGCGTCCCGAGAAATGAAAAGGCAGATGAATTAGCTGACTGACCTCTCCATAAGCACCCTGCCCTGCGCTCTCAGACTCGAAGCAGGGAAACTGCTATGAGAGAGGCGAACTTGAGATAGAAGTCCCTAGGTACTTGCAAAACTGCAAAACAACTATGACCAACTTTTGACAAAGCAAGTACCGAGAGAATTATTCGCAAGGACAGACGTTCAATGTCCATGCTCGAGTCGCAACACTCTGCGGTACCACCTAAAGAAACTACGTCGGACGGAAGAAGAACTCTGCAGAGGATGCGGCGATGAGGAGGTTATAGAGGACACTACCCACTTCCTCTGCCAGTGCCCTGACCTCCAACATTCCAGGTACAAATTCCTCGGATGTAGGACAATTCTCCAACGCCAACACCGACCTGTTATTGAACTTCATCAGAACATCAGGATGGGTTGTATACACGGGTAAAGAGGAAGTACAACCATGGGAAGTTGGGCAAGGGGTACTTCTTCTAAGCCTCCTATGGGTGACACAATGAATCAGTGCTGACCTGAGTGTGGCCGAGGTATTTCGTTTCCTCTGCTGCCAACCCACAAACCTAACCTAACCTAATTCGCATCATTCGCATACCTTGCAGCCCTGACTGCAGCTTGATCCTAGACAGGATTTTATGGATTTGTATCATCTTTCAAGGAATATGTGAGAACTGCTGTTCCCGAGGGTTCAATGAATATTCTGCATGGTGACTGACCATTGACTTCTAGCTTCCTAAATTGACAAATTTGACGATTTTAAGGACTAAGAGATATGTAAAACTGGGTCAACGAAATAATGTAATATCAGCTCCTGTATGTGTGTTAAGGTATATCCTTAAAATTCAACGATGTTGATGGACCTCGTTAGTAGTCCATAAGCGATGGAAGTCCTCACTCCACACTTTGCAACTATTCCCAAAGTAGCCACTAAATCCTTTCAATCATTTATAGGCCTACAGTCCACCACAGACTAACCACAATTAACCCAGTCACTTTCGCATTGTAAGTCCTCGTCTTTTCACAGTAGCATTGATTACAAATCACTCGGCTATTTGTGCAAATGCCATCGTTAATCCTATTAAATCTCAATTACACTTTCTCATTCGTTCTTCTTGCCTCACACTAAAACACAATTCGTCCTTTCCAGTGTGAAAAATGAACTTCAATCAATCGTCATTATTAAATACTAATAGACATCCGTTTTCGTTAGTCCTTTATACATAGTACATGTATCTTTGTAGCTATGAGTGCCATATTTCTTTGTGCCTTCTCCATTTTTGTTTTTGTTGGCCCGGGTAACATCTGCCAAAGAAATACGCGTGTTTTCCTATTCAATTTTCTTTTACTTCGTCTCTCTCTATCGGTGTACATTTGTGAGTTCGAACGAGAGAGTGAGAGAGAGAGAGCGAACGATTTCAAAGGATATTGGGTTGGGGATTAAGGAAATTTATCAAAACGAAAAACAATATCAATGCAGCATAATTTTCTCGCTCATCTACCACCCTCATCCCAGTGGCAGTCTGCAGCAAACTCTCTCTCTCTCTCTAAAGCTTTGTCACATCCAGCCACGGTTGGAATAAACTATGTGAGAGAGAAGCATCCCTTTCCACTGTTATGGAATTGCTAGCACCTACCGGGTGCGGGGACAGGAGACTACGATTAATTTCGCTATCTACACCGAGCCACCGTGTGAACTGAAAACCCAATATGTACGAGTATAACTGTACTGAGAAGGGAAAGAAGATGCGGGAAAACGGAGCTTGGAACTGAGTTTGAAGTAAATCTTGGCAAAAAGGATTACATGTTCGGGATTAATAAAAGGATTACGGGTTGGAAAATGCCATCTGTGGCGCAGCAGTAGCACTCTGGCACAAAAAACCAAACAGAGAAGCTCGATATCCTGCCAGTAGAGAAAGCGACACATCGGAGCTGGGGGTAGTGTCTGCGGCTGGTAGAGTCAGTTTGTCATTGTGCACAGTGATGACTTTCAGTGGTTTGGGGAATTTGCATTTACCGTGTGATGAAGTTTGAAATATTCGCAATACGATCCATCTAAATCCTTGACCTACGAGCTATCAAATTAAAGGGCGGATACAGTCGATAGAAGTATCTTAAGAATTACATTTTCCACGATGCACTCCACAAAGAAGCCAACTTGAACCGTGTGGTCCCAGAGTTCCTGTTACATGCCACAATACCACTCACATACATATGTCCTAGAACAATATGAAAATGCACTCGCGGATATTATAGCAAACTGCTTTCGTTTTTCGGATTTTAGCAAAATATAAATCATACCCGCCATTTCGCTCTTGTTTTGCTGCCATGCCGTGGCGTATCCTTTTTTGCTGATTGCATGTGGAGGAGGAGAATTATATATTTTTCATGAAAATGTCTTTTTATGAGAAAATTAAGTCGGATAATATTGAGAGTAATGTATTTTATGTAGAACCCGGTCATTTGTAGTTTTTTTCTTTTTATGTTTCCATCCTCCACTTTGATGTTCTTCGTACTCTGCTTAAATCACCCCTTTTTTTTTTTTTAGGGTAGTAGTAGTCGAAACTACTATGTTTTGGCTAAAATGTTCGTCAGATGTCGTAAGTTTGTCATCCGAATTATGGGAGAGACTGCATGAGACGTTTATTGGTCATCTGATGTTTGTTTTTTTTTTTTTTATTCAGTTTGCTTGTTTCATTTTTAGGACCCTTGAAGTCTCCCTGAATATGATTACAAGACATCAAAAATATTTTTCCATGTTTGCGTGTATTTGTATTCAAGTATGGGCCAAAGTCTGAAAGTTTCCCTTTCCAAATTGGCATCAATAAAAACCGGCAGACCTTGAAGAAGCACAAGCAACAAAAAAAAAAGGGGCTCTCTGAAGGTGGTTGGGTGAACGAAGGTTTTGGAGCAGCAGCAAATTACTTAGTAGAACCGCCGCCGGGTGGTAGTAATGTGTGCAAGGAATGACTTCATATTTACTTTCATTTGTTTTATTCATTTGAAGGAGACTTGTACTTGTAGGGGAGAGTTTTACTGAGCTTCAATTACTGAGCATTCCTGTTGGTCTTCTTAGGGTTTCCCCGATGAGTTTTGAATTTTGTGGACTGATTCATTTGGTTTTTTCTTTTTTAAAGGTGCGGTCAACTTTCGACTATTGTGCGATGTTTTTGTTTAGAAAGGAAGATAAATGATTCATTTATGTTTGAAGGTTTTCCAAGAAGGCTTCTTTCATGGATTGAATACGAAGTAAAGAATGAGTATAGCAAAATTTTAAATTTCTTAAAACCCTTGGCCTATGTTGTTAACAAGACCTGCGCGTCGTCATAGGTTAGGATAGATTTATAGACCAATACAACTGCGTCCATTGGGCCCATTTCTTATCTCTGGGAATAGGCTTTGATCAGGCATATGTTGGTAGCCGTGCAGTAGTTTTGGCCGTTTTGGTGCTAGAGAATGGACCCAGCCCTACAGAAAAATGAAACAATGCATCACATTGCCGCGTACACGGAGTAGATCCAAAGAATCCCATGACGTCGACGGCTGTTTTCTGGCTTTTGGTAAGGTTGGAGATGCCTATATTGCTTCTCAAATACATTCCATCACACTAGTGAACCGTACGTTAGAATGGGTCTTATAACCGCTACGTGCAGCCAGTAAACTAAAGGTGATTTGCTCCGCCAGATATTAATGAACGCGTCTGTACAAGAGTAAAACTTCAATTCACTGGCTTAAGGTAGGGATCGAACTCTTCTACCTCCGATTTTTTGGGGTAGACGTCTATTCTTCAAGCCCAATTCTCTACTAGTTGTTTCTCGCACCCAGAAGGACCAGACCAGATGGTAAACGTTGAAACCATTTCCATAAAATTTACCAAGATCTCGTCCACCATATTATCACAGAGTTGACTCTGGCTTTTCGGTGCTTAAATGCGGTTAATGTTGACTGAACAGGATTCCATCAGAACTGTTGAATGGTCTTAGAGTAAATTCAATGCCCTATGTCAGGTTGGTAGCAAGATGTTGTAAAAATCCATGTAATGTTCGCCAAGGACGTATCGTCACATTACTTTTTTCCCGCCCTTTGTTGCGGGAGACCTTCTTTCCTGCATTGAGAAGAAACAGCGATAAGATCGCAGTCCTTTTCTGAAAGCCAATAATAAACTGTAGGTTTTTTATCTTGTGTGAGAAGGCGATATGCGTACCATTGCTGGAACGAAATTGAAAGAGAGCGAGCACCATATCCCCTAGGTTCTGTCCCAATTATTGGTGAAAATTGTGTGTGATTCTTGCATCTAATTCTAATTTAAGAAATACTTATTTTATTACTGAAAAAAATTAATAAATTCACCTAATGGCTGAGTGACTACTTTGGTACCTAATGTCAGACATGGTATTCTCCACTCTTGATGTATATGATAATAATGAAACCCGAAGCTCTTGGTATACAATACACCTTTATTTAATTTTTCTTTTCAATTCACAAATTTAAGGAGAAATTGTTTCCGTTGTAGTAACATTTACAGAACTTGCAGTTGTCGTTCTCAACGTAGATGTTGTGGTCTTAGCAGTTCGAGTAATCTTTCTAATTTGGTTTGTAAATTTAAAAACTGCCTTCACTGTACAGGGATATTTCTCGATTTTCTTAAAACTGATCGCAACAAACTTGGATGCTTTCAATGAAAATTTCAACCGAAGACTAAGTAGTGGGATTAATCTTTTCTCTGCATCGCGTGCACATCGCGTTTCTGGACCACTCTCAAGGCACTTGCCTACCTGATCAAGGAGGTCAATCACTAAATCATAATATTTCTCCACATCTGTCCTCGTTTTATTTTGAAGAGTTTCCAAATCGTTTGTAAAGCCGGTCCAACATTGTTTCAATTCCTGGTAGTGAAGATTCGCGTAGCTCAAAACCAATTGACGGTCCGAGTCATTTTGCAACGCGTTCATAGCATTCGCAGTAGTAGCCGCTATCCTATCAGCCGTGGCCAAGTTGGAGTCGTTCAGTGCTGTTTCGAAACGTCTGATGGAGGTGACTGCAGTGTAATAGAGATCTAGGGTTTTATAGGTGACCTGTGCTAGTGTTTCGTTGGCTGTAATGAGGAATCGTGACCATTGTTTGCTTTGACTTTTTGGTATTTCCTCGACGAGTTTATTTCGTAGTGATCGGCTGAGTATGCTTAAGCTTTGCAGGGCATCAAAGAAGGCGGCTTGTCCGTTGTTAGCAACAGTGACCGCATCTGGGTTGATGGAGAATTGAGAAGGATATGACTCTTTGTCGGTGACATTGGCTATGACAGCACACACGAAACTGTTTCCCTTTCCGTCGGTACAAAGGGTTGGATTTTTTAAGGCGAGTGTGAGACTTAGGGCCGATGATACCAAAAGATAAACTGTAACGAGATTCATCTTGGATGGTACTGTTTAGAGTAGGTTGGGTTCAGTGGCTATTTTATAGAGAGTTTCAGTGGTAAGCTGTTATTTAAACAGATGGTGTGCATTTGAAAATATTTACATTGAATCTACGTGTACATCAATTAGTTGACTTTTCAACTGGACATGACGCATTTGGTGTTTTTATCGACAGTTATGACATGTGGTCGGCACTTTTGTACGTTGTTTACCTTTACTGTGACTATATTGCGCTATTTTGCAAAAATCTAATTGCCATGATAGAAAAGCTGATTTTCTTCTGCTTTTCCGGAGAATCGTTTTGAATTTCTGTGATCTTCAACCCTGCTTATTTTTCTATTCAACAAGTACTTAGGTAGCGAGAAGTGAATCAATGGTTTTACTGTACTGTGTCAGCCTGTCATAATAGGCTGATATTTTTGGAAGCCCGCTTAAGATGCTGGACATTTAATTTCTTTACACTTTTGTGGAACTACAAATGTTACATAGTATTTGGATGTGGCGAACATTAACAATGAATCCTCTACGTACAACCGACTGTCGCTATCCTGGTACAGGCTCAACTTTTTAAAGTTATATGTCAGGTCACAATGGTTAGTAAGAACAACTTCTTTATGGAGTAAGGTATGACTAGTCGTTCGAATTATCTTAGACCTGGCCCATTGATTCATTGATGGTCTGGACGAAGTTTGTTTTGACATTCGTTAATCAGCATTGTAAGGTTCAAGACCTATGAACGCAGACTCTGAGCCAGCCGTAGAAAGCTCATCTGTAGATTCATTGCGTACTCCCTGGTGTACAGTGGCACAGAGGAGCTTTACCTTGTTTAATTTTTTGCAAGGGATTGCAGTGCCTCGTAGCAACATTTGATTGTTTTAGAGTCTACTAGGTTGGACTAAAATGCCCTAAGTGCTGACTGGCTATCTGAAAAGATATGTATCGATCCCCTTAAGGAGATTGTGTCTGGCCCATATCTCGATGGCATGGATCTCAGCTTGAAACAGAGTTGGAGTAGTACACATAGGTACCGAAATCTTGAGGATACTTTGAAGTCTTACTTGACTCACTGCAAAATCTGCAAAGTCTAATAAAGGAGTTTATACCTAGTTTACGTTAGTACTCACTGCGTTTGCTGGCCACATTGAGTATTAAGGCATGACGGTTGTTTGGCTTCGAATCATTACTGGTTGTAGCCAGCCAGTAGTTTTTTGGCTTGCCTTTTACCTATAGAATTAATTCAAGTTCAAGTCCTGCCTTTTCTCTCCATTATCATCAATTCTTCGCTTATCGTCTGCTTCCCTATTCCACAAAATGGTTTAGGTGCAATCAAGGGCTACGTAGCTCCTTGTCCTCAGAATGGTTTAGGGTTAATCAAGAGCTCTGCAGATCCTTGTGTGCTGTTCCATTCGCTTTTATCCCCACATGACTGGATAGTTAGTAAAGCGTAACACTGTTTCTGTCCAGTTCATAAATATTTTACAGACATTCCCACAGAGGCTCTGACTTAATGACATAGAAGTCAAGTTCTTTGATGGCTGCTTGATTGTGTGACAGTATTGCTATTTCGCAGTTGCAATATCTTCCTGAGAGATTGAATTGGATCTATCTATAGCACACATTTCAGCTTGAAGGGTGCTGGTACTCTATTCCTAGCCTTATTTCATTTTCAGTTCTCGTAGCGTCTGTATAACACTCTTTCGGGTTAAATTTTTTTTCACAAACTTTTCTAAAACTTTCGTCCATAGGCACTGTCAGAGCAGCGTTAGGCGCACTGCCATGGCTGCAGTTGTACATGTTCTCACGGCTCCATTGACACAGAGGCAAGCAAGTCCTTTCACTTTGGTGAGTGTTTCCCTCGTTAAGGCTAGACTAGATCAGAGTTCAGAACTCAGCTCTGAATTCATTTTTCAATCGAATAGCAATCAGCCAAATATAGTCTTCTAAATCAAAATTACGAAAAGAAAAACTCTTCTTCTTCTTGACTCCCTAAGGACATCGAATTCTGAACTCCCTTCCATCCGCTCGAATCCCATTTTCATCTACCGTAACTAGCTCCATCACTCCCCATTCACACCTAAATTTTCATTTGTTTTTGAGGTAACCCTTAAAAAATCTTAAACTTGAAACTCATTGTGGGATTTTTTATAAAAGGAAGAACTACCACCACCCTAGAACGTAGGCATGTGTATGGCCAACCAAAAGATAAAATATCCATTACCATTCATCACCCATTATGAACAACAAAGTGAACAACACTATGGTCCAGGTAAAGTCTAACCTAGTCCCACCATTAACCAAAAAAATCCGCATGAAAAGAGAAAAAAGCAAGACGGAACCGAAGAAACCATTCCGCACCAGTTAGCAGCAAGGTAAACTAGTCTCCAGGGAAATCCTGAGAAAACATCAACATAAACTGATATCACCTGACAGTGCCGCATCATCTCATCTCAGGCAGGGCAGGATCAGGACACGAAGCGCGAAGCGCAAAGAAGCCCAACCAACAAAAGAAAAGACCGAAAAATTATCTTTTATTTAAACGATAAATAAAATTTAATACCTCGCCTCCGATGGAAAGTTGTTTTTTGCTTCTTCGTCCTTCGTCCTTCTTATTTCGTTTCATGATTTTTCCCTTTTCGCGGTTTCTTTTTGTTGCCTTGGTCTCAGGGGTTGTTGGTGACGGTGTTGGTTGTGGTAGTGTTGGTGGCATTTCTTCGGCTGATGCTATTATTAAAAATTTATGTTTCAATATAGCAAAGTGTGTGTGGCAGAGGCACAGGTATACATACAGGTACAGGCGGCGAGCTGGTGGTGGCTGCTTTATAGTAAATTGTTTTTCCTTTGCGTCTTATTTGGTTTCACCTTCATCTGGTGCTTTTTGGCTGAACTGTCTTCTTCTTTGTTCAATTGGATGGCGGCGACTAGGCATCGTCGCTGGTGCCGTTTTCTTCTTCGTCGCGTGGCGATGATACTGATTCTCAACGCAATTTATCGCTCGGTGATGGAGTCTAAAGTGAATTCCTACCCACGTGGCTCTTGGCATCGTTTCACACCTAACAAAATAGAATTTTTGTTTTTCAAGACTTCTGGCATTCACACATGGCACTCTGTGAGGAGCTGGAGCAGTGTCTTGGCACAAAAAAGGAATGAAATTATATTTCAATTGTCCGCTCCACCCGCTTGTGGAATGTATGATTTGGGCGGTGTTGAGTTATGGTGTAGCACCGGGCTGTTTTTACAGGTTTTTTTTTTCGAAGTTCAAGTCAAATGTCAGTTGGGGACGCCTGGAAGCAGGCGAAATTGTTCCAGGTGGCAAATGTCGAGGTGTATTAATTTTTCGGGTTGTGAATGAGTTGGGATCATAAATTTTCAGTGATTACTTGCTTCTGTATAACTTGATAAACGTTTGAGAAAAATTTCCAAAATTTGGTAAGTGTGACTTGAGATACGAGTATTTCTTGGTGTTGATCTTTCTACTAGATTTTTCTGTGACATTCTGTGCTATCATCTATCGTTGCCTTCTAATAAACTGACTAGAATTCTGGAAAGGAGTGACTGTAAGGAAGTTTTTTTTTTTTGCTGAACTGCTGGCTTTATTCATATCTCTTTGCTCAGGGTGCATGATGCCCTATGATTCGGCAACACAACATTTTGACAAAAGCAATTTCGAGCTATTTTGTTCAACAAAGCATTTGCAAATGTGAATCTAACGTATTTTGTGTTATGCGACTTCATTTTCACGAACTTTAGTACAATAAAATTCAATCACACATGCCAGAGGTCCTGATTTCGAACTTAAAACCACTTCCAGCACCCGCAAATGATTTTTACCACCTTCTGATGCACATCATTGCTAATGAAATGTTCACTCAACCGTCACATACAGCGTCGTTCTCCACTTTGAAGTGCTGTTGTTCCTACCTAGAATGAGTTCCTCAACTTCCAACCGGAACCAATAGATAAAACCGAGAGATATCTCTGATGTTGGTCCGACCACATGGGGAACATTAACCAGAACCATCTTACCACTTCCCAACCATGATCCAACATTTATTGTCAACAAAAATATTTTACCCTTCAACTGTGCTATCATCATCTCGTCGTCGTCGTCCTTTTGGCCAGTGCAACGCATGAGTTACCTAGAAAATCATCAATCAATCGATCAATCAGTCAATCAAGTGTGCGTGTACTATATGGTATGGTATCGTCCTTCTAGTGTCCTGCATATCCTTCTTCCTTAGTAGGTATATGTGGACCGTCTGTTGTCTGCCATCATCATCATCATCATCATCATCGCCATTTGACCAAAAACTGCTAGATGATGGCAATATTCGGTCAATTTTAGTGAAAGTAAACACAATGTTCACCAAGGATGATGGGTGGTAAGGACTAGAGAATCTCGAGCAATATTCGTATGTACATACGAATAGAGAGAAGTCTGACGATGATGATGATGATGCTAAATGTTCACAGGAGCGTAAGTGCATTCAGCAAGCATACCATCGCTTGAATGTGTGACACAAGAATTACACTTGTGTCGTATCCTATCATTTGAAGTTAAAGTGACGGCAGTTGGTCGTACTTTTTTGGTCTGAAAAAAAAAAAAATGAACAAAAAAGTGTTAGACCGGTAAAATGGATTTATTTTAATTAAAAATTGTTCTTGCAGGATAATGTTTTACTCTGAGGATCCTTTTGGTCTTTGTTGCTAATCTCGTTCTGCACTATTTTTCAGTAGCTGTGGTAGAGTGAAAGTTTTTTCATAATCCTAAATTATATATAGATACATTGTTGATGTAAAAGATAGGTTTTTTGTGGACACCTCCTTTGGGTTTTGTATAGTCGTAGGAGTAAAAATTCCTGGATTTTGTGCAAAATAGATGAATCTTTATCATGTATCACGTTCGCGGTCCTAGTATTACATTTTTTTGATTCCAAATTCCTGCACTTAAGTACTAAGCTAGCTAGAAACGGTAAAATCTAACTTCCCAAGACCGTGCTAGTAGCCAATTGGCCTAAACCATTCATTTGAAATGTAACTTGTTTGTCTTTCATCAGCCTTGTCTTCAAAACATTTTAAACCCATTGAGACCGATTAACAGAGACGGGAACAACTGAGAGTGGGCACTATGTCTAGTCTAGACTATACGATGGATGCAACAAAATCTCTCAACCAAATTCTAGTAATTTCTGACGGTAAGGCGTTGTCATGTTGCAAGACAACACTATTCCTTTACTCAAGCTATTTTTAAACTTTCTTGCGATTTTCTTCCAGTCCCACCTCATACAGCATCGCTTTCTGCGCTGTATGTCCTGACTCTGCAAATGCTTGTCACGGCTCACTATTTTGTACCCACGATCTTT
This sequence comes from Chalcosyrphus nemorum, assembly GCA_949716465.1. NCBI lineage: Eukaryota > Metazoa > Arthropoda > Insecta > Diptera > Syrphidae > Chalcosyrphus > Chalcosyrphus nemorum. The sequence continues at coordinate 60,869,095 of OX454332.1, forward strand.
GATCCAATTCTATTTAATCCCCCCACATGGGGCCTGCAACCAAACATCATGCACTGGCTGTACACATCGTTAATCAAACCGATACTCATGTACGGAGCACTGGTCTGGTGGCCTGCCCTGGAGAAGACCTCCAACCTAATCCTAATGGAAAAAACTCAACGAGTTGCTTGTCTCAGTATTCCTGGTGCACTGAGAACCTCTCCCACCGCAACGCTCCAAGCCATGTTCTACCTACTTCCAACTGACATCGTCAGTAAACAACTGGCAGCAATAAGACTGAGAAGTTCCAAACAATGGAAGCACAAACACACCGGACACGCCAGAATACTTTTGATGCACCGCCATCTTCCAAAGGTCACCGAACACTTGCCCACTGAACACAACTTCAACATGGGCTACAAATGTTTAGTACCCGACAGAACAGAATGGACACAAGGGGATGTCCTTCACCGTGAATCGCTGACAATTTTCATGGACGACCGAAGAAGGAGTCGGTGCTGGTATCTTTTCATAAGATCTGGACATCCACCTCTCCTTCAGCCTTCCTAGCTACTGCAGAGTTTTCCAAACCGAAGTCACTGCCATTCGTCAATGCAGTGTCGGATATTGTCATATACATCGACAGCCAAACGGCCATCAAATCCCTCGGATCCAGCACAACGAGATCCAAGGCAGTGAAGGACTGGCGCGTATCTCTGAACGAGATAGTTGGACAGTAAAACCTCACCCTCTGCCGGGTACCTTAGGTCCTCCTTAGGTCTAAACAGCATAAACGTCACCGACATCGAAGCGCCAACGTCCTACGAGTATGCCAAATACCATGTCGATGCGGTGAGAAAAGCCAACCATCGGTGGCAACAGCTCGGCCACTATAACACTGCAAGGCTGCTCTGGCCCACGCTAAATAAAACCAGGTCCATCGGACTTCTGAAACATAAGAGAGGAACCCTCTCCAAAATCGTAAACACTCTCCCCGGACACTGTGCTATGGGAAGGCATGCCCAAAGACTTGGCCTCCCGTATAATGACTTCTGTAGAAGTTGTAGAGATGAAGATGAAGAGGAGACTATACTTCTATGCACGTGCCACGCACTTGCCAACATTAGAAAGGCCACATTAGGTGAATACCTGTTCAACGATCTTAGTGATCTCAACAATGCCTGTACGGCTAAGATTGGCTCCTTCATTCCAAGAGGGTGACCCACCCGCCTTCACACATCGGCAGCACAAAACACCAACTTCTGGTCTAAGTGCATCCTCACCTAGAGGGCCGGTTTCAACCAACAAACTAGTGATACGAGTTTGCCTTGCAAGCCAGTCAACAATCCTTGAAATGGCGCTTTCTAGAAAGAGAGATTGGGAATACGGTAACCCCAAGGAGCCTAATAGGGTTCTTGATACCAAAAGAGAAGCTTGGAAAAGAAGAAGAAGAAGATGAGAGCCCTGCAACATAATGTAGAAGACAGGACATCAAATCCTGTCCGTACGAAGGAATGCCTTTTTCGGCGGTTCCGTAGGGGAACAAAAGGACAGGTTTCGGGGGCGGTGGTTTATCACGTAAACATGATAGAGTATGCACGGAGTCGGACATAACTCTAACTATATTTGCTTTCGAAAGTAAAACTTGAGGGAAATGAAACCATAGAATGAAAAATTATACTAATAATTGGCGCCCAACCTGGGGCCATTGATTTGTTAGTCAATTCTTAGCTATTGACCTAATTAAAGTCCACAATTTTTTTATGCATATTTATTATTCGTTGTATAAATTGACAATTCCCCAGTTGGGTATATCTCTAATCTACCTATCATAGTCTAGTTCAATTATGCACGGATCGATAACTCGTCGATTATGAAAACAGAAACTGTGCCTCATTGCTTATCCGATTACCTACTGACAACGTCCTGATTATATTTTAATCGAAATTTGTCTAAATTACCCTTGGAATCCTAATATTTACATCTCTGATGGGGTAAACTGATAAATTTGTGCCTTCTTCTCCTCTTCTCTCTGTGAAATCAATTTACTGCCTGAGAACTTGAATGAATTTGCCTAACCACTCTCAAAGTATCTCCGACTTATTAGCTCTATTAAATTTATCGATTATGGATTCTGCTATTTCAATTACGTCATTTAGGAAACGACACAGTTCAATATATGCTCCATTAAGTTGTAAGAATTGTTTGCACATACACACACTGGGAGGAGGATTTAATCACAGACAAGCGATCATAAAGATTCACACACAAATGCATACATATACGAACAACTAGAAGTCCTTAAGATGAATGTGCCAGAAGCGTCATTGCATCGTCGTTACCTTAAACTAACCCTCGTCCTATTCGAGGAGGACGAAAAGTCGTAGATTGTTCCCTCAACTTATGGACGAGTACTCGTTCCATTGCATCTAATGCATTCTTAATTGAAGTTTACTCTAATATATGTGTATGCACGAGTAATAATAATAATGACGTGTTTCATGATATGTGTGTATGTGTGCACAGAGAGCGAGAGAGAGAGAGAGAAATGATGCCCTCAAGGACACTTTAGTGGAACAGAATTATTTATCCTTAATAAATCAATTTTCTAAAGGATAATTAGACTAAGGATAGCATCTATGCTTGTGTGTGGTTGTGTTTGGATAGAAATAAATGGTGATATGGTTAATTAAAACTGCTAAACCATGAACGCTTAACTACCGTTTAAACCTCTTAAAGAAGAAAAAAAAAAGGGGAGAGAAAAAAATAAATTCGCTTATAAAATCTCATCGTCTTCATCTTTGTTAGTTGGCTGGGTCTGGAGCCTCCCCTCGGTTGGGTATTTATGATCCACTCATTAATACACACAGCTTATTTGGTTATTGAATTAGCATGGGTAACCGCTCGTGCTGCTTATTCTTTCTTGGGTTTATTTTTTTTTATTATTTGTTGCTGGAAATTAATTCAATTAACTTTTTTTTTGCTTCCTCTTCTTGGGCTTTTAATCATCGAGTAAATTATGAGAGTAAGGACGATGAAGAAAAAAGTGCAAAAGTTATAGAAGGAAGCTGAGTGAGAATTATGGGCAAAAGGCGAATCACAAGAAAAAAGGAACTTTTTTAACGCGCGGCATTCATTATTAATGGAAATTCGTTACGAATACTTACCAGTGGAATGATGGAAGGCCATTGTGATGTTTGGTGCCGGTGAATTTGGTTTTACCACTTTAAGAGGAAAAGCTAACTTTCATTATACTATATGATACATGATCAAATGGAATGATTTTGGACAGATCCTTATGTCATTAATATACTTACTTTACTTGCTTACTTAAGTCCTTTAAAATCGCAGGCGGCCAAACGACTGGCCCATTTCTTGAGATAACACGCTCACTTTACTTACTCTTCAATTAATCGATTGTAACGTGTGCTGTGTGGCTTGTGGCACCATCCTGTTGAAACCACATGTCGTCCAAGTCCATATCTTCCCTTTCGGGCCAAAAATAATCGTTAATCATGGCGCGATACCGCTGACCATTCACAGTAACGTAACGGTCGTTATCGTCGACGAGAAAATATGGTCGCCAGCATGCAAACAGTTATTTTTAGTGAATGAAGTGGTGATTCATGAAGCACATGTGGATTTTCACCCGACAAATAACGCATATTTTGCTGGTTGACGAACCCATTGAGCAAAAAATGAGCTTCGTCACTTAAGATGATTTTGCGATGAAACTAATAATCTTGGCGCATCTTCTCCAGAACCCAATCGGAGAACCTACGTCTCTTGAAATGGTCCATCGGCTTCAATTCTTAAGTCAGCTTGTTCTTTTATGGGTGTAAACCAAGATCCTTACGCAAAATACACCATAATATGGTCTGAGCGATGTCCAATTCTTAAGAACGCCGTGGAATTGACTGATTTGGATCGTTTCCTACGGACGCCTAAACGGCAGCGTTATTTTCGACACTTTGACCAACTCGTTGTCTCACTGATACGGCAACATCACACACAAATATGTAGACTCAAATTTTTGCACTAAACTTGTTATTACCTGTCTACTAGGGCAAGAATTACGACAGAAAACTGGAGTTAACGCTCTTAAAGTTGCGATCACCGACTTCGAATTTTGGTAGAAAATTTTTATAATTTGTAGACGTTGCTCCTTCGTGTGCTTTACCGTGATGAAAATGTTGAGTTTGTGGAATAAATTGACAGTGACAGTTTGATGATTAGTGAAAGAGTGCGTTCACAAATTAAATTCAGAGCTGTCAAACCCCTATTGGAAACCGTTTATATCACCTATTGCCAACAGCCTACTAGCGGGCTGAACCGCAATTAAATTAACTGCCCTATCACAGTAGCTCGAACATTCAATCAATAACTGACTGCATACCATCCAAACTTAGATTCGGTCTCTCTACGGAATTTCCACGATACTATGCCAAAAATTTGCCGAGAAATATTCTAATAAACTAATTTCGCTGAATCGTCCAAAACTGTGCATCACTGTTGGAAATTTGAAGGAAATTTGTGTAACATTTTCATTTTTCACAAAAAACGAAAATAAAAATCAAATAGAAACTGTTTTTGACTTTTCGAAAACTAATTTCGAAGTAAATTGATAAATTTTAAATTCCCTCGTATTTTCGCAATTTTCTTTTCATGAGAATTTTAATGTTCAAAAAGCCATTCATATGAAATGGATAGAGTGGCTTTCAGCATTTTTCGATAACTAATGTCGGTCAGAATCAGTTTTCATTCAGTCGCAACACTAGAAGCCTCTTAAACTGAAGGATTTGTTTAAATTTGATGAAAAGTCGAATTTCGGAACGTTTAAGCGTAGGTATTGTAGGAAAGCGACTTAATCACAATCACAGTCCGTGACCGACAATGGTTGGTTGGTTGAAACCGGCCCTCTGTCCGGTCCATTGTCCTGCCGATTGTAAGATGGGTGGGTCACCTACTTACTCCTTCCTTAGTATGAAGGAGCCAATCTTAGCCGTACAGGCATTGTTGAGAACACTTAGATCGTTGAACAAGTATTCACCTAATGTGGTCTTTCTAATTCTTTATCTCTACAACTTCTACAGAAGTCATTATAGGGGATGCGCAGTCTTTGGGCATGCCTTCCTATAACACAGTGTCCGGTGAGTGTGTATACGATTTTGGATAGGGTGCCTCTTATGCTTCAGAAGTCCAATGGACCTGGTTTTATTTAGCGTGGGCCAGAGCAGCCTT